>JBAJHX010000036.1:12565489-12596325 GCA_037176925.1 Amniataba percoides | reverse complement strand
TGTGTGTGTGTGTGTGTGTGTGTGTGTGTGTGTGTGTGTGTGTGTGTGTGTGTGTGTGTGTGTGTGTGTGCATGTGGGCGGGTTTCGTACCCTGGGTTTGCGCAGAGTCGAAGGACCAGCGCAGGAGCTTCTAATTGAAAGGGATTTGAGGGATATGGCAGGAGTCAGCATGTTACGACACGCTGAGACTGGACTCTGGTGGGCTGTTAAAACCAGCAGGAGGCTGAGAACCACCAATGTGTGTATTTGTGCTGGTGTGTGTGTGTGTTTTTGTGAAAGCGTGTGTGCATCGGTATTTGTATTTGTGCGTTGTTTGTGATTATGTGCAGTTGCCGAGTGTCTTTATGCATGTACAGTGTGGTGTTGAGGTGCTGGTGTGCGGTTGAGAAAATGAGCATCGCTTTCTCTTCTGACACTGACACGGGTAAAATCCCGCCGCATTAAAGGGAAAACATCTCCAACAGGTGACAAGGCTTCGTATTAAGGATTTCTGAACAAACCACAGCTTTATAGAATATGCATGACATGCCAGGGGTACCGGGGCTTGGAAGACGTGCATGCGGTTATGTAGAGAAGACACTGAAACACACACAAAACAACTGTGGATCCACAACCATGTGATAATGACACCCGCAGATCTTCAGCAGCACTTAAATGTGCATTTCATTTTACAGCAAAAGATCTGAGAACACAAGCAGAAAATAAAAGCAAATCAGCAGCTATCGATCAGAACCTACACCAGAACATTGCTTTCGGCAAAATGACGAAGAATGAAATGTATGAGTAGACGTGTTTGACTGCAGGGCCGCAACTAATGATCACTTTCATTATCGATTAAAGGATAAGTTCATGTCTTTTAAGTCTGTCTGAATACAATTCTCTCTCACCAACAGACATTTAAGGGCTAAAGAATTCCTCTTCTCTATTCTGGCCGTGAAGCGTCTATTTCTAACACTACTCCGTGAGAAACGAAGGACAAAATCCACAGTCCTCATTTGCTGTAAAAATGAATGCATGAAGATTCAGCCAAAGCTATGTGAAGCGCCAACAGCCTGAGTTAGTCAAATCAAGGGTCTAAAGTTAAAGTCTGTCTGTACAAAATTCCCTTTTTGTGGTTCTGTTCATCTGCTGTATCTCAGCTGGTAAACACTGTTCAGGGAATCATAAAGGCGGAATTTTCCACTAAGAAGACATCAGTTACTTAGTGGATAGCTCCTTGATTTTGATAACTCTGACTGCTGAAGCTTCATATTAACGTCACCTTAAATTTAAAATGTATGTACAGATTTAATGTGTGAGTGTGGTTTTTGCTCTCTATCACTTCAGCCACTGAGGAAAGGAGAGGAGAGGATTACAGCAGCCAGTGTGTCTGTAAAGGTACATATAGGCGTTGTTGTATTGACCCAAGAACATGTGAACCTGCCCTTTAATCTTGGAATGACTTTCTTTTAATTGATTAATTGATCCATTTAAGTTTTTCACATCACGCACTCCACATTACTCCAAAACCACAAGATGTTCAGATTACAGTGGTAGAAAATAAACAAAGCAAATCCTCACATCGTTGAAGTGACCTCAGAAATTAATCAATAAATCAAAATCTGTCAGTTAGCTAATTGTTTCAGCGCTATGAACATGTGTGCATGCATGCGTGACCATTTGCGGTATTGTATAAGTGCTTTGACCAAGCAATAGTCAAGATACAAAGAGGAACATATGAAAGAGAACCGGTATATCAGGAGCACACAAAGCATGGTCAAATGGTCAGCAGCCTCAGGCTCCGATAGCCAAAGTGAACTTTACATGAAAAGGAACCCATGTGACCCAGCTATCCTCACTGTCAGGTTTATATTCTTATTTCAGATGCTAATGCAGCATGGATCCTCTGCTCTGGCTCACGTGGAGAGCTTAAGACTCAAGAATGTTGCTCCAATCAGCACAAAACCTTTGGGTTCAATTGCTAGGCGCTTCTGTCCTTGCAGTCGTTTGCAGAGGACAGAATTGCAGTTTCTCAGGAATCACAAGACTCAAACAGCAAAATAATATATAACCAATGAATGATGCGATTCAACAGAAATCATGCCCTTTTATTTGTCTAAAGTGAGACTCAAAGCACATGATAAGACATTAAAAAAAAAGTGATGTGTCGTGTCCTTACATCTTCCCATCCACGTCCAGGTGTCCAGGAAATAACATCCAGGAAGGGGTTGGACAGGTAACCGTCACTGTTGAAGGAGTAGTCTCGACCCCCGAGCGTGATGTTGCTGAAATACCTGCATGGCGATAAACGGGGATGAAAGGAGAAGACAAATAGTGAGTAAATGACAGAAAACACATAATATCTGTGAACAAACTAATTGTTCTCTCAGGAAGAGAAAGTAGAAATCACAGGGCTGGTTTTGATGCAACAGTAAACCTGCCTTATTCTCTTCCCACTTCAATGTAAGTCACAGCACCTGGTAGTGACAGTGAGGGCCTGTCTGTTAATCAAATCTACAGACGAATGATCAGACACACTGAATTTGTCAGGACCTTTGAAGTCTGACAACTGCTGCTCTCTGCATCGGCTGCATGCTCTATAGTTTGTCTGATAATCACACAGGACAGGCCCTCTAATTGTCTCCTCATGTCATCTTGCTGGCTTCAAAACACGATCCCGAAAGCTTTTTTTTTTTTTTTGTCTTCCATATGACACAAAGCCTCACATGGAACAGCAGCTTGTAGTTACAGACAGTGAACAGCAGGTAGCAGTGCAAAAAAATGGAAATAAATCAAACACCTTGCTCCTCTGTTCTTGGACATCATTTATAAGCAAAGACAAAACAATCCATTAATCATTTCCCTTCTATCGCCGCACTGTTTGTTCTGAGCTTCATTTACAAAAATGACTCCAAATAGACTAATTAATTACATGTTTGGCTCATTTTCACACCGACCAAACTTGAAGCAGTGTCTCTGTTCAGCAGCGTATGTGTGGATCGAGAATAACTGGCGCTGAAATAGAACCAAGGCGATAACCAGCACCACTTGGGCGACCTGTTAGAGTGTGCTGCTGCCTGTTTGCACAGCCTACGAGGAATATATTAAAGCCGGCTCATTAATATACATAAGACATGGTCCGCTTGCTACAGATGCTGGGGTAATTTTGCCAACTCACAACTACACGCACCAACAACATCTATTTTGCATGGATGATAGCCAGCTCCAAATTCAGATATCCCCTCTGTGTCTGCTCTCTGACACTGAATCTACCAACTCCACCCATATACCTTCCAGCTCCTTCTGGCGCAGAACCAACTCATTTCATAGAATACACCTTATCCTGTCTCTATTTCTTTTTTCTTCACATATTTAGTGTATTTTGTCCTATCTGCCAGCTGCCTTGTATCTACCCTGCCCACACCTACACTTACATTTCTCTTCCTCCCCTCCTCTTATTCCCCCTTTGGAGCATTCCTCTCTCCTCTTATCTCCTTCTCACCTCATCCTGCCCCGCAGCCTCTGGGTCTGATTGGCATCCGTCATGCAGTTGGTGACAAAGTTGGGCCCACCCGTGGTTCCGTAATCCTTGCGCATGGCCACTGCCCCGTGAGTCAGCACCGACACACCCCGAGCAATCCTCCGGCGAGGTTCGTCCCTCCAGCCCTGGGGCCGCACGGCAAACAGAGCCCGGGGCAGGCTCTCCATGCCCAAACCTGAGAGAGCTGGCCCCACAGCGAACCACATGTGCGAGGCCCCGGCCTGACCGGCGGCCCAGGCGGCTTTGAAGACCAGCTCGGCCTCCTCCTGGGAGCAGTACAGCAAGCGCACCTGGAGGACAGCAGGAAGGCAGGGAGGGAACAGGGACGAGGGGAGACACACACACACATACACGCTAGTGAGATAAGGAGGGGACAGGGGAGACGTGGAGAGAGACAGAGGGTGGGAGAGTAAGGGGAGAAAGATAGAGCTGGAGCAGAGGTGGCACCTGAACAGAAAGGGGGAAGAGGTTGGATAGAAAAGGCCATATCAAGAAAAAGAAAAAAACAATAAGGATGCTGGGGGGAGGTAAGAGGAGAGATAGCTGTAAGCCGATGTGATAAGGTTCACAGGAGTTGTATGATTCAGAGGGAGAAGCAGACATGTGATGTATGCTAACCAGGAGGTGCGGGAGGCAATGAGGGTCAGTGCTTAATGAGCTTGGGCCTGATGAAACAAGTTACACTTATGAATAATGAAAACAGGAGTAAAACAGGAAGAGGAAAATGAAACGACTGTAAGTGGGAGAGCAGAGAGATAGAGAGGTAGAAGAAGGGTGTGGGGGTGAGGAGGGTGCAGGGGGGGAGGGTCGAAGACCAAACACACCTGAGGGAAAACAAGGTGGAAGAGGTTAAACTCTGACATGTGTTATTAAAAGCAGGGTGGAGAAAAGACCTGGAGACAACAGGACATGGTGGGGTGTGGTGGTTGGGAGGGGGGGCAAAATGAGCGGATGGAGGGAAGTAATCAGAGGTGGGGAAACAGAAAAGTCACCCCTAGGAGAACGGAAAGGAGGGGGTAAGGGGTTAGCAGAGGAACGCAAAGGATGACATATTTTGGTGAAATCAGGGCCTGGAGAGATAAGAGATATTTGCGAAGGAAGGGGTGGGATGATGGAGTGAGGCTGGGGAGAAGGAGAGAAGAAAACATTAAAGCGAGAGAAATCTCAACATAGAAAGACAGAGCAGTGACAGTGGAGTGAGCTTCTCTGCTGCAAGTGCTGAGGTAAGGAGGGGTGAGAAGGGAGGGGGGGGATTGACCAAAGAGGGTTTTAAGGGGTTAGAGGGGAAATGGAGAGAAAAGGAAGGGATCGACAAGAGGAAGATAGAGCTGAGCTGAGCAGAAAGATGGAAAAGGGGGAGAAGAGGGGGGTTAAATGCTGACAAATACCCAAGAAGAAAGACCGAGCGAGAGCATTTAAAATAAAAGAAGTACATAAAAAATGACAGAGCGCAGAAAAGAGACAAAGGGGAATCGAAGGACAAAAAAGAGGAAGACAACTCTTTCATGGAAGAGAAGGGGGGGGAGTCAGGGAAACAGACTGAAAGCACATTTTGAGAATTGCGCCTTCATTGAATTTTGAACTGTAATGGCTTGGCAAAACAATCCTGCCTGTATGCCAATAAACCTCCAGTGAATTAGGCAGGGAATGAGAGTGACAGAGGGGGAGGAGGGGAGGAGGAAGGGAGAGAGAGGGGGGAGGCGACAGACAGAAAGGGAGACTGAATTAAGGAGGGAAGGAGAGAATCAGAGTTATAAACAGACACACACAATATCTAAAGACGGGAAATGGAGAAAGAGAGGAACATACAACAGAGAGAGAGAGAGAGAGCAGAGGAAATACTGACAAGGCAGAAGCTGGAAGAGGAATGGAACAAAAGAAAGACAGTGAGAGATTTGAGTAGAAATTGACCCAAAGACCTGCATCAGGCCATCTGCAATGTAGAGGACATTACCATATATGTGGCAGAAGAGAGAGAGAGAGAGAAAGAGCATGTAATGCAAACACACACAGCATCACTAAGCAATCAAAAGCATTTATTAGCCCTGCAGTAGATAAAGCTAAAAAAAGGGGGGTTGTTGTGAAAAGCAAGAGGGTTAAAAAAGCAAGCACTGCGTATAGGCAACCCGCTGCAGGCAGTATGTTATATTAACAGTGACACTAGCAGAGCGGAGTCTAAGGAATCCAATACACATCCATACACACCCATACAGAAACACAAACACACACAGTCGCGCGCGCACACACACGCAGAGCTGCAGTGACCATGCTGGGACATTAGCGATGACATTGAGACCCAGACTAAACCGAGCCAACGGAGAGAGCAGAGCCTGTGGCCGGGAAGACGTGCAGCAGGAGAGACAGACGAAACGGACTGAAGGAATGAAAGACAGCCATTCAGAGATGGAGGTGAACGGGGAAGCAGCAGAGGAGAGTGAGCTTGTCTCCAGGCAAAGAAACGCAGGCAGGGAGGCAGAGGGAGAAGGAGGGAGCGGAGTAAGCATAAGAACACAGAGATGAGTGAAAAATTGAACAGGAGGATCACTGGGTCAAAGAGGAGCTTTAAGGGAGGATGACAGGAAGAATACAAAGGAAATGAAGAGGAGCGTGGAGGAAAAATAAGTTAGGGAAAAGTAAGAATGGAAGTTTGAAAGAAGTTAGGGAGAAAAGGGAAGGGCAAGCATCTCAGTGTGGTAAGAGAGGGAGCAGGCATACAAGGAATGAAACATACCAGTGGTACAAACTAAAACCACAAGTCATTCTGGTCTCTTGTGAATAAATGTGATTTGAAAATGTAGGAGAAGTTTGTGTTACACCATCAAAATATCAAATAAATTATATAGATGTAGATAGAGAGTGAAACTAGCATGAAGTCAAATTAAAGTTAAATAAAGATAGACAGGGAAGAAATAGAGGAATATAAGGTGATGCTCTCCAGCCGTGAGGGTTTACAGGCCATGTTCATCTGAGGAGGAACAAGGGGGGGGGACTCTATGTTAAATGGTTAACGTCTTTAGCACTTTGCGCATAATTCTTCGTACAATGCCGCACGACAACCAGCCAGCAAATCAGACTGACTCGTGGTTTTTGTTGTACCGTTGAACTCTTTATGCCTTGGCATATGGGAGGGGAAGAGAAGAACAGAGGGATAGAGGAGAGAGGGGAGAGAGAGATGTGGAGGGACAGAGGGAGAGACGAAGAAGGAAGGAAAAAGCTGGGAAGCCACCTGTCAGAAAGGGGGCCCCCAATGATACTCGCAGCACTTCCTCCCCTTTCCTCCCCCCTTTCCCCCCTCCCTCCCCCCTGTCTCACCTGCGCCTCGTTCTCCTTCAGCAGCCTGCGCGTGCGTGCCCCCCCAGGGTCGTCGGTCACGTTCAGGATCACCACACTCTTCTTCTCCCAGCCGATGAAGGAGCCATCAGTCAGGCCTTCGACCACAGACAGGAAATCCTGGTAGCCATGGTGACGCGTGGACACCACGGAAAAGGCCGTCCAATCGTACTCTTCCAGCACCTCAAAGATGACCTCTAATTGGAGGGCAGTAGAGGAGCTGAACTGGAGAAAGATGGAACCTGATTCCTGATTTGGGAGAGAGAGCAGCAGATTTGGTTTGAAATCTCACCATAACATTCATCCTCTGTAGTTGTACTGCATCTAAAATGCAGCTACAATACAGTGAGTAAGTAACAGACAGCATTTTCACTACAAAGAACTACAACTCTCCGGACTGCTCCATCTTTATGCATAACATCGACGCATCACGGGGCTTGAAGTTTTTATGGAGCAGCAGCATCGTGCAGCCGCAGGGCTAAAACGGCTTGGATTGTTGCACGAATTCTCCCATGACGTCCAGAAGGGAGTGTTTCTAAAAAGCCTGTTCAGAGGATGGGAGGGGATGAGGACTAGGCGAGGGTACATCTTCAAAGGAAGTTCATCAAAGTGCTACAATTTAATTCCTCAAGAGTAAGTGGTTAAAACAGTTATTTGTAAGCACAAATGCAATGCTTTTTGTTTCTTTTTTTCCCCTGTTTGGTGGTGAAAAGCATGTGACACTAGTTTCTCTGGTACACACACACACACACACACACACTTACATACACACCCACACATCCATGTCTGCTCATTGCCTTCCTCCCAGGAACATCAGAGGCAGAGCGACAGCCCCAGTTGGTGCCATTTACAGATCAAACACTGCAGAGTTTCAGCAGATCAGCAACCCTGACCTTCAACTTCCCCTCCGTCCCACCGGCACTTCCCCAAACCTTTTCTTCACAGAGAGGATGCACGACATTGTGACATTGTAAGTTGTTATGGCAATATAAGCGGCTCTCCCTTTATATTCCCTTCATAGTGCTGTCAATCCATACTGCTTTGGTATACAGCACACACCTAATTAACATTTTCAGCTCGCCAGTCCTCACATTTGGAGCTACACAATCGCACGCCTGGGACATCTGCCCTCTTGTATTCCTCTGACTGTCACCTCTCTGTGTCACAAACACACACAGACACACACACACATGCAAAAGCTGCAAACACTTCTCTTCACTCTCCCATCCCAACCCCGACCTCCCTCCTCCTACCTGTGGCATCCTCCCCAGCCCCGCTCCCCCTCCTACAGCCACTATGGGCAGTCCTGTTTGCGCAGAGACAAACTCCAGCATGGGGGCCAAAGGACCCCAGGCCGTGCGAGGGGGCCGCTCCTCTTCATAAACCAGACCCTGCAGGGGCCGCGCCGCCAGCAGCTCACACAGCTGGGACAGCACTGTCTTAGGACTACTGTCATTCACCTGTTCAAAAAAGGGCAGAGAGGAATAAAGACAGAAAGACAAATAGAGTTGACCAACTAGGGCAGTGTGTCTTGACTTTGTGTTATTCATATGGAAAGTGTCTGTAGTATGCATGACATGTCTGGCTAACAATACAAGCTGTGGTCAAAGAGCAGAACCAGACAGCAGAACACACGCGACGGCAGCGGTGCGCTGCCCATTCAGCTCAAATAATGGGAGTAAGTATGAATAATGGCAGGTCATTGTGATTCTCTTCCTTCAAGTGAAGCTGAATGAGCAGTAGGTGCAGGAGTCCAACCTGTAGCCAGATGACGTTAGCAGAGCCCCACTGGGTGACCACGCTCTCCCCCAGGGAGCCGTAAACCCGGCCAAAGCCGGGGTAGAGCACCCTTCCCCCAGACCCCGCCACCGCCGCCTCTGCCTGTCCGGTAGCACCAGCGTGGATAACGGCGATGTTGAAGTTCATCATGGCCCCTGCATCACGCTCCCGAGGGCTGGGCCGGAGCAGGAGGTGGGGGGAGGCGTCCACCAGACCTGCCCACTCTGCCAGGACCAATAGGAGAGAGAGAGTAGGTATGGCGACCATGGCAACCTGCCGAGGGGGGGAGGCAGATATATATCGCACTAAGAGAGGGTGCCTGAAAGAAAGAGAGAAACAGCAAGGAGTAGGAGAAGGTGAAGAAAAAGAAGAAGAAGAAGCAGAAATGGGACAAGAAGAAGCAGAAAAAGAAGAAGAAGCAAGAGAAGAAGAGATTAAGTTAGACTCAGGTGTTTGGTTTAGTTTTTTTCTATTACGTCCAGTACAGAGGACATCAAATCAAATCAAGAGAGAAACAGAAGGAGAATAGAGGAAGGAGGGAGCAAGAAAGACAAGAAAGAAGGAGGTGTAGACAGAGAGTGAAAAGGAGAAAGAGGGAAGGACAGAAACTGATCAGAGATTGCAAACAGGCAAGACAGAGTAATGAATTCTGAATCCAATCATGGAGTAATAAAAGTTAGCTTTGGCTGGAGAAAATACTGGACGAGGAGAAGGGAATGCAGAGGGGAAAAAAAAAAACAATAGAGCGAGGGAAAAGAAAGCTAGACAGAGAGAAGATGAAATGGGTGCTATTTAGGCTGCAGGCTGAGAAGGAACAATATGAGGAAAAATAGAAACTGCCCGTTAGAGGGAAGCGGGGTGAGAGGGAGAGAGAGTTAATAGCAGACAGAGACAAAGATGGGGGCGGAGGTGGTTATTGTGCTGCATGAATGATAATAACAATTAAGATCACTGTAAACACACGCGCCCTCACACTGCTGAACCCACGCGCAGACGCATGCATGCAAGCATTTGAATGCACACACACACACAGACTCGCAGGACGAATGCATGGCTACGCACTGCCCATAGAGCAGCTTAATGATAGAGAGATATGAGGGTTAATGCAGTGCGCACAAACACACGCGTACACATTCGCACAAACAACCACACGGAAAGATAATGACTACCTGGGAAGATAGCAGGGTTAATATGTGAGCCGCACACACACACACGCGCACACAAACACACACACACAAAAACACAGCACATCATTTTCAATTTACTTCTGGTGCCAACTGCCCTCCCTCCCTGTCTCCATTTCCTTCTCACTTTCTCCCCGCTCTGTCTCGTGCTCATGTCTTTTCATATTCCCCATCTTCTCCCAATTTTCATGGCTTCAGGTACCGCGCACAATTGCATTGATTAACAGGGGCCCACTGACATAATATTCCCTCCAAAGTCGCTCTCCCTTCCTGCGCCTCGATTTCCCCTTTCCTCTTCTCTATGTTTTTCGCTCTGTCTTCATCCGACTCCCCTCTCTTTGTCACAGTCTGCCGATTCTTTGACCCTGATCAGTCTTTTGGATAGAAAAAGAAAGCGGCAAAGAAAATAAGAGAGGGGGGTGGAGAAGGAAAAGTAACTGAAGGAACGAGAAAAAGGGAGCAGAGAAGGGAGAAAGCTGTTAAGTATGACGGAGTATCGAAAGGTACTGTAAATACGGGGCATGCGACCAAAGATGGACTGACTGATTGATTGAGGGAAGGAGGCCGGGTGGATGAAGGAGAAAAGGAGAGGACGAATTGGGGTGGGATGGTGGGAGGTGGTGTAAAATATGTGAGCAGAGTAGCAGGAAAAGAAATATTGATTACTGGGATGTGTATACGTGTTTGGCCTAAACAAATACACTGCCAAACCTCCTGTTTTGAGTGACAGGGCTGTGAGCATGTGTTTGTGTGTGTGTGTGTGTGTGTGTGTGTGTGTGTGTGTAGTGATGGGGGGGGCTACAGAGAAAAAGAGAAGCAGAGAAAGAAGGAGAGAAGAGCACTGGAATGAGATAGAATGAGAGGCCGAATGAGGAAGGCGCACAGACACGGGTAAGAAAAAGAGATGGAGGTGTGGAGAGATAAGGAGAGACAGATCTGTTAGTAGGAAAGAGGGAAAAGGAGAATGTAATAATGAAGGGGAGAGGTAGAAAAACAGGGCTTTGTTGGTTTTTTTTGTTTTTTTTTTTTTGTTTTGTTTTCTTTAAGGCGAGGAAGATGTGTCAGGAAAGAACGGGGGAGGGCAAGGAGAAAGAAAATGAGAGAGTCTGAGACGAGGCTGCAGGAATACGGTGCATCATATCATTCGGTGGAGCTGTACTCTACAGTGCTGAGCTCTGAGCCATTAACTGTTAGGCCTGTCACTATATTTCACTCTCATGAGGTGTTTACGTTGCACTGCTCAGCCAGCGTGTGCCATTCCATCACAGCGAGCCTTGTTGGAAGTGTGAGCACAGTGTAGTACTATATACAGTATCCACTTTCCCCGCAGAGTGTGCTGTGCCTGTTATCGAACGTGCAACTGCAACATCTCACTGAGGCGCACCGCAAAGACGCAAAGTAAATTATAATCGAATCCTCATCTAAATATATCTTACTATATAGTTCATTATGTGTTCCAATTCTGCAAACTGAATCATAAAAAAGCATGCAGCGAGGGGGCTCACAGAGAACACACACGCACGCTGAGACACACACACACACAGACACACACACACACACACTCATAAAGCGAAAGGAGAGTGGGAGAGGGGAAGAGGGAGAGATTACTGTTTCATTTGATTTGCTACCGTAAATGAATCTTTTGTTAAAATGCAAATGTTCGCATTTTAGTATATTTTTCCCCCCTTGTAGCTTTAAAAACGATCCTCTCCAATCTTTTGAGCCACTTCTAATTCAGTGGAGTGTACACTTCATATATATTTGGCAAGGGACTGCCTACAACCAGGGGAATGTTTAAACTGGGATCAGTTAGTGAAAAAGTGTATAGATCTCTGTTTTCCCTAAATAAGATTTCAGATAAGTTATTGTGGTGTAAATGCTATTAAACCTGCATTTTAATGAGGAGGGCAGGCTGTGATCATCGCACGATCCTCTGTTATTTGGGAGATGATGTGTTAATTTTGGTTATTTGGGACGTATAATGATCGTGGTCATCCCAAGTATGAAAAATATTATAATATATTCTTTCCTTGAAAGTGACTGCACCAACTACAAAAGAAAAAAGAGATGGAATTGGAAACCTTTCAAATTTCATAAGAGTTCTGTCTTTGATGATTTTTTTAGACTTTAAAACTTTGAATTCGCCTCGGTGCATGCACCTTCAATAATCATTTGCCGTCCAAATCATTATATTATATCAGCACTTACACTAAAGTATTTGTATTGTACATTGTTGATCTCTCAATTTGTCAATCATTGTAATAAGCAGCTTACTGTATCTACAGTGTAATTATTTTTTCCGCTGAGCCTGTATGGTTTGTCTTTTTAAACAAAGAAAGTGGCATTTACAGCACTACAGAAGCTTGCGTACATGCCAGCAACTGTTAGAGGCAAACTAAAAACACCTTGAGGAATATTTACCGAGTACTTAAGAGCAGGAATATTCTCAGGGAGACAGAGACAGAGACAGCTAATCAAGAAGATGAGAGAGAAAACATTCGTGCAGGCAAGCCAGTCCCCTCTTTCTCTTCCAACACTGCCACTACTTCACAATCGAAACACATCTTATCATAACTCCGCCTAAACATTTCATTCACTGCGACTCCAAATGATTGCCTATAGGAAGTGCTGGCTGCTGCATGTGCAGCTTTTGCACCAACTTCTTCACTGGTTTGAAAAAGTATCACAACAGTTTTACAGTTTTATGTTGCTGAAGGCAAGTCAGCCACTTTGAGAGTATATCCTTCTATAGAGGATTACCTATATTATTCCTGCAAGCACCAAAGAGACAAGAAAGACTTGTATCGCCTCTAAACAGAAAATGAAAAATTGATTCTTTGTGTCACGATGGTAGGAAAACAGTCTCAGTGTTGTAGAGTATCAGATGCCCCCCTTCCCATTAACTGTACGCGCTGCAGCTGCAGCGAGCGCCTGCGGTGACTCTGGAAGAGCGAGTCGCGAGAGGAGGAGGGAGCCGCTCGGGTAAAGTCGGTTGCTGGCATCCACGCCTCTCTGAGCCCCTCTCCCACTGAACTCCAATGGAAGCAGCGTGCCAGACCCTGTGCTGCATCGGATCTGCTGGGAAAATGTGAATGGGGACTGAGTCTGTGGAGTCTGGAGAGTGGAGTTGGGGAAGTGCAGTGTTCAGCGTTGTGTTTTGCCCACACCGGGGCTCTGCTGCTTCATTCCAGTCTGTCATGCAGAGTAATAGACCTGCTCCCTGTTGCCCATGGCACAAGCTGCACTGAATCAGCCCAGGCAGTTTTCCTACAGCCAACACAAAACATCTGAAATATATGCAGGCTAATATATAGTCTACTGTATGCCATTGGAAGAACTGGCAGCCTTTCTGTGAGTCACTGTAAGTGCAGAGAATAAGAAACCCTCTCCTGAAGATGAAGGCTCCATTTTTTTTTTTTTTTTTTTCATTCATCCACATTTAGGACCGCAGTGTGCTCGAGAACACTGCTGTATGTAGCCTCTATAATTTCCTTGGGTCCATAGCTGTACTATAGTAAAAGATAAGATAAAGTGGCAGCACAGTGTGGTGCCCACAGTGTGCATATATGTGAGTGTATCAATGTGTGTGTGTGCGTGTGTGTGTCGTACGGGGTAATATGGCAGTGTGGGGGAGCGGAGGAATGAAGAGAAGAGTGCAGCTGGAGCTCAATGCTCCTCGTGTTAATTGGCCCATACTTCAATCACAGCCACTGGAGTGTGTCCTCTCTGACGGAACATATCCACTCTCCCTCTCTTTCTCCCTCTCCCAATCTCTCTCTCTTTCTCTCTCTCTCTCTGTCCTGCTGCACTTGTTCACCCACTCATCCACTCGCTCACACACTCTCACTTGACACACACGCTCACAGACACACTCCCTCCCTCACTCAGTCTGTCTCGCTCACTCATTCACTCGATTCGGTCACTTGTCCATTCATCCTTTCATTCATCCGTTCGCTCAGGCACTCTATCACCTCACTCTGCACCATCTCTCTTCCACCAACTCCTCTTTCCTCTCCCTCTCCTCCCACAACTCCTTGCCTGTTCCCCCCCTCACAGCCCTCCCCCATTCTTTCCTTCCACACATGTCTTTGTCCTGTACTTCTTTCACTCTCTGCTTCCTCCCCTCCCTCACTTCCGCTCTCTGCCCGTCTCTCTCTTTCTCCCTCTTTGATCCCCGTCGAGTAGAAGAGCCACCAGGCAGGCGAGCGGCTCTTGTTCCCATCGTGCCTAGTGTGCAGAGTGATCGGCGAGTAGCGCAGCGTGGAGCAGCAGGGCGTACAGTACTGTGTGTTTTTTACTGCATGGCTGTAAACAGCAGTAGTAAAGCCTGCTGCCACTGCCTCCCTCGGACTTGATGGCTGTGGCTATCATAAGCCATTGTGGTGACAAAGTCGGAGCCATCTATCAGACCCTCGTGACACCAAGTCCTCACAGGGAAACGCAATACACAGTATTTGTAAATTACACATGCCACAGGCTGATAACCAGATCAGAGCTGGTCGCTTTCATAAACATAACAGCATTTGTTATGTGGAACAGTTAAATTTGAGAGGCTGGCTGATATGAAATATGAGAAATAAATTATGCCTCACAAATTTAAAACAAATAGACATTTGCACACACGCAGAAGCACTATCCAAAGGTGTTTGGTGTTTATTTGTCCAAAGAGTTAAAAATGACGGTTACACTGTTACATTATTTTGTTTAACAGGTAAATTTTGCAAATGGTGTGAAATTAAACCACGCTGTTCCTCTACCTCTAGGCCTTCACATTCTCTACCGTATCTACCTGCAAATGCAAAAGATATTATTTTACACAAGCTGTACTGTTGCAGGAGAGGGGAGGGTGAAATCTCCACTGGCACTGCATGACACTCGTTTCTAGCTGGTAGTCTCCGTTTGTCCTTTCTGTATTTTGTAACCTTTTACAAGAGCAAAATGAAACAGTCACCTTGACATCTCACTTTGATGTTTCTTCACAGGAAAACGGCATTTTATTCTGACATTTCAAGTCCCTTTAATAATTTCCACGTGGTCGAACAAAACGCATCTCACTCCAAGGTTCAGAGTATCTTGCCTTTAATTCAAATATTTTTTCACGGGTTCGGATTAAACACTTCTACCAAGAGACAGTGTCAATTAATTGGACTTCACTTCTGTACATTCAGGGGATACATTTCATTACTTGAATAGGAGGACGCGCCTTGTTTCTCTTCCCTCTATGGATTGATAGAAATGAGATGAAACTGACCCTGGACCCCGCCACAGTGTAGCACTGACAATTCTCTGACCTCATTTTTTAACAAAAAAGAAAATGTCTTAGTCTTACCCGCTGCGGTTTCTGGCACACCAGACACGAAAAAGCAGTGACTGGAAATCACATCCATTACGGATGATCATTACTGAAATATTTGACATTACCACATCTCATCTCTCCTACTCGCAGCATTCAGCGCAGAGTATATAATTACCTAAATGGAGAATGTGTTTAAATTTTCATTTAATATCACCTCGCACATGCCTAATAACTGCAGTAATGCTTGAAAATGAACTCATGTAACCTAAGACCAAAATCAGCTGATAAAAATAAAGGGCTGTCAGTTGTTTGACTTTGCTTTGTAACACAGCCTGGGCATCTTGAATTATTCACTTTATGCGTGTGAGAGTGTGTATGTGTGTTATCTCTCAACCCCCCGTCATTCATGTAATCCCAGGACATCGCAAGATCACACACACACGCACACATTATTTTTATAGTTATACAGAGTGCATAAACACCATCAATTTGTGTATGAATGACACACAGAAACATTTCATACTATCTCTGTTTTATTTTCTCTCCCTTATACACACACACACACACACACACACATATTCAGAAAACATCAGCTACAAATGGTTTACTACCCTCATGAGTGTTCAGACATAAATATCAGTAAGGTCACATGCTTTCATGTGGAAAGGCCAGCGTCTGGGGATCTTGCATCAGAAATTCGCATTATGTAGTGGAGGATATTATTTCAATAAGACTAACTGGCCAATACTAACTCCACTTGAATGAATAAAAATGGTTTTGAAAGGAAACTATATGGGTTCTATGCCTAACGCCAGTGCTTGTATAATATAAGTGCTTACTTTAAGGCTGGCCAAGGAGCAAGGATATTTCAATTCCCCACCTCAACACACGACATCTAATGCAGCGAGGAGCAGAGGTCCACAGCTCTGTTTCCCTGGCCAGCCCCCTCTGCTCGCAGGTTGACTATTATACCACCTAATTTACTGAATCCAATGTACATATAAATTGTTTTCTGTAGCTGCTTTTCTTCCCAAATCCTCTGTCAAGATGTCCTTACAACGCACGACCTGGGGGATTATCTTATTATGTTTGTTTTAAAGGGAATAATTTCTCACTGCTCAACCTTTTACAGGCATCCAGAAACTCAGAGCGCTTTGTGTTTGAGGGAAAATAGCTTCAATATCACAGTGCTATCAATGCAGTGCAATCATCTAAGGATAAACATGCATTTACATAATGTACTGTACGTTCATGAATGAAATGTTTGGCTGATTGCTCTTTTTTTTTTTTTTTAAACAAGCATTGAGATTGAAATCAGGAACAAATTGGATGAAAGACTTGCAGCAGATACGATGAGATCATACAAATAAGTCTGGGAATATTCTGAATTTATTGGAATCGCGTTAAGGCACAGAACAAATACTCCCCCTTTTTAACAATAACATTAAACAGATTATTTTCTTATTCCATCTCGAGCCAGTCGCCGCAAAGCCAGTGTTGCTCTTCTCTGCTTGCACCAGCACTTCCATTAATTCCCTCATTGATTGGCCAGACACTGGGATCACCTAGCCAGATCTAAATCAGTCACTAATTAAAAGAGCAAGATGAAAAGCAGCCGACACTGCAGCCCTTCAGCACCCGTAAGGTGAAACATTCTGTAACAACTACAAACTAGGAAGCTGCTCAAGACTCTCGGCAGAAAAAAAGCACCTAGCCCTGCATAGTAATGATTCACAATCTTATTCTGAGGATAAACAGATTAAACTGGTGTGGGAAACCTTCACTGATAACTATCACGCCTTTGGACAAGGTCGCGCGCAGGCAGGTGCGCATGCACAATCACATGACACGCATGCACAGCCTTTACAGGTACAGGTGAATGTCACACTTGGACATACACACACAAACACTGAGCACATTCTTGAATAAGGGAGAAATGTTAAGCTAGGCTCTCAGGTGCCACATGTTGCTGAAGTCAAGACGGATTCTTTAAATCTAATGTTGCATTGTTGTGTACAGATTTGAGCTGCGTTCACAGCACATCTGGCTCTGCCCCCGCTCATAACCAAAGGTGTTAGAAACACTTCTGTCAGCCTACCCTATAAACGCTGGTGGATCAGTTTGGCTCAGGAAATGCACTCCCATGCAGACAGAAGCCCAACAGGGGTGAGGAATTTGTGGATTGAGACCAGCAAAGGTTTTTTTTTTGTGGAGCCTCAGATGATTCTCGAGAGTAAAAGGTGGTGAGAGGTTAGTGAAGGGAATGTCAGAACCCCACAGTGTTGTCTTCACACAGACAAATCTAGAGGCCCACTAATCCTCTGATGTTTGTTTCACAGCAACAAATATAAGATATCTGCCTTCCCCGTTTTTTTTCCTGACACATGAAGCCACAGAATCTCATCAAAGAGGTGTTCGGTAGTCTGAGATGGCCACAGCTCTTTATGATAGCTTCACATCATATTGTACAGAACATAATTACGAGCAGCCGGGAGGAAAAAACTGTTCATGTCATGAGATATCAGAAATTTCTGACAGCTATGATTTTCTACTTGGAGAAAAGAACTACACAAGTATGAAAAAGTGGCAAAATGGCTGCAGAGCAACCATTGCTGGCAGTTCCATCTAAATACAGTCCTATGTTAAATCTACAATCGATTCAGCCTGTCAAAAATAAGCTATACACTGTTTGTTTGCTGCTGGTTTACTCGTTAATGAACCGCTAAATATATGTAGCGCAATGAATATTGCTAATTTGGGCTTAATTTTATTTATCTGGTGTGACTAACAATTTTGGAATAATGCATTAGCGCTTCCAAGTCGGAATAACGAGAGGTTTTCTCGTTTTTACCACTCTGCCAATGTGGCGTGAATGCAGTATTAGCAGCGCACGAACACATCAGTGATGAGTCAACATGATCAAGTGTCGGAAATCACACAAAAGGGTCACACATGAGGGTGAGACATGAATGCATACATTCAGCACGTGTTTAAAAAAAAAAAAAAAAAAAAGTGGATCTGCCGACAGCTGTGTTAAGAGGACTGTCTTAATATTTGGGTATCAACACAGAGCATTTGGTGCCAACAATTGATCTCCCTGTTATTTCCAATCACTGCTTGGTGCAAATTGTGCGAATGAGCGTCTCTGTTTCCCAAAAGCAGGAGACTTTGATGGAAAATATGCCACAGTGAACTCTAAAATCATGACAATCAACTTGATGAGCCCAATCGGCACCAAACCAAGGCCGGGGTCATTTATTGGCTAATTCGACAAAAAACTTGTTTGAAATTGCTGTTACATAATAGAAAAGGGAGCATTCAGTCCTAATCACCTTTCAAGAGATAGACTAAAGAAGCCTTCGATGTGAAAAAAATGTCCAGTTTGAATAATGAAACCTCACAACCTGAATTGAGAACAAATTAATCCTGACCCTGAGTCAGATTACCTGCATTTCAAGCATATTGTACATTTTGTTCCTTTCTGTGTCAAAAACCAGGAGAGGATCCGCAAGACTGTCTCCAGCCACTGGGCCTGAGCTTTTTCTGCATGCAGAGATGAAGCACATTAAAACAAGCCCAGGAACATCAAACTATCTTCATCTGAGGCTTTCTTCCATCTCTGCGCTGACGTTCCCTCTTCCTCCCTTGTTTTCCCCTCCTTGTCGTACTGTAGATAACACGCTGTGCAAATTCCATTCAGGTGCAAACACACATATTTGCATTTGTAACAGCTGTATAACCGGCACCTGTTTATGAAGGAATTTCAAACTTGAAAGAAAATAGAGCAAATCTATTTTTATATGAAGTGATAAGGCAATAAAACAGGTTCAACTTTGCACCTGATACCTGCACCCAGTAAATCCGGCACAGTCACTCTAGTACAAAGCCCACTATAAATGCCAGCTGCTGGGTTCTTTGAGAAGAGAATGACAAAGGGTTTTAACAAAGCTGGCCCTACATGCGGCGCGGGGAAGTCTCACAGATCAGGAGGCATGACACAGCAGCAGCCCAGGGTGACATGCGACATGGGCCGCAGACACAGGCTAACATGGTTTTTATAAATGCCCCCATTTCCTCTTTTTAATAACCACTTATGCTGTCATTTCCTGCCCCATCCATCATCATGAAGGACCGCACCACACTGCTGCAAAACGCTGCGCGTCGCAAAACATTCCTGCACATCTCTCTATCGTTTCAGTATTTTTCTTCATCCGCCTTTACTTCTGGTGTGTGTGTGTGTGTGTGTGTGTAGTCAAATGCATATATACAGTACAATGTCTGTAAGAGTGTAGATCCCATGGGCAAGGTCCCAAGGTCTTCTCTCATCTAAAACTGTGACTGGTGTGTATGCAATATGCTTTTCATTGTGTGTGTATTTTGGGGTATGCTCTTGGTGCGTGTGTGCGTGTGCGCGCGTGTATCTGACTGCATACCCATGGGTATCTGCCTGAATGTACTTTTTGAGAGTGTGTGTGACTGTGTATTGCATGCAGCCATGTGAAGCTGTGTGCCTGCTAGCTGCCTCCAGACTTGTATTCCCAAAACAAGCCGTGGGGCTTTGGCTCAGGTTTGTGTTTGTGTGTGTGTGTGCGTGTGCACCTGTTTGATAGTGACTGTGTGCGAAGAGTGCACGCTAAATTCTCCCTCACTGCGGTGTGCATTCATACCTGTCTGTGTGATTTTGTTTATGAATGTCTCTTTCTGCCAGCCTGTCCGTACATCTGTCTGTCTGTCTGCCTGTTTCCGTCTCCACCTGTTTTGCTAAATGACTTCCTGTCATTCCATCTAGAGTGTGTTTGACTGTCTTTTGCTAGTCCTGGTCCAGAGTTGGCTATAGCTGGGCCGGGGGCGGCACCTCGAGGTTTGCCAAATCTTAGCAGCTGCCACCTTGGCGAAAAGAAACCCTCTGATATGGAGTTCAGATGATAGTTTGGCGATTTTTACGTTTCTGCAGCATAATAAATATGTTTTGATATTGATTATTGTCACACTGTACCACACATCATTCTGAAAAACTGCATTTTCATCACGTCTAAAGCAGCTCTTAGACCTCTCCCAGCGATGGTTTACCACTGTAATTCAGTGTGTGAATGCTGCTCTTCTCTCTCTGAGACACACATAACTCCAAAAAAAACTTGAGGTGAACCGGGCTGCACAAATTACGCCCGGTTTCCCGTCATGGATCTAGATAATTTTTGTTTTTCCTGCAACTCGTCATAATCAAATGCATCGTAATGTCACTATTACATCTAATTAGTGGTAGGTACTTGGCAGCTGTGACAGAACCCATCAGCAGAGATTTGCTGTACCTTGACTAATGTTACCAAGAACGTGTTTATTGCTAATGTCGAGCAGCAGATACTGTTCAAATCAGAATGTAGTCAAATTGTTAAATATCACTATTAGTAAGTTCATCATTATTTCTTTAATTTTGCATGATTTGAACTTGAAATCTAAATACATGCAATAAATAAATATGCTACTCTATGTAGGGCTGCCACTGACATTTGATCCATTATTGATTAATCTGCTGAATATTGTTTAGTCAATGAAATGTCAAAAATAGTTTAAACATGCCATAACAACATCCTGGAGTCTCACATGACCAACAGTTCAAAGATATTTAGGACACAACAATACAAAAAGAGAGAAAAACAGTAAGTTCTCGCATTGGAGAAGTTGGAGATATTTTTTTTTCCTTCAGATATCTGAAAGGATTAATCGAATATCAAAATCACTACTAATTATGTTTCTGTCGACCAACCAATCAGTTAATCAACTCATAGAGCCCAGATGTCTCCACTGGGGTTCATACAGTTGATGCACATCAGCGTTCGACCGCTACCGACTTTGTCACTCAGACAACCTTTACCCTTCCGAATTTTGACACTTTCAGAGGACCAAATTGTTATTTCTTCGGCCCTTAAAACAGGCAGAAAGCAGAATGTACTGCCAGCTGTTTGACATCCATTTTGAACCATCTTTTCGGGCAGTGCTGTGTGAAACCGCGTCTGCATTAGCTGATAAAAGTTCAGTTCTGAGGCGCGACTGTTTTCGCCTTCATCGATGTTTACTCTCATGTAACGTTTAAAAGCCTTAAAAGACAAAGTTCATGTGTTACAAAAGCCTGGTTAAAAATAGTGTGCGATTCACACTAAAACTTAATTTCAGAGATAAGCGAAACTGATAAATTGTGTCCCCCTCCCCCCTGCTGATTTCAATGGAGGGCGGTCTTCTTAGAAAGTATAGATCCGCAATTAACAAGTTAAGTTCTGCTGTTGCTGTGGCTAAACCTTTTCAGGGCTTTCCGTCTGTTGATCAAAACACCCCTCCTCACATGACTCCCCACGTCCACGACTCTTGGCTCACCACTTCTCCAGGCCTGGGTGGATGTGCACCGTCGATACGACCTGGAGTTGAGTCCAGGGGAGAACATTGGGAGAGGGGAGTACTGTAATCGCTCCAAAACACCAGCCTCTGATCTCGTTAAAGACTAATTGATGTTCTATGTTAACGAGCTTTACCTTAATTAGCGGTATTAAAAAGAACACTGGTTGGGATGAGTGCAGAGGGTGGGAGAGGGGTCCGGGTGGGCGGCAGGGTTGGGGAAACTCTCCACTAGTGTTGCATCAAACGCACGATGAAGGGGAATAGGCGAGAGATGGAGAGATGGAGAGGAAGACCGTTCAGAGGAAGTCACAGGTTGCAAGGGGTGAGAGAGAAGACGGAAAGGATCAAGGCGAGAAGAAACAGGGGGATTGGAGGAAGAAAAGAGACAAGCGGGGGTGTGTGTGGGGGGGATTGGGCTAAGCTTGAAGGTTTTCTGTGCAACAGTCGATGAATCAATGGGGTGAAATTGATGAGGAGCAGGGGGTGGGAGAAAACAAGCACACAAATGTTGACTCCGTCCCTCTCATCTCTTCTCCTGCACCTTCCAACCACGTCCCCCCTCTGATATTCAATTCCAGGCGCCTCTCTCTCTCTCTCTCTCTCTCTGCCTCTCAAATGTCTCACCCGGCTCTCCCCTCATCATGCCTCCTCTTCTCCACCACCTCCACCTCCTCCTCCTCCTCCTCCTCCTCCTCACACCTTCTCTCATCTCTCGCTCCCTCCACACCTTCTGTCTCTCTCATCACCTCTTCCTCCCCCCCTCCACTCCCCTCCTGTCTACCCCTACTCACAGCTGGTACAGTACAGATCTCTCAGGGCAACTGTACGACAGATCGGCAGAGAAGGGGGCTCTGTTGACACTGAAGGCAACACTTTACGGGCAGCAGTGCAAGCAGCACGATGCTGCAGTACGCCTTGTGTGTGTATGTGTGTGGATTTCACAGGGCTTGCAAAGAAGGGGGGTGGAGGATGGGGGGGGGGGGTGATAAACTGAGCAGAGCACGTCACCTGTGGGTGAAAGAGCTGATTGAAATGGATATCAGCTGGAGAATTCAGCTGAGAGTGGAGAGAGACGGCAAACACCCCACAGAAACGGGAAAAAAACAAACAACACATTAATTCCAATTTCCATCCGGATGAATGCATCCAGTGGCCTCGCAGCGCGGCCCGATAAATTTGATCTCACTCTCCCGATCGCTGCAGCAAATCTGCGAGAGAAGCAACACTGTGCCTCTCCATTTTACAGGTCAGCAGCATGATCCTCTCCCCCGGTGGTCCCTCTGTTTTTCTTCTTTTTCTTTTTTAAGAGAAAGCAGCTGTGTGTGTGTATGTGTGTGTGTGTGTGTGTGTTATTCACTTCTCCATTAAAGTACTGCAAGGCACAAAAAAAAAAAAAAAACTAAAGTTATCAGGGGGTTTGCAAATTTTAGAAATCTACCTACAAAGTGAAATCTTCTCACGCACTCCTCTTTTGCACAGCTGGAAAAAAAACCACACACACCTCCTGTTTCCAGTCTGAGAGTGTTTGAGGCAAGTCAGCCCGTGGAGGTTGGGGGGGGGGGGGGGAAGATTCCTCGGTGGCAACAAGAGGGGATAACTGTGTGCTGCCATAACGCCCAAATATTCAGCGTATCGGGATATAAATAGATCAAGAGGAGGGGGGGGGGGGGACTGATCGGCAATCTTGCGGGCTTCGCGGTGGCTACAAGAGACGCACACACACACACATGCACACACACACGCTAACATTGACCACGCAGCCCGAGAAAATGAGCATCAACAGATATGATCACCTCAATTAATACATCCGCAGCACAGCGAGGAGGGGAAGCTGCAGCCCAGCGCCGCTGTTTGAAGACTTAAACGGAACCCAAACTCTGTCTTTATTAATAATGCATAGAAAATCCCTGGCAGACAAAAATCATAGCCTCCAGCTTCAGCCTATATGATTAATTGAACTGCCGGTAATCTGTGCACGAGTGTGTGTGTGTGTGTGTGTGTGTGTCACTGGCATATCTGAGCCGGCTGCTGTGGATCAACCTCTGCGTTCAGGAGGCTTGTTGAGTTTTCCAGGCGCAGCAATGACAGAGGGGTCAAAGCCCCGGTGCGCCTCCACCTCTCCGTCCCCGGCCGTCCATCTCTCCATCACGGCTCTGTGTCTCCGTGACGCGCAGCAGCCTCTCACTGCCCGACCGCAATCCATCTGCGCGCTACGGAGTGTGTGTGTGTGTGTGTGTGTGTATGTGTGTGAGCGGGGTGAAGAAGCGGAGAGGGAAAAAGGGGTAAAAAAAAAAAAAGAAAAAGAAAAAAGAAAAAGCCTCCGCACTGCAAATATCATTAAAAAACAAACAAATGTACTTACTGTCTTTCACCAGCCTTTCCCCCCTCTTTTCCTGCGTCCCTCCATCCTTTTTCACATCCTTCCTTTTTTTGAGGTATCCGTTTTGCGGGTGTCCCCCCCCTGCCTCCTCTGCCGCCGCCGCTGCCGCCGCCGCCGCCACCGCACACACACACACTCTCACACACGCACACACACTCACACACACATGCGCGCGCACACTCACACGCGCGCGCACACACCGGGAAAAATATATATCTAAATATATATATATGTTCTACATGTATTCAATTCCTCCGATCTCTCTCTTTACCTCTCTCCCTCCCTCTCTCCTCTCCTCTCTCTCACACACTCTCTCTCTCTCCCTCTTTCCCTGTTCTTTTGTTAAAATTCAGTATATGCGCCCCGTCACCTAGCAACCGTCAACCTCCCTCTCCCCCCCTCTCTCTCTCGTTTCCTCCCTCCCTCCCTTCTCCCTCTCTCCATCACTGGCGACACGTGTTGAATGCTAAACTTAGCGGTCCGGAATAAAATTAATAAAGGGATGGACGCTCTATATCTCCCCCCCCCCCTTTTCTCTGCCTCCCCCTCCACCTCTCTCTCTCTCTTTCACTCTCCCGCATATCATACTGCAATATAAATATTTACTAGAACCACTCAGCCCTCTCATTGCCCCCCCCACCCCACACAGCCTCCTCCCCTCTTCCCTCTCCTTCTCCCTCCCTCGCTTCCCTCTGCATTTCTCCTCCCTCCCCTTCCTCCCCTCCATCCATCCATCCATCCACCTCTGGCTCCCTCCCTGCATCCCTCCCATCGCCGTCCTGCCTTTTTCCCTCCCTGCCTCTCCTATCGCCTCTTTCTGCTTCTCCAAGCAAAACGGAGGCGCCACACCAGCGTCTGTGGATCCACATGTGAGTGTCACCCTGTCCGGTGCGTCTTTGCATGGAGAGCTGCAGCGTGCCCGTGTGTGAGTGTGTGTGTGTGTGTGTGTGTGACTGAGAAATCCATACTAGCATGTCAGGGACCATGTGTGAGCAGCTTGCAGAGAGTTGAAGGAGGGTGAGGGGGAGGGTTGGGGTGGGGAGGGGGGGCATGCAGGATCATAACACTGCAGCTCTGTCAGCGAACTCCTTGCCGCTCTGACTTCAGAGCTGAAATGAAATATTTATGCTGGAGTAACTTCTCATAACCATTTGTTGAGGGGAAATGTTACAGCGGCCGTGCTGGATCATGTTTTGTTTCCTAATTCTCCCTCTAATTTCCCGAGGGAGGCAGGAGGTGTAATGTACGTTACATTGTTGGATGTGTTGTTATCTTTCTTCAGTCATGCCTCCTTTTCTCTCCCCTCTGTCTAAACTGGGATCAGCACTAATCAATGAGGCAATAGTTAACCTCAGATCAACAGCACCCTGTGCACCAGGCCACCCAGTAAATGGTCGTATGATTGGGCTTTAACCTTTTCTGCAGACCTTGGGTCATCTTTCATGATTACACAGATAAACACACACATACAGTATAAACACACACACAGATAGACTGTGTGCTTAAATGTAGCCACTGCTTTAGGACAAGCGGGGCAAAGGTCTCTGTGTATTGATAGAAATGTGTCTTGCCCCTGGAGGTTTGGGAAATGATGGACCGCATACCCCAGTCTAATTGAACAATCGTCAATATGAGACTCCAAGGTGCGCGCACACGTTCGAGAAGCCATACACAGTCTGCAGTATTGCATGTATGTGTGTGTGTGTGTTGTGGAAAGTCAGATCAATGGCTCGAGGCGATGCCCCCTTTATCAGACTTTGAAAGATCTGTCCTGTGGAACCTGCATCCCTCTCCCAAACACAGTCATCATTAAACCCGCCTCTGGAAATCTACAGGTCATTGCACACTGTGTGTGTGTGTGTGTGTGTGTGTGTGTGTGTGTGTGTGTGTGTGTGTGTGTGTGTGTGAACATATCACCTTCAACACATTTTGTTTGGAAATCTGAGTTTGTACGTCCTCGTCTATCCTAAAGGGTCATTTCAACCCCCCAAAAAGCAATTTTCCAGAAATCTACAATAGAATTAGCTTTGGTTTTATTTGCTCTGGTTTAGAGACACAGGACTGTCAACATCTCTGAGACATCTGCCTCCATCCCACAGCAGAGCTCAACAGAATTTCCTTTGCAGTGCTCACAGCATTGAAAAATTAGACCTAAAAAGTTCAACAGCAAAATCTCCTTCCAAAACGAATGTCCTCATTACTCTGGATAATCCACAGACCAAGCTGTCAACAGTTGTCATAGTTTTCATATTTTCTCGCTAGAAAGTTGTTCCAATAAAAGCTCCTGACAGCAAAGCAGAAATTTCTCACACAGATGGACACCTCAAAATCTTGGCAAATAAAACCAAAACTGTCCATATGGTTAAATATCAGGAGAGGTAAGCTAAAAATATCTTTTAAGGAGGATTTTTGCAGAACTGACCCTTTAAATCTAACTTATAGTGGGACTCTACAAATGAAACTGAGTTACACACATTGTCACACCACCAACAAGTAGACTTCACATGGCATATACAGGTGCATAAATTGTTTTTATTACACACCACAATGACATAAAACAGAATAAAAGAACCTAGTGTACATGTCTGAAAAGCTTGGGCGAGAGAATAGAAATAGGATGGACAAGAATTGTATTTTCTTGCATGAAAACCAACTCAAACCATTCATCTGTAAGAAAAAAAATGATTGCAGAAAAAGCCACTCGCACACTCCTTTTACCACACACACACCAGCCTCCACCTGGTTCTTTCTGCACAGGAGGTTTTGTGATGGAATAATTCTGCATTAACAAACAATTAAGAGCACAAACTGCTGCTAGTTACTCCTCATGAACACTGATCTATGGTCAGTTTTAGGACTCGGTCCATATGGCAATAAAGGTTAGGATGTAGGGCGATTAAGCTGATCTGTGCGTCCCGGCCCAGTGATTAGGCTCCAGATGGTATGGAAATGCTGGTGGCTGCTGATACTGGGCCATACGATTTGTGATAAAGGATCCATATCTGGTTCAGTGGTGCATTCACTGTCGCTGCTGTGGTATTAATAGGCCAGATACACATCAGCTATTCATATTTTCTGCTACGGGGAAAAGGTGAACCAGCCGCTGTAGTCTTCATATTCCTCTTGTTATCTGTATTTGCCACATGCATTCATCTTCATTTGCATTCATCAATCAATTCATCATCACAGCTCGCCCGTGTGCTCCTCTCCGTCTTCCTCCCTGCCTCTATAGCGGTCGCTCTGGGTTGCCTGGGGCCTATGGAGATGTTGGAGTGGTAACATTAGGGTTTATGAGGCATGTGATGGTATGCATCATCACTTTATTTACTCCGCGGTGTGTGTCGGTACAGGCCTCTGTCGCACACAAAGACCTACAGTGTCTGAGGACGTTTACATGACGGTTACAGTGCAGGAGCGCGCTTTCCTGTTGTGGTTAATAAAGGCTGGATGTAGGATTGAGGCAGATTGCTTCGCTGCTGTCTGTTTGTTTTCCCAGTTCCACTTACTGTCTGTGAGAGCATGTGTGTGTTTGTGTGTGGGAGAGTGAGGGAGACAGTTTGAATTTTGTTGTTTGGTCTAATCTGATGTGACTGGGCTCCCCTATCTCTATTTACGCATCTGTTTAGCTCTGAGCTAACAATCAAACAATAAGGTTTTCTCTCTCTCCCTTTCTCTCTCTCTCTCACACACATACAAACACAAATACACATATACTGTGTACACAGATGCGCAGAAACACAAGGGTGCTCTGGACCCCATGACAACATTTCTATACCCAAAGTGATCTGATCATTTAGATTTTTTTTTTGTTGAGACAATACTGTATGAATATATATATGAATACTTAAATCACACTGTGAAAATACTGTAAATAAAAGTCCTGTATTTAAAATCTTACTAAAGTGAAACTATGTGCATTAAGTGTTAATGTATTGTTGCATAAAATGACTATAATTATCAAAATAGTTGCCAATTAGATCAGGAGATTAATTGGCAACTATTTTGTAGTTGCCAGTAAAATACTGCTGTAGCTTGTGTGTTTTTAGTGTTTCATATGCTTTATATATAAAGCTTATTTCTTTAACAAAATATAAGTACTGAAGTACGAAACTAAAGAATAAATGTAGTTACTTCCCACTGCTGCATGTAACAAAGTTCCAGGTGCTGAAATAATTCACAAGCTATGTGACAACATAAGTTGGTTGATAAATACTGTAACTGCCTGTTATATAGTTTTAATGTATCTACTGCTGCGACAAAATGATTCTTCTCATTAATGATTAATCTGTCAGTTATTTCCTCAATTTATTGTTTAGTCTAAATTTGGAAAAGATACTGAAAGAGTTGCTGCCTTCAGATGTGTCTTGTATTAAAAAAAGAGAGAGAAAAAAAACAGAGGTTTGGATTGCAATGATACAGAAGAAAAAACAGCAGCAATGCCTCACACTGGAGAAGCTGGTAACAGAAGATGTTTACATGTTTTGTAACTTCATATAACTTAATTTCTGCCCATCAAGTAATCAATCAATCAGTCAAACAACAGCACTAAATTCAACACTCCCTAAGATCACCACCTGTTGCTTTCTGAGCTTAAGTATGCTTTTGCTATGATATTTTCACCTTTAGCTTTTGATACTTTAAGTACATTTTGCTGATGACTCTCAAATACTTTCACTTGTCAAAGCAGGACTTTGTTGTTGAGTGTTTTCATGGTGGGGTATTTATACTTTTACTTTAGTAAAGAACCTGAAATTTTCTTTCACCACTAGCCTGCAGTCATAGGTCCGCTCTCTGGAATTTGCAACTTAGATATTTAATAGGTTTATTTTCACCTTTTATTTAATTGAAAAATCCATTCCAGAAGACAAATGGAAAATAAAAATGGATGGCCCGGCAGCTCACAGCCGACAACAAATGCTATGTAAGACTCTGACTGCCCACAAACAAAGGTAATATGAAATGTGAATTTTCTGGCTTGGTGAGATGTTCAATCTACGTTAATAGATTTTGGAAACTTAAAAATTTCCAAGAATAGAATTTGTTTTTTAAAAGAAATGACAGCAGGTTAAAAGAAGGAGAAACAGAGACAGAACATTCTAAACTTCATCATCCCAGATTAAGAATGAACATTAAAATAATCATAATAATATAATTTTACTTAATAATTTTACTGCATAAATTGATATTTACAAGGCAAATTTACATTTACCATTCTAACAATATTCATCAAATAACCATTCAAAAAAAAATTTAACCGCCACTTCACAAACCACACAGATCACTTTCATCAGGTCCCACAGAAACACAAAAAGACAGGTAAAGAGAAGTGGACCACAAGGAGTGAGAGGGCTTCGAGTGCCTCAGAGGAGCGGTGTCAGGCCGGCAGTATGCTCTACCTGAAATTGAATTTGGCATGTTCCCACAGGCCAAATGGTGGTTTTGAGTGTCACATTTGGCTTTGATCGCCGCAGCGAGCAAGGGCCGGTCCGCTGAACTTGTTGAAATGTATCCCATCGCCTCCTTCGCTGACACACATCATGTGATGTTTTTATTTTAAATTCATGGTCCTGTTGTTTCCTCTCACTGTAACCGGCAAGTTCCTCCATCTGGCGTGGAAGTCGTTAAACAAACAGACCTAGAGCCGCAGGGAATATACGAGATTTCCACACAGTGCTGCGTTAAAAAGCCGTTTGTGAGCTCACCAAATTTTATTTCTTTTAGAGAACAGCACTGGGCTCAAAGCTATGGCAATGCCTGAATGAACTGTGTGCTATTAACTTTAAAGACATGGAGCTTTGTCATCGAGCAAGATGGTGAGATGGGGCGCTGGTTTGATGAGATGGAGACAGTGTGTGGGGAAGGGGGCGACAGAGCACTGCCATGTTTTTAAAAGAGCTAGAGATGGCTTTTCAACCTTCTTTTAAATATTCCTCCACCTTGCATGCCACCCTGTATGCGTGCATTTACTTTGCATTCAGTCGCCGAGTCTATCTCTCTTTCCCTTTTCCTCCCGCTCTCACACACCGGGCGGAGAGTGAGGGAAAGTGGCAATTGAATTTCCTTTCAGTGGCGGTGTGTGGAATAGGAAAAAGTTCAGGGCCACAGTGCAAGCCTCTATCTCACGCAGACACTGAACGCAGCCTTAATCCATTCCTCTGCCCGTCCCCTTCCCCACACACACACACACACACACGTCTCCAAATCCCCTCCACTCCATTCCTGGAATAAATTATTTCATTTCTTCTCGGTCCGCAGCATTTTTATTCGTCTCTGTGGTGCGCCTCAACTTCTGTCCCTGTGGAGAGCCCTGATGAATGTGTTGGGCTCACACCCTCTGATCATCCCTGCTCTGAACGCCTTTAGATACACACTGGCTTCTGGCTGCCTCCAATGCACATAAGGACCCGCTCCCCTTCTCTCACACTCCTCTCTCTCTCTTTCTCTTTCTCTCTCTCGCCCAGACTCACAAATACACAAAGGAATAATGCAAGCTATAGAATGGATCTGGATCCTTTATCTTTTTCTTCACACACGCAAACTCTGCAGAGACAAAAACACATTCTCACTCTCCTCTAAGGATATGAGCTGGTGCTGTTGTTCCTTGTTCAGATTAATGATGACATTTAAGAACACTGAACAATTTCAAATAACATCTATAATTCATCTGGGAACATGCGTACAACAATGTATGGAATTCAGTCTATATTGCTGAGCTCATTAATATGGAGAAAAGCAGCAAATCATGAATTATTCTTTTTTATAATTGGGAGTCTCAGGACTTGATTACCAGAGCAAGAAGTGTAAGTGTGTGTGTGTGTGTGTGTGTGTGTGTAATGGTATGTGTTAATGTGGGGGCATAAGTGGGGGGGCTACCATATGAGTGTGTGTTTGTGTGTGTGTGTGTGTGTGTGTGTGTGTGTGTGTGTGTGTGTGTGTGTGTGTGTGTGTGTGTGTGTG
>JBAJHX010000036.1:12547015-12565389 GCA_037176925.1 Amniataba percoides | reverse complement strand
GTGTGTGTGTGTGTGTGTGTGTGTGTGTGTGTGTGTGTGTGTGTGTGTGTGTGTGTGTGTGTGTGTGTGTGTTTAGAGGAATTAATGAAGGCAGTTGCACTTTCTCTTGCACCAAGTTGTCATGTCAGGCTGTCGGACTGATTGGCGTGGCCCGGAACGCCGTCTGGAGCCCCTAACGATGTCGGATAAGACCTCATCTTCCTCACTGGCGTGCGCGTGTTTCCCAGCGGGACACAGCTTGACAACAAGAGATTGGGATTCGATAAGGATAAGTGAGCTCTCTGTTTCATCCAGGTCACCAGGGAATTCACTTCTAACTTCTAACACACCAAAAAGCACACACACACACAGGAACTACATTCCCCCTGGCGGGCGGTCCTCTAGTGGTATCAATTAAGGAGCTGGTCCAATCAATGTCTTAGCACCAGCCTGATACTCAACTACAAGGAGATTAAGACTAAGCTTACATCTTAACACAGAGGAGCTAGCCACACAACGATACATTCAAAGGCCCCCTACTCACAACACATAAAACACACATTACACATCACAAAACACAGAGATGTTAGCACAACAACCAGCCTCCTTTTTGTCTGCTGTGTCAGTAGCATCTGGCGGCGTTTGTGCTTTGAGACGCTCCATGAAAAGAGGACAATAATGGAATGTGTACTTTCTCTTTCTCGCACTGTTATTTTTCTCTCCTCTTGTCTCTCCCTTTGCTAGGCTAAAGTCTGACCTAAATACTTCAGGTTTTTGATGATTGGACCAAAACAGAGATCAGAGGCGTCCAGCGGGCTTGTCGTGATTGTGGAAGGAAGAGAGAGAGGCTGAGGATCCGGACAAACTCACAGAGAGAACGCTGGTGCTTACCACGCTTCATAACTGTACAACACGGAGCTCATAAAGCAGTCAAACCTTATCCTCACAGACTGCTGAATTCATCATCTTAAATCTCACTCAAAGCCTTACCTTTCACCCTGCAGTGAGATGAAAAAGCTGCAGCGCATCGCCTCCGTGCCCTCCACCAAGCCACAGCTAATCCAGGCCTGGGAGGGAGGGAGGGGTCCATCATTCACACGCTTGGAGGGGACACCAGAGCACCTTTGACCTTGGCTTGTGACCACACCTTGAGATTGAAGAGCCGGTAATGCAGCGATGGCAGCTGGCCCACCAGTTAATGATCTGCTTCTTCCTTTTTCCAGCTTAATACAGATCCATACTGCTCAACACCATCGCAGCAGTGACACAAAACCTCTTGCACACACGCACACACACAAAGGTTGTCTTTCTGACAAATACCCATACGCACGCACAGGAACACAGTCGGGACAGGAAACATAGAGGTCAAAGAACGCCTCACCAGTTTTCTAAGTGCACCCATTCATTTTTCATTTAATGATGTGAGGGGATGTGAAAGGTGTAAGCACCGTGATGAAGTCCCCTCCAATTCCATCAGCGCCTGCTCCTCCGTCCTACAGGACACGAAATAAGGACGGGCAGCTTTGTCCAGAAGTGGAGTTTCAAAATCTTTCAGTCAGTCAGTTGAAGTACTGCTCTGCTTCCTCAGTTAACCTCCAGTTTTCACATTAGAAAGATTCATTTTGTGCCACAAAAGTAATAAACTTGCCTGAGATTTTGTTGTACACATAAGTTGTACCTTTCCAAGTTGCAAGAACATTTTTTTATTTTAATTTCAAAGAGTAAGTCATTAAATCAAGGGCTGTGCATCAGAAGAAATGAAAAAAATGCAGAGGTTTGAATTCCTGCACATTTTTTAGCTTTAAGTTTACTGAAAATGTTCTTTTTGTCAAAAGACTTCACAAAGCTTTGCTTTTTCATAAGTTGCAAAGAGTGAAAATCACAAGAGTAAAGACATTTTTGGGTGACCTGGTGGGGGTCAAGGTGTCAAACTTGTGACTGGATATCTTCTGTCTTACCTGGATCAGGAAAAACATCATTCATGTAAAAAAAAAACTGAATCACGGCCATCCGTGACGTTCCTTCCCTTGACCTGGAGTGCACTATGTTTTTCTTGTTTCTAATTTGCATACTGAGATCTGATCACAGTGCTGGCAGGATCAAGATAACAAGAATGCTTATTAATACCAGGTCCCGTTGATCAGATGTTATTATGCAAATAATGTATGCAGATACAGATCTCGTGTTAGTACTAGCTGTAAATGGGGCCCTTTGTGGCAAGTCTTTCGCAATCTCTCTGCCCTCATTTCCTGTCATCTCTCTTCTGTCACACCTCTACTTAAGGTGTGAAAATGCCCCAAAACACATAAAAAATATTACAGACATTTCACAATAGTGTGAAATATAAGCAGTTCCATTTCTGACATTGAACTTTTAAAGTTGCTGCAGGACAACAGTAAGCATCTATTTCATTTGTTAATCAATCAAGAAACCAATCTTTTGATCAGCTCCATCATTTGCACGATCAGTCATCCGAGAGCCCTGCCACTCCTCACCATGGTTACCATTGACTCCACTCCTAACTCGCAAATCACAATTAAATAATCAATCAAAGTAATCAATGACTCGATCAACAGCTGAATACACATCTAAGATGCCACCAATCATCTTTTAAACTGTAGCGACGCATGTGCTGTCATGGCTCTGTGCACATCGAGTCCAGGGAGAATCGCGGCAGAGACAAGCGAAGCACACCTCAGCTCTCTGAAGTGGCTTCCCTTTTCTAAACACTGATCTGATAAGATAGGAGCAAACCCCACCAGGAATTTGTTTTTCGCCGCTCTTTCGCTGCAGAGCGGATGATAGCGAAGACACGCAGAGAGAAGAACCACTTTGGCCCCTGTCTCAAGGCGCACTGAGAAAAGTGAGCGAGTTCCACCGGAGGGGCAGAATCCTGGGCCCGGTTATGGGTTTTGGCCCCCGTCAGACTCACCCAGAGAGGCCAAACATCTGCTTCTCTTATTTGATGGGGAGGCAACAATGTGTACTTGGCAGCTCTCTCACCCACACAAAAGCAGAGCGGTCCCGTGACTCAAGGACGGACACGGGCGAGAAATTATGACTTGCTTCGATCCCTCTACTCATTGACTAAACACGGATTCAATTAAACCCAGCTGAAGGTCAGGAGGTAACACAATGTAAGCGAGTCTGACACTGTGCTTAATGGAAGTTCTCAGAGCTCTGGTAATATTTAATCCAATGGCCCACCCCGACTCCCCCCGAGTGCTGTCGCGGGGAGAAAATGTGAGCATTGTGCATCAAATTCAAGTACTGATGTCAACAAACCACCTTATTTAACTTCGTTGCCAGATATAGAAAGATGACAGAGTTGCTGAGAACACTGGTGGCAACAGAGACGGACAACAAAAGAGAGATAAAGATCAGAGAGGGAGGGGGAGGTGTGGAGGGGGTGACACAGGTGAGGAGGTATTAAAGTACAGTGGGCGGGGAGCGGATACTGCAGGAGGGAGGGGGGGAAAGCGAGATAAGGAGGCAACAGGCAAAGGAATTTGTGAGGAACTGAAAGCAGCAGAGGGCGGCTGAGGGGAAAGGGAGGAGCACCGAGCAGGCAGCAAGGTTACACATGAGAAGTCCGCGGAGGAGCTGAACAAAGCACAGAGAGGCAGAGAAGGGAAAGAACAGGTAGAGTTGGTTGGGTTTCAATCTCGCCTTGCTCCTAATTACTACCCTCTCGCTGTGGTGAAAGAGAGAAAACTGAAACTAAGAGAGAGGAACAAGCAAACAGAAAGGGAAGCTGAAGGCAGGAGCGGAGAAAGCAGAAGTAACGAGTAAAGGAGGGAGAGACAGCGCTTAAAAAAAGCCGGGCTCCGGGAGATTAATTGAGGAAGAGAAATTAAAAAAAGGAAAGACGAGGCTGTAAGAAGCGAGTAAGCACACAGCAGATACTCATTGACAGGGAGGACTGGACTTAACTCCATGGGTTACTGACATCAGCAAAACAAAGGAAGAAGAGCGTCAGGAAAGAGGTCACGGCGGTCCAGCAGCAGTGTAGCTTGCCTGAGCGTGTCTACTATGCAACCAAGTCAGCTGAGATAGACGAGACTCGAGCACAGACCCAGTTTGCAAAGGCAGCCTTCTCTGTAACAGCACCATGTTGATGAAAGAGTACCGCGTATGTATGCCACTGACTGTGGATGAGGTAAGTGTGTTTGTCTTTCCCACGCTCACGCTCACGCTCACGCTCACGCTCACGCTCACGCACACACACAAACACACAAACACACATGCACACACACGCTACTCTGCTGCAACTTTAAATTGAAAGACAAAAGAGAGGGTTTTATTTCAAATGGGGAAATGTTGTTTCAGCTTGTAATCTTGAAGGTGTTAATGCACTGATAAGAAAAGTGCCAACAGAGCGCGCAGACCTCCTGCGGCTGCTCTGTGGGAGCTCTGGCACAGCGGGGAGAGAGGTGCTCTCGGCACCGGCAGGCTCGGGCCAATCTGACGGAGCCAACGCACAACACCTGGCCAGCAGCATCATAGCACTGCTGTTGTTGTCTAAATTATCTCCCCATCTGTCTGCTCCTCCACTTCCCTCGGCCGTATTAGCACACCTAGCAGTGCTCTGAACTAGTTGGACTGGTTACTGCTTTGCAAGACCTAAACTCAAACAAAGGCATTCAGCCTGCAGGTCTATAAACAAAGGAGATCCCGTCAGGGAGAAAAGGTGGGGGAATGAAGGAGTTATGCACCAAAGTGCCCTTCAAAAGGAATGCCCTCATCACCTCCTATACCATCCCCCCCCCCTTCAATTCTACCTGTTACCACAACAATGACAGTGACAAATAGCAGTCCAAAATAGGATTTACGGTATCACTACAGGGCACACAGAAACTTGAGCTTGCAGCAAATCCTCTTTCGCCTCAATGTAATGTAAGTTTAAGTGCAGCTTATTTGAGGCACTATCAAATCGTGACAGTTCTCTCAGTCCAAGCCATTTACGACGCCCTAACCCCTGCTTCATTTTGACAGGGAATAGCGTTGGTTTTGAGTCGTGAAATATTCAGCAGGACTTCTGAAACACAATACAGCCCAGCTGTGTTTAGAAATGTTCAGCATTGTACTGTGCTGCGGAAAAAGCGGACAGGTGGCAGGATTGGAGGTTTGATGGCCAGCTCTGAATGTGCACGTTCAGGACGTGTCCTTAAGCAAGATACTGAACACAACACATCCCTGTATAGTAGAGCACAATGGAGGGAAAGATTCAAATCACTTTGCACAATATGTTTATCCAACCTGTAATGTCATAGTCATGACTGTTTTCAAGCCGATCAACACATCCCGTACAAAGTAATCTAAATAACAAAGTACACATTTGCATTAATATTTAACCCCTCTAACAGGACTCACCTATACACCGATCCCTCACTGCTGCACCACTGGTCACATAATAAGTCAAATGGGGATCGTCGGTGTGTAGTTGAGGAGCTTCAGTGGATTGTAGTATAAATACCCCTGTGTTTGCAAGGTCCAATATTTGCTGAGTCAGCATTGTGGCAAAATCTGCACCACCAAGATAAAAAAAAAAAAAGAATCTCAGGTCAGGAGATAGGTACAGGGACCAAGTCACTGAACATCCCTTGAAGTACAGATGAATCACCCATTAGGAAACGGAAAGAGTGTGACCCAGCTGTAAATCAGCCTAAATCAGGCTGTCTTCAAACACAGAGCTGTCTTTTTGGGTTGAGAGGTGTTGGAAAAAAATCTACTCTAAATCCACTTTAACTCAATTTTGCAAGATCATAAAACATACGAACTTTCTTCACGGTATGACACCACATTAAAAGGAATAAGACAGATGCTTTACGCTTTGGAGCCGAGTAAATAATCTATTGCAAATATTTAGGTAAGGCTTTTGTTTCACAAACACAGTGTCTTTCTTGTTGTCAGTGGACAGATCCAGGGTTATATAACAAATTCAAGTCTTCGCTCTTTGAGTTGTTTTGAGCTGTACTTTCTTTTAATCGTTGATTCTTTCATTTTCAGTTGCTGTTACACTGATATTGTCTGCAGAGTCTCCACCCCACAATGATGCACTATATTTAAACTGCTCTGGCATTTATGACAAACTGACTGCTTGTAAACTCATCCGTGCCTGTTTTTAAAAAACAGTAGGAGGAAAAAAAAAACAAAAAACAAATCACTCATCACAGTCACTCAGCCAGCACATAACAATGATTTAAAGATATAAATATTCTCAACTTCCTGCTATGATTAGTCTTCTAGAAGGTGAAAAAGATTCAAAACCTGCGTGTGGGAGGAGCTCACTGCTCTGTAGTTTGTTAAACACCCATAGCTTTGATTAATTAAGTCCCATGAATACCCAATAAGTAAATATTGAATGTTGACATTCTACAGTAATTGGAACAAGAAGGAGGAGTGTCACATCGATGTCAGCAGAATACAGTGAAGGATGGCAAACTGAGATCTGCCCTCCTCTTTCTCTCTTCCTCCCCAACTTTCTCCCTTTCTACTTTTAATTAAAACAATGCTTTAGTGGCACAACAATATAGGGCACGAAAATGAATTACATTACAGTGGCCGCAGCAGAACAGTTTTGTTGTTTGCAGTATAGCTTTATTGCTTTTTCTTAATAACTTAAAAACAAAGTTCACAAAGTGTTTTTACAATAAAAAGCCAAACAAAATTCTGCAGATAGAAAGAGTGTTACGGATGATCAATTGGTCAGTGTAACAGAACGACTGTGATTTGTTCAAAAGGGAACACTGATCCTGTCAGGCTGAGCTCATGGAGGAGGCCGCTCCAGATGCCCAAAGGCCTCGTCCTCTTTAGACTGTCGACTCCTGCCTCATCAGCACCGAGCAAGTCCCATCCCCCTCCTAATTTAAACACCATGCATTCACCCTCGCTGGCCAAATTCAATTTTGATGTCTGGTACCATCACTTGAGGGAAATCTTTATACACTGCAAATGACCGATTTAAAAAAATGAGGAGCAAATACAAAGCTTGGGCCTAAGCAGCACTGAATGAGCGCCTGTCAAGACAAAATCGGACTCAGCAACTACGGCTGAACCAGCTGCCAGGACATTTTTCTGTCCTCTCACCACCAGCTACTTCCTCTTAGAGGCTGATGGTTATTATAATTACCCCAATGGAGTGTGCAGTTTGTTGATTAGATGTGACTGGATATTTGATTATTGAAGAACTGGTGGCCACAGGGTTTATTACCCAGCGTGAGAGGGTTTTGTCAGATCTCCATACGTTTTTCAGACTAAAGGCAGCCTCCATTACATACTGGGCATATCAAAACAGGACAGGTTTGGGACTGCAAAACATGTGGGAGATTTGAATCCAGCAATTTGGCCTTTCTTGTTAATGAATTCAATGTTTTCTTTGTAAAAGGAATGCTGTCGTCGAGGGTTACATGCAGAAATGCTGCACTCACTTTGTCACTTTGGATGCCATCTTGAAGATTAGGGATGATGATTCTGCTTTGTGCTTCGTGTTTTCTCAACAGTTTCACTTTTTTTTTCTCACTCTCTTCTCCCCATCTCCAATCATCACTGCCATAAACCCCATCCTAAACCTCTCCTCGGGCTCCAGTACAGGATTGGCCAGCTCTACATGATCAGCAAGCACAGCTGTGAGCAGAGCGGCGGGGGAGAAGGGGTGGAGGTGGTGAAGAATGAGCCAGATATTCACCCTCAGTACGGCCCGGGACAGATGACGGAGAAGCGAATCTACCTCAGCAGGTATAGTGCAACTCCATTGTGTTGCTGTACTAATGAGGCACTAAAACCAATAATTCTGAGCCTTATCCTCAATTTGTCAGCCCTGTCATGATCACAACTGATTGGCTTCGATCTTTGATCTCTTTCACCATCATGCTTTACGTACCATAGACCCCAGCTGTAGTTATCATGTCTGACAAGCAGTAAAATGTCGTTTAACACAGTAACACCCACATTGCAATGTCTGCCGGCATCCAAAGTCCAATTACCTTGTGCCAGAAACGTGTTGAGGCCCATACTGTGGGGTTACTTTGACAACATTATCGTACCATTATCTCATACAATAAAAATTTCAAGTTCTTCCAGCTAAGAAAAACAGCTCCATGTCATCCTGATGGCTGAAACAACAGGACGTGGACATTTTTAGGCTCTGATATTTCTCTTCTCGTGTTGAAAATATATCAATTTTGCCACCATAGAATCACAAAATATTATCACAAGATAATTTTTTGTTAATAATTCATTTCATACATTGAAATGACAACAAAACTTTATCTTCATATAGATTTATACCGTATAGTGGAGTAGTTAATTGAGGTTTTCTCACACAATGCAGCTGTAAGCAGATACTACTACTACTACTACTATTTTAAAGTGTTTAGGAACAGACTGAAATTTTTGTACGTACATATTCGCTTTCTGGTAGCGACTACTATTTGTTGATTGGAAGCAGTTGCCAGGCAACCACTGGAGACTCCAGTACGTCACTATTTCAACACCACATGTTGTCAGACAGATAACCCTCTACAAAACAGCACATCATAGGTGGATGTTGTCACCTTTGGACAGAGTAAGGCTAGTTCTTTCCTCCTGTTTCCAGTCTTCATGCTAAACTAAGCAAATCAGCTTACTGTAGCTTTATATTTACTGTACGGACCTGAAACAGTCAGTAAACTATTGCTTTAATGTATTTATGAACAACTCTGATTATTTATTTAACATTATTGTATCATATAACACATGATACAACTCTCCACAACAAATAACACTCTACATGCTCATGACTAATGTACAAAATCTATTCATAAAAGAAATGTTGTAATGAATTAAGATTTAATTTGTTAAACTACTTTAAGTATTTTCAACCTGTCTGTGAATACACACCTACAAATGTATTTATATCTAAATACACCTATATCATAGGGTGTTATAAACCATTTTAGTGTTTTTATGTATCTCTTCTGAATCCTAAATAAGGGGTTTTGAAATGAACTGATACCTAAAGAGTTGTGTTTGTTTTAAGCTGACAGTTTTTCCAGTTGCACTTTCGAGTATGTTTTAAACACAGTAGAAACGATATCATCATTAAAGTAAACAGGGAAGTGTGTGAGAAATGTTGTAATGACTGTTCAACCACAGGAATTTGTAGATACGGAGCTACAGCAGTGTCCATGTTATTGTCCTGAAACAATGTGCTATATTTACTTTGTGGTCAGTCTGACAGACCATTAATCAGTGAACTGTGATCATGGTGAAAGCTCAGTTAATTTTTTTTTTTTAAAAAGACACCCAGTCCAAATTCTCTTTTAACTCTGAATTCATTTCCTAACCCTAAGCTAACCTCACTCATTACCCTAATGTAACCTCAACTCTTATTCTAATCACCACTATAAACCCAAGGCCTAATCCTAAAATAAACTCTAAAAGAAGTAAAGAAATGTTCTCACTGTGGAGGATTTTCCTAATCTTTCTGTGCTTGTGGGACATTTGGTCCTCATTAGTAAAGATATGCTGGAACACACACGCGCAGACATGCACACATACCACACACACACACGTAAGTACAGTGAGGGCAAAATGTATTTTACCTCAATCATGCTCTGACATGTGACTTAGACGCTACAGTAACAATTCATCACCACAGGTGTAATTGGGAATGAGTCATACAAATGAATGCTGTGGCGAGAGTAGCCTACAGGTAATCTGGCTATAAATGGCACAAAAACCACTTAGGATCTCTCTGTCTCCCTTCATAATCTCCCCCTCCTACTCTTCCCGTCTCTGACCGCAATCCGTCTTTCTTCGTGCTTTGCTTTTCAGTAAACTGCCGTCCTGGGCAAAAGCGTTTGTCCCGCGGTTCTTCTATGTGACAGAAAAGGCCTGGAACTTCTACCCGTACACCATCACAGGTGTGTGTTTGAGTGCTGTTGTTTGTGTTAAATGTCAGGTTACCTTCGCCTGGATGCATTATACAATACTTATTTACTTTTATCAGCTGGTTTTCCAAGTCCATCAAATATTTATCACTATGTATGCACGTATCCCCCCGTGGTAACGCGCATATGTGTGAGAGCAATTGCGTGCTCATGCATGTATGAGTAACTAATGCTGTTTCTCCCTATCCATATTGAACGTCCCTGGCGCTGCAGAGTACTCAGTAAGTATTCTCACACATCATTTACTGCACATGAATGCAACAGACCTCATCTCTTTCCAGTATCAGTGGATATAATCTGCAGCCTGCTGCCTCTTTCTCTATCTCCATCTCTGCCCTCAACCCCCTTTTTCTCCATTTTTACCTCTTGTCACCCCGTAGGTATCATTCCTGCCCAAGTTCAGCATCCGCATTGAGACGAGATTCGAGAACAACAACGGCGATAACAGCAATGTGAGTATGACGGAGGGGTGAGCAAGGGGTGAGAAAGATGGAGTGATTAGGGAAGAGGGGGAGGAGAAAGACAAGGCGATGGAGAGAAATTGCAATTTTCTCTGCAGCACAAAGAAATGGTTCATCAAATTGATGTGCCCATTACAAGGAAAACAAGCAAAGCACAAAATGCAATATTGGCAGATCTATTAACCAGACATGCAGCAGCAGTAAGCACGGTTGCCATGCTGCATTTTGTCCGAGGCGAATACGCATAACCACACAGTTACACACACACAGAAACTCCCAAATAATTGCTACTTGCTATTACTCTGTCTGGCCTATGTAATCAAGGAATGAGTCAAGAGTCAAGTAGCAAGACCCAACATGTCAAAATAAGGAGATGTAGTGCTCCGTTCATGGAGAGAAATGTGGCGAATCTTGTTTCACATTATGTCGTTGAGGGTTACATAAGTTTATTCCTGACAAACATCCAGAAAGAGTTGTCCATGGTCTACGCATATTATCATATAAGCTTCAAGGCTCAGGTCTGGGAAGTAGTTAAGTACATAAATACATCTAAATAAATGCCTGTTAAGTCACTATCTATGGCAGAGTAGTGCAAAACAATGATGATTGAGCATATCGACCACTGACATAATGCAAATACGATGAATACTGAAAATACAGATTTGCAGTATTATGACCCAGGTCTCGGTGGTGACCTTTCAAGAAAATCGCAAGCAGTGCAGCATTAGGCTTTTAACAAGAAACTATGACCACACTCGCTGCAATTTGTTGTTTTTTTTTTGCTTTTGATAGCATTACAAGTAAAGTAATTTTAAAGTGCTGTTTTGTTTGTTTATTTGTTTTGGGTTTTTTTTGTTTTTTTTTTTTTTACTATTTTCTTAGAATTTGCAAACCAAACAATAAATTGTCTCTATCAATAACCAGTATCTAGGAAATTAACCAAAAATGAAAAATTATAAGTATTTGCAGCTGAACATAAAACTATAAAAAACTCCACTTCAACCAAGTAAAACAATAAAATGTATAAGTATGCTATATGTGTAATAATAAACCAAAGATATAATATACAACAGTAAAACAGTCACTGGAGACATTTGTCTGCCTATTAAGTAATTATACATTTGACACTTTACATACATATATTAACTTTCACATTTGCAAGGCAGGACTTTTTCCATGTAACAGAGTATTTTTACAGTGTGGTCTTGGTGCTTTTGCACTGGTAATGGATTTCAATAACCACTCTGGTGGCTCTCTCTGCGTCTGTATGAATATCTGCACCAGACAGAAATCAAGAGACAATGACGAGGAAGCTGTGAGCGCGTCATGCCCTGAGCACTTTGTAGAAAGCGGCACAATACATCCAGCTAATGCAACTCATTCCATAAGAGGGAGCAGACCTTGGCTAGACACAGACCAACAACGGCACCACGGGAGCGTAGCGGGTTATTATCTAACGGCAGGTTTTTCTTATTTGTTAGTTTTCAACTGTGAAATGAACAACTTCAGCGAGGCATTAGAACACGTTTTAAACAAGGTCAGATAAAAGTGCACTCTCCCAGGCTTCCCTCCAGTCTCTCTCAAGGAAAAGTGTATTCTGCTCTCATGACTCTTCTCTTTTTTTCCCCCTTTCTTTTAATATCCCTCATACGTCCTTGTCTTTCTTTTGGATTTGTTTTTTTTTTTTGTTGTTGTTTTTGTTTGTTTGTCTTTTTTCCCCATCTCCCCCTCCTGTGCTCTCTCTATCTCTTCTCTCCTCTCTTTGCTCCAGTGTGATTTGCTCCAAGGGCCTGAGGGTGGGATACAGAGAGGGGTGTTATGGTGTGTGACCTCAGTTTTCTACACAGTTACTCATCTACTCTCATCCCCGCTCTCCACTGAGTGAGTGACTGTATGTGTGTGAGAGTATGGGTACGGGTGAGTGTGTCTGCTCTCATTACACTGCATGACCTCCCCCCATCTGCTTGGATGTAGGTGTTTGGGGACACGCCGACCCCTGAAGAGCATGTGAGTTTCCTGGATATTCTGAGTGACCCCATCCCTGAAAAGCACTACAAAGAATCAGAGGTACAAGCATGCAAACATGTGCATTGACAGCCACAAAAAAGCAAAAATATATTATTGTGTGTAGAAAAACTTAAACTGTGTTGAGCCTATTGGTGTTTTGCAAAGGCAAAGCTGTATGACGACATTAAAGGAATATATCTGCATTTTGAAAATACACTTATTTCTTGAGATCGATACCACTCACAAGTCTGTATTCTAATTATTGAGCTAAAGCCTGGATGTAGGTAGCACAGATTAGCATAAAGACTGGGGGTTTACTTTAGTACAAGTCTTTTCTCTAGTTAACACAGACTATTCAAATTTAGACAAAAATAGAAATGTAGAAATGACATGTTGTAATTTTACAGGGAGGCACATTCTTTCTTTCCTGCCGACCACAGTGGCTAAAACAACAGAATATTTGCTTTTTACATTTCAGTTTTTGTCTGTATAACAAGATTAAAGTGTTAGTTGCTGGGGTCTTAGGGTTAGCTCCATACTTTTTTTTTTTTGAAATTCAAATTTTTATTAAGCTTTTTCCAGGCTTGGTACATGGCAGATCCAACATTTTTCTCCATACAAACACAAAGACATAAAATCAAGAGTAAATCCTGGCAGCATATTTATCATATTGGAGGGATAGATACTTAAATAAATAGAGTCATATAAAATAAAATAAACAACATAAACAACATTGCCCATATTCTCAGCATGTTTCCATATACCTCATGCCATAATTCTACTGTAGTATACTACAACCCCCCCCCCCCCTCCCAGAAATAATCCTACTAATCTGGGTCATTATCTACAGGTTAGCTCCATACTTAATGCACAGATGAGAGTGGTATGGTTATTCTAGTCAAACTCAAGCAAGCAAGTACACCTATTTCTGAAAATGTAGAACTTCCCTTAAGAAGTAATTATTCACAATGCATGTATGTGGACACCGCCACACATGATGAAATCCAAAACCAAAAACACACCCTTAGTTACTTAATTCATTTTACTGGTTTGTGTTTGCGTCTGAAAAAGCACAAGTCTGTAACACACACACATACACACACACACACACACCTCTTTTAATCTGCCTATCTTCATTCCCTCCCTACCAAGGTTTTACGCTTCTTTACTCCCCTCACTTCCTTAGAGACAAAGGTCAATTCACTGGCCTGGGTACACACAAGCATGCAGACAAACACACATTAACACAGATTCACAGACACACACAAGCACACATGCGTGCACATGCATAAAAAATGCACGCCAATCTCATAGATGAAGTGACACGGTGAGAACATAAAATCACAAACATAAACACTTTCAAATCGTCTTTTGGTCACAGATGCATAATGTGTGTTATCACACTTCCCCCCTCATGGACTGTGTTGAGCAACAATCTGCTTGCACCTTCACACACATATCATCCCACACACACACACACACACACACTTGCAGCACACACATACACATCCATAGTTTCTCCCTGAAAAGGACTCATAGGGACAACGTTTCTGCAGACTCAGCAAGTAACATATAGACCCTCTGTTTGCTCTGTGCAGGACCTGAGTCGCTGGCAGTCAAGCAAAACTGGCCGAGGCCCCCTGGAGAAAGGATGGAGAGACGACCACAAGCCCATTATGTGCTCCTATAAGAGGGTGCAGTGCAGCTTCGAGGTGTACGGTTTCCAGACCAGGACTGAGGAGTTCATACACAGAGTGAGACATCGCTTTTTTTCCCCCCATCACGCCTTTTCCCTGTGCTGGTGTAAAGAGGGCAGGATCCCAAAATTAACTGTGATTAATGTTACGAGCCTTGACAGGTGTAATACAAAGTATAAAAATTTTAATTTACAGCCAATTGGATGTAATAAGGTGCTCTGCTTCATCCAGGCAATGATTCCTGTATGTCTTTCATTTTGTATATCTACTGAAAACTATTATCAATAATCAACAATCCTGATGGTTAGGGTGGTTATTTGTTATTTGAATGTGCTTAGTGTTGCATTTTGACACACATAAATCATTATCACATTAATTTCCAGACATTACGATAATTACCAAGACCGCTGCCAAGATGGCAAATGACCTCTTCACTGAGTTTTATGAAATCCATCATTAGGTCAGAAATCTGCTGCATTGTTTTAAACCGCAAAAAATGCAAAAAGGCTGAACCCTTCTTTAGAACAAACAAAGCAAACGGTTCTCACAGTAGTGGCTGGTGGAACAAGTTCAGCGGCTGATGAAAAAAAATCACACTGAACACATCTATCCTGCAAGATACAGCAAGAAGAAAAACCAAAAGCACCAAGAACAAAACTAGCAACTCCCTTTTTCCAACATGGTTAGCGTGAAGCGAGAGCATTTACAGGAATGTGGCTTTAGTTTTGACTAAAGGTTTGCGTCACTCATTTCACTGCAATAAGTTTCCATTTACCTTAGTCATGATCTTATTTGTTTAAAGTAATTACACAATGGTGTCACTACTAGTTTCACAATGACATCCTGTCAGATAATCTTATGTGGTTTTTCATCTGCACATTTGTAAAATCAAAAAGCACTTTGGAGTGTTCTTATTTACTTTTTCCTTTCTCGCCATGTTTATGTTTCTGTCTGATTTCAGAACATCCGGGACATTCTTCTGGTTGGACACAGGCAAGCAGTAGCATGGATAGACGAATGGCACGGTGCGTCAGCAATACAGTCAACATTTACAGAGGAAAAAAAAATTTAATACACATCTACTACTGTTCTGTTGTATGTTCTATTGCTTTGTGTTGCTTTGTGTGTGTGTGTGTGTGTTTGTGTGAGTGACTATACTTTGCTTTCCCCACAGGACTGAGTTTGGAGGAGGTGAGGGAGTATGAGCAGGAGATGCAAGAGAAGACCAACAGCAAAGTCAAATGCAGCCAGAACAGCACAGGTGAGGTTGCAGCTCCTGACCTGCGCTGTGCTGCAAAAATAGAGAGGGTGGGGAAAGAGAACACAGCTGGAGGTGAGAGCTGTAAATCTGAAGAGAGAGAGAAAGAGAGAGAGAGATGGAGGTGAAAACAGGGAGAACAGATGAAAACAGCAGTAAGTTTGAAATGTATATTTGTTCTCCACTGTAATTATTCTTGCATTTAATTTCAGCATAATAAGCAGGAGATGTACAAATGAAGTACACAGCAAAAAAACACACAGATTCTACATTTCTACATCATTAAAAAGTGTTACAGTGAATCTGAACAGGTATTTAGTATTTATTTAGCCTTCCATGTTACCTATTGCTGTCCCCTGTGACGCCCTTCGCATTGTCTTGGAGGCTCACTTGGGAATTGGTTGACATGGGAGGCTCGTCGGCTGATTAAGCTCGTGTAGGCCCTTAGGCTATATATATTGCCCGTGTGTTCACTCTCTCTCCTTTCCAATAGCTTGCACCCACTCGTTGCCTTTTGGTTTCTCTTATGGTTTTTTGCTCATCCTGACCCGGAAGGTTTATTTCATGAGTTCTTAGTCAACCTGCGATGTCAACTTTTATGTGTTTGACTGGGCAGAGCTATATGCTCAGGTTCATGTCTGTGTATATCTGGGAGTGGCTGCATAGCAGAAGTCTTCCAGTCTCACTGGTTTTTTTATTATTTTTTATTAAATACCTCTCGCTGGCATCTGTCCAAAGACTGGGGCTGAGACTAGATTCGTTACGACTTGGGCTCTGTGGCTTCGTCATTGCAAATGTTAATGGATGAATCTGTGTTTTTGTCTTGCGGGTTTGTAAAAATTGATGTTGTGAAACCAGAGACTTTTTCTAGACTTGATGGTTTGACGGAGTTCCTAATTGCCTCAAACATGGTTTTGTCTGAATTGGTTTCACATGCAGTTGAATTTAGCCAAGAACAGTAAGTGAGGAAGTCATGACTGTCGTATGTTTTGTTGGTGTCTGTGACCTGATAGTTTGTTCTACTAGCTTTGTAATATGAGTCTTACAGTTTTAGCTTTTGTTTGACTCTGTTGGCATGAGCTTTGTTGTAGCTTGGTTTCCTTTGTGTTGTGCATCTTAGCTGATGAACTATTGTCCAGATTAAACTTTGGCTTATCTGTTCAGTGCAATGTTGTGTGTATTTGGTTACTGGAACTTTGACCTGTGATGAGCTTTGGTACTTTTGGGCAAGGGTTGAATGTCTTTTCCTGCTGACCATACTCTTTGTTCACAGTTTCCTTTGGATCATTTAGAACATTGCTATGTGTGCGAAAAGATCTGGTTACAGGGATGGTGGTTGTTGGAGGTAGCGCCGTATTCATCCATTTGTTTGTGATATGTGAGAAAATGCAAAAAAAATATGTATTTGTTGCCTTTTCAGGTGTCCAGGTTTTACTTTGTTCTTAAGAGGGGGGGGGGGTGGGGGGGCTGGGGGGGCTGAGGCTCTTCCCATTGTCTTAGAGGCTCACCAGCTGGTTGACCCGGCCTTTCACTCTTTCCAATAGCTGGCATCAACCTTGCATCATTGTCTTTTGGATCTCTTGAGATCTCTTGAGCCAGTTTGTGACACAACACACTGCAAAACGATATGAATGAATAACTCTGTAATGCTAATAGGCTTGAACAGAGGCTGGTTGCTCCGCTGGTGCCTTAGCTGTGCCCTACAAGTACCCAGATGGCTGGTGTACATCTGTGGGAGAAAAATGGAGAGGGAAGAGCAGTCAGGAGGCATTTCACAACACAAGGAGCAGCGAGGAGGGGAGAGACACAGGGTGTATGCCCAGAAAAGGACGACAGAAAGACAGATGTAGAGGGGGGGAGAAGGGTGCAGGCTGGCTCGTGAAGTGATAATGCCACTGCGTCGGTCTGATAAACAGTGTAATGCAGCCACCTGCTGAACTCTCCCCATCACCAGCCCTCTCAACATAAATAACCAGCCATTGCAGCACTTAGCTGCAAATGTCAGCTCTGGTGGGGGTCTGTGTCTGGGCATATGTGTTGTGTATGTGCGTGTGTGTTATGTGTGCGTGTGTAGTCACCCTGCCCCCTGCTGGTTAGTCTGGTGAACCTCAGCTGGATGTGAGCGGTATCAAAGGTAGAATTCCCAATATGGCCTGTAGCATCTCGCTGCCTTTGCTCGCTCTTTCTATCTCTCTCTCTGACTCGGTCTCTCTCTCGCTCTCTCTCTGTGATGATGAGAGACATCAAGCTGCAACAAATCTGCAGTCATTGCTCAACCTGCTGCAGCTCGCTGCACCGCCATGACCCCCTACAGGCCAAACACTGCTATTGCTTTTATCTCCGCACACACCGAGTAATAGTTTTCATTTCATTCATCTGCTGTAATAAAAGTAAATGGATGTCATTTACTCCAGAGAGTGTAATAAAAAGTCGGATTTGTGAGTTGAATACCAATAAGGGATTTAACTAATGGAAATCTAAATGTACAATACAGATCTTAAAAATACTTAAATTAATTGAAAACTCAAATACGGTTCTGATTCTCTTCTTCTCAGTGTTTCTTTTGCTTTTCTTCCCCTTTTATCTCTGTCTTGTTGCTTCTTTCATGTCATGTGTATCTCATTCTTTCTCCATCTCACAGCCTCTCAACTTCAATTTCAATTTGCTCCATTGGTATGGCACATAAATGCATTTCTGTTGTCAAAGCAAATAAAGGAGAATCGCAGATAAAGGAATAAAGGCCAATTAAAAAGATGTCCCTCTGTCTCTGTCCATCTATGTATCTATCTGTCTCAGGCCCACCGGCTGCCTCTCGTCCTGCCTTCTTTCGCTCCATCTCAGTGACAGACGAGCGCTCCCTGAAGAAGATGGGACTGACGACTGCGGCCATGTCTGACCCTTCTGATTCCTCTGTGCCACACAGTCCCCTTCGCCTCAACTCCACCCCTGAATGATGCCTCAAGCATGCACACACGCACACACACACACACACACACACACACACACACACACACACACACACACACACACACACACACAC
>JBAJHX010000036.1:12501140-12535007 GCA_037176925.1 Amniataba percoides | reverse complement strand
GTGTGTGTCCGTGCTACCGTGGCATAAATCACTGGAGCTGAGCAGGGGGCTGGTGCTGCTCTCTCCATCTGTCTCTGTCTGCAGGGGTGAGGTATTTTACACTGATGATAGGGCGAACGGAGGGAGGTGAGAAAAAGTGAGCCATGCTCGAGTCGTGTGGGATGGACAGAAAAATAAATGCTGTGGTATCAAAGGGCAGCCAGCTGCATGTGCATCATGTGAGTGTGTGGAGAGACCTGGGGGAGGGGGGGATGCGACGAAGCCTTCAGTTCACATAATCTGCATCTCTGCAGGGCCTGTTACTCACCACCTAAGATCTGCCTCTGTGAAACAGACCCTGTTATCCTGTGCTGAGAAATAATGCTGCCTATATAATATCACAGTCCTCCCTCTCCTGCACACTACGAATACATATGAATGAATGCACTTGGAAGCGAGGCACTCACACATCTGTTTGGTTATTTTCTGTCAGTAATGTGAAGACATTTGGACCATTTATGGCCTACATTTCTTGTTCCATCTACCCAAGATATGATACTAAAGCCTAGGAACTGGCTCCATCTGTGGGAGAGAGAGCAACTGTCCACTGGTTACCTCTTCTCCATCAATCCTGCTCACCTCCTCTTAACAGGATAAACTGAAGCAGAACAGCTCCCGAACAAATGTATCCAGTACTTCCTAATCAGGTTGTCACACTGACGAGGGAAAACACCCTTCAACCGCAGAGCGCAGAGGTTCTAGCTACTGCATAGAGCTTGTTCCGCTGAAGTGTCCTTGAGCAATGTAATGAATCCCTAAAGCATTCAGAGTCTGTTCCCATACTGACCCTGCAGTCTGTTGCAGCTGTCAAGCAGAGACTGTACATGAACCATGCAGCTCTTGTGCAAACATCCCACAGCTCTGACAGCAGCACCACTGGACACTGTGCCTCGTTGAGCAGCCTCCGCTCCAGCTACACCCGCAAGACACTGCGAGAGCTTAGTGGAAAACAATTCAAAGGCTGGAATAGGTTTTGAGCCCCAGTTTATGACTCGTGTTGTACCCCTCATCCCTCCTATCAATTTGGATTACGGAGTGAATGACAGACATAAGGAGCGAGTGTTGGCATATATGGGTCTTCCATTGAAGGAGAAAGGCGGTCATGCTTGGTTGGCTTGGTTGTTAAGGTAGAGGGAGCAGAATCTCGCCTGACAGACAACCAGTAGCTTGCCACGGAGCAAGATTTGGTTCTGGGTTCTGAGATTAGCTCAAGCATGGCAATCTCTCCTTGGAAGCGTTCTGGAGGGCTTAAAGAGGCAGCCATAGAGCAGCAACACAACTGTGGAAGGGACAGAGCCATGCCAGGATTTTTCTTTTTCCCCACACAAACTCAGAATTGGCAACTGAACACTGCATAGTAACACTGTCGCAATACTGTCGCTAGCCTGTCTCTATCCATGGGTAGAAAATAAAATCCACCTACAAGCACTCAAAGATACCTAATTAACACTTTACATCTCATTTGTTTAATGTTTAAAGGATCCAATGGTTCAAAATTTAATCCAACATTTTTACACCAAATGTCTTGTACAGATTAAACGAATTAGATCCAATCCGTTACTTAATGAGCTTTAGCGGTGCTGTTAGGCAGATTTAGCTAATTTTGGCCATAGCCAGGCTATATATTTCCTCGTTTCAGCTATATAGCTAGCTGATAAATCTTCGCAAGAAAGCAACTAACCATGTTTGGTTGCTGTTCATGTTGTTTGGAAAGAGGGTCTCAACATCACACCAGGACACACTGTTACCATTTAAACAGGGCAAAGTCTGAGTCTGTTCCCTGTTATTTATAATTTAAGCTGTAAATTTAGCTGACAATACTGGGGAGAGGGTTTGACAGGCTCTAAGCACACATGATATTATGATACATGTACATGCTCCATATTTGCAGAGAAACTCACACATGGGATGAGGTCAATCTAATTTGTGAAAGCCCATGGTCATATTCTGAGCATACGGCATAAGGATGCAAGGTGTTAATCCCTACAGTATTCCTACAGTGTGTATGACCTTGGAGGGATAGGAGCCCTTATATCCTCATTAACATGGATGAAGCGTGGCTACGGGGCGAGTGCACCTACCAGCTCATCCTGGTTCCCAACAAACTAATAGATGAGGTAACATTCACACATGGACACACATGCACATATGAACACACACTCAAACGCGCAGCCAGGCATGCACAAACCCCCGGCATCTATTTTTCATTATTACAACGCAATCAGCTGGAGGCAAGGTTGGGCCGTGTTACACCGCAGCTGTACACAGGCTGAGTATGTGAGGTGGGCTGTCATTGACACTCGGCCTCAAACATGAGTTGTTACTAAGAAGTACAGGAAAGACCCAGCGGGGAGCAGAAAGGGAGCGGTGTGGGGGTGTGTAGTCCGGTACACATCCTGCGCTGGAACTCAGCTGTGTCCTTTGCAGGCACAGATATACACATACACACACACGGATACACACGAGACTGCTAGTGGCACAGGCTTTGTTTTATCTGATTTGGCTGTAATCTTGCTTCTACAAGACAATAACTCTCAAGAGGATGAATCTACAGTTCAGGTGCAGGCAGTTTACAAAGTGCACAGCTGGGATCAGATCAGTTTGTGTCTTGTCGTGTATAATTTCACATCCTGTCCTTTGCAAAGAGGTCCATGTTTTATTAACTGTTTATTGACTGCCATCACATGCCCAGTGGCATGTCCTTTATGTTCTGCCATGCCCATAAACTGTGGGGAAAAAAAGGAGAACTGTGCCTGATTTAGTGTATCTATCGGATGTCCTGAACACTTCAAATATCACGTGTAAATTATTAAGAAACTGTTGCTTTTCAGTCCACATCCGTGACATGTCAAGACTGCCAAAGCAATAGCTACGGTGCCTTTTGATGATAGATATACATTAACGAACAGGACACAGTGAAGCAGAAGTTTTACAAAACCTAAAGCATAAAAAATGTGAATTTTCATGTTTTCAAGTTTTCACACCGTTTTAGATTGTGGGTCACTAACATCTTGCTCCTCACACACACACACACAGAGACACACACACACATACACCTTTGAGGAAAAATTGATTCTGAGCGCTCTCTAATGTGATTTTTGATGTGACTTTACAGAGATTTCCTGATGATTTCTCTTGGTTCTTTGCCCTTTATTATGAAGATAAAAACCAGCGTTATTAAATTTGGATTACAATTTTGACCAAATTGACACTCATGACCAGGTTTCTAAAATTAACATCATTGTTATGCAAAGTAACTTGACAAGAAGAACCTCAACTCTGAAATGAAAGTAGAATCACCTTTGAGGATATACAGTACTAAAGTGGTAATTTGTGCGACAATGAATCACAATTCTGTCATCTTATTTCTGTCAGCGCTGCAAGAGCAAAATAAACACGTCCCAACCGCTTTGTTTGTTTCTTGGAAATAAAATAAACCTCCTGTGTGTGCTGGTTTCATGGAACATGCTTTCTGTTGGGCTGTTAAAGATGGTGGTCATTAACCTCAACACAGCCAAGTTCTGCATTTGTGAATCTTTTTTTTTTTTCCAAGGCTTACATAAACTATTCAATTCAAAATCACATTACTCGTCCTTCTGTCACTCAGCTCACAGACCTTTCTCATGGGTATAAAGATATTTGAGCCTTTTCACATGATTTGAAAAGTGTTTGAGTTCTCATTTCAACACAAGCTCTTACAAGTTGTAGAAGGTTTAAGTGTCTGGTCATTTGACTTGATTTTACATGCGTATGTGAAAGTACATGTATGGTATAATATATTATTCAGGTATCAACAGATAAGAACAACATTCAAATATTTGCAGTGACATTTATCATGGACCCCTTCCCCACACTGATCTGTCACCAGATTAACGTTTGTTGCTTGAGCTTAGAGGGTGCTGTTGTTTACATCATTTTTTTTTTCAAAACCCAAGAGCAAACGTACAAGAAATGAGTGAAACTGTGTGATTATCTGTTGTAACATAAGCTGCAAATGTTAGCAAGACCAACTAACTACCTACAGTGGTTACCTCATATTATCTCCAACATAAAGAGGTATGTAATCAGTTTAAATTGATTTATTAGCGAGGTTACAGGTCATTGTTTGGGAGCCAATGTGCTATCAAAGTTTAGTGTAATCTAATAATCACTGCGCTGATCTTTTTCCTATTCTGATGGTAGGAGAAGAGCAGAGTGAATAGTTCAAACAGAAAAAGTCTACCAACTTCAGGTATTAATATAAATACAAATATGTTTATTAAATAGACAAAAGTTCTCGGCTACACTCCTACACTGATGCACTGAGATGCTAATTAATGTTCTATTCTGTCCTATAAGTAAGTTGGTCCTGTCATTGGAGCAAAGTCCTGAAGAGACCATTTTTTACAGTAACATCCCTAAATTTCATTTTAAGCTATTCACAGGATCCACAAAAGCTTTTCTGTATTTTATATTATAATGAACCACTATAATGGAAAATACTGTCTATATTTATCCCTCACTAAGCCTACAGCATGCTAGTAAGATTTTCAAGATAGGGATACTTAACAAAAACCCTCTGGGTTACTTTTCTTTTGTTAATACAAAGCGATGTGTGTGCTGCACAGAGGAGTCGTTTTGGGCTGATAATATGAAGCGCTGTAGCCGCAAATGAGAATGAGGCACAGAATCTTCAGGTGATGATCATCTTCAAAAACACAGATTTTCTGTACAGACCCAGAGAGTAGCTTTCACATCCATTTTCCATATAGAAATAACATGGTGTTTGTAGAATTCAGGGAAGTACATGCTGTGTTTGCCCAAGCTCAACTTTATGGATCTATATTGAGGTATACAGCTGTAGTCTTTGTGAAGTCTCCATAAAATCTTGGAGTTCTGGGATTACAGTTGGAAACTTTAAACATTAAGGTAACATTAAGCCTTTAAAAAAAGTTGGTTAAACTTACATCCCACAGGGTAGCGCGCCTCGACTACTGTCTGTCAAGAAGCTCTGTTGGAGTTGTTGAGGCTCACGCTATTGTGGCAAAGGTCAGTTTAAGCACCAGTACATCAGAAACAAGTCTACCCGCCTGGTTTGTGACTGCACAGAGTCTAATAATGCCACATTGGGTTAGCCTTGAAAATGAGGCTCTTTTCTTCCTGCATCTTTTTTCAACTAAAAAGAGGCAAAACATCTGTGGTACAGAAAGACTGTTCAGTCAAGCCTTGTTTTGGTGCTAATTAGTCCAATTAGCCTCCCCCATCTCACACAGTTTTAAACAAAGACGAGCAGCAGCTCTGCTCAGCGTAACCAGCCCTGCAGTTTGATGTGTGGTAGCGCTGGAAAGCTGCAGAAGCCTCCAGTTACAGACACAGACACAGGCTACTTTAAACAGTTTCAGGGCATCCTTGCTTCACAGGATAAACTGCACCCTGCCATGTCTTTTGAAATATTCTGTGTATGTCCCTTTAGCAAGATTTTAGCACAGAAACGTGGTTTTGTGCAGTAGGAGTCAGACTGCAGTGTGGAGGTAAAATTCCCACAACCGTAATTTCATGATTAGCAATGCTGAAGGGCATGTTCCATATTGGTCGCGTGTGCTGTGTGATAACAGAGTTCATGAGGAGGTGTAAATGAACCAGTTAGATACAGCTGAACAGAGAACTACAAGGGAATTAGTTATTCTGAACATAAGAAGAATAATTAATCATTCCTCAACAACAACCTCTTTACAGAAGCAGTTTATCATCATGAATCAACTCACATCTTCTCTCAATTATTTCTCTTTTATAGATACAACTTACACAAAGTGCTGTTTACAAATCATATAATTACGGACAGTAAGATACAGCTATGATGTGTGACTGTTGTCATAATAGTATTTCTACCTCCTAATGGCAGAGAGAACAACAAAAGGAGAGAACATTTGAATTTTTCAAATATTTCCTCCTTGGTGCGGAGCAGCAGTAATAATTCACCAGGTTTCGCAGCAGAAAACAAGATTTCTGTAGTGACTTCATTGAATCCCCTTGTTTTGTGTCCCAAGAGGAAATAATACATTCAGATGTTTTTATTTTCTTTCCATGGACCTGAGGAAGTAGTCTGAGGGTCCATTTACAAACTACAGCACTGTGTTAGCAAGTGTCCTCTCTACATCAGCACTTGAGATAAAAGAACATCAAATCTAAAATCAAGAACTTGTTCAGCGCTGTTACTGTTTCTTTCTTTCTGTTTTAATTATTGAGAATTTTCATGTTTTACAGCCATTATGTGGAGACCTTTAATGTAATTATAGCATATTTAAAGCCATTCTCAGTTTGTTGAAGTGGGGAACAATTCAGTGATAGTTGTGGAGCTTGTGTTGTTTTCAGCTCCTCAGTGTCCCCAGGTCGGATTCATGAGGGAGAACAGTGTGCTCTGTCTGCCACAGTGTCTCTTTTCATTCTACAACCGGGAGTGCCAAAGTCAGTTTTACACAAACAGAGGTTTATTTAAATATAATCACACATTTGTGTTTGGTTGTGTCATTGTGATGTATATCATTCAAGTCCATACAGTAGTTTATGTATATTGTGTAAGGTTATATTATATATCATTAAAAGCTAGAGTTTAGTGTAAATGTGTAAAAAAAATCATCTAGTATAATGTGCACAAGTCTGCAAACAGCATAAATCCAAATTCGATTATGAGCAAAATAACTGTCTGGTCTGAAAATGTCCATAATCATGCTGTACTACATGTAGGCATAACTAATGTTGCTCTTTGATTTCCATGCCATCAACACAGATCACCAGCCATGGTGAGGATGCTGACTTTCTGAAGACAAAGCCTTTAAAAATATATATATTTCTACCAGTTATCTGAGCTTATGATAACCAGTAGCAAGTTAAAATAGTTACATTAAAATGTTCTTATAACAAAAGATCTACAGTCACTGGTAAGGTTTGAGTGTCTACCTCTGTGTGAAATCAAGGATCCAATGTTTCAAAACTACACAGACTTTCAAGAGGTATATCTGCCAGCTCTATCATTGTAAATACTTGACATCAAAATGGACATACAGGGACTTGTTAAACGTGAGTTCCATGAGTTTTTTATGTATTTGAGCTAAAATGACAATGAATGAAAAAGATAATCCAAGCAAACTTAGTAGCCTTTGAACTTATGGTAAAAAGAATACTAGTGAACTTCAAAATGCACACTTTGACCCATTTTGAAACACAGCAGTGTTCATTTTTTATGTCTATCTTTTTTATGTCACTAAGGAAATGTTTAAAACAGTACAATAACTACAATAACAAGCATAGCAATTATGTGATCTTGTTTTTTTAAGTTTAACTTATCTTTGTGTGTTGTAATTCTTCTCTGTCATGCTGTATATCAGCTTCCAGGTCATTATTTTCTGGTTTTACTGTTTTGGTTAACTCAACTAATTCCAGTGTTGTTTTTGGCCAGAGCAGGCAGCTGTTTAAAAAAAAAAAGCCCTAAAGCCCGAATGTACGCTACCCACTGAGCCCAAAAAGCAGACTAAAAAAGTGACTGGCTAGTGAACAATTTGCAGCATTTTGTGCTTGAAAAGCATGTGAATGTTGGACTTATACTCAACACAACATAAATGCAAATGTTCCTCCACAGATGTTGGATGTGTAGATGTTTGCCAAGATGTTAGCTCCATCAACTTAAATAGTGATAATATTTTAATGTTGTGTTGGAAGCTTTTACCCACTACCTCAAAATGGGTTTAAAAAAAATCCTTTACTGCTGGTTTAAGTACCGTGTGATATCTGAAGTATGTATGAGGCTGTGGTCGGGACCCGTCTGAAGTTCAGGGCCTCATGCTCTTACAGTCCTTCATTGACTCTCTCCTTCATTGAACCACATAACTCACATAGTAAAGAGATTATTTAATGGATTTGATATCCTATGCATTGGCTGCTGTAGCACCAAATGGCTCTTTTCTGCCTCATACTGTAAATGTGATTCACGTTCGCTGTTGGCTAACTGACACACGGTCTACAGGAGCTGCTGAGAAATTAACATCCCTCTGCCTTCTCTCACATCGTTTATAATTGCAGAGCAAACCTCTCAGAGGAGCGCCACAGAAATCGAACCATAGCGACCTTCTGCCAGTGATCAAAGCCTACCTCAACCAGTCCCCCCCCCCCCCCGCCCCACAACAACCCAACCCAACACCGACCGTAGAGACGAAACGAGAGAGAGCGAGGAAGAGAGAGGTTGAGACGGAGAGAGGGAGGGAATCCACACAAACCATCTCACGTCTCAGCAAGAGCTACCTGCTTTACATATGAAACGCACCTTTCTCCCTTTAATTCCCATGAAATCGCGCAGGAAGCGGTTATTGCAAAGGGGGGCGAGGAGGAAGTGATGTGGAACGGCTGGAGGGGCCATTACAGAGAATCCCTCATTACATCCTGGTCACAGATTTGGAGTATTACCCCTGTGAAAACACACTCTCACCCCTGGGTGGGTAAGTCAAAGAGAGTGGATTGTCTCATCTCATTTCCTCTTTGTGCTTGGTCTCTAGACAGGTACAGCAGGGTTAAACTTATCAACGTATGCAGCTTTAGCTCGCTGCAGAACCAGTAGACAGGCGGGTTCAGATCTCTGAGCTGTAAGTGAGCCTGAAGAATAGTCTGTTACATCCTTATATTCCTGTCTTTGATTTGGAGATGGAGATGGATCCTCACAACACACCTTGGTCTGTGATCAATCAATCAATTAATCAACGCAGTCGCTTTTGTTGAGGTAGATCATTTGCAGCAACTGTGTCTGAACCACTGAAGAGGACTATGAAGTCATCAAGCCTGATGAGAAAAAAGCAGTTTCTTAAGGCATCTTCTGGCACTGCAGAGCGATATGAGTTGTTTGGCAAGACATCAGAGAGGAAAAACATCCTGACTCATCCATCAGATGCATGTGGATCCATTAAGCCAAGTTTCTCCATTCATTAGGAGATGCAGTTTACAGTAGAGGCAGTTTGCAAGAATACTGAGAAATGCAAAAAGAAAAACTGAATTAAGAAAAAACTGAATACATCAGTGTCACAACAAGAAAGAAAAACACATTTAGTTTTGACATTTTAACTCATTTTTAGCCAAGCTAGTATCTCAATGGATGGCAATACAGATCTATCAGTTGGTCCACCATTTCATTCCAGACTGAAATATCTCAACCACAGGATGGATATTCATTCATTTTTGTACAGACATTCATGATGCCCAGATAACGAATCCCATCCTGTTTCCGCTAGTGCCACAATGAAGACAACATTTATGTTTTTTAAATATTTTTTAGATATTGTAATGGCTTTGATGAAGTTGCATCTGCATAAGGTCAAATTGTAAGTTATCCAATACTTTAGATTATGAACACCTGCAAAACAAATAACAGCCTACTTTGTATTTTGCAAATGTTTGTATGCTAACTTTTCAGCTGAATGTATTAGCTTGTCACACAGAAACAACACACCTGTTAGCATGTTGTTATTGTGACCATGTACACCTGTTAAAACCCAAAATTCAACATGGTTTGTCTGGTTTTAGACACCTAAACACCTCTGAATAACAACCAGATTCCTTACCAGATTGACAACCCTAGTCTAGACCCATTGATAGAGATGCAATGCTGTACTTCATTGCTGTTTGGCAGAAACCTTTTATCCCAATATTCATTTCATCTCCATATTTCTGCTGCATTAGATTGAAAGTATGTCCATAGATCATCCCATCGTTTCCAACCACCAAGCCCCAGTTCACTAGACCATAATCACACCCCTATTGGTCAATGGCAGAATAACCAGTTCAGCTGAACAGGTGTGTCCATTACTGATCAACAGACCAACAATGCCAACATGAACCTGTCTGCAAGACAACACACAACCTGCAGGGCAGTGTAGACTTCTAGTTAGCAGTTTTTACAGCCCACCTGACCCACAACAGACTTTCAAGAGAGTCATTCTTTGGTAATCACACAGCACATCTGAATGCAGGTTATTAAATAAGGCTCTCTAAGTACACTAGAAAGCTTCACACAGCACTGCAGATGCCAACACATGATGAAGTTGACAAACTAACCCAAACACACACAATAGCATCCTCCCACAGTGATGCAACACACGGTATGCAAACATCATATCAAACAAACTCATCCACAAAATATGCAGCAACACACAATCACAAACACTACTCAGTACACAGACAACATAATCAAATGAAGCTTACCTTTAGAAGTGCTGTTCATCCTTTCTTTCTCTCTCTGTGTTGTCATTTTCGTCTTTTTATTCACCGAGCTCAGGCAGCTAGCTTGATGTGTTATGCTAACTAGCTAGCTAAGGCTGTGCACTAGCTAACACTAGCTAACATCCTCCGTCTCTTCTTTTTTTCTTATCTTTGTTTCGTTTTTTACTGTGTTCGCTTCTTTCTCTTGCTTTTCCTTTTTCTTTCCCAATGAGCTTTTACCCATTTCCCGCTCGCTCTTTCCGGTATCTTTGTCAGAAACTTACCGACAGGAGGTCCGGTACAAATTAATCCCACTTAACACTTAACTTTGACTTTACTGAAGAAAAACTGATTCAGGAACGGCGCCATGGAAACCACCTGTTCTGTAGCCCCGCCCACTCATTGGCCAATCACCACAGAGCATTACCGCCAATCACTGCTATTTCATTCAGTTGATTGGATAATGAATAATAAGTATTAATAATAATAAATAATAATACATTTTTCGTCACGGCTGTGCCCACATTGCCCTTATGATCGATCCGTGTGTGCGACCCACTGACTTTTTCGTCCAGTCTTGTCTCGGCAACGAAAACACAAGTCTCGTCATGTTTAGTCATCAAAGACCCATGTTTAGCTCCTCACCGTCTCTTTATCGTCATGAAAAAAGTGATTTTGAAATCATTTCGCCATCGTTGACAAAAACAACACCATAAGAACGCGTTGTCCCATTTTACAACACTGTCATTCTTAAGATTTACCACCAAGCCACGTCAATATTGCTGCTTCATGGGTATTTAAGCAGCATATTTGTACAAATGAATATTTAATTTACTTTGTGATAATCCATATTTCAAAGGACATAATTTGGGATAGTGAAATATGTAAATTATCAATAGTTCCTTCCTCATGAAGCGCTGCTCACTTGACATGAAAAAACAACAAAAAAACAAGGATGAACCACATAGAAAATCTATTAAGACTTTAATTTTCTTAATGCTTTTAAATACATCTTGGACAGTGGTTGATATCTTTTGCATGAATAAGTTACATAATAAATAAAAGCAAACACATTTTATTTCTCTCTCACATTTTCACAATAAGGCATGTATAGCAGCAGAAGAGGCCAACAGAACATGAAACATCCGAGCGTTTCTAGCTGACATCTGACCTAAACAGCTTCAAATCTCGATCAGGCCAGTTTCAAACCCCAGTTTAAAACCACAGCCTTAAACCTGGGTTAGGTCAAACATGTGAAACTGCCTCAGGGATGTTCCAGGTGACTCTGCACCAGCGTTTGGAAATTACATAAGAGACTAGGAAAACACTGGTGCCGGCCCTAAAGCATTGGAAGTCACAGGAGGTAGCATCTTACTCTCCTGCCTATCAATTTTCTTTTTTTTTCTTTTTTTTTTCAAGCAGCAGGCAATGTTTATTGATCGCTGTGATTATCAAAGCCATCCATCCACATTTAACTGCATTTTTTCATAGTCTCTGTAGTGAAACTGTACAAGAACTGCTTCAACAGAAAGCTGTGTGTTGAAGGTTTGCCTATGCGCCAATATCTTCTTCCAACAATTTAGCATGGCTGTCTTGCTTAGTAAGACACCGGCTAATTGTCGGAATGAGGAACTGGCCAGCAGCAACACTGAAAAGTTGGCATACAAAAAACATGACATGAACATACTACGATCTGCCAGTTTATGTGCCCTTTACACAAATCATTTTTCACTCAGCATTTAACCTTTGTTTTAACATAACACTTTGGAGACTGAAAAGGGGACAAAACGTTTTCTTTTCAAAATGAAGTGGTCCTGTAGAAAGACCTCCAGCTAGTTATCAAATTATAGATATGTTCCCGATATGAATGAGCCAATCAGAGCTCTTCAAAGTGATTGATGGGACATGCAGCCAATTAAGGGCGGAATATAACTTCATGTAGCTCAGATCTTGTATCTAAATTACATTTATCTGGCACAGAGGTTAATGGCAGCTAACCCCTGTCAGATTTTTTTTCATTAATGTCATTATGTTAAGTGGGGCTGAGAATGGACATAACTCACTGAAACTGCATTATGCAAACAAATAATGTACCCTTTTCTGTATGACCAGTAAATCCTGTAGAATATAAAAGCAAGATCACTGTCACCATTAAGAAAATGTGCAGCATTTACTGGATCAGCATCAGCTGACATGCTCACCTCTGGTCGTGTGACATGTTACAAATTCTCCAAACATATTATCTCATGCTAATTCTACAGTGCATTTTCTCTCAGTACAAATGGTCGTTTTGAAATGTACAGCAAAGATTTAACAATCTCAAATAAAAACATTTGTGGAATTAATTTACACTTTACAAGTGAACAGGTGTGGACTCAGGGTCAGGCTATAAATTGTGCTAAATCTGGCTTTACTAGTTGCACAGTAAGCACCGTGCAGCGGGCCAGACACTGTTGGGGGTTAATCAGGGAACAAAATGACCACCTGTTTTTGCAAAGTGATGAGGAAACTCTCACTTGTCTGATTGGTGCATTTGTATGGGGACTATTTTTGGGGCGGTTGCCTGATTGCTCTCCTGGAGAACGGTGACTTGAACAAGGTAATGTGGTTGTTCTGATGATTACGCTGGATAACTATACTGGAGTTACTGCCCGCTGGCAATGAGGCTACAATGAAATGTCTGGTCTGAAATGTGGATACAAAAACCCACAGCTTCTTTTCTGAGTCTTCCACACATATCCTCTCACAGATCAATCATACCACACATGCACACAAACAGGCACCCTTAATTGTGAGCAAACAAATAACTACAAGTGCATTTGGCATTAATGCTTTATAAATATACATGGAAGCATTTGGGTGTTGACACATACAAACAAAAGCAACCTTGTTTGCACAGTCACAAGCAGTCAGACGTATTGAACACACATATACTTAATGCACACACGCAAGCTTGCACACGCCCTTGGACGTACACATGAGCACGCACACGCGCTTACACACGCACACACACTGCTTGTCTGTAGCTTCTGCCAGCTTTCTCTCTCTGCATGCCGACTGTGTGTCTGGCACCGGGGTTAAGGTCTGGAGCCACACACAAGCTGTGTGCTCTGTCTGGCTTTTACACATTCTAAATGGGCTTTATGAATGGCTAGGACTCAATGACTGAGTCAACACCAGGGGCCACACTCAACCCAATCCGACAACGGGTTTTGGAGATAAGTCAGAAACAACATTCTCCCAGCGCAGCCAGGAAGCATGTTTAAATTAATATGCCACCAGGTTTTCTTTTGTTTTGCACTGCAAACATTGTGCTTTGGAGTGTGTCAATCCACAGATGTGTTGCTTGTTTGCCATTTCTGGCTGAGCCCAAGTGCTTTTTAAATGGTGTCTATGTGTGTGTGCGTGTTTGCATGTGTTTGTGCTCACATTGCCCCATCAAAGCTAGCAATGAATCCAGCTCTCGACATTGCGTGGAGCCAGTGACTCTGACAGCTTTTCAGTGACGGAGGGAGGGAGCTCCTGTTCACAATCTTGTGCCCTCAGTGGGGTTAACAGTTAATGACCATCAAAAAAGTACAAAGCTCACCTACTGTACATACAAAAGAGGTACACGCACAGATACGCACGCGCAGGTCCTCACCACTGCTCGATCATTAGATCCAGCACTCGACTGACATTCAGATCTGAATCCAGACTGAAGTCTGGCTCAACAAAAGGGGCTGTCGGTGGGGTGAGAGGGTGGAGGCCAGACGTCAGCGTCTCAAGCCAGTCAGCAGCATCAAACAGTGTCAGAGCCCGCCGTTTCCGTGACTTCCCGGCGGACGGCAGAGGGGAGGTGCAAATGGGGGGTGGTGGAGGAGCTGGGATCACATGGCTGGGGTTTATCACAGCGGGAGATGGAGGGAGCTCCAGCAAGAGAGAAGAGCAAAGAGGCGAGGGCAGGAAGTTGTCATCCTTGTTATGCTGCTGGGAGGCTTGGGACTGATCGGCTTGAGGAGGAGGAGGCGAAGGGCCAGGTACTGAGGGGGCAGGGGATTTATGATCAGAGACATTGACAGAGCCTGGAAGAGAGGTAGTAAAAAAATCATTAAGCACTGACAGAAATATGAGCTATTTATGTTGTATTCTTTATTAATTATGGGGTTGCATCATTTGTTAACTATACTCACCAGTGCAAGTCATTGGCTCATCCAGAATGTCATCTATGGACTGCCGAGGGTCCATCTGTGGCCAAACAAAGGAAAAACACTTCAATACCACTGTGAAAAATTTACTCTTGGTGATTTCTTCCTGTTTATTCACAGACTCTGACCTGTGCCTTCTGGATAGCCTCCTGTAGTTCTTCCTCCAAGCTGCGAACACCAGTCGAGGTCTGAATTGGACTTGCTGTAATCTGCACTGGCAGCTCAAAATCCTGTCCAATCACATCACACGGTTGGCAGCAAAACACCTGATTAGAGAGCAGGTGTGAATTAGTTGACAGATGATGATGAGAGTATGCTCACGTTTGACCAGTATTCCTTATGAAAAGCCATTATCCAAGATATGTGTGTTTACCTGTGTAAACAACACCTCTGTCTGTGCATCTGATTCCGGCTTGCCTCTAGAGCATCCAGCATCCTGTTGCAGGAATGGATGAAGGGATCCACCACAAGACTAGAGGAATCATAAAAATGGATTACTGGTTATTAAATGAACTATCTCCCAATACATCTTAGGCCAAAGATCGGACCCTGCATTTGCTCACCTCATTGCTCGAGTTTGTGGAGCGGTCCCTGGGCCTGCTCCTTAACCTCTCCCTCATCTCCAGCTCCACACTCAGCTCTTGCTGCTGTTGCTGTTGCTGTTCGTTCTTGGTTCTCCAGGGAGTCCCACACTGCAGGGGTGAGGAGGACGACATGGGTAGACTGGGACTTGGAGTTCCTGAGGCAGTGCTGGCAGGAGCCAGGAAGACAGTGTTGGTAAGACCACACTGTTCACCTGCCAAACTGATTGATGCAGCATTCGAGAAGCAATTCGGCATGGTGTTCAGAATTCCATTCGGGACTCCATTTGGAGCATTGCTGAGAATCCCATTAGGGATTCCACTGTCCGGGATGTACATCTGTTGGTTCGGGCTGCTGCTAGGCGAGTCTAGTCCAGAGCTGGAGCTTGAGCCAGGGCTCTGGCTGGGTGGCAACGGGGGGCAGGGGGCGATGGTCTCCAGGCTGGTACTCAGCTGGCAGAGAGGAGCAGGGGTGAGGCAAGACTGGGGAAGCTGGAAGGGACGGAGACGCTGCAACAGGGCAGGCTTGGTGCCGGAGACAGGAAGGCCTCGCTTACGCAGTTGTTGTCGCAACTCTGACACCTGACAAAAGAGTAGAAATAAATAAGAATGTGTCCCTGATGTGTGAGTAAAAGTTATTGATTTTCAACCTTTCAGTGCTTTCATGCTTTTCTTACTGTAAGATCAATAAGATTTGCAGGGAGAAGCTCGGGCTTGGATGCAGGGTTTGTGTCCATAGGCGTGTGGTTTGTTGTAGCAGGAACAGGTTGGGGATTCAGGGGCATGGCGCCAGAGCCCTTCACAAGATCATTGTGATCTCCACTGGAGGAATGACAAGAGCATTAAATCACCTAAGCTGGGCTGAAAGACTGATGTCTCATTAGTAAAGCAGAGATCTCATTGAGCAGCACAATTTGGATTGGCTGACACTACGTACAGCAATCTGTTTGCATACCTGGGCACAACAGTGAGCTGTTGTTGTGGTTGTAGATGTTGCTGCTGTTGTTGCTGCTGGTTCTGGAGAATTTGCAGCTGGAGGAAGACCTGCTGCTGCTTCAGGAGATGGGAATAGGCTGGGTCTAAAGGCTGGTTAGGGGTAGGGCTCTTCTGTTTGGCTCCTCCGCCTGGAAATAAACATTTTTAGGCTAAAATCAGACAAGAGCAAGAGCAAGCCACAGCTGGACAGATAAATGGAAATTTTGAATAAAAGAATTAAAGTAGAGCATTTTGTTGGTACCTCCAGTTCCAGACCCTCCTCTCTGGTCCGGAGGAATGTACTGGTGATACTTGAGTTTTCTCATTTTGGGTTTGGTGTCCCGCGGTTTCCGGGGTCGAGGGAGATGGGTGAAGTTTAGGGAGGTGGGCAGGGAGGAGGGACAGGTGGGGCTGGGAGGCCGAGCTGTCTGTAAAGACACACATTGACCCAAAACTGTAACCATACTGTGAAGTAATTTCATGAATAGCATATAAAATATCACAGACAAAAAATCAAGTCGTTTCACGCTGTTTGACAGTATTTGCCCCATGTCAAGGTTAAGTTCTTACATGAAATGTACAAATGCCTTTCAAATCTTCAGATGACAGCATGTGCTGGTTCTGACATACAGCCACGCTGCTTGTGTGTGAATGTGTTAACCTACAGGGCAAATACAAAGCTCCTCCAGAAGTGCAAATTGACAGTAATGAATGCAGAGCAGCTTAGAGCAGAGCATTGTGTTTGACAAAACAGAAGAGTGACCATCCTGATAGGTGGAAGACCTTTATAATGCTCTTTTATCTTTCAAGCTGTATACCTGCTGTGAGTACCTGTCACCATAGCCAGCACACATACACAATCTGAATGTTGTTTTTCTGGATGAAAATGTCATATTAGAACATTTTTATGCCTGCGTTCTTGATATTGAATTTTTATTTTAAGGAGGTACGAAAATATTCAAAACAAAAAAAGCCCCTCATAAAATTTAAATGAGCCAAAAAAGGAAAGTCAAACTGAAAGCAACAGGCATTTTAGGTGACAGCATTAGTCTGCACTAACCCCACATTACCTTTGGCAGCAGGGGTGTAGTCTGGCAGGTCAGATACATCCCACTTGGTCTCCCAGTTGTTGCTATGGCATTTGGTTCACCCAGTGTTACACTCATCGGTTGTCTGATGCCCTCGGTTGCCGGGAGCAACGCCAAACCAGACTGAAGGCAGAATATCAAATAATCAGAGTCGACATCTAAGTCTATTTATAAGCTCATCAGTCTGTTAATATTCACGTTAATGTGTTTATCAAAGGTTACTGGTGGAAATTCATTTATCAGACTTGCTGCCAACATAGTGTCATCCATGAATCTCCGTGTCATTTTCTCACCTGAGTATGACTCGGGCTGTGGTTAAGGGGCGGGCCCACAGACGAGAAGTCGCCCAGTACTTGGTCACCTGAGAGCCCTGGCAATGAAGAAAAAGTTGGTGATTGGTGGATGCCATGTTGCTCAGTGGGAGAGGAGGAGGAGCAGGAGGAGATGTCATCTTCGAAGACATCAGCGGACAGAGGAAAAGAGGCAGGACCTGAGGAAATGAAAAGTGAAAGGAGGTAAGGTCAAAAGAGGAGATTCTGTAGGATGTGAAGAGGGGGAACGTGTGTGACTTTGTCTGTGTGCCGGTGCATATGGATGCGTGTTGACTCACGGTTCTCCAGGGGCAGTGTGTTTTCGCGCTGCTGCTCCCCAGGTCCAGTCGGACGTTGGATCCTCTCATTTAGGTCCTGCGCCTGCCGAGCCTTCTTCTGCCTCTGGGCCCCACACGCAGTCCTCTCTGCGGGGGCGGTGGTGGAGGGAGAGGGAGGGATGGTGCAGATAAGTGGAGAGAAGGGGACAGATGGGAGACCAGCAGAGAGCGAGGAGAGGAGATTGGAGAGAGAGAAGCAACAGGATTTCAGAACATATGTGATGTGAGCATGCACAACAGTGTTGCCACAGGCGATCAGTCCCAATTCAAACCAGCAGAGGAATCAAAAAATAGTAAACACTCCTGCCCATAGGGAGATGAATTCCCCTTGCATTTGAGCACACGCACATATTCACACAACATTTTTAAAAGGGCAAAGAAGGATTGTTTGGGAAATCGGACAGTTTGGAAAGCCAGATATTAGAATAACAGTCTTTTCAAATTAAAAAGAAGGTTAGAGGGTGACGAGAGGAAGAGAAGAGATAAAGAGAGATGAGAGAAGGAGACGTCAGCAACGGCAGAAAATGATGGTCCCTGGATGGGCAAGTTTATCATGTGCTGTCAATCACTGATATGTTTGCAGGCTGCTTAAAATGCAGAGTTACAGCGTGCAACAAGGTCAGATTTCTATTTAACTGACAGCTGATGAAACACAGAGCCCATTGCCAGATTTACACACTTCATTTCCTCGCACAACTACTGTACAACAGGGAATGGAGAGTAACACAGATATGATCAGATACAGACAGAGAGAGAGAGAGAAAGAGAGAAAGAGAAGCAGGGAAATGTGTTACTATGCACTTTGCTGGGAGCATACAGGGTAAAGCAGGAAGGAGGCAGCAGCATTACTGTAGGCAGAGCATCACCTTGTGCAGTTTCACTGTTCAGACCACTAGGGGGCAACTTCTGAGCGGCACCGTCGTCAGTTCGACGCTGCATCAGGAAACAGCAGGTCAAACCAACAGCCAGGGCCCAGACATTACAATATCAGTTCAAGTCATTCAGGGGAAAGCTAAAGAAATGTGTACTTAATGTCAGTGTATCCTAATGAAATATTCATTCAGATCAGTTGCAAGGTCTTTGAGGTCCTGTGCCAAAAAAATATACCACTAAATCTAGTTCAACTGGGCCCTTTTAAGGTGACCCATTGGAGAAAACACTGATCCATACTAATCCCTTCTTACAATCCATGTTTACTAATTCCTTATGAACTTGAGCAGCTGCGTGGAAATAACAGTTAAACAAAATTATATATGTGGAAGGGAAAATCCTTTTACATGGCAGCTTACTGCATCAAAATCTATATTTGATCTACAGTGTGGAGATGTCATGCTGTTGGATGTTACTGAGAAACAGGATGCTTCTTACCAGAGCTTCACTCTGGTCTTTCTCTGTTTTTTGAGGTGGACAAGAGGATTTCAACCCTGTGGAGATAAACAAGATGTAGTTATCAGATGAAATGCAGCAGATGTTTTTTTTTAATCCAGACTTCATTTTGTGTTTTGTAGCTTGTTTTTTGTTTTTTGCCTAGTAGAGGAGCAACTCAGGTAAACCTGTACATCAACAAAACACTCTCAGCCTTCAACTCATGCCTCCAACTTACAGCACAGAGCATCTCAGGTGCTTCTTTGTGTTGGCAGGAACCAGAATGTGCAGTGCTTCTTGTGCAACCTGCTTCATCCTCAGACAAGGACGAGGCAACTAAAAGAAGGTGCTCTGCCTGCCTGTATCACATTTGCTGCACAGACCTGCATGTACGTTTGTTTGATTTCAGCTTAAATCACAATTTATTTATGCACATATTTATTTATTTATTTGTTACTTAGATAATGCCTGACATTAACAGAATGTTGTCATTTTTGCACATATGCTAGCTCTGTACCTTTATGCTCATATCAAATGCTATTTGTGTTTTTAACACCTCTGCTCTTATATATGTGGCCTAATATGAGTGGACTAATACGAATACATCATGTATATTTTTGGTTGTCATCCTCATTGTTCCTGCTGACTCATAATGACAATTTTGCATCATGTTCTGGGTGTAAATGTTTCTTCTAATTTTATCCGGGACAACAAGACAACATTAACCTACATATTCTATTGAGGCCGGCTCCTGCACTGTCAGAGATTTTGAAGCATATAATTAAACACAAAATTTAGACTCCAAAAATAAAATCGAAGGAAAGTAAAAGCCGGTCAATACAATACAACCCACGAAGGCGTTTGCCAATCAATAGGCAATCATCTGTCAGTGAGGAGAGGTGACCTGGGGACTATTAAGTCCATTCAGTCATAGTGTAGCTAGATGGATCAATCACAATGTAAATGATACACATACTAACCAGCGTCTGCATTGATTTCATTCTGCCTTCGGTTCTGAATCCTCAGCTGCAGGACTGAAAAGACAAGAACAGAGGTTAAACTGGCGGTGTTAAGAAATGATAAAACATCACAAGTTACACCGATAGAACAGTTAGATAGTTGGACGTCTCGCTGGAGGACAAAATTATCTGGGAAAAGAAACAGCGCTGACGTAGAAAGGTAAGAGTTGAGCAACTCCAGACAGCAGGATCACTGTTAAATGATATGGCCTTGGAACTTGTATTACCCCATGACTTTGCAGCGCATGTAGATTGTATATCTCCTCGCATGCCTGGACGTACCTACACACCACATGTATGCACACACACATTAGCATTCTGCACACACGCAAACAGGTGAAGCAGGGCTGGGCCTGTTACACCGAGTGCTCTCCTCCCTCCCCCCCATGATACATTTCGGTGAGTTTTGAGACCTGAGAGACCTGACAAGGGGAGGGGAGGACTCCGCGGGGGGGTAGAGGGCAGTAACTATTTATCTCTCAGTATGTCTATTTCTGTTGGTCCCATCCCCCCCTTCAGCTGTCCCACTCTCTCCACAAGTCTCTCATGCATCCCCTCCTCCTCACGTCATCCTCACTTGTGCTGTTAACTATACTCTTCCTGCTCTCCTGCCTCTCTGACAACTCAAAACAAAATTTAACATCTTAAAAATCTGGATTTAGCGCAGATTAGCACACTGTGCTCTGTCACCATGACAAGTTAGCAGGAGTTATCACACGGGAGAAGCTGTCTGACTTCTTTCTGTGTATTTCTACCATTACAACGTGTTTGTAGTTTAACCTGAAGCCCAGTACAAGTCTTGAAGTTCGTTTACATCTCATTATTTAACATACATTATATAACATGACATATTCCTCAATTGGAAGGCAGTTCTAATATAAATCTGAGGGTTTTGTTAAATGATCAGCATGATCAGACAAAATAAATATGTTTCTCAGAATGATGTTAATTTTCCCAATTTTATCCTGTTCTGCAATTTTGACGTGAGATACTGGTTATTTACCCCTTTTCAGGCATCGTAAAATAATTTAAATCTCTAATAATTTTGGAGTAATATATTGGCTGAACTTCCCACAACTCATAGACAGAAAAAAAAACTGGCATGATGGTTTGCAAGCAGATATTTTGTTATTTTGCGTTGCAAGCTTGGAAACAATTATTTTAACATTTAGGGTTGCCACATTTTGTCAACATTATTACTTTTCCCTCAGTAAATATTGCTGAAGGTCAACAGAAACATGAAATTACTGACAGTAAACTGTATCAGAGCTCTAACAAAGGATCGACAACAGTTTGATGAATGGGCAGACTTCAATGGTAGTTCATTTGCAATAGAGAAATAATATTCTCCGTATTCTTAAAATGAATAAACCATCACCTTGGTATTCTTCGGGGGGCACAATAAAAAAACATGATATAGCAAATAAATAAAAAAGGGAGATGTCTGTTTTGCAAATGAATACTTCATGTATTCCTCGTGCTCTGCTATGTACATACATGAGTTCAAGCAGAGCAGCTGCCCTAAAGAATCACGTTCTCCAGCAGGTGTTTGTACACCTAGGGGACTGTCTCTATGCCGTTTCCTCGCCTTTCTATTTTACCAGCCGTTTACGACAGCTGCCTGGGAACACAACAGCAGCCGCTACAACTTGTAGGGAAACTTGCATTATGCAGTTATAGGAAGGCTGTTCATTTCTGTTTGTCACAGCAGTTCTGGTTGTCTCCTGAATATCATTTAGGACTCATTTCAGCTTTTGTTTGCATATTTCTAACCCTCAAGATTTTAAGAGACCGTACAGACCCTGGTGCTTTAACCTAAACTTTATTTGTTGCTTATTCAGATGTGAATATTGAATGTTATAGCTTTGAAACCAAGTTTTTCAAAATGGGTTCAAATAAAAAGGACTCTCCTTGTAAAAGCCCATGAACATGAGTAACAAACCATGTCGAGGTTCAAGTGTCACACATTAACATGCAGAGATCTTTAGCCTCAGGCTGAGCTGTCTCCACGTCCATTCAAGACATCTCTGTCTGTGTGTAGCAATCACTAAATCCATTGGCCGTGATCAATGGCTTCACTTAATTGATCACATGATAGACAACGTGTCTGACCAGCCGATACGCTCCACAAACACTTCATCTCCACATATTGATGCTAATGTTGCCAGTTGCGCTGGAGATGTGGGCTATTGTTGCGGGGAAATAAATCCTCCTCTCCGTTAATTGCCGTCAGCTGAGACTCCAGGATCCCTCACCTGAGCGGAACTTGTTCCGGATGAGGAGCGACCTCTCAGAGGCCAGCAGTGTCATGGTGGAGGGGAGGGTGGAGGAGCCAGGGAGCAGGGCCACGGCAGAGAGAAAGAGAGAGAGAGAGGAAATTCCTGGCGTCACTCTGCCAGGAGGAATGGACCCCTCTCCTTCTGTCTCTCGCTGTTGGGAAAGCAAGGCAGGGAGAGAGAGGCAGATGCTTGTTAATCCACTGATAGACACAAACCGATATTGATAGAGGCACACAAAGCACAGCGGAGATAGATTGAGAGGGAAATAGAGACGCAAAGCCTCTCAGACCTGCAGGCAGACTGAACACTGCGGTGAGCTGCTCTGGCAACAGCAGGCCTCCCTATAGACAGCCTGTCATAATCACACAGAGAGTCACAGAGGCCCACCCACAGAGACAGAACGAACGACACAGAGAATTAAACAGACAAGGAGGCTTTTAGAGAGACAGAGCGAGGAGCCAGAGGAAGAGGAGGAAGAGGAGAGGCGAAGCCCGCCTGAGTGACGGAGACAGAAGCCCCGGCAGATCCTCAGACGTCAGGACTGGGGGACGCTGATTGTGGCGGACAAACATGAACTCGCAAACACCTACAGCGTCGTGCAACACACTCTCTCCGTGACAGCAGGGCCGCAAATGTGTCATGCACTAAAAGAAGAGGAGCTGCCTCCCAAACACATACAGAGAGAGAGAGAGCGAGAAAGCTGGGAATCTACATAAGCTGCATTAGTGCACACACACAACCTATTAACAATATTGATTTGAACTGGCCAGCCACAGAACACCCAAAGGAAGCCTGTTTGAAGGGAACGGACAAACACACATAAAAACACACACACAAAGACTTTGGAATAGCTGAGGTTATGCATACTAAATCACCACAGCGCTCTTCCTATTCCCAATCTCATAAATGCACACACCTCACTTATTTACAATACGAGGAGTCCAAAAGAAGGCCCCTCGCTCGTGAATGCAATCAAATAACGAGCAATTGATTGAGATTTCTTTTCTTGCACACGCGTTATTTCACAGTGGGGCACCGAGGCACAAGAAGGCACCGAAAACACTGAGAGAATAAAAGCAAGAGAATGAAAGAGAATACTTACAGGAAGAGAGAGAATTGAGTCCCTCGGGGGAAATTGGAGTGGATTTAAGATTAAATTGAGAGAGGTGCGAGATGGAGGAAGAGAGGGAAAGAGAGAACTTCGTAGTGCGTTTAATGACGATTTCTTTCTTTCATGTTCTTTTCATATCCTTTTTTTTTCCTTTCGCCCCTATTCCACACTTCTCACTTTCTCGCTTCTTCTTTTTTTTTGTTCCTTCCTAAAGGTGAAGTGCAGAGAGAAAACGGGATCTGATGTTCCTTCGTCCCCTTATGATAGAAACTCACCCTCTCTACCTCTGCCTCGCTCTCTCTGGCCCTCTCCCCAGCCGCCCCAAAGCATCCTGGATCCTTGGTGCCAACTGTGGGCGACTGTCAAACTTTACCCCCCCCCCCCCCCCTTCCGTGGCCTCGTCTCCCTCCCCTCCCCTGTAGCACCCATAACTCCCCCCTGACATCTGCTGACTGATTGACAGAGAAGCAGATTCAAAGACAATAAGCACTTTTGTGTGTGTTTGTAGGCGCATTTGACAGATGTGATGAAGCCGGTGCAGTTCCTTAACGTTAGGAGCCAGATTGCAACATAATGTGATGGATAGAAAAGTGAAGGCAGGATAAAGAGACAGTTTATTTCAAGGCAGTGAGAAAAGCCCGGGAGTGTTTTGGACTCACATCAAATCATGTACTGCAGCAGGACTGCAGGCTCATATGCTCCTGTCAAGACACCTTAGGGTCACTCCCTTAAAGTGATTTAGTACCGTTTGCGTGCAAGTGTTGGTGTGTATGCGTGTACGTGTGTGTATGACACCTCAGAGAGTCACAGGTCAGTAAGTCAGTGTCCGTCAGCATATAGTTTACAGTATGTATCAGCACTGGTGCCAAGCGAAAGCACCAAAGTTTCACCTTGCTGTTCGAGCGTCCAAAGCAACTCGGGTGAACATGTAGGAGAATATTTGCTTGTATGTGCATGCTCTTTATGTGTGTGTGTGTGTGTGTGTGTGTGTGCCTTTGGGCTGCAGCGGGGGAAAAGTGGGGGAAGTGAGGTCGTAGCTGGAGCACCTGTTCTGTCGATTTGACAGACAGGCCTGTGTGTGCTGGTTCAGCAGGTCGGAGGGAGGGAGGGAGGGTGGGAAGGAGGCGGAGGGGGTGAGGGTGAGGCACCAAAAGTTGGAGAGGAAAGGAGGGCGCAACACAGGGGGGAGTCTTTACGACGAGAACAGGGAGAGAGCTTGAGCCAATGGTGGGAAACTGCGAAAAAAAAGGAGGGTTGCCTCAATTTTATCTAATGTGGAAGGAAGGATCCTGACGTCGAGAGCCACTAATCACAGAACACAAAGCAGAGATAGCACTGCATGGGCCAATTACGGTTGCCATGGAACAAAATGGAACAACTAATGGAACACAAAATGAATGGGAACCTTAATTCAATACGTGGCTACAGACTGACGGCTCTTTCAGGTGACATTTGTGCACTGTGCCTGCTTTTTTTTTCCCATCATTATAAAATCTCACCTTTGACAGCTTTCCTTCTGGTGTCCTGTAAATGCATTTCACACACACATATAATGCACACACACCTATACATAAACACAGGCTGCACTGACAGCATGGCACATTATTGAGGGAAAGGTGATGTAATTGGTTCCCCTCCACAGCTACACCCTTTGCTCTACAGCCTGAACTCCCCTTTCTGATTAACACCTGTTACCCTCCTTCTTCCTCTCCCCTCCCTCGCACTGTCTCTCTCTCCCTCACACACACACACACACAAACACACACACAGACAGACTCCATAGTGTTAATCCTGCACTGTGTCTGGTGAGCGAAGAGGCTTGCACGCTGCTAACCTTTGCCTTGTGAAATCTCATATTTCTCTGTGTAATCCTGGACTCATATGCAACACGCATGCTAAGAAGTATCATATAGCTTTGAATAATAGAATACCACAGGAGTATTCATGGGCAATTGTATATTTGCGTCAAAACTGCCTCCTTCACTGCTGAAACAGTAGAGTTTGAATGTAGATCCAGCTCTCACTATCTGTCTTCTGCCTTTCACCCTGGTGTAAGTATCCCTCCACCATTTGAGAGAGCCCAGAGACAGCTTGGGGAATGAGTCAGTGCAGGCAGCACATCGTAAGTGTAAGTGTGCCTTCATGTGGCTGACGTGTGCAATGACAAGTCAGGCACGTTGGAGCAAATTAAAAAAAAATGTCCATGGTTAGTTTAGCTTTCCATCGTTTTGGCGCTCAGTGGCAATAATGGGACGCCTGTGATGCAACAGAGCGGATACACAGCAAACATATCAAAGCGCCGAATGTATCAAAGAGCATAAAAAGCTGAAACATACCAGTCCAGCACACTTCATTACATCTGCGGCCTCTCTGCGCTCGTTCATCACTGGATCTATTCTCGTCCCCCTCTCTCCACTCCTCCTCTACCTTTATCACTTCAATCACTTGGCCATGTGCCTTGTGCCACTCAGGAGCCCTGCTGGCCGTTCCACTTCACGCAACACACACACACAAGGGCAGATTTCAAACACACACACACACACACACACACACACACATACAGACACCACAGATTTGTGTCGTCTCTCTGTCCGTCATCCACCTGTCCGTCAGTCACTGCACTTTGAAGCTCTGTGAAATCTGGACAGCTACCAGCCCCGCACACGCACACACACACACACACACACACACACATACTGTACTGTACACACACATCTCCAGCTGGACTGCTGATCTCACACACTCTGCCAGTTGAATATTCATCATCATGGTGCACTGAGGACCTTGTACGCTCAGCGATGCAACAGCCCAGTGGTGTCATTTAGGGGACCAGAATCTGTTTTGTGTCAATTTATTCCTCTTTCTTTTTTTTTTTTACCTTTACTGATTGATTAAAGGGCAGATCCCTCAGAGTGACCTTAACAAAATGTATGTAGCACTTCAATGAGCTCCTATAACAACAACAACAGTCATCAATGAGATGGTTAGGAGTAATTGTTAGTCAAGGCCTCATCTTTAATGGGCTAGATTGGGCGGGGCACATTAACACAGTCAGGTTAATGCTTAGATCACCATGCAGGGCATCGTATGATATCATTGTTGATGTGATTTGTGGGCAATATGGATAGCTGTTTTAATGTTGTACATGCAATTCTACAACGTAATATAAACATACAGTGGTGACAGCCTGGATAGAGAAAGGTCCCAGGACAGCCAGATGTCCAGCTCAATGGTTGACTTATTCGGGGGTAAAAAGGCTGAGTATGTTATTCTATGATATAGTTGCATCAAATTTTCTGTGTATCATGTAGAGATCTATTTTGGCAGTTTTATGCTTGACAAAGAGCGGTGCACTCTCTCTTCCTGTTCATACTGGCCCTGTAGAGATCCCTTCTTAACATGTCTCCAGTGGAAGATATGGGGAACAAATCAGTCCCTTTTTTATAGCTAAAACTGATACGAGGCTTCAGTACCCTGACTTTGCTAAATCAAGTGGGAATATTCTGCAGTTAGTCTTTTCAGTACAAAATCTCCCTTTTTGTCTCCACAGAGAGCGTTTCTTTGCTCTAAGAGGGAGTTTTGTGCTAGAAAGTCTGCAACTTTGAAAGACACTGATTTGTTTTGTCACAGTCAAGACTACTAAAGATTCATATTAACTTCAGCTGACGTTTGAAATGCATTTGTATGCTGGACCATGATTTTATCACCCATCTTGTAAGCTGCAATAGCATTACGAGGTGATCCTCTTACCACCAGTGTGGACACAATTAAGGAGACCAATAACTACACAGAAATGCAGATGGTTATGTGAGCATTGTTTTAGCACAGTACAGACTCTTTCTGTGGGTTGCAAGTTATGTATTCAGTTTAAGGTAAAAAAAAAAAGTGAAAGTAATTGCATTGAACACCTGCTCTTACATTTTTACCAGAGAAAATACTCCTCTATCTCCAGGAGCAGACCGTCTCCAGGCAACACATTCTCAATCCCCCGAGAAACTGCTTGGTTAACCTTTGCTCTTCACAGTCGACACTTCTCTCCTTTCACTGACCCCCAAAAGTAAGTTTGCCAAACTAAAATACAATGCAGCTTAGCACAGACCTTTCAGCACGCCAAAGCATCTCTGTTCGTACAATGGCCAGCGTGAACATAAGGAACGGAACGGCCATGACGACCCAGTCAGGTCATTTGAGCGATACAGTATTTAATAGCTTATCTTGAGCTTAGCTCTGTTAGACTCCGTGGCTTAAATGGAGCAGAAAATTGAGAGTGCAAAAAAAAAAAATAGAGGACTGTCTTACAAACTCAATTACTCCCTAGAGGCAGTCCAGCAGATATATATCAGGTATCTTTGTTTTTTTCTCTCTTCACAAAGATCTGTGTAAGGTCTGGTCTCCTCTTTGGTGATTAATGTAGAAAAGAGAATCAACTGTGAGGATCATCTTAAATTAGAGGAGGGATATGGACCCTGGCCCTAGCTGCTCATTACTAAGGAGAGATATGTAATTAAAATCTTTTTATGAAAACGCCACATTAAATATACTTCAATTCTTTTAACATCTGCATGGAAAAGACACAAAGGAAGAAAAAAGCTGGGAAAGCAGATGGGACAAAGATAAAGTTAAAATTTAATTCAAATAAGTTAACATAATTCACACTAAACAAAAAAAAATCTTAATATAGTGTTTATGTTAGAATAAAGCAAAAACATTTGGTCAAACTCTTACATGATATGAATTAAATACATAAAAATGACAGCTGCAAAACAAAGAGAAAGAAAGCATTTTCCTTCACAATGTACAAAAAAAAGTGAATATCAAATTGACATAAAACAAGTGCAAATGACTCACAGTGTCTCTGACGGTAAGAAAGATAGATCACATCTTTCACATAAGATAGTGCAGAAGTGCAGCTCTTACAAATAGTACTCTTTATATTTACAACTAGAGCAGAGAATTGTTTTGAGTAAATAAGTTATCCTTCTTTTCTGAGCACTTGACGGTTTTTAGTCATGGATTGTATGGGAATATAACTTCATGTTAGCAGTCTAATTCATATTTTGAACTCACATTTAAAAAAAACATGATTTCAAGCACGATCTTTCCCTGTTTTATATGTAAGTCTTTTTTTTAAATACAGGAGAGCTCATGTCAAAATCATGTATCACTCTGAAGGCTGTATTTTTGGACCACTGAATGGAATGGGAATAATATACATTCATATAAATAAATCACCTTAAAAACATTGAAATAAATATTGCAAGTGCTCCCTTCTTTGTTAATTACTGAGGAACGTTTAGTGTTTAACTCGCATTAACTCGTGATCAGGCTGCCAATCTCGTCCTCGTTCCCCTCACTTTGAAACTCTTTACGTTTCCACCTCAGACTCTGAGTTATCCAAATTAGACACAGTGGAGCTGTACCACTCAGCACTCTCCTCTTCCTCCTGCACTCCAGATCCCCCACCACCACCGCCGCCGCCTCCCCCATCTCCCCCGTCTCCCCGCCCGCCTCCTCTTCTCTCGTTCAGCATTTCCATAGCTACTTGGTGGTAAGGGTGTTTGCGTTTGGTGTGACGGCGTAGCGTGTTGCGCTCCGCAAAGCGTGTGTGGCAGAGTTGGCACTGGTACGGTTTCTCTCCCGTGTGGACCCTTTGGTGGCGCTGAAGCTCACCGGCCTCCCTGAAGCGTTTGGCGCAGATGGGGCACACAAAGTTCCTCTGGCCCGTGTGGATGTGCTTGTGTCTCTGTTGAGGAAACAACATCCATGAAATTATTACCCAGCACTTGAACTCTCGAAGACACCCAACTTATGCTGTTATCCTCAGCCAGACGTTAGCTTAGTCGCATCTTATAGCTCTTTGTTGTGATTTACCTGCAGCTTTACAGTTTTGGTTAACTCTAACTTGTTGATAGTGCCGAGCTCAGATAAAAACGTCTGAAAACCCAATGCTCATTACCTGACCTGCAAAGTAGAGTGAATATTGAACTTATACATGAGCTGGTTCCAAACATGACTCTGAATAAATGTCACATGTCTGCTGTGTGTGTAAATAAGCAGATGTTTGCTGAAATTTAAACTTAAAATTAAAATTATGCTTGTTCGAGTGGCCAAAAATCAGTTCAGTTGTCGCAGGTTGAACAGTCACTGAAATGATCATCATTAGTTTGCACTGACCTGCAGATGGCTGGAGCGTTTGAAGGCTTTGCCGCATTGCTGGCAAACATGCGGCTTCTTCTGCGAGTGCGTGATGGCGTGGCGCTCGAGGTCGGAGAGGTAAAAGAAGACCCGCGGGCACAGCTGGCAATACAGCACCCTGCGGGGGCCCATGGTGTTGGGTGAGGCCGCCGGGGAGAGCGGGTCCAGCGGGTCCAGCGGGTCCAGCGGGTCGAGGGGCTCGAGCTTACCAGAGGGCAGAATGGGTCCGATGGGAGGGGAGGGGGGAGCAGCAGCGTTGGAGAAGTAAAGATGGTCGTCCAGAGGTAAGTGTTGTGAGTGCAGGTCAGACGGGTCAATTTGGGGCTCGGAGGCTGGCAACTGGGCCTCCGAGCCGGGCTGAGCTAAGGGGTCGTAGGTCAAACTAGCAGACTGCGGGCCTGGAGAGGAGGCTGGAAAAGTCGATGGCTTGTTGTTGTCATTTGAGACTTCTTCAGCAGATATGGCTTCACTTCCAGGGTTTGAGTCGGAAGAGCTGATTTGGGGGTGGAGGAGGGGAGTCGAGCCGTCGCCTTCACTTTGAGGAGCAGGTGAGGACGAGCGGGCTGAGAGGGAGGTGAGAACAGAGCCGGAGTTCAGATTATTCACCCCAGACAGGATGACGGGGGGGTTATTAGGGCTCAGCCTGATGACGGGGTGAGACAGCGGAGGCAGGGATGACCCCACCGGGCCCACCTGACCGGAGGGCAGAGGGAGGGAGATCGGGGCCGAGGCTGCTGTGATCTGGGACAACTGACCAGTCGAGGGGTCCAGGACAGCGATGGGGGTGGAGGTGGGGTCGCCAGAGGATGAGGGTACGGATGAAAGGAGAAGAAACATGGGGGCTGAAGCACCGGGTGAGGTCTGAGCGACCGAAAGGGGAAGGGTGAGCCCCAAGGGAGCAGGGGTGAGCTGAGGAGAGGAGGACGAGGGTGACAGGAGCAGAATGGGAGCGTTGGCGGAGGGGTTTGTGAGGATCTGAATGGGTTGGGTTGGAACTGATACCCCAGAGGAAGGTAGGGAGGGGGGCAGAACAGCTTTAGTCTCCTGAACAGGTATAACACTCGGCTCTGAGGCCTTTGTGGGGTCTGAGGTTGTAACCAATCCTGTGAAGACTTCGGGAGTCTTTGCCTGATCAACACCTAGTGACGGAGAATCAGTAGCAGGGGCGGGTGGGGAGCGAAGATCATCAAATGGAGCATTTAGTGCATTATCTAAACTTTGGCTGAGGCAGGGGTCCGCTGATGGGACCAACAGCGGTGACCCCCTCCCTTCCACCTCCGCTGAATTAGCCTGATCGGACTGAGCATCCTCCGACGTGGAAGTGTCGACCTGCGGCACTTTGAGTCCGTCTGGACTGAGAGTATACGGGATTCCCTGGTCGTCTATGAGAAGGAGGTTTTCTGTGTCGCACTCTATCGAGGAGAGGGAGGTGAAGACGGAGGTAGAAAAGAAAGAGGGAGACAGGATAGTGTCCTCGAGCGCCTCTGTGCCGTCCCCTCCCTCGCACACGTCGTCCTCCTCTACTATGTCTCTGTCTCCTTCTCCCTCGTATTCATCCACCTCCATGATCAGCGAGCTCTCACAGCCAGAGTCATCCAGAAAGCGGCCGCACCTCCTCTCTCGACTCTCCCTTTTCTTGGGCAAACTCAGGTCCAGCGGCTCTGTCTGCTCCTCCATCACCACCTCATCAAACCTCTTGCAAGACTTCAAGTCCATTTCTTGCAAAATTACAGGAATATTTCCCTCAACTTTTCCTTGTGCAGCCTCTTCTTCAATCTCCGGCTGGTTCAGTGTATTCACTGTTTTAGTGCTTGAGATTAAAGGCGTTTCTGACCCATCAGTGTGGATGATTTTAGCCCCCAAATCATATTCCTCTTTGCACCTTTTTCCCCCTCCCTCCGTCTCCGTCTCCTGGAATGACTCTGGTTTGGCCTCTTCAGCCCTTTGACAGGCAACTTCCTCCTTATCTTCTTCATTCTTAACAGCAGATGTTTGGATTTTACTCCTGTTTTCGTCAGCGATCACTGCTCCAGATGAGTCAGAAACAGGTCTCCTAAAATGTGAGCGAGCAAACTCTTTGGTCAGGCTGATGGCAGAGTGTGCGATTGGCCTCTTGCACCGCGGGGGAACAACAATTTTGAGTCTGATTGGTCGGCTGCGAGACACAGGCACTCCAGTCTTTACTGTAATTGGCTGTCTGAACCCACCAATCTTGCTTGTTTCCTGAGAGGCTGGCTTAGAAGTCCCGCCCTCCTCTGGCTTTTTCCCATTGATTGACAGAGCATCTTGTCTGATGGTCACTGCTGCTTCTACAGGGCATGGCGGGAGGTTACCTGGCGCAGCACTGAGGGGCTTTTTCTCCTCTGTGTCCAGGAAAACCTCCGTCACCGGCCCTGATCCCTCTGCACACTGGCTGCCATTTTGGACATCCAGGCTGCCACTGGTCAGGACTGAAGCCAACTGAGAATCCATTTTGGGGCATACCCATTTATATTTCTATGAAATAGGAATAAAAAAAAAAACAAGTTAGGAGTTCAGGGTGGCAAAACTGACACAGAAACAAACACCTGTGATGGGAGCAAAGGAGTTTTTTTTTACATATATAAATATAAAATCCTGGGATGTTTGGAGGAAGATGCCTCAACTGTGATTACTGGGGTCAAGTTAGGTGCAAAAGCCAGTGATGCTTTTTGCAGATATGAGCTGCAGCCTGCAGATGAAGCACATCTAACTTCATCCCGACGTGATGATCGACTCATCTGACCCCCCCGCCCCCCCTCCTCCTCCTCTCACCGTCCACTTAATTACTTGATTGTGTCTTTTACCTTATGTGATCCTAAATCCTGAATAAGCACAATCTCTCATAGAGAAGGGAGTGGTGTGGGGGGGGGGGGGGTACCGGAGCTGCGGCTCGTTCAGGGACACGAACCGGAGCTCAGACGGGTCCGAGTGATGTGAGCGAACATTTCCTCTCTCTCTCATTCACATGCGGCACGAAATCACGAAACGTTTCACTTCCACACGCCGGAGCGACGTTTGTGTTTGCATACGCGAGGCTGCTCTAAAAACGAGAGATGAGGGAGGGAGGGGGGTGATAAACCGAGCAGCACCGGAGCCGCGGAGGACGCCATTACGCACAGTCCGAGGTCCGACGCGCTCCTCGTCCCGGTGCGCCCTGACAGCTCGGACTCTCGGACCCGGAGCCCGCCGGAGCCCCGCGGCGCAGAAACGCGGAGATTCACGGTTCACAGCGGCTCCGCGTCTCCTCACCGGAGCCGCCTCGGACCTACAGCCAGCCATCTTAGAGCCGCGGGTCCGAGCGCGCAGCCCGCCGGCTTCCGGACAAACTTTCCCGGCGCGCCGTCGCCTCCCGCCGGCGCCGCCGTCAGAGCCGCCGGAGCCGGCGGAGGACGCGCCGGACGGCTCGTCCACACGCCTGAAACTGCATTTTAAACTCTACTCCACCCAGACGCTCGCTGCAAAGGGACTGGCTTACCCGAGCTGCGGATACTTCCGGAGGACCAAATATGACTGTGCAGTGTGAAGGGTGATGCTGCGAATACCGAGGGAGGGAGGGAGGGGTCAAGGGGAGTTGCTATGGTGTCGCAGCCTACCGGGTCCGACCAGCAGCCATGTTCAGCCTATGAGTACACGGTTGAACCTGCAGCCTGCGAGGACGGGCTCCCCGCGCGCCTGACAGGCAGAGATGCGGGAGGCAAAAGCAGCGGAGGCTCAGAGAGAGAGAGGATGGAGAGACTTGGACTCCCACAGCAGGACTCTGAGAGCCCCGAGGAAAAAAAAAAGGATGCCAGAGAGCACACCGTGTCGACATTACTTTATTTCAAATCATTAACACTTCCAAGAATGGAGACTTGGTGCGTCAGGCTCAACAGAAAGGAATCACACAGTGAGTTATCATCACAGAGTCAGTCTGAGTTACATGGAGGCATCAACACTGATGTGGCACCTATTAATGCGCTGATTATACATCATCAGGGAGGCCTATGGTTTACATCTACAGTACGCACTGGCTCAAGCTGGAGGAGGGTCATAGTAATGCTCGAGGGGCTTTGCAGATTATACTTGACGCCCTCAGTTCGATTAGGATGCAGGAGAGAGTGACGAACATTGTCCAGACCCACGATGCCACAGGACAGACAG
>JBAJHX010000036.1:12435465-12501040 GCA_037176925.1 Amniataba percoides | reverse complement strand
TGACGCCCTCAGTTCGATTAGGATGCAGGAGAGAGTGACGAACATTGTCCAGACCCACGATGCCACAGGACAGACAGCTTCTAACAGGCCATAATCATAGAATAGATAGTTAAAGCAAAAGCTGGTGGAGTGGAGGAGGGCTGCTCTCGGTGGGCTGGATGGGTGGGGGTCATCACTCCACATCGTCAGGTTCGCATGCTTCGATCTCTGACACCAGCCGGTGAGGGAAAAGTTTGTACTGCAACCATGTGGGCTCTGAAAAACAGGGGAGAAGGCGTGTGAATATTTTTTCTTTTGGGACGGACACAGGCAGACATGTGGGCCTTCAGGTTCAGCATCAGATTTACCAAGGTAGCAGGTTGGCGGCTGCAGTTTTGCATCAAAGCAGGTCTGGGTGGCGGTGAAGCTGCATTGCTTGCGAGGGTGTTTGCAGTAGAATGTCACATTTTCTCCGTGAGGAACCATGGCATCCGTCACATCAAACGGCCAGCGCTTCACCCCACCGATTATCACGCGGCTTCGCTCAGCTGGGATGAGGCAGCGAGCTGCGAGAAATGACCGACACGGCGTGAAAGTGTAATTTATGCATCAAACACAAAATGTTGACGTATGTGCAGGACGCATACATTGAATGAGCAAAGCGGTAAGACCTTTAAACCCTCCCTCACCTCGGCAGTAGGGGGGCGATGCACTCCAGCTGCCATTCGACAAGCAGGTGACCTTCTGGGATCCGTCCAGCAGGAAGCTCTTTTTGCAAAGATAGTGGATGTCGAAGCCAACTTCATATTCAGTCTTCTGTACGGCCACCACGTAGCCATGCTCCACCTCTCGGGGAGGCTCACAGTACACTTCTAAGAGATCAAGAGAAGCAGATAAACTGTACACTGATGCAAGAGGCCTACTACATAGAGAAGGGGAATTACTGGCTGTTATTTCCTGGCACATTCACCCACTGAAGCTGAAAGTTTGCAACAGTGATGTGTCCTGTTTTTTTCTTCATCTTAGCATCTACTTTGCTTTAACAAAAGCCAGGATCAGTCACAGTCCACTTAAAGTGTGATGCAAGAAGCATCCTGTAAGAAGTTCCCGTTCCCTACATGCAATACCAGGTTTGACCACAAGATGGCAGAAAGGCACCATGAAACACAGCAGTGGATCCTAAAAGACGTGGTCTTTTTCATTTATTTATTTATTTCGTCTGTCTCCCTCTTTGATTCACTCTTTTTTTTACATATCAGCACGCACACATGAACATATGCACACAACTTAAAATGCATCCCATACAACATAAACATTCTTCTTTCACTCACCTGCACATCAACTACCTCCCTGCCTTCTCTTATTAACCTTGAAAGATGCATGAGGATGGACACGCATACACACTCGCGCACACACACACACGGCCAGTGCACACTTACTTTTACAGATGGGGTGAGGATACTGCCAGGTCTGATTATCCTGGCAGAAATTTTCACTGCTCCCCACTATATCTGCCCTGCAGGAGAGAAGGAAAAGCGTGATGGAGACAGATGGCGGTGTGACAAGTACAGTATTGACAGCTGAGGAGCTTCAGCTAAATAAAAGTGATGAAAAAAGGTGCAAATGATTCCCTTTTTTTTCCCACTCTGCCTCTCTTCCAGAGTGTCTAAATGTTGTGTGCACAGTTCTGGCTGACACATCCACTCAGGCTCATCTTCTCCTGTGGATGAGTCAGTGTGTAAAGGGGAGTCAATACAAGATTAGACTGTAATGACCTAGTTAGCTCAATGGAGAGATCGTCAGCTGGGAGATCAAAATGAATTCCCTGCCATTCATCGCTCATCATCCGTCGTTCCCCAACACCTCTCATGTAATCAAGCCTCCCCTCCGCTCCCTCCCTCTTCTTCACACTCTGTCCCCGTCTTCTCACTTCCTCCATTTCTACCTTCGCATCATTTCAGGTTTTCAGAGCCTACGCACTTGCAACCTTAACTCTCATCTCCCCCTCCCCTCTCTCTTTTTCCGTCTCTCTCACCCAGACAGGCAGCTGTAGCGGATAGAGGTTCCTACTGTAGCGTCGCCCTGGATGCTGAAGGTGTTGATGACCTCCTCAGGCAGCGGGCATATTCGGGCAGTGTCAGCTTCGGACGGCTGAGCCTCTGAAGGTCAAACAAGAGCAGAAGGTTACAGACATTAATATTGGATTCTTTATTTGAGTGAAAGTATCAATACTACGCAGTAGAAAAACTCCACCACAAGGTCCTGCATTGTCAGATACCCAAGCCAGCAGAACAAGTGTGTTTACATAATTTTGTATAATTTCTTCAACAGAAAAGTTGCATCTCCTCATGGCAGTGGTGAGATGACTGTATTCACTCAAGTCCTGTACAAAAGCACAATGTTGAGGTACTTTAACTTGAAAGTTGTGCTGTCTAATACATTTTCCCTAACCTCTTCTACAGTTCAGATGTTGCACTATTTACTTCACAAAATTAGTATAAATTATGAAATGTAATGCATAATTACAGCTTTTATTACTCATTAGTATAAAGTCATTCAAATTAGCTCCTCCTTAATCTGCTGCAGCACTTAAATAAAGTGTGGGTCTCATTTTACCGTATTCATCGTAATTTTGCATCCATAAGCAGTATTAGCAAACATTTAATAATGATTTATCATATAATACAATATAAAAAGCAGATATGATGACATATTTTATTATTGTACAGTGGTATTTAATTATTGTACATCTCCTATGAAGACATACATTATGACAGCAATGTTTTACTATATCATCATTTGTTATCTGTTCATGCAGGCATACATTCAGGGACCCACAGGAACAGAGAAAACACATCAGAGTTAGCGTGCAACTGTTTGACGTGGAGCTGACAGCCATTATCAAGTTAAGAAGCATGGCAGAATGAAGGAGACAGTGAAAGAAAAACAGGAAAGTCCATCCCGCTACTTCACTTGACTTGTATTAACCAAGGCCTCTATTTAGTTTGTGACCTACAGAGGCGTTTCACCCAGTGTCTTGTTCTATTTAAGTTGAAATAACCCATCTTAGGTAATAAATCAAAGTTCGATGAGCAGGTGAAACGCCACCCCACACCTCTCTGAGCTCACTGCTATATCTGTGATTGTATAACACCTGGCACTGTTCATTCCTGGAAGTTTGAGTGCCTCACGCTCGTGGAAATATAAATATCAAGAGTGGTGCTTGGAGGGAGGCTGGAGCGACCCGAGCTCCATCAAGCGCAGGGTTTTTCGGAGCTGAACGCGGCTTTGAAAAGAGACACAGCTCCTGCCTGAGGGCAGTCTTAGGTATCTGAAACCGAGGAACATTAATATAAGAATGTAAAGGGACCTATGGGAGAGGGAGAGTTACGAGTCTGTTTGGCTGTGGATGAGAGCCCGAAGCCGAGTTCTGCTTTCACATATCGCCCCTTCTTCTGCCTCGTACTGCTGCCACCCACACAGGCTGCAGCAACAAACTGCAATGAAGCAGGTATATCAAATTCATCTTGTGAAAAAAAATTATGGCATACCGCCTTTGAATGAGCCGCAACGCTAAATACACTGCAATCTGATCGAGACGATGAGATGAGATGCAGAGGTTTGTGTTTTTCTCCCTCATAAACAGACGCACAGACACATGCACACACCACAAACTAAATAGCCTGGAGCTGCATGCTTGTCCTTGGCTCCCATTGTAGAAAGAGACCTTATCAGAGGCCTCAGATGGAAGAGGATGAGAAGAGAAAGAGATGAGAGGAAAAGAGGATGAGAGAAGAGAGCAGAGGAGAGGAGAACAGGGAACAGAAAGGCCTGGAGCAGCATGAGCAAGAGAGCTCTCTGACTCTCCTGACTGTGATCTGTCGCCCACACACACACACACACGCACACAGAAACTCTGCAACACATGTGCAAACCGCCCCCCTACACATACACATCTAATGTATACAGAAAAAAAATCTACCTCTCTACCTCTCTCCAATAAACACACACACACACACACACACTCAGTAGACAGAAATTCACACTCACACTGTGTGCATGCAGCTCGGTGCCACTTTGACAGTGATCTGCCGCCCACTGCCTCTCAACAGGCATGAAGGAGCTCAACTCACACTCTAACACACATGCAAAGGACACACAATACAAACGCTCTCACACGTTCAAAACCCACCTTCCTTCTGCCTGTCTCTCAGCAGGAGGATACTCTACGAGAGAGCCGAGAATCGTATCCTTATTTCACATCTTTGAAAAGATAGAAAATCTCCAGGGTGAGACCGGAACCCAGCAGGGGTTGAGGATTTCTAAGAAAGCGTGTTTACTGTAGCTCCAGGTGTGTGATTAATGCAGCAGGACTCAGGCCTTTAAAGCTGAAATTGTATTGTGTTGTACCATCGCTGTCAGGTTGACGCAAGCAATAAGCAAAAAGCCATACTTCCAGGTGCTGCATGATGATGACAGGTGTTGAGATACCAAGGAGTATTGATGGCTTTACTTCATGTACTGCTGTGCAGCCTCACGGCACAGCAGTAGAAGTAATGAGGCTGCACAGCAGTAGAACAAATTTTGCCTTTTGTCAGCCACCTATTCATATTAATCTTTGTTCTATATTTAGGCTGACAGAAAGTAAAGCTATTTAACCACATGGTGGTTTTGGGGCACAGTGGCACTTTAGTTGTGAATTAACTTGGACTTCAGCTGTTCATTTGCATTTGTTTAAATCCGTGTGAAGCTCTGTTCTGGCACCGGGTGGCCTGCGTAGGTGCAAACCTGGTCACATTTATGTCAATTAAGAGATTTTGTAGCAGACACAAAATGAGTGAAGTCTATAGTGAATTTTTTCTTCTAGATTTTGTAGCTCTTAATTCTGATTCATCTTAATTCTGTATTTGGACTATGATTTGGGTTTTTGTACAGTCAGTGTAGTTTATTCACCCTTAAATGACAACGCAGAATACAAAAACAGAAACACCTTGCAGTCTAATTCTGCCGAAGAGCAGACCACATAATGGCCACAACTACAAAAACGGCCCAAAAACAGAACAAATACGCTTGTTTATAGTAACACAGATTACATGTTTCTGTGCTGTAGTCCTCTTTAAACTTATCAGCAGTTCAACAGTAAAATCTCCAGCAGCCAATGCGAACAACTAAAGCTTTGGTTGCTATGGTGATGAGGAGAATGGGTCCCAGTTGTGCAATGTCTCAGTCGAGACAATCACAGAGGGGTTTCATTCCTGAATATCTTGCTGCCTCTATATCTGTCTGTCTTGCATAAACAGCATAAAAACTACCTTTAATACTTGACCACACCACTGACACACAGGAACTGTGCACGTGCAGTGCACCTGCCGTTTCTGCTGAATACAGGAGACAGTATTCAATTTGAGCAAGTGCCACAGCAGATATTTATTTATTTCCTGTGGTATTTATTCTTTGTTGTGAAGGGAGCTGACAAAGAGTGACAAAAAACAGTTTTTACATGTGAACTGTGAAACCCACCTGTGCAGATGGGCTCGTCCCCACTCCACTGTCGGTCACCTTGACAACGGCGAATAGTGACATCCAAGCCACTGGGCAACGTGAATCCCGGCTTGCAGCGCACTTCAAGCAGGGCAGAAAAGGAGTGAGTGGGAGAGAGGAGGCGAGCCACTGAGTTTTCATTGGAGGGTAGAGGCCAGGGACAAGTTCGACCTGAGGAGAAAAGAGATGGTCCAGAGGGAGGAGAGAAAGCGAGAGGCGGGCAACAAAAAAATTCTCAGAATGTGCTGGACTGTTGTATAAGGCAAACAAAACGATTTGCAATAAGCCATTTTAAAATGGCACTAATGAGGTTGTATAACTAAACTGGATCCATGCCCCCTTTTACAATGCACAAGCATAATAAAAGCTTGTGTTCAGCACTCACATAGGGTGCATTTTCAGCTCAGATTTTGTGCATGACCAAGGCTTTTATTTTATTTGCCAGGGAAAACACACACACACACACACACACACACACAGATGTATGTTGGCACAGCTGCGTATACCCACACACACAAACACTTTTAACGACTGAGCCCACAATGGTGTTCACAGTGACAACTGAGGGCACACATGCATACAAATAGTTACCTGGAGCCACACAGCTGAGACCACACTGGCCGTCACACAGACACTGGCGCTTGTTGCCACAGTCCTTGTCAGCTTTGCAGGGCCGAGGACACGTCCTCCTCCTCTCCTCTCCCAGAAGTCTCTCCGGACACGACCCTGTTGGGACACCACACACACTATCATGCTATAGCGGTAATTGTGGCTTTGTTTGTTTCCTCTCCATTCATGGCCCCTCGTAAAAAAAAACGCAAACACAAAGGGCCGTAATTGAGATTTTGTTTGCCAATTCTGCTTTGTTTTCTGTTTGAAGGAAAGTAATTCCAGTGTGGGTGGCCGGGCAAACATTTGCTACCCAGGTTGCCAGATGAGTAAGTATTTAGATGGCAGGCTTTATTACTCTTTGCTATTCAGCTATCAATCTAGTATTTTATAGGAAAGTGAGAGTGTTGTCCCATTTCCGTGAATAGTGTTTACTGTGTGCTTTCTCAGTGGGGCAATTTATATTTGAACAGGATCAGTCTATAGGAGAAACATTGTATCTTTAACCCCTCCTCATCTCTCCCACTTCTCCATATGTATCCCATCACACATCATGAAACCAAACCCTCCACTTGTTTTACATCGACACACCCTTAATGTCCAGAACATTTGGGGGGGAGGGAAAAGGGGGAGTTCGACAGGGTTCCCCATTTCTCAATTCTCAGAATGAAAACATGTGTGCTACTGTATGCACTCTGCTCTCAGCACATGGTGTACAGTACATACACGCTGCACCTATGTTACTGGAAATCTAGATAGTTACTGCATACATACATGTAGGAGCAGTGTGGAAGACCTAGAATCACCTGTGGAGGTTTGTGAAAGGTGAAAGACAGAGATTTCCATTTGCCATAACTATTTACAACCAAACATTACATTGTCGAGAAAATTGGCACCCCATAATTAAAAGCAAATAAAACAAGACAGGAGAAACCTGACCTACCCAATACTACATGCTACTGGCAATATACATTTCTAATTAAGCATAAACATTATTTATTCTTTACTTCAACTAATCAACCATCCAACATGCACACTTGTATAGTGCACAGTCCCAGCCTTAGTGCACTGCATTTTAAAGTGCTAATGGTAATGAATATAACTGATTAACTGCACAGTCCCAAGCTCTGGTGACATCTTTATATTACGATGCAATCTACAGAGAAACAAAGCATGCAGGGAAAAGTTACTGCCAGGGGACACTCAGTGAATGCTCTTTTAATCATCTGTGCACAGTACTTAGAGTCAGTCGTGCCGCGTTCATTGTGCATGCAGGGTTCAGTGCTCCCCCAGGTGTGAGTGATGAACGGAGTCAGAGGGCTTACCTGAAGCCTGCAGGGACACCGTTCCAGTCAGAGCCCACAGGGACAGCAGCAGCAGTGCACACTCCATCCTTGAAGCCAGGTCTCAGACGATATGAGGGAGGGACACGCAGACAGAGCATTTTTAAGGAAGGGGAAACAAAAGAGGGGGTGGGGGTCGGGTGAGGGTAGGAAGGGGGGGCAGAGAAAGGGAGAGAGAGAGAGAGAAGGAGAGGGAGAGGGAGAGGGCACAGCCCAGGAGCTCACATCTGGTTCGTGTTGAGGAGGAGAGATTTGAGGAAAATTCCACTCTGAAGGACCTTTCACCTATTTCTGTTGAGACAGCAGATAAAGGGGGTGACGTGCTTGGCCGTTGCCCCCCCACACCCAATAAACAAACAGGAGTAAACAAACAGGAAATTCTATAAACACAGGAAATGAATAGAATTTACCTGATGTCACAAGTGCAGCATGTCCTCTCCTTTACATCCAGCCATCCAAGGCAGCCTGGTGTGACTCAAGTCTTTAATTCTAATATCAATTTATAGACCGGTATGCATGCTTTTATTTTGTAATCACACCCTCATTACAAATAAATATTCTATCTCAGGTGCAGGAGAGAGTGAATCCTATTTGAGAGCTCTTCATCCTCATAACAAATGTGTAAAATAATACTTCTTTAAATTTCCAAGTGAAGCGTTAGGTAAGATTTGGATGTCTTTGCCTTTTAAAGGAATGTACACAATGTGAACAAACAGGGAGGATATCAAAACAAGTAGTGTTGGGAAATTGTGCTGTCTATTCTATTCTGGTGATCGGGCTCACATAAATAAATGAGGATAAATAGTGTCCTCCCAACATTTGACCTTGGCTGCCCGTTCTGCAGGTCAAAGTTGGGCTATAATTCACAATGCAGACAAGCAAAGCTAAAGAGACACACCCACAGTGACTCAAAGATAACAAACACAATGAAACACCTGAGAAAAGCAAAAAGCAGTAGTGAATGAGAACAATCTTTTATTGGTGTTTTTGGAAAAATCTTGACTACATCCAAATAACCAGCACTGAGTGGGCTGGGCACCATGGACACCACTGATGCAGCAGGGCAGTTGTAGTTCAATTAAGAGTCACTAAAAGATTTATCGACCACATTTGTGAGGATATTAGACACTAAATCCTGCTGGGAGAGCAAACAATCACTGACTGAGGTGACAAAGGCTGAAATAAACCAACAGGATGAATATTGATACTGTGCATAGTCCATACACCGCTGGGGGAAGAGAAGAGGTCATCATGACAGGTAAAGTGAGTCTGCATGAGCATCATGTTAAAGTTACTGAGCCACGCTTGTGAAATCCACAGTCAGAGAAATCAAGGTGGCAGTAGTGTCCGTAGCAGAAGTGGGTAATGTCTGGAGGTCTGAGACAGGGTGCTAATAGCAGATAGTGAGGGTTTTTTTTTTCTCCATTTTGAATAGTCTTTCTGAGGAACACTGAAGATCAAAGATGTTTCAAGGTGAGACAGATCATGTTCATCCAAAGAAAGAAAATCATTTGATAATATAGAACAGCAACAACAAGAGGGATAATCATCATAATCATAACAATAATAATAATAGCAGTAATGGTAACTATTCATCATGGTCATTAAGGGGATTAAAATCACACTCTATTACTAGTCATCCCTCCCCCAGGAACATAACATGCCCCTGTGTAAGTGTTGTGGGTACACAGAGAAGTTTATAGATACAGTAAAAAGTAATAACAGGAGTAAACAGTAAGGAAGGAGCAGTATTGAAAAAAAGCACTAAATAGCAACAAGCTTTGTGGATCGAAATAGGAAATTTTGGCTTTTATTTCTCCCAGAAATCTGAGAAATTAATACCATTCCACTCAATGGGGGTACTCAACCCATCTCCTGGAATACATCACATACACAAGATAGTATAGGCCTATCCAATATACACAACATCCCCCCCTCCATAATAATGCTAATTAAAGTGTGTTCATAAAGTACAGTAAAGTAACGATGTGCGTTCTACTCGGAAAGATTGATTACCATGTCAGAGTACGTTACAACAATGAGACCGAACCGCTCTCTGCACCGTCGAGGTACAGGAGAGACAACGAGGGGACAAAGTGTTATGGGTAGAGTTTGCACATAACCGCAAGTGGATTGGCTGCAAGTGAGAGTGGACAGAAATAGAGCAGTTGGATATAGAAACAGAGGGGGAGAAATGTCCCAACAATTCAAAGAGAGGATCAAGAGGAGCAGAGTTACCCGGGGGCACCACAACAGGCTTTCACCAGCTCAGGTAAGATACGAAACACCAGAGTAGATTAAAAGCAGTCGACTGGGAGAGAGAAAAGGAGATCGAGTCAAAGATACGAGTACAAACTAGAGGGAGATGTACCTATCGCGTAAAGTTAAGCTCAAAGTACAAAAGAACTCATATTGTTGGGGAACAATCAGAAAGGATAAAGGTGTTCTGTTAAAAGAGAACGAACAAGACTGGTCAAGACAAGAGTTGCTGAAGATAGTGCTGGACTGTTTACACGGTGTCTCCCCTTGTCTCTCATTTTATCTGTCTCTAGCATGCCCATTCCCAGTGACAGAAACATAACAGGAGAAAAATAAAAATTAAGTGCTTGAGTAAAATCCACAAAAATGCTGAACTACACGATTATAAGATAATTTTTGCTCTCTATATTACAATTGTTACATGCGTCCTCGCCCCTGCTGCTGCATCCTGACTGTAATAATCAAGTCGAAAAATACCCATCGATGGCTGACCACCTGTTAAACGCCTCCTGACTCATCTATAATAAAAAGATATTTACCATAGCTTTCCCCTGTCTCTAATGTCCCCATCATGTAGAAAATATACAAAATTATTCTCCAAATTTGCTCTCCCTCTAATTTTTCTTAAGTATTATAAAAATATACAATTCTCCAATAACAAAACTCTTAAAAGTCACATCTTTCATCTGTTAAATTATTCTCTCTGTCTTTCACTTTTAAAAGCTGACACCTCAACAAAACAAGACACCTGAGCTTCATTACACAAACCTTCTCCTCATCTTTTACATTCATCATCATAATCATCAGCTTCCTCATCATCATCACCATGTTCTCGACCCCAATCTGTCCATCATGCCACCCCCCAAAAAATTCAGAGTCTTAAATTGAATCCAGCTTTAGTTCTTCCTCTTCCTGATTTTGCTCCACGCCACCATCACTGGTCGGCGAGACGGTTCTCGTATTTACTAAGGATGTTGCGACAGCGGCCAAGTTCCTTCCGAATCTCGGCCACTTCCTGTCGGAGGGCGGCGTTCTCTCGCTCCAGGTAGGCAGCGCGCACCGATATTTGGTTCTCCTTAAGACGGCGAGCATCTCGGGAACGCTTCGCTGCTTCATTGTTCTTATACCTTCGGGTCCAGTACTTCTCATCCTAACAAAGGACAGACAAAAATAGCACACTTTGATTATTTCAGCATTTGCCAGTTTGATCCAATTAAACTGTTTACCTTGGCTGATTAGGTAATTATCAGGTAAATCTACCTCAATAAAATAATTAATGAACGTTAGATGTGTTTCTTAAGAAGTGTGTAGTATCCTCGCGCAGTCTAACTCTTTTCCTGTTATTGGTAATGTGGGTGTTTGGCCATGAATGAGTATGAGACATGTTCCTTTCAGATTGCTTCATCCTTTTTTCAACTGAGTTAGAGTCTGAGAGAAAATAAAAGTATGCAAACAAGTCTCACATCCCACTGCTGGAGAGATAACACATACCTTTAACACACTTAACACACTTAGTGTCTTTTACTGCAGAATATTTTGTTCACTACCAATTTATTTCATCAGCCAAATATTAAATTGTAACATATATCTCCACTTTCATCATGCTGATGTTATTTTGTTTTGTTATTTCTGTAAATTTTATTTTGTTGCTTTTGTGTTTGTTACTATTGAGCTCCCTTGATACCTAATGCTTTTACTGTAAACACTTTGTTACTTTAAAAAAATGCTACAAATAAATAAATCTTTACTTCCTTACAAACAAGTCAGACTAACTTTACCAATTTGTGTGCTTGACATTTGAGCTTAACTAAGTGATGTAGGCCTAAGAATAAGAGCTATAATAACTTCTTAATTGAGAGAAACTAAATCTGCATCATTAATTCATCATTAATGTCAATTATGTTTAAATTGTATAGACAAAGCAATTTATTTGACAATTAGGACTTAAAAACTGCTATCAATTACTTTCATGATGCCTTTAAATGACCTAATCAAATCGACCACTGCCGTAATTTTCCCTGCGCTGCAGCGAAGACTTCACACTCACCTTCATGTTGTCGGGCACCAGGATCTTGCGGGCCTTCTTGATCATCGGCTGTGGCTTGAGCTCCTCTTCACTGAAGGTGTGCCTCATGGGGTCGAAGGACTGCTGGCCGGAGGAGCTGGACATGGTGTCTGAAGGATCCATATCAAACATTCCAACCACATCTGGACCGCTGCCTGTGGGCGTCAGCAGAGGCGGACAGGAGGACGAGGAGGAGGAGCAAGGTGACTCACAGGAGTCGTTCATACTTGTCTGACTCCCTGAAATTAAAGGGAACAACAATCTGTTTTACAAGACTTTCACAGAACTACATTCAGACAGAAATTTATCATATTGTCAAACTTAAACAGTAGCTGCAGTCAACCAAGTCAATTGTGCATTAGTAGTACTTTCTGATGGCCACCAGGTGGAAGCAGAGAGCTACTTTCTTAATATTGCAAACAACAAACAACATTCCTTTGCCCTTCACTGCCTCTAAAGACTGAGGACGTATTTCAATCAACATTCATGGACAGAGATTTTCAGGGACAAGGTAATCTTAAGAGAATGCTCAAGGAATATACCCCGCAAATATATTATACATACATACAACACATTTCATTTATAGCATCCTCATAAACAGATAATGGAGCTACATGTTTCTGTAGTAAGAAATACAAAGCACTGGCTTTTCTATGATACATATACATTTGTAACAGATTATGTCTATCTGAACTCTTTCATACCAAGCATTGAACACTGAAAGAATATCTGTCAATAATGCGTATGTGCCAATAATGGGAGACCACAGCCAAAACGGTTATCACGTATCTGTCACTGTGTGTTTTATTGCTGATACGAAAATAAAACTATGATACTTATTTTCCTGAGGATCCTCTGGAATCTCCTTTAGCAGTTTACTGTAGAAACCACTGCTTTAACAAACCACAACCACATGAATTCTACACATTCAATCCGTATATGATATTAGCAACTATTATTAATCATGGCCACAACTTCTGCCAAACTAAAGCCAATATCCAGAACTAAATACCAATAGAGAAATCTAAAAGTGGAAATGTTATGTAACTTTCTACCCCTCCCCTCAAAACCAGTTTCTTTAAGCGGGGCCAGTATAGGGCTATACCTCACCCCACCCCCTTTAGGGCCTAATGCACCTCACTCACGAACTTTCCTCCCATATAAGAGCACAAAACTCCCCCCAACTATTCCCATACCTCCATGCAAACAGCTCAAGGCCCTGTACCCTTACACACATATACCATAATAAATATATACAAAAATCTGAAAATTTCAACAAAAAATAACAACTCATTTCAGTCAGGGATAGAGAATTAGGATAACAAGATTACCATTTAACACTGCAATCTCACAAAAGACCAAAGAATTGCATCACTAACCAAAACCTTTATATCTTCAGGTCCACTTGGCTGGTAATTAATGCAGACTTACTATGAGGAAACACGGTGTAAACAACATGATATAATGGGCAAAAAAATCTATCTATGTATCGCTACCTGTTAGATATATCATCTATGGATCTGTTATGTATAAGCAGCTATCATTGAGTGATGGCTGTTTTAATATCTTCATATCAGGTGCACCCTAAGGTGCAAAGTGTTCCCTCATGATGTTACCAGAATGACACTGCCTACATGACACAACAAAACTGACTGAAGAGTGCTTTCACACACCAAGTTGAAGTCAATCTCTGTGTGGACAGTAAAGGAAACCAAAGGCCACAGAGGCCAGAAAACACACACATTTTCATCTGATTTCAAAAGTATCTGCTGCTTAAACCCGACAGCAGGAACTAGTCAGTACAACCACCTGGTGTAGTGTTTTTCTGGAATGAAAAGCTGCAAAGCTTCAGCCCTCCTGTGGTTGCCTCTCTCTGTTTTTTGGGAGGCTCTAAAACGCAGATGTCGATTTTGTGCATTTTTGTCCACATGTTTCAATCCTCAGAGAACAGGAAGCTTTGAAAGAAATGGTCCAGTATGTGACTGTGCACATTTCAGGACTTGCACAGCAGCATTCCACTAAGATCCAAAACTGCCGGGGAGGAAAACCGTAGCCCTGCTCCTTCTTAGGTACCCAGTAAAATCACATGTTGCATGTTTAATATTTATGAAGCAGCTATTAATTGGCCTTTATAATAATGCAGATAAGAATAAAGCCTCTCTAGTTTCATGTTTTGGAAGAGTTGATGAAAATTATTCACTCAATTTTAACTCTATCTAATACGTTTTGTTATTAGAAACCCAAATTGTTATCAATTATAGGACTGTATAAAAAAAGATTGCAATCCAAATGCTTTGTCACTGAGGGACTGGATTAAAGGTCCCGCATCAACATCCTGTACAGTGAAAAATTCCCTCCTGGATATCAGTGTACTTAATGTCATTCATTGTTGATCAAATGTTCCGTTTGAAGTCCATCAGCACTGGGAAACTCTTCCTGTTGCTCCGTCTGTCCCTCCCCCCGTGGGCTCCTCCTCCCTGTCCACTGGCCCTGCCTCTAGTTCTCTCACTCCAGTACTCTCAGCCTCGGCACGTGTACTGACGCGTACACATGGCTGTGGCGTGTGAAGTGGGGAGAGATTTAAAGACACGCAACCGCAAACACTCCACACACTTCTCTCTCCCTCCCTCCCTCTCTCCCTCTCCTTTAGTGCTGTTTTGACCCTGCTGCACATTAATAATTGGCCGAGGCTGAATGCTGATTGTGTTGTACACTGCAGCACACAGATCACATGCCAAACCAAACCAAACCTCCTTGTCACTGCTGTGAGATTGACTCATCAAATAGCTCAAGACGACTCTATCGCGCCCCTTTCTCTCAAACCCTCCATCTCTCTACCTCCCTTTTTCTCTTATTTTTTTCCCCTACACATCTCTCCAGCTCAACTTTTAACCCTGCACCTTGCTACAAAATGAAAAGTAAATTTAAGCCGGTCGTGCCTGAGCTCTGTATCTGCTCTCCTCGAGTTGACTTTGCATGTCAGGCCATGTGACTGGATCTGCTTTCAGTTTGGTCCCATAGGACAGAAAAATGCTTGGTCACCATGGTACTTGTTATAAACCCAAAGGAGAGTTAAAGTGCTGATTCACTGGCCGGTGGGAACATTATAAGCATACCACATAACCTTGATTACATCTGAGCCATTATTGAATTGTAGAGTCTACTAGTCTCATATCAGTGGCAGGGGACAATTTGTTTCTTTCAGTTGGTCGGCTCTGCGAAGTTTGCAGAGGCCTCTTCCTTGATATTGCTGCTTTGAGCTGATATGAACAAACCTTGAAGAACTGCCCTTGTTCTTTTCTGTTTTTCGTTTTTTTTTAAACTCTCTGGTTCAACCGTCCATCTGTTCAGCTAAGAACAAAATGGTCCATGGAAGTGAACTCACCATGCAGACAGTCGCTCCCTCCCGCAAGGCTCTGCGGCTGAGCCACCTCCAAACCAATGAGCGAGGGGGAAGAGGAGGACGAGGGTGATGATGACGAGGAGCCAGGTGGGGATGAGGGCGGTAGGCACTGGGAGCTCTGGTTGGGCACGGCTGACTGGGAGCTCTGGGAGGGGATCTGTGCCGAGCTGGAGCTGTTGTTGTTATGCATGCTGCCCATCCCGTTCTCCGTCAGAAACTCCTCCAAGTCCATGTACTGAAGCTGGAAGAGCCCCCCATCTGCAGGCAGGGTGCGATCCCATAACAGAGGCCCCAGGAACTGATTGAAACTTCCTCCATTCCCGCCACCACCACCACTTCCTCCTCCTCCTCCTCCTCCACAGCCATTACTGCTATTACTGTTGCCTATTCCACTGCCATTCCTCATGGGGCACACTCCCAGAGAGTCCTCATCAAGGTCCAGCCTCTCTTTGTCTGCTGGAGATAAAAGAGAAGATTGATTATTACAGAAGGAGGATGACAAAGACAACCTTAAAGCAGCTTTCAGCACAGGAGAAACTTCTAACAGCAAAAGGTTTACTTGATATATTTTAGCCTGTGGCAAATGAATGCTAACATCAACTCTCCATATTTGTGCAGAACTAAGCTTGATAGCAGGTGTATCCATAAGATGCACTCGTGCAAAAATAAAAAAAACCCTCCATGGTATGATCTACGCCTCGTACACACAGACACACAGTCACAGATGGACCAGATGGTAGCTGAATTGCAGCATTAAGCAGGAGCGGAAACCAATTTGTTGTCATAACATATACATAAGCTCCCGCACAAATCTCACAATAGCCGAAGCTACGTTTTGGCCAAAACGCATTGCCTGCACGGATATTACAGCTAAACCAAAACACGCCACCACTCATTGTAATCTGGGTCCTAATTTGACGCCGCAGTTTGGATTATAATCCAGGTGGACACTCATCAGGGTCGCAGAGGAGATGTCAAGACCATGTGTGATTGTGCCTCACTTTTGTAGCATAAAATATGACAACTGTGATGTTTGTTATGCAATAATGTTACATATTTGTGTTACAATAACAGCAGCAGTGGGTGGAATGGAGGGATTCAGTATATCCATGCTCTGTCACCGCACATACCGAAGACAGACCGTGCAAGCTCTGCACATTCAACCATAAACAACACTGTGACACCCTGTTACTTCACCAAATGGGAGAGTTTCTCACCTTTTACATCACAGGGGGCTTTCAGGCGCTGATCCCCCTTCATGGGGTGCTGCAGGAGGGACTTGAGACCTGTCATGGAGTTGAGATGCCCCCCTGTGAGGGAGCCCGCAGGCTGAGTGCAACTTCCAAACTGTGGGCTTGCGCCAGCTGGGAGGTCGGGGGTCGGAAGCTGGGAGAGCTGCCTGGACATCCTGGACCGGTCCGTGTCGCGGAGAGACACCTGGGGCACTCGAAGGGGCGTGGCGGACTGACCGGAGCACCTACCAATGGGACAAGCGCGCTAGATGACTGTGCGTGAGTGTGGGGGGTGGGGGGGAAAGGGGATAGTTTTGAGAAGTGTCCATGCAGAATAAAGCAACCATTGTCATGTAATTACGAATGAGAACACAGTATTAATGACGCAGTTAGAAGTTAGAACCAAACAGAACTTTTACCTTTCACTTGTAGTTCTGCAGAGTTGCTTATTTTCTTGAAAAAATGTTTTCATCGAAATATTCCATCGCAGTCGGATGTTGATGAAACAGTTCAGCGGATTCTCAGAGCAGCGAGAAGAGACTGTCGAGCACGTCTGACTTGTGTCTTTAAGAATAGCGACAATAACAAAAAAAAAAGAAACAAGCGACAGAAAATGACAATGAAACCTCGCACGAAACTGAGGAGGGGAAAAAATGCTGGAATTAAAACTTGTGGAGCGATATCCCGAGTGATTCGTCCGCCGGTCAGAGAGGAGACAGTTGCAGAGCAGACCTCCGTCAAAACAAAACAACCGAGGGCAAACGGTGTGTGCAGAAAAACACACACGCGCGCGCACGCAGCGACGAGGGCAGTGGCTGCTGGTCAGATGACAACTTGTATTGATGTTTCTCTCCTCTGCTGTCCGCGGTGCTGTTGGAGGGGGGGCGGTGTTGGTGGTGGAGCAGGAGGAGGAGGGGGGGTCGTTTCCTCTTTTTCCGTCTGTACTTTTTTTCGCATCCGGTGGATCCAGTCACGGGCGCACGAGCTCCGGTCTGCGTTTTGGGCCGCGCGACGTTCCGACCGTCCTCTCTCTCTCTCGCTCTCAGCTGGAACAGACACGGGCAGTTCACGTGACGTCACACCTCGCAAAACGAGCGAGCGGAGAGGCGCGAGGGGCGGGGACATGTGGCGGTGGTGAAGGGGGGGGGGTTTAGTAGTCCCTCACAGGCCTTGTTCATTATTAATGAGACACACCTACCCTCGTGTTACACTCCGAGGAGAACAGACTTGTTTGTTTTGTCTGACAGGTACAAACACTGAGACTTTTTGGGAGATAATCTGTTTACGCTGCAGACACGAAACACGTAAAATATGTTTGAAATGGCGGCAGGGAAGAAACAGTTTCAGCGCCCCTGACTCGCTCAGTCATGCAAACTGGCTCAAAGATTTAGCAGCCTGGAATAATCAGGTAGCGCAGCGTGGCTTTTCCAGTTTCCTTGTAATCCACAGAAAACGTGAGTGCGCCGTTTTTTCATGCGAGGGGAAGCTTCAGCACGTTGCCTCCCGGCGTACAATAGCTGCTCCGGCTCACGTGTAAGAGGCACGCGGAGACCAGGCCTGTCCGCTCGCGGCTCCGGCTCCGATTGGTCGCGGGGTAGCGGCGGCCCCGCCCACGACGAGCGCCGATTGGTCAGAACTAGGTCGAATGTACCCGCCCGTTCGGAGTCCCCCCTCGTGCATGCCACTGCCGCGTGAGACCAGTTCGAAACACAAAAAAGCGCGAGGGCTGTCTGGTCTACTGTACAGTTGCAGAGCACATGCGAAACACCGCGCGCCGCAGGAATTCACCTCCACTTTGTTTTTTTTTTTTAAGGGTTGGACATATGCATGCTGACAAGTGAATAGCTGACAGACTTGAGTCACCACAAAGCCCAAAGCTTTACTGAATAATAGAGTTAGTGTCAATATAACATATTAAATGTGAATAATTACAAATGTGCTGTTGAGGGGTTTTGGGCCTCCTCTGTTAACACTCTCTGAGACCCCCTGATTTTCTTCAAGATCAAAACCACCTGTCATCCCAGCTAAAGCAAGAATGAATCATATTTTATGTTTGCAAGCCAGACAGATGGATTTCATCATCAATCTGAATGCAAGTGTACTCACTTCTGAGTTTAAAAGAACCTTAACATGCAGTAAATGCAAACTGCATCACTTACAGGACACGCATCAAAGACTTAACTGTAACTGCTTTTTAATGTCATGAAATTCATTTTGACTCACAGAAAGGGTTAAAGTAAGAAATAATCAAATTTTCAAATGCAGTGAATTTATAGTTCATGCACATCCAAAATGGCATGCCCTCTATAAAACCACATTCGTTTCTGCACATGAAGTGAGATTAATGAGGGATGCTCAAATGTGTTGTTTACTTTGTGGCATTAATCTTGTAGTAAACAGCAGACGGGCACATAATTCAGTCACACAGCACTCAGACTCTCCAGTCCACCCCCTATCAGTGCAAAATCCATGTGACTGCCTCACTCATCCACACCAGGCCAAGAGTACAGTTTAAATGAGTTGCTTACTGCCATCTTGTGGAGGTACGAGTGATAAGTTTTACACAGCCATTTAATGTGGGTATGGTGATAATATATACTGGAAATGTTAATTACTGAAATCAATCAATCACCCTGGTGTAATCTGGCCAATAACAATTTTATAAGCCTAAACAAGTTTAATAAAATTTATTGGTATGTCAGCTACATCCTGAAATCCATTTAATCCACAGAGTGATATAAAATTCACATAAGACATAAAGCTAAATGTAAGTGTAAAACATCACTATTGTCTATGGTTATAATTACAACTTAGTCCTGTCCAGTGATTAGCAGTTTGTACCATCTTCTGGATATTGCAGTAGTTTAACTTTGAACGAGAAATGAAAGGAAAGCAAATGATTACACTTAAGGTTTATTCATTGCTGAAATATAATCAACTACTGACTTCTCAGTAAATAATGTGATAGAAATCTACTAAAACTATCATTTTTCTTTAGAAGAAAAAAAAAACAAGGCTTGACAGGGGTATGAATGTTTCCTATGTGAATAAAGTGACAAGATGTACTTAAAACTTATTTTTCTTTAGAAGAAAAAAAACAAGGCTTGACAGTAAGAATATGATTGCAACTCAGCAAAACGTAAAAGGGGTTAAGTATAAGATTGGCATGAAGACTGATTGGGTTACACACATAAATACATGGAATATTACATTTGTTTCTATTATGATAGGTCCTTGTCTTTAACACACCGTGAAGTACTGTAGAAATAATCACTGCTAAAAAGAGCATACAAATAACATGAGATAAACATGTGTTACAGTCCACTTGTTTAACCTGTTTTCAATCTCTTGGTATAAAAGCTAGGAATATCTCAAATAAATGAAGTAAAGTGAACATACTAAGCAAGGCTTTTTGTAAGTTTCTTCATTTTGGCAGGAGAGGGATCCTTGTAATGCTAATTACCAGCAACTTTTGACATTTTATCTATATGTGATTAAATCACAAGGGAATATAGAGCAATTTCAAATCAAGTTTAACACTACAAACTTCTGGGGATATACTGAATAAACCATCACATACTGTAGGAGTGAGTTCACAACCTCAGCAAAAAACTTGACCAGAGAACAAACATGCACTGACAAACTATCAACAAAGGTCTTTGTCCCGATGTCCCTACTCCTAATAAATGCACTTTACATTTTTTAAAAAATCCTCAGAGCCTCTAAGTGAACAACAACAAGACAAAGTACACAGCAGAGACGTTTATCATACAGCAAGAGGTGTAGCAGGGATTCTAGTTATGGGGAAGAGAGATACATTAGCAGGTCATTTCACCTAAACTTGTCTATTAACTGCACAGTGTCAGCCAAGCATAGTGTCAATGCACTTAAGGGGTTAATGAACCTATGGAAACAGTCACGTCTTTGAAAACATCTTCCAATATAACCTGGAAGCATTTCTGGTGATATTTTATAGGATTTTATAGGATCTACAGTAGTTGTTAACACACTCATTCTAATAGTCAGCAGAGTAGATGTCAACAGAGACATGAGGCAAATTCTCCTAAAAGCAGCATATGCCTTTTCAAGTCCCTTTTTTCCCACCTTCCCATTTTAGAACTGAAATATCCCTCTTGTATGCCACTCTTTTCAGATACCAGGATGCTCAGTATCTGTATGGTCCCTGTAGGAATGGCATCTCCTCTTGACCCTCTTGGGTCTGTCTTTCTCCTGGTCTCTTTGAAAGCTTCAGCCTGTTGGCATCTCCTCGCTGCAGTCCTTTAGCCCTGCGGCGGCAGGACACCTTGTGCCTGTGGAGAAGTGTAGCATTCCAGAAGCGAGTGGAGCAGCGCCGGCAGGAGAAAGTCCCTCTGGTGCGATGGGAGGCCCGGTGGATGAAGGCTGCCAAAGGCCTGTGGGACTGTTTCCCACATACACTGCACCGTAGTCGCTCCTGAGTGGTCAAGGCTTTTTGTGGGTGTTTTACTGCCATGTGGACTAGCAGTCCCGCTTTACGGGAAAACACAGAATTGGGGCATATGGGACAGCCGAAACGTTTCACAGGGACTTTGAGAGATGAGAGGATCTGCACTTTCACTCCCCCAGTGTTGACAAGCTTATACCCACCACCACCTGATCCACCTCCTCGCCTAATTGTCAAACGAAGAGAGCCTTGCTTTTTATTCAACTGCCCTCTTATTGTACAACTTATCTTTCTCTTTCTTTTGCTTCCATCCAATCTGACTAAATCTTGGGATTCCCATTTATTTTCCCTCCAATCTCTGCTGTTGGACTTTTTTTTTTTCTTCTTGTGTCGTCTCATTTCATCGTGTGACAATTGCATGTTGCAGTCAAGGTGTTGGTGGGACTGGGTACCTGACTGATGATGAGAATGATGGTGGGAGTGATGGTGATGATGATGCAGATGATGATGTTCAGTGGAGGGCAGTTCCGTGAGGGGCTGGAACGGGGCTGTGGTGTGAAGCGTGCGGCTACGGGATCCAGCCGGATAAATGTGCTCTCCTTTCACCCCGGCTGGGGAATGGGGATGCTGGGGGGCCATGATTGTAGAGTTTGGAGGCAGAGGCTGCGAGTAAGACGGAGCATTAGAGGCCGAAGAATGTGCTGCATCATAAAACAGGGGAGAGTAACCAGCTGGTGGTTGCGGCTGTGCCTGTTGGTGACTGTGAGTGACAACGCTAAGACTCTGCCCTCCATGGCCCTCGCTGGAAGGAGCCATCTGTAACAGAGCATTGGTGGCAGCCTCACTCTCTGATGCTGACTGATTAACATCACTCCCTCCTCTGTTGTCTCCAGATCCACTGCTGCCTTCTTGTGGGTTGGACGGCTCAGTGCGGGTCATGCCATGCTGTGACTGCCTGTGTCGGGTGAGGCTATTTGAGTAAGCAAATGCTTTCCCACAAACTTCACAGCAGAACAGCTTTTCTCCCCCACCTTCATGAACCGTCTGGTGATGGGCAGTCAGATGGAAGTGATGGCGGAACGACTTCCAACATATAGCACAGGTGTAGAGTCGAGGAGGTGGGGCTTGTGGTTGGGGTGGGGGTGGAGGCTGTGGCTGGGGGTTGGTGTCTTGAGGCTTGACGTCTTGAGGGTAGGAGTAATAGGAGGAGGTGCTTGGTGCTTGGTTCTGGCTCCTGTCTTGGGCCACGCTACATTGAGGGTTTGGGTTAAAGCTGTTAAGGTTCTCTGCAGCTGGTGTTGTGGGCACTTCCTCCAGCTCCCCTTTCTGGTGGAGTTTGCTGTGCCTCCTGAGACTCTGGGAGTAACCAAACTCTTTCCCACAGATGCTGCATTTGTAATTCTTTGCTCCAGAGTGGACTGTTTGATGCTTGCTGAGGTGAAAAGCCTCTCTGAAATACTTTCCACAAACAGTGCAGTGATGGGGCTTTTCTCCAGTATGGATGCGGTCGTGCCTGCGAAGGGTCTCCCGACGTGCAAATCCCTTCCCACAGACACTGCAGAGGTGAGTGCGTGGGAGCCCACTCGGCCCCATTCTGGGGGTGTATTGCCTACGTTTGGGGGGCTGTCCAGCCGTCGCAGGATCTTTCTTAGCTCTGGGTTTGCGGGGACGTTTTGGTTTTGCAGTAGGATTCTGTGGGTTGCTGCTCATAGCCTCCTGGCTCCCAACGGCTCTGAAATTCTTATCCAATCCAGACGTTGATGAGGGTGAGCCCAGAGGACCTAAACCAAGACCACCTAGTAGACCTCCTATGATGTCTCCCCTATCATCCCCTCTATTTCCACTGTTACTAGCTGCTGTTATAGCAGAAATCGCATTATTGACAGAGCTAGTGACATCATCCTCTGAGTCATCCAGGAGAGAAGAAAGGGGCAGGTGGGGCTGTTGCTGCGGATGGTGGTGCTGGTTGTGGCTCTGTGAGTGTGGATGCAGTGTTGGGGCCAAGGGTGCCTTTCTCAGAGCTGGGCCCGCCATCCCGCTTCCACAGGGGGAGGCACCAGAGTAGCATGGAGATGGATTACCTTGAGAACGGTGGTCATCATGGTAGCCTGTGTAACGATTCCGAGAGTAGTCAGTGGGGTATTTAGCATCTGTTCTGTCCCTGTCATTTGAATTCCCTCCCCTTCCAGACTGAAACAGACCATCACATCCTAAACCTGATTTTGGTTCTCCTTCCCCCACAATGATTACACCATCTTCTTCCTCAGTTTTCCCATAAATAACCCCTCTATTGCTCTGATAAGTTCCCCCTCCTCCGTTACCTCCTCCACCCCCTCCCCCGACTCTGTCCTCACCATCAGTTCCTGTCTTGACGCCCCTTTGTTTGGGTCCCCTACCTGGCTTGCCGCAGGTGCCTGAGGCAGCATGGTTGAGTAGAGAGGTGCTCTCACGGAAGGCACGACCACAGGCCGGACATCGGAATGGCTTTTCCTCATGTATCTTCTCATGGCGTGTCAGTGACTCTCTACGATTAAAAGCCCGAGAGCAGGTGGAGCAGCCATATGGGCGGGCTGAAGAGTGTATAACACCATGTTGGAGGAGGTGCCCTTTTTTCTTAAAGCCTTTGCCACACTCAGGGCAATGAAATATTTTGTCTGGGCTAGGACATGAATTGGAGGACTGAGGTGTTTCTTGGGTCGAATGGGGAAGGCTTGGGTCAGACTGTGTTTTAATATGAACAGGGTTTGGGCCAGTAGTGCTAGAATTGCTAGTACCTGCTGTGGTTGGCTCATGCATGCGCAAATGCCTGCGAAGGCTTGAAAGGTGAGGAAAGCTTTTGCCACAATCACCACAGCTATAAAGGGGCTCTGTGTCAGACTCTGTCGGGTTGGGTTGCATTGAGCTCTGGTTATCAGATTTAGAAAGGTGAGAATCATTAGTAACCAGTACTGAGGCAGCAGTGGAAGAGGGAGCAGAGGAGGAGGAGGAGGAAACTACTGATGAGGATGAAGATGATGAGGCAAGAAGGGATGATGGGTCTCCACCCATGTTTGACATACCAACCCCACTCCCAATCAAAGCTGGTGGCTGACCATGACTAAGCCCTCCACCATTACTACTAGTGCTGGGATTACCACTATGGCTGCTGTGGCCATGGTTGTTGCTGCTATTACTACCACTATCAGATTTTCTCTGTGGCAAATAGCCAGCCATAGCTTTCTTCCTTCTACTGCTACTGCTACCACTACTACTACTTCCCCCTCCACTGCTTTCCCCTTTACCATCATCCTTAGATAAGGATAAATGAAGAGGCAAGGGGAGGGGCAAGCCTGCTTCCTGCTGCATCAGAGAGGCAATCTGATTTGATGAGAGTACAGGGATGCCCTGGAAGTCAAAGCCACCTAATGATGAAGGCTGGGAGCCTGGGTGGAGTGGGTGGTGAGGATGAGAATGAGAGTGAGGATGCGAAAGGGTGTGAGGTGGAAGCTGCTGCTGCTGGGGAGGCTGCTGTGGACCCTGCTGTGGCTGGGGAGTGGAGTGGCCATGTGAGTGAGAAGAATGCAAAGCAGGAGGTGGAGCAAGACTAGTACTAGGCTCCCCTGTCTGACTTAAACCAATTCCTAAATGGTTATGGGTTCCCTGTTGAACAAGAAATTGCTCTAAACTAGCATTTGCAGGCACCCCAGATAGGAAATATTGATTAGCAGCTAACATGCAACTAAACTGTTGGTGAAGACTCCGTGCATCAGACTGGGCCCCAACCAACTGGTGCCCCAATGAGCTGACTGCACTGCTGCTAGGAGGGTTATTAGAAGTGGCCACAGAGGTTGAAGGGGAAGGAGAAGAAGAGGAGGGACCAGATGATGCTTGGGGGACAGAGAGGCCGGGATGCAGAGGAGGAGGGGGTGGAGGTGCTGATGTTACTAATCCTCCTAATCCCCCAGCACTCCCACTACTGCTACTTCCCCCAGCAAAGTGCTCAAAGCGGCCTACACCTGGGTGTAACTGCTCCTGTGCTAGTGCTGCCTCAGACGGGTGGAAAGAGCGCAGGAACTGTGGATAGCCTGAAGAATGGCTTGAGCTGCTGCTGCTCATCTTGCTTGACTTTGAACGAGAGCTCTGAGATGAGGAAGGCTGTTGTTGTAAAGGTGGGGGAGGAGGGGCACTCATCTTGGCAAAAATGGAGGCAGAATCAGAAAAGGCGTTACCTCTAGACCCCTGCAGGGGGCCCAAGCCAAGTCCAGACAGAAGAGCTCCAGAAGACTCAGCCTGCTGCTGCTGCTGCTGCTGGAGTTGATGCTGGTGAAGTTGCACTTGCTGTTGATGCTGTAGTTGTCGATCTAAACCAAGGCCTTTGAACTGGTGGGCCTGGTGCCCACTTAACATCTCTATAATGTCCAGATTGTATTTTCCAAATTGGAACATTTCCCACTCACTGGCACATGGGGTAGGGGCCAAAACTCCAGCGCTAGGAGCGGCAACAATGATCCCACCACTGACTGGTGAAAGACGAACTTTACCCTAGGGGTGAGGTTATGGTACTATTTATTCCAGAACTACTTGAATGTCTTAAATCTTATGTTCGTCTCCAGATTGTTAACTTCTGGCGGTGCTACTCCCTGTTGATCATCCACTGCCCACACTCTACTTCCAAAATAAGTGGGGTAGCCAGGAAGATGAGTTTATGATCAAAGGGTAAAAGTGTCTTTTTGACAAGTTAGATGAGTTCCACCTAATTTCAAAATTGCTTAGAATAGTTATCGAGAAGCAGTTCAAATGACTTCTTCTTGTTTCCTTTGAGAGTTACTGCGTTGATATATTCCTTCATCTAAGCAAGATTCCTCATCTGTGTTCAGCCAAGAAGTTCCTATAGCTGAAAAAACATAAGTCAAAAAGAGATGAAAGTCAAGAAAGAGGGCAACAGGACTATCATTTTGAATAAAATAGCACTTACTGCCCCTTGATAATAGGCCTTTAACCTCAGTTTGAACTGTAACATCATAAAACATAAAGATTTATCCCAATGGGCCAAATTAAATAAATGATCATTTAATTCATTTAGTATTATACTTACAAAGTCAAACTATTTGCTGGGGGGAATAGAATGCAAAGATTTGATGCCACAATTCAGTACTTAATGAATGAAGGTTCAGATATAACTAATTTCTTATTTATGCTGCAATTTACTTACCAAAGGTTTCTTACTATTGTGAGCCAATTAGCCCCTCAGTTTAAGTGAGAAATGTGACCAATTTACAATTCCATTTCTAGTCGCACTGAAAAAAGATGAGCATTATCGGTTTGTGTCAGGTGAGGAAATACAAATCTCAACAAGTCAGGCACATCAACAAGTTAATAAACAAATCCAACTTTTACATTGTGTGATAACTTACCATGATGTGGTTCTGCTGGATTGCAGCAAAACCAGAATTATGGCATAAATGCGAATTATTTTTATCATTAGGTTCATATTTACAAAGGAGGCAAAAGTTATTTTCAACATTCTTACCATCTGTGCGTATTTCTGTGCATGATAAGCCTCTGCTATAAAGGTGAAAGGAGGCATACATTTCCAATTTAATTAAGCTTCTTTTGAGAGAGTGACCAAATTTATTATAACTTTATACAGTGGCTTACCTACGCCTTTAAGCCTATATATGCTGTGAAGTTCTGCGAAGTACAATATCTCACATTGTATTTTGTTCTCTGATGTGAGATGTACAGCATTAATACAGAATATGGGGCTAGGGTTAGTCTGCAAGCACCAAATATTTACTGAGGAAGCGGTTCTAACAGAACACAAAGAAATGTGGCAGTGTTAAAAAAAAAAAACACATTAGACAGCAGGTGCCTCTCTTTTGGTTCAATACATGTGTGTATGTAACTGATTACTTGTACTACTTATACTAGTCAAACACTAATTACACTTCACCACTTGTGCTCATAATTCTGCAAATCCTGACTCGTAATTACCACCGGGAAGTTGACAGTTTTCCATACCACATTTTGTGCTAACAGAAAATCCAGTATAACATAAGCAAAAATGAAACAATGCATTTACCAACTTACCCACAGTCAATAAAGTAACACTTCTCAAATTAAGGTGCTTTAAAGTGCTAGATCACAATATATGATGAAGACATGTTGCAGTGAGGCTTTTATTCTTTAAAAAAGTGTTTTCATTCCTTTTAGGGATTCACTACTTAAGGTGAGTACTAGAGAACAAAGCTTCCTGTAACCTGTGCCTCAGTCAGAACATTTGGGACACAATCAATCATCATGATGACAGAAACGTTAAATGGTGGAAATCACTGGGACACTGTTCCTTATCCAGGTTTTTCATTTCAACATGAAACTATTCACTTGTCATCAGTGCGGAAATGCACATCAGAGATACTAAATGTTTTCAAATGCAGGTCAACCAGTCCTGCAAATAAAAAATGTTAATTGCAGTAAATTCATTTGGTCCTCACTAAGAACCGAAGCGAACACCTTGTCTAATCCCAAAGTTCACCAAACTAGCACTGTTTACTTTTTTAATTTCATTGTTGGTTGGTTTATTACCAGACAGTCAAAAGCAAACAAGTATTTAATACCTTAACCAACTCTGGGTGTCATTGCTGTCCTATAATCAGTTACGTACTAAAAAAATCCTGACTGTAACATTGACTTTTGCTTCAAAAGTCTTCCCAAAGGGATTTAACTAGAGGGCCATCACCTGAGTATGAATATCAAGCATACATACACAGTATCAACTTCTGCATAGTATTTTAAGGTGGGTCATGGCAATGCCCAACCTTTAGATATCAACTTACATTCATTCATACTACATATACTTAATAATGGTAATAATTACAATATGATATTATAATGGTTATAATTAATTCAGTTGATTAATTAAGACTTTGCTACTGTTAGAATGTGGGAAAATACAAAACTGCTCTTCATTGTAATTACTATGCTAAAGTTGAATTATTTCCAATATAACCCCAATTACCAATAACAGAATAAATATACACAACTCAATTACATTAATACACTTTTCATTATGAAAAAAGGGGAGAATAGACTATTAATCTGTCGCTTTGTGCACAATTCTTAAACTGCATTAAGGTTCAATCGTGCTTTACATTAAAACATCTTATTTTTGCACTTCTGAGGAGGCTAAAAGTGCACTGTCCACGGCGGAAACACTCACTTTGACTCTCATTTTGCTCACCTCGTAAAATCTTACCGTTTCCTCTAATCGATGCGATGAATCTAGAGGGGAGTGATCTCCCGGGGGCAGAGGAGGGAGATAATCTATCGCATATTTGACTGCCTCTCATTTTAATGTAAACCAGCAATCCTGTGGAGAGGGGCAGAAATTAACACCAGCATCACACAGTCTCTGCACAATGTAAACATTAGCTCGAGTAATAATAACGGATGTACTCGAGGCTGCATCCTGCAATAGTATTGGCTAACATTTAGAGGAAGAAAAAAAAAAGAAAAAAAAGCGGTGAATGAAAGAAAAAAAACTTCACGATTCTCCTTTATAGCTTTATGTCTCAAAACTGGCTCGGCGTGTTTAGCCATTTGGTGCCGCACGCAGTATGGAAAAAGCCACACAAACAAGCACCGCTGCTGCTGCTGCTGCTAACATTAGCCATCAATCCGCAGCGCATTATTAAAAGCACGCCGTTAACGTTACGATGCATCCGCCTAAACTATATCGGTCTAATGTTTACCTACGCATCCAGAGGCAGAGCTCAGCTGCAGATGGATGAGGCCTGTCACGCCTTCTTCTTCTTCTCCCTCTTCTTCTTCTTCTTCTAGCAGCTAGCTACCGTCCGCTTCCATTTCTGCGTGCTGTTTTCCAGTCGATAGCCAGAGCCATTTTCACTGATGCTGAGCTGGTTGAAAGCTTACACCGTCCGACTCTCTCAAACAGACTCACGCCGGAGCCGCAGCCGCCTCTTTGCCGTTTTCTCACGGCGGCTTTTCGCTGGAAAAAGGGGGCTTTGGCTGGAGGCTTCGACCGCCGAGAAAAATTTGGGTGGTCGGTGGTAATATTTTTGGGTAAAAGTGAGTGACGTGTGCTCTCTTAACATTGGTCCTTTCCGGCCCTTGTAATATTTCCGGGTAGCACGAGCGGGGCTCACGGGCGGCTGCTGGAGGGCTCGCGGCGGATTCGCAGCCCGGTGGAAAAAAATAAATAAAAAAAATAAATAAAAGCGGGGTCCTCTCTGGCAAATGTTCAGATAATGACCGCCTCCTCCATTTCCTCTGGCCTCTTGTTGTTGTACGAGAGGTCCCCAGTCTCAGAGGGAGACTTCTCCCCGGGCTGCATAATGGCTGATACCTTATAGGCCTGTTACACACTGAATATTCTGTCTTTAGGCTATAACTTCAAACTACATGGCATGAAGTGGGCAAAGAAGTATGTTACCATCTTTTATTCTGCATATCGTCCTTTAGTGTGGGAACAGACTGCACACTAGATAGTTGAGGTCTTATCACACAGGATGCAGTTCAGGCCATAGCCTACTTTGAATTATGCATTAAAATGGATCAATAAGATTTACATCAGCTGTAATCTCTAATGTTGGAGAGATATAATATGGTGCTTTTTAGAAAACAGGTATTCAGAGGGTATGAACCTCAGTTTTAATGTTTCTACAGCCAGTCCAAATCAATAAGTGTTTCCAGTGGTGGAAGAAAATGTACTTGAAGTATAAAAATGCATGCTATATCATCAGATTATTATGTTACTCATGCTTTAATGTGAAAGGAGGATTTTACAATTTACACTTTATTGAGCTCATTTTGAGCTATTCTATTCTGTGTGACTGCTACTATTAATTATTTATACTGGCTGATTTCTTCACCTTAAATTCATATAAATACATTGTTTTGTGTGTAAAAATTGTGAAAGTAATGAGTATTATCCAGAGCCCAAAGTCACTCATTCACAGTGCTGCTGTTGTCTCTCAAACAGTCTTAACCTCAGTATTATTACACATACACGGAAATGATGAACTATTAACAAGCAAACAGCAAAATCATCACATTAGAGAAGGAATTGGCTAATTTATGAGATTACATTGTCACACTGCAAAGAGACAGAGAAGAGATGCAAAATGTGTTATTTACATAGTTGTCCCTTAAAGAAGGAGAATGAAATTATTTAATACACTGTGATTCGTGGCAGGAGTGAATACTTTTGTAACCATGCTTCACACAAAATACTCTCAATTCTGAGTTTGTTTTTTAGTCCAGGAGAGGTATAAGTGAGTCAAGATATTGAGTGAACAACAGTGCAATTGGGCTCTAAAATCTAATGTATCAGGCTGAACAGGTTTAAACTGTGTCAGTCCTCAGTGTGTTCAGCTGATATTTAGTGACGCAGTATCAGCAGTGCTAATCCAAGACTAACCTTATATTTCTGTTTTTAGATTTCACAAATAACTTTGCCAAGGCAATACACCTGTTTATTCCCAGCTTGTTTGAGGCATTATTGTGCACTTGACAGTGAAAAAAGATTTCTCTGAATACAGATTTTGATGGCAAGTTTCCAATTTCTTTTACCAACTACAGGTGCTTTGTTATTGTTATTAAACTGTTGCTCAGTAGCATCTTTGTCATTTTCTGCCTTTACAGTTGTCAGTCTGCTTGAACATTGTTTGTTCATTGTTTTCCATGTACAAAATATTGCTTTTTTTTCTTTTTCTTTCTTTCTTTTCTTTTTTTTTTACAAAACCACCATGCAAAATAACATTTGAACTGTAGTGTATATGCCTTGAAATATATAGTGTGTGATTGAATTTTCACAAGAGAGGTCTTCCTCCACCACATCCTGTTTACTTCCAGTTATCTCATTTCCATTTGTTTGTTTTTCTGGAGATTTTATAAATTATGTAAAATAGAGAGGTATTCGCAAGAAGTGGTTCATGAAACCAAGAGGTTATAATTTGATTTGCCACTGGCCTTTCAGTCACAAACACATCCATGAGCTTTAAAAAACAATAGTGACTGACGGATGAAAAGCATTTATTCAACATAAGTCACATAAATTACTGGAGGCATTTCTGGAGATTTTTTGGCATCTCTTCTCAGTCTCTGCTGCTCCTCTAAAACTACAAGATTGAACCCCAAATCAGCAAATACCATTGGCTGATCAATATGATTCTTAAGAAATATAGATATAAGATACAAGATGTCCAAAGCTGTGAGAAATGTTGCAGGGAACTCAGGATCCATAATCTCTGCATACATCTATGATTTGATTCAGCCTTTTTAATCACAAAGATGTGAATCATTTCAGACGTGTACCTCTCTGATTTTTAACAAAGCTAATCATGCACGGGTTCAGATCCTAATTGTGTGCACAGAGCATGTAGGGCACAGTATCTTTTACTCAGGACCAACAAAGGCCCTGAAAGCTCACACTCATTCATTTGCAATTTGAATATTAATTTGTCTCTTCAAGCAAATTTGCAGCATTTCTCAGCAGTAGTCAGCGTCACAAACTGAGCGTGATGTGTGAAAAATGGGGTTCTACTTTGCTTAGCAGATATATATCAATATGAATGCGACACTGTGGGCTTATCCATCCACAATACCATCTGAGAACAGCCATAGTTTTATCACTGTTATATTAATAATTTATTCTGTTTTCTTTAGTGTATCTGACACTCTGTGTAAGTTAACAGTGGATGTGTTTAAGGGTTAAATTATATGAAATGTTAAGCTTCATGCAGTGGTTTGTCTCAGAGCTGAGGGGCCACTGAACCTCCTGGTGGTGAAATGTGCAAATTACAATGATTGTGATGCATCAGTGGCAGCCAGCACCTAAATCAAACATAATATATTTTTTGTGCCCTTTGTGTTCCACGTGTAAAAATTATTTCTGTATCAGTACAATGTCTGCTCTTTCATTTAAGCCTTCATGCATCTCAGCGCAATAAATGTATTCACAAGAGGTTTTAAATATGAGCTCCATAGCCCTCACCTCACTCTGAGGATCCAGCAGGTACAGTGTGATATAACTCCGCACTCAGATGGTCTAGAGATGTGAATTATATGAAGACAATTTCACCTTTTCATTTAAAAGTGCAGTTGTCCACTCCCACTGGCACTGTATAGCCTTACTGTGGTTTATACAATGTCTCACACCTTTGTGATTTGAGAGTTTATCATCTGTGTGCTCACTAACCTTCTGAAGACTAAATAGCTTTTTGTTAAGAAAGAGCTTCTGTTTTGATCTCTGATAAAACACTGATTTGTCCTGTGATTATTTTCAACTTCTTAACATTTTATCCTCAATCAAGTCTGTCATGTGTGTGACCAGTCTTGACCTGAGTTTTGGCCTAAAGTCGAACAGTTTTTCAAAAATAGTCACTCTTCCTTAGCTTATGAGCAATGAGAAGGGAAATATTTTGGATTCATTTGACCTGGTCCAATAATCATTACTGAATTTTGTGCTAAAGTATCTGTGGAAGAAAGTAAATCTACTCAAGTACTGTAGCTAATTATTTGAACCTCCCTTGTATTTCTACTCCACTATAACTACAACATATCATATGGTAACCTTACTGATGTACTTTGATTTCCATGATTTTTCCCTGTAAGGCTTTGCAGTATTGCTCTGTTAATCTATGAATGCCTCTGTCACCACTGAAATGTTCCATGTCTGCTAAATTCCTTCCAGCTGATGAAGATTTTCTGCTGAAACAAAAAAGGAATTCACTGACCTGCCATGTGTTTTAGTTAAAAATAAAAATGTTCATTTAACTGGATTATGTAGAAAATTAAAATAATCCCGCAGTAGCTTTGTGGAATCTATGAAGATCCAGCTGATATGTTGTTGAAGCTTACGTAGATATTGGTTTATGAGAGTTATCCAGCCCTCCAGACTGCAGATGAACGATTTAATTAAGTGCAATTTGATCACAAATCTAAGACATATGGGCCGATTTACATATTATAGTATTGTTGCCAGGTAAGATTAATGCTGTTTAAATGTTTGCCTCTTGAAGAAACATGTATGAAAAGCCTCATGGCTGATGAATATATTTAAGATGAAGTAAGGTAAGTGTAGGCCTATATATCAATGCCACAGTGTCTTCGTTTGGTAATTAGAGATTGTAGGTGATCCAGTAGTCTCATGTAGGTAAAACATCTATGATAAATAAACATTAACAACAAGAACATTTAAAGAACATTAATGCAGGAAACCTCACACACTAATGAATGACAAAAACATCCTCTTTTTTTTTCCCACCAACTTTATTATACAAATTCTTTGTAAGTCACTGTCGTATCCAAGGGGATCAATGTATTGAACAATAACAAAAGGGTTGTTTTGAAATTTATAGGCATGAAAATATATTCATGAATTTCATTACTGGACAACGGTCCCTGTCCATACAATTTACTGTTAGAAATGCTTTACATTTCAGGTGGCCATGAACCATCCTCTCTCTAAATGAATTCATAATGGTAAAAACACACACCATATTCATTCATTTCTTTCTGATAACTAGCTTTTAGTTTTAGCTCACTTGCCTGTGTGTTAGTTCTCAGCTGTGAAAAAGAAAAAACCCCTTTAGTCTTGTAGGAGGCTATATGACAATAGAAAGACAACAAAATGTTATGAGTTTGGCACTGTACAATTCATTAAATACTAACACATAATTTGTTGAATCTTCAAATTAATGTCGAAGAGATCACTCAAAATATTCTGATTGTACTAGCTATACAAAATACAATACTTGCACAAATTAGATTAACCATTTATAAAATTGTGATAATGAGTTTTAGATGGATATGGCTTGTGAGATATTACAGACTTTGCTACAGACCTTTTGTGGCTCTATTAAAAAAATCTAATACTACTGTATGTCACCTGTCCTATTTCCCTGAAAAAGACACTGCACTCAAAGCATTCAGGTTTCCATTAGACCTCCATTTCTCTCCCACCTGTGTAATAAACATTCATCCGAACACACATACATTATGGCATCATGGGTTTGGTGTGTGCAACCCACAACGAGTTATTGGGTCAGGCTGCTGCAGTGAAGACAACAAGCTGTCTCCGGTCTGGTGGCGTTAATAACTTCTGGCCCGTCCTGACACATCTATCCCTCACTGGGTGTTAAAACACCGTCATCACATACATTTAGAAGGCTGCAGATTTTTTCAATAGACTTTTTTTTCTCTCCCATTGTTGTTGAGTGGAAACCTAAGTAATCACTTGAGTCATAAGGCCGATGTCTAGGCACAGAACATACAGCTGGAAAACTGGTCATATGCGCATCCATGACCGTAAAATCCAGCAATACTGTAAATGCCTCTCAATGAAATGGAGCTCGCATGCGTCAGGTTTCTGAATGTCTTTAAAAACTTGAATTTATGACCAGATGTATGAAAAACCAACTAGTCGTGAGGATGCTAGTTATCTAAAAACAATAAACACTTAAATTCCACCAAGTAAAAGAACATCACATCATAAGATAATTGTTAATAATAACCATAACAGTTATAATAATTATTAATAATAACACTCCATCATATTCATAACAACTACATTTAGCACTGTGTATAGGAAGATTGTCCAAATGAAATCTGTGTTTCTGTTTGTCAGGATTTCATATCTCTGTATCCTTTCAAAATGACTGAACAAAAACCAAGCACTAACAAGTTCCTTCTTTGATCCGCATAATCACCTCTGATTTCGGTTGATATATATAAAAAAAAAAACCTCGCTCAGTACAATACTTTCCATTGATCAGTCACACTTTCAGCCGTGCTTGTACAGAATGTAAACCTTGAGGACACGATACAAAGTAAGTTTGTATCTGGTGCAAATGTCAGGGGATAGATTTGTGCAAAGATTTGTCTCTGTGTTTCTCTTTGAACTGTGCTTAAATTGCTCTTGTTTTTTGTACACATTAATACTTAATACATCATGACAATATCAACACAAAATCAAGAGAAAGAGATAGCATTTTATATGGACCACAGATATCACATACAGTATATAGGATAGGATAGCCCTTAGTATTGATAAGCGTTGTTATTGATGAAGATTTTTTTTTCTCTTTTCTGTTTTTTTTTTTATTTTTAAACTCATACTGGCTGAAGTGCGTTATGATACAGCAAGGTCTTCGTCTTGAGGATGGCAAGGGCCTCCTACCCATCCGAGTCTCTTACGGCATACGGAGCCATGCAGGGGAAGGCCTCAGGTTGCCCTCTTTCCTGACTCAGAGGTGTTTGGCTTGCTCTGACGCCAATCCTTTGACTGTACAAAATATCACTGACTTGTATAATTTGTCACCTGGCGAGAATAATAAAATGGTGATTGTCAGACCAGCTTCCTCTGTGGTATTTTCTTTGTATCTCCATAAATGGCTTTGAAGGACAGTTGTGTAAGTGCAACCTCTGCGTCATGGTCTATTCATTTGTGCTCTGTAGAAAAACCTTTGCTCTTCGTACACAACCAAAAGCAAGTTGCCTTTTTTTATTGGTAAACTGAACTCATAATGTCTGTTCTGTTATCTCTTGACTGGTGTACGTTTATGTCAAGATTTGTTTGTAATAATGTGACAGATGGCTCTTCATTATTTTGTAGCCCATTGTTTTACAAATAGGTCCTGATCTATAGATGGGAAAATCAAGGGAAAAGAATTACCCATAACGTAATCTAACATCAGCTTACACCCCTGTAGTGTAACAGTGATCAGAGTGTGAGTTCCTCTGGGGATTTTATCTAAGGTCACATGGAAAACTAGGCAACCCAGGCATCAGATTGGTAATGTGGGTACGTCCGCAGTTTAAATCGGGCGCGGAGTCCTGCCAACAGTGTCAGGCTGCTGCGTCCCGTTCAGAAAAGCAGCCCCCACCTCGTCTGCTCGTTCACGTAGGAAGCAACAAAAATCAGTTCTGTCTCCCTGTGTCAGGATGAGGTTGATTCAGCAGTGTCAGAGCTCCAGAAATCCCTCATCAGGCACACGGCTCGTTCAGACTCCGGCAGGCTTTTCACCCGTGAGATTCAGTTTAATAAATCATTGTCGGTGAGGGCTGTGCAGGTTGACAGTCCAGCACGTAGTTGGCTCAATTCTCTATTAAAATCTGTGATACAATATTCCACATGGTCCTCCTCTTCGACGACCTCCTCTCTGTTTTTTTCTAAAATATCGTCTGGTTCCCTATCTAATATGGCTCCTGAGTACTTTTTGAAAAACATATATAAAAACAAAATTATGAACAACACTTCTGTTGGTTTTGTTTCACGCTTCCAGACAGTCTTTCTACAAGTAATGGCACCGCTGTATATGGCAATATGGCAAATTTTGTTACAAAATATGGCTGATGTAGGCTATCACATAATTGGAACAGATATTCCCCACCTAGATTTTTAATTAAGTAATCATATTTAAGCTATTTAATTACAAGATAACACTAATTTGAATAGCCTAAACACGTTATACTGATACTATACTTTATACTAGTTTTATTTCTTGTAGTCGTATATCTAATAGTTAAATGCAGAAGGGCAATCTATTCCCAAACCTTTGATGAGGGGTAAACTCTACATTAGGCACAGACCTCACACCGTCACCTCATTTTTACTCCCCGTCCTGATCCCCTGACTCCCTCCTCCACTTCCTCCTGACCCCCCACCACCCCCTCCTGGTATGAAATGTAGCTGCTCAATGGTGTTCTGCCTCTTTGCTGCAAAAGCCATCCTCCTGGCACTGTGGCCCCCTAGTGTTCCCGTCCCCATGACTACCCCTGCCCCGGGCATCTCCCCTGCCCAGCCCATGCCGCCGCTCATGTGCCCTGTCATGGCCGTGTTCCTCTCCTGCTCCCGTCCGGACGTGGGGTGAGAGTTCATCTTGATCATGTGGTGTCGGTCAAGGGAGGGCGTGGCACAGACGTTCTGCTGGGACTGGGCCTTCTGCTGGCGAGGCAGCGTGGGGACGATCCCTCCTGTGTGGGCGTACGGATCCACGACGCCCATCCCGCCGACCCCCATCCTCTCCTCCAGATGGTCCGGGGACATGAGCAGCCGTTCCTCTCCCCTCTCTCCTCTCTCTCCCCTCTCTCCTCTCTCTCTTCTGTCCTCCCTCCTGTCCTGGGTCTTCCTGGTGAGGGTCTGCGTGTTGGAGTTCTTATTGGAGGCAGCCATGGCTTTGTAGTACTGGTGTTGCTGGTTCTTGGACAGCCTGGACAGGGTGCCCGTGTTGCCAGGGACGTCACCCATGTTGAGCAGCTGGTCAGTGGACTTCACTTTCCTCGGGGGCTTGGAGAGAGTGTCGTAATTGGGGTTGTACTGCGGCTCCGGGGGATCCAGAGGGTAAGGATTGGGGGTGGGTGAGGCAGGCATGCCAGAAGGCGGCGGCGGGATCCAGGGGCGGGCTGCATGCCTGGGGAGGGTTCCTCTACCACTGAGGGTGTAGTCTCCACCCCAGTGGAGGTGGTGCTGAGAGGACTGGAGGGCCGGCTGGGCTGTGTGAGGCCGGCGCTTGGTGGTGCAGTAACCAGACGAGTACTCATCAAGACCTTTCTCTGGAAGCCAAACAAAATTTCTCTGAATTGTTTATCACCACAGTAAATAGCATCAGCACATAATGACACATCCTGCACTTTAAGCCGCAATGTCAAGAGTGTCACCACGCTTCAGTAGTCATGAAACAGCTGCAGAAACAGCACTGTAAGAAGAATGAGGGGCAGACAGACTGGTGAATTTGTCCTCATTCCTCCAAAATGAAAGTACTTACCCAGGCGTTTGAGTGAGGAGTATCTGTTGAGCTCAGGCTTGGTGGCGCTCTCATAGGAGGGCGGCAGCTGAGCCAGGTTGTGCAGGGAGTGGTGGAAGGAAGGCTGGGATTTGGTGTTGTTGTGTTTACTGGAGAGCAGGGTGCCTCCAGCTGCCAGCTGAGCATTGTTCATCCGAGGGGTGCGTTCTGCAGAGACCACGGGGAGAAAACGACTGTGTGTTAAATGAGATTTGCTCCTCTGGATATAGCGCGCCGCACGTAGCGGAGTGTGAATCTGCTAACATTCACTGGAACAGACAGATTTTAACTCGCTTTCAGCACCAACACATGCAACGAAGCTATGATAATCATTATCATTGTTGGGATGAATGAGTCTACTTTTGAGCTCATAACCAAACTGAACGAAGTAAATGAAGCATTGTGGCCGTCACATGTAATTTACATAGGAGCCCGGCTTTCACCAGCTGCCTTACCGATAGTTGCGGTGTGTTTGGGGCTGGAGCCAGATGAGTGGATGAAATTGTGCTGCAAATTGCCCACTGTAAGTCAAAAGAACATCAGGTAATCAGCTCAGCAGTTTCCAATTCAATGGTGCTTTAGAAAAAAAGAGATCAAGGCAGCTATCGACATTTACGTATCTGCATCGATTCACCTTCACGTCATCCCACATGCAGAACTCCTCAGCATCATCATGCACATATATCAAAAGCACTTTTCTTCACATTGCTGTACATTAAACTACTTGAATCTTGAAGTGGAGGCCTAATATCATCACAGAGAAGACACGGGTATCTCTCAGCGACCACAGCCACTACAGAGAAACAGACTGCAAGCAAAATGCATTTTCTCTTCCACCTTTGAGGATTCTTTTTTTTTTTTCATAATGTCTAATGGTTACAAAGATATTTCACTGGCAGGACACAGAAAAAATACCTGCATTCACAAGCAAACGTGACAAACACGATGTGCCTCTGCATAGAGAAGACGCAGTTACAAAAGCTCTGATTGTGCTATTCAGTAATGCTTTGAAAGCCTGAGAGCCTCACATCTGTTGTCCTTGCTGGGTAGTCCTGGGGCATAAAGATTTTTTGGAGGTCTCCCCAGTGTCCCCTGTCCGTCGCCTACAGCCAGAGCCACGCTGTTGTTTCTCTCATCCTGCTGGACTGGAGTCGACTGGTGCCGCAACATGTCCACCAGAGCTCTAATGATACAATGTACACAAGCAAAGCGGAAACACAAAATAAAATCAACGTTAAACTACTGTCCTACTATCATATCACATCAAATTCATTCAATTCAAACAGTTTTACATTAAGCTTAATCTGTATTTTTGATCTAGAGTACTTGTAGTGAGGATGTTTTCGTATTTGTCATTAGAATTATTGTTCACCACAATAATTGTTACTTTCACAGTCAACTGGTTCCTATTTGATAGACAACAGACAAAAGGTATTCATGTGAAGACAAAGACTCATTTAAAATAAAAGCGATTTATTTCAACAATCAAGACTCTTTATCGTCATCATGTTTTCACATAACATGAAATAACCTCCAGCTTTAAACATAAATATATGTAAAAATAAGTAATATGAACATAAACATCTTAAAATGTAAAGTTGTAGCGCAATGTATAATGGAGAGGGGGGGGGTCAAATTAAATGTTTAACATGTTCTTCAAAAATATACTGCATTTAATTTATGTAGGAGTCAGCCACAGTCTTTTTTACAATCTCATGGTTGGATATAAATTAATGTATAATGTTGAACCTGTTGCTGTATTTGAATAAACAATAAAATAAACAATATGCTATTAATCATTTGGATTCTTTAAGTGATCAACCAACGCTCAAAATCGGTCTACAGCCACCATCCTCCACGACTGTAGGATAGAAAAATGTAACCTGCACAAACATCAAAATGCAAATCTTTATTGCCAAGACGACGGGCCGTATATGAGATAAAAAGGCCCAGGGGAATCAAAACAACCATGAATTCTGCAGCAGCCACTCGATGGAGATGAAATATGTTTCAGCTGATGACTAACAACATTATTCAGAGCCCAGAATGATGAATCTGGGCCATTTATGGAGTCCTGAAAACCTAATTTCATTACAGTATTCATACATGGAATGAAGTAACAAATCATGCAATGAAGAAACAAATCCAGCAGTGAGAGGCAATTAAAGATATTTTGTGGCCTCACCTGGGCATATTGAGGTCCCTTTGGTTGGCTTCCTGCTGCACCTTATTGAAGATCACCTTGATGCCGATAGCGACAGCCACCATGAACACAACCACACCTCCGATGACGAAGCCTGTGTTGTGGCTCTGCTGCTTCAGCGGGTCGAAGTCTGGGTCAGGACCTGGTTCCTCTAAAATAACCACAGAGTCTGTCTGTGGCTTGGCCCAGTCTGGAGAGTCATAGTTTTTACAGCTGTCCTGCTCCAGCTGCCGGCTTCGCTCTGGACAGCAGAAGCGGTAGTGGCAGGTTCCACAGCAGTAGATGAAGGTGTCCTTGGAGCAGTTGAAAGCGCTGTCAAAGTGTCCCATTACGTCATAATAACCCCGACATACATCCATCCATACGTCCATTAGGCGGGGTCGAATGGGCGCCACCTGGGCTGCGCCTAAAGGAGGTGCGAGGGCCTCCGCTGATGTCACGTTCTTGGGGAACATGACCTGGGGAAGGGGTCTCGGAGGGGTCTCCAGAACTCCCTCTGAGGTTTCTGGAAGAGTCTCAGGGGTTTTGGTCCTGCCTTGGAGAGCAGCTGGCCTGATGTTGGCCTGGACGGCGAGGAGAAGGAGAGAGGGGCTGGGGCCAGTCTTGGGCTGCTCGGTGAACGGCCTCCCTGAGCGGTCTATGTGCTGAGGAGGGGGGGAAGGTGAGGTCTCCACAACAGTGGTAAGTGGGGCAGTAAGGAGGGAGAGCAGGGAGACAGCGAGGACTCGGAGATTGGTGGTGGGCGTCATTTTTACATGACTAAGAGATCTATTTTCTGTTGTTGAGTCAATGCAGTTACAACACTGTATCCTCTTTTGCAGTTTAACCCACTAAAATGGCATGTGAAACATTCAAGTAGCACATACAACCTACTGGATATTGATGATGTATCACAAGTTTCATTCAGTAATGTTGGATGATGAAATCTGAAGTCTGCGGTTTTTTTTTATGTTTTGTCAGAGTATTTATCTGGTGTAATAATAGAAAAGGTCAGGAACAATAGATATGAAAAAGACTCACGCTATCAAAATGAGTTGGTAGGTTTCAATAATTGTTGATAATGGTGTTAAAGTGGTTTTAATTTACTGCTAGAAAGGAACTCTGAATGCGTAATGACTTCATCTTTTGCCCTCCACTAGCACCTCTCAGGTCTAGAACACTAAAATGGATGCATCTTTGTAAAAAGGACAAATTGAAAACAACAATCTTCATGCTTTTAGTCCTTAATGTCTCGTTCTACATGTCCCACCGAAGAAAAAGAACAAATGTCTGACGTGCAGGATGGAATATTTTTTTATAACCACAAAGGCCCGTAAAAGATCACTAGCAACAGTTTTCACTAAAATATGGCAGTCCTGTACATTCCTGTGCTGATCATGGCACTTGAACAATAGTGTATGGCCTGTGTTTAGTCAAATGTAAACAGTTTTATCTGTTTTGTTCATTCCTGGGTGGCTGTTTTTGTCTGGCACTACATACATTCAGACATGGCACTTATTTAATCTGTAAGCAGTTAATTTCTGGAAAAATGTATGAAATCTGCAATTCCTTTCATATATTTGGTGATTTTTAGCATCATAAACAATCAAATCCAGTGAGGAGACTGCAGTGCTGATGAACACCGTCTATCAATGATGCCCACTTCCTCTGGAGCAGGGACTTATCTCCATGTTAACTCAGGCACTCGTCACATCTATAGAAACATCATGTACTTTATCTCAATCTTTCCTTTGTTCGGATCAATGTGCATCAGGACTCGTCTGGCACGAACTGTTACTGTGATTGGGCCACGGGTTGTGTGGGGGGTGGGTGATAATGAGGGAGGCTCGGCTTAAGTGCTAGAAGACTGTGACAGCTGAAAATCAGGAGTAAGCATAAACCAGGGAAGCGACTCCCGGCCTGCGAAACGCATCGCAAAATGAGGCAAATGTCACCAATTTTAAATGCTCCGCTTTCAGCTTTTAGGAACAAAAAAAGTTGCCCGTGTCATTCAGCCGGATCACTAATTAGACATGAACTGAATGGCGCATCGCTCCTCCATGTGACATGTCTCTCTAAGTAAAATTATTCCTGATTTGTCTCCGAGGTTCAAAGAATATCACTTTTGTTGAGAAATATGTAAATGTGTGAAGTTATTGTGTTGGAGGTGTTGGCAATAATAGACAGAAGCAGATCTGTCTCCCACAGAAATTATAATTATATGTAATTATCAAAACGTCCCTATCTGTAGCAGAGAATGTAGGCACAGATGGGGGAGACAGAATGCTGAAATCACCGAGGCCTCCACTTGTTTCAGTTACATGCTCCTCTGACCTTCTGACGAGAGTTCAGCGGAGGAAAGAACGAGAGACACAAAGCAGCAGTTTCTCCCTCTGACTAATGTTCCAAAAGAGCTCACTCCGGGTGAATTTGTTTTTTCTTCTTCCGTCTTCTCTAAATGTTCTGCTTGATTTCCAGAATTGTCTTCGGGTTAACACGTCGACAACCAAACCTGGAACGTGTTGGATGTGCGTCCGCTGCAACACAAACGAGAGACACGATTAGAAAAGAAGCTGTGCAACCTTGACGTCTCCCCACTTATTCACACTTGTGTGTGCACATTTTGGACACACGTGCACGCAATACAGTAGTCGTTTTTTTTATTAATTGCATTGTGTGTGTGTGTGTGTGTGTGTGTGTGTGTCTGTTTGGTTGCAGGAGGAACACGCTCCTGAAAAGCCAATGATAGAGAAATGGGAGAAAGAGAGAGAGCAGAGGGATAAATGCAGGGTAGGGATTTAAATGAGCAAAGAGATTGTGGCGAGCGGGAAGAGCCAGAGGTATAGATGCAGAGACGACCATGAGTGGGAGGGCGATGTGTGGGTGGCACAGAATCAAGTACATTTCTCCCAGCACTTACCAATACAACATAGCACATCACACAAACAGCACCGCCAAACAGATCTGCAAATACAGTCAATACCACACACACCAGGACGTGCTAATCAAGACTGCAAATCAGCCGCTGTTAGACCAAAGGGAAGAATGTGAAACTGTAAAAAAAAAAAAAAAAAAAAGCATTGTGTGCGTGTGTGTGCATGTGTGTGTATATGTGCATGTGAGAGACTATAGTAGGCATTCTGTAAACCTCCTTGTAGTCAGCCTCTTTCTCTCTCCTTTATTCCTCCAGCTCCCCTCCTTCTCCTCTTTTCTCCCTCGTTCTGCCTTTCTCTCTTTCTCAGATTCTGTGCGTGGGTTGAGGCAGCTAACTCTCTCAGAATAGCACTGCAGCTCTGTCTGTGTGTGAGTGAAAGAGGCAGTGAAAGAGAAGGGAGGCAGAATCCAATCTGCGCCCATTAGCCAAACCAGATTTCAAAGTCACATCTGCCCGTCTCTTGCTCGACAAGGATGACACTGACGCCTCACGCCGTCATCTGCGGGCGCTGCTCAACTTCCATTACCAGATTATTCTGCCCTGACTCTGCTCACTTCGTGAACCTCCAAACCACCATACCACTCCCCAATGCAATGTTCAATTACAGCTTTCTAAAAATGCATTTAGTTTAAAACAGCCTGTATACATACATATCTATAAATCTATATCTATAGATATAGATAAAGCTAGCCTATGTATGTATGTATATTAATGCAGGGTTAGTCCTCCTGCACCCAAAATCTCTTCCCAGCAAAGTGACTCAACATAGAAAAGAAGCAGATGTTCCCCCTGTAGGTATCTCTACACTGCTGCTGCTTCTGAAGCAATGCAGCAGAGGATGGGGAACCAAAGGGTGGAGGGCACAACACATTCAGAGCTGCGAAGATGCATGGCCACTGGAAGGAGAACAAAAAAAAACAACAAAAAAACATTTTTGTATCAAAGCAAATGAGCCCAAACGGCGCCCCTCGCTCTCGCTGCAGGATGCTGACCAGCTGTGCAGGCGGCTCGGCCGTGCAACGATTTCAACAGGTGTTTGTTGGAAATTAAACAAAATGGCTTCTTTTTTCCTTCTTCTTCTTCTCTCTCTTCTTCTCTTTAGACACGCTGTTTTCAAAACGCACTGTGATGTGAATCAGTGAGAGGGGAGAGGAGGGGGGGGGGCTCAGCACAAGTCATTTTGATGCAAAAGACATTTAATTAGAGAGACAGCGGCGGAGCAGCGGCTGATTCGGTGTTATCAGTAAAATAAATGCTGCGCAATGACTTCACGTCAGCCGACTGATTTGGTCACCGACTCCTCAGACCGCGGTCCGTCATTCATCTTTCATCAGGTTAACAAGTTGCAACTTGCACCGAATAAGCGTGCGGCTGATGGACATGACTTGCATGTATCAGTAGGCTAAAAAGTGCGTGGGTGTATCCGTGCCGGTGTTTGCGTGTGTATGTGTGTGTGTGTATGTGTGTGTGTAGTCCGGCTGGATGTGTCGCTCCGCGCGCGCTTGCGTGTGTGAGTGTGTGTGTAAGTGTGCGTTATCAGTGATCTGAACATCAATACGTGCATAATGTCGCGCTGCGGTGTCGATCAAAGTGCGCGAAGTGCCGATGAGCGCGTGAAGCCCGAAGCGCGGCTGTTTTCTGTGGCGCAGCTTTCGTCCAAATGTTTTGTTTGACAGCCTCCAGCCAGTCACAAACGCACACGCCAAACTCGTTTTTTTTTCTTTCTTTCTGTCAGACGCACGGAAAGGCGCAGTGAGCGGTGATCGTGCAGGTCTGCGCCCGCGCTGCGGTGTCTGGGTGCAGGTGAGAGGAGGTGCAGGGTGTCGTGTCTTACCTGCGCTGCTCCGGGCTCTGATGTGCAGAGGAGCGCGGGGAGAGCCTGCGCACTGTATCTGCCTCAGATGGCAGCCTGTTATTGTAGCAGAGGATGATCAGGACAGCGTGAACTGTTGCCGGATCTGCCACCTGTTTTTAAATGTCCCTGTTTCCTCTTCTTTCTCTTTGTTTTTTCCCCTCCACGAGATCTCAATCGGTCTTGATGCGCCTCCGTGAGCGTGCCGTTAATCCATTATCGCGGCAGAAAGAAGAAGAAGAAGAAGAGGGAGAAGGAGATGAGGGGGGGAGGTTGGTGGGGGGGGAGAAAAAAAGACGCGAGCAGGAGAGAGAGGGAGAGAGAGAGAGATAGAGAGATATAAGGAGAGAGAGTCAACGAGATGTTCTGAGATTTTCTTGATGCGTGTTACAATTCAGCCACATGTCAAAATAAAAGTATTGAAATAAAAATGAAAATGAAAAAAACAGTTTGAAGCAGATCTGAGAGATTCAGGCGCTCAAAAGGAACTTTTCTCCGTCTGGCTTTGACTGAGGCTGGCTCCCTTCATAATTTCCGAGCGAGATGCTTCACGCGGACTGACTGCGCCTGGCCTCGCGGAGTCCGCCGGCGGGGGAGCGCTGTGATTGGTCGGTCAGTCTGCTGCTGATGAGAGTCTCCGCGCTGCTCGCTGATGGTCATTAGGCCCATTCAACTGGTGGCGTTCATCTTAATCCCTCTCCATCTCACCTCCCTCTTTAACTGAGTGACCCCGGCGGCGTATATTTCGCCGGCTCTGACACACATATCGAAAAGATCCTGGATGCTCTTTAAAATGAATAAATAAAGGGGGATGAAAAACAAAAAAGTGGGGAAAAATACGGGTAGGAGAAACTTTCTAGATTAAAAGCCTATAAATTCAGCAGAAGACCTCCGAGGTCCAAAATGTGTGTGTGTTTTCTTTTTCTTTGTGTGTGTGTGTGTGCTAGAGGGAGAGAGAGGAAAAAAGAGAGACACGGTTGCCACAGCAACTGTGTCATTATGTTGGTGGCAATTATGAAAGCGATGAAAACGGGGAAGGGGAGGATTGGCGCAAAAGCTTTAACACTGGAGCGTGAACGAAACTGTCAATTAGACCCAGACCTGGATCCGCAACTCTGAGGTTTCCTCAAGTTTAAGGAGCAGAAGAAGGGGACAGTTGCGGGTCTGCAGACTAAAACATGAAGCATCATCAGGGGTGAGTGAGGGGGGGGGGGGTTGTAAGAGATGAAGTTCTTGTTTGGCTTCAGTCCACCGTCACATACAGGAGACTGCTTCCCCTCCGTCCTCAGATCTGCAGTACATGAATGAAACCGGATTTAGGTTTTCCAGTCACTTTTAACAGAGGATCGAGTTGCAGGAATCTGAATTGCACAGAGGCTAAAAGGATGAATCATAATTAACATCATTACACTGTATGTGACACAGGGAGGGGAAAAAAAGAAAAACGGCCTGCATCCCCTTTTACACCTGATGGAGGCTACATGACCACATTTAATAAGAGAGAAAGAAATGTTTGCTTTTAGGTAGCAGCAAGGAAAATGGCTTCAGCACAAACTGGGGAGGCCGTGCCGTGGAGGAGGTGGAGAGCAGGTGGGGAAGGAGGTAAGCACTTCGAAAACAGGGCTTGGGGAAGGTGTAAAGGGTTATGTGGAGCCCCAGGTGCCTAAGAAGGGCCTGATAATTACCTGCATGGCAGGCTGCTATTTCTACACAGGTGGGTGGGCTGCTGCATGTCTGCAGCAGAGGCTAGTGGAGCCCTTCATTAGATGGTCCAATGACGCTCTACCGGGTGCACTTTCACTCACTGGTTTGCTGGGGTGGATGCAATTACGGATTTCCTCATAATGGTTATTCCATCACTGCAGAACAGGAGACCACTATAAACAAAATGAAGTGCCATTATACGTCACTGAACAGTATAAGCTTCACTCCGGTATCCATTCTCAGCGGCTACACCGATACACACACCGATCACGGGAAAGCAGCATCATTCTTACCACAATAAATGCATATGCATCCAAAAAAAAGAAGAAAACAGGAATCCTTTTTATTTCACTTCTCGTATTTCAATGTTTTATTAATTTAAATAATTTAAAATGGACACAAAATATCCAGCCAACAGTCTGCATGATGACAGGAGTTTCAGAGGCACCTTTTCCATCCAAATCAACACAGCGCTTCGGTGTGTTTCCTTGGGAAATGTAGGCCCCGCATGCATTTAGAACAGAGAGAAAACCTGCCCAGGAAACCCCGCCAGTGCAACGGGTGAGAGGGGAGGGGGGACAAATTCTATCAAACGTGGATGTGTTTTTTTTTCTATCGATGTCTTCTCAGGTACCCACATGGCTGGTTGGAGGGCTGGGTATTTGAGAGTACATACTGCTTTGTAGGGAAACAGGGGTAGTTGAGCAACTCACGCGTCTGTATGCTCAGTAGAGATTTTTTTTCCTATAAAATAGCCTGGCAAACCTACCCTGTTCCCTAAAAGCTTCACATACAACCACAAGACAGCTGAATATGTCAATTAACAACTTTTGAAAATACTGGACAGTGAAACAATTTAAGAAAAAACTTGAAAAAAAAAATTAAAAAGGGGTTTGAGATTCCATGAAGAACATATCAGACATTTTATACTCCACTGCTAACTCTTCCCATACCTTTGCTTCGTTCAGATCACAATACTTAAAGTACAATTTAAAAAGATGTTACCACTATTGTGGGTAACAATATTTTTCTCCCAATAGTGAATCCACAGACTTCTTGCATAATTGTTAGCAACGTCTACCATATTTCCTTTTGAGCTCAATTTAAAACTGACTTTCAATCAAAGTAACATCCTGGTTTAGACTCAGGTGTGAGCGTGGCTGAGCAGTACACAGTACCATCACAGCAGCATTCAACTAAGAAACACTTGAAAAAGAGCTGATATCAGATCTGAGACAATAGTGGTTCTCTCATTAATGGACAGACAGTGAAAGCCATTCACTGTAGCACTCATTCACACAGGGCCCAGAGTAAAACATAACTGATTTCATGATTTCCGAAGCGAAGGTGCCATTTTTCCTTTACAAGAGGAACGGATATTTTTCATCACGTCTTTAGGTATGGAAATAATTAACAAACCTGTAATGCCAACCGAACAAACTGGCGGCAAAGCAGAGGGTAAGGTATGAGTACAAAGTGGACAGTCTGGAAAGGTGGTAGAAAGAGTCAGGAAAAAAAAAGGGAACAAAAACATCGTCAGCACACTTCAATATTTATATTTACACACTCTCTCACTCACATACGTACACACACATACGGAGAATTTCGCTGAGGTATTAAAGTCGCCTCAATGCGCGCTTTTTATCTGCTTTCTTTTTCCCTGCTACGTTATTAGTGCTACTGTTACTGTTATTGCTGGTGGTGGTGCTGGCTCCATTAGCTCCATTACCTAGAGCCGCCGGCACAGCTGCTGCGCTGGGTCCCGCCCTCTTCATGGGGTCACCTGCGTGCTTCTTCGGCTGTGGACCATCATTAGGGTCCTGAGGTGCCCCAGAAGTCCCGCCGGGCCCGCCCATGGCGTGGATCTCTGTGAGCAGACGAGCCCGGGACTCATATTCTGCATAGTCCTCTAACAGCAAACGCCCGGCCTCTTCGTTCAGAGCCGACTCCGGATTTGGATGGATGAGAAGACACTTGATCGTCTGCGGGGAAACAGAGGAGATGGAAACATTAAAAAAAGAAAGAAAACAGAGGCAGGAACACTTAGAGCAACAAAGACTGGCAGTCCCTCTTACAAGTAAGACATGTCTGAGGCCGAGTTCTGCCTTCCAGTCCCTCTTCAGCACGTTGACACAGATCTCTCCCTTGTGACCCACGTTGGGGTGAAAAATCTTGGTCAGGAAATACCCCTTGGGTGGAACCGCAGGGAAGTCCTTCCCGAGGACCAGACGCATTCGGAAAACGCCACCAGCAAATGGAGTTCCCTCTGTCAAAGCATAAAGAATTCATCTCATGAACAGTACATCTAGACTGTGCCAAACTTAGTCCATAAAAAGAAAGAGGGTCACAAAGCAGCAACAGAGTCAAACTAACAAAAACAGGGAAGCTTACGTCCATGTCAGTCAGATCATTGAGGTTATAGTCGTTATCAGAACCTGGTCACATACTCTCTAAGGAATATGTGACATTTACAAGATATATTGCGCTGCCGCTTGAAAATAATGGCTGAAGTCAGTAATGTGTGAAATTTTGGATGTAGTTTGTGTGCTACTATCTGATACAAATGCTCGTATCAGGACCTATTAAAGCAAATTGAGGCAAAAAGTTGCTATGTGGAGGAGTTAATGAAATGTGAAAAAGTGTCAGGCTCTTGAAGGCCTACTTAACAATAACAAGGTCTGAAGCCATGAGCTTATGAAGATAAGATAGCAATGACACTGATGGCTGTGTGGGTTAAGTGGGTTTTGTGTCTTTCATGTAATTAGCAACATCTAGAAAAAAAAAAGAGTATTTCCATGGCTCCTTGAATAATAAGTAAATCTTCAAGGAGCCATGGAAAAGAAAAAAAAATCACTTTGTAAAACTGATGCACTAATGCACTCAGATCACATGAAGAGTAAATTATGCAAACAAATAAAAGAAAACAGGTAGTTCCATGATCCTTGTGGAAAATCTTAACACTTGAGCTCAGGTTTAACCACAAACTACCTAAACATAGTGCAGGTTAACAGGCAAGGGTGTTATTACCTTAAGATAATGATAAAAGATTGGTCAGCCAGTTAAATCTCTCCTCAGTTCCAAATAGTTATCAACATATTTTACTAAAAGAGCACCAGTAGGGCAGCTGACATACTGTGAGCAACAAGTATAATGCAGATGCAACATAATTTAAAGTAGAAATTAGGAGTAAACAATTAACAATTAAGTGTTTTTCCCCCATTTACATAAAAGGGGATATGAAAATTATCATAGACCTTGACAAAGTTTATAACACATTATTTTGCTTTTTAACGTCCGTGTTTTATTCTTTGCTGACCTTTAATATATACAGCTAACTCAGGGAATATGTGATTCTTCCCTAACAGTTTCCAATCAATAAAATGTTAAAATATATGTTCTTCATTGAGCTTTGAATAATTCTTTATTTCCATTTTTTCTGATATTTGTAAATGACACAATCTCTAATGAAAAAAAAAAAAGACAATAGAGATGACCTATCTGTGATGTGCTTTATGCAACATTTTCATATTTTGAGAGAGAACACACCGCAAGAAATCAGTGCTGTCGTGCAAATTCATTTTGAAGCATATAATCATGACCACTGCCTGTTTGGCGAGACACCTGTCACAATCCTTACCTGGTCCTTCGATGGCTGTATGCAGTTCAGTTATATCTTCCTCGCTGGGATAAATCTTGATGCCCTCAGGCGGGTCCGCTGCTAAAGCCGAGACCTCTTTGTAGACCAAGCGAAGAACGTGAGGAGGCAAATTCTCCACATTGGAGTTCTGGAAATGACACAAAGATGGTTTAGTCTGTAAACTGCATCTAGTATATTGATAATGGCTTGGCCAAGCTTTGAAAATCCTAAAGTGACCACTTCTGTCACAATGTTCCTACACCAATAAATATATATCAAGCCAGCTATTCAAGTTTTATGTATATGCAAATCAGCAGTCTGTTTTTTTTTCTATCTCATGTCTCCACCAAAAATGGATATATTATGGCAATAATATACTTGTCCTATTTAACTTATGTTATTTTCTTTTTAGTATCTGGTAATTACCCTAGAGTTAGGTACAAACAAATTTCAATCTAACAATAAAAAATTCTGGTCTCTCTGGTGTATGTAGCTACCTCATAGTCTAATGAGAGTATTTATCACTTAATCTACCTGTACCTTGTATTATACATGATGAATTAATTATGAAAACAGTAAAACAAACCATTTTACTGATGCCCACACTCGATTAAGTAATATCACTGTTGCTTTCAATAGTAAAACAAAGATAATGAAATCCAGTTTGACAATCGACTAAGACCTAACTTTTCCTCCTCCTGACGTGCACACCGACGTTGTGTTTTTCTATGCTATTTCCATTTACTCTATTGTATAATGATAACCATCGTACAGACCTAGTGCTTTCTCTAGTGAGCAACAAAGTTGTTACAGCACCACCTTAAGTCTCCTCGCAAAAGTAAAATAGGTTTTGAGTTAATTTATTTGATCAAGATCACGATCCTTTAGGTCAGGTGTCGTTACTGTAACGTGATGGTAACTTTCACGTTACGTTTCGATACCGTTAGCAGTGTTAGCCTAGCCTCCATCTGATAACGTTGATGTTAAAGCTCCTCTGTGGCTTTAACATGCGTGATAAAAGCTATATTGTAATTGAGATTGATTTGTTTAATTAAATACACTTTGATGACGCGTCTTAATTAACACCGAGGGTTTCAGCAATTAGACAAAACCCACATTAAAAGCTCGACGGCAGGCGACGGCTAAACATCGGCTCAAGCTAGTAGCTAGCCGTTAGCTCTTAGCAATAAACTCGACAATCCGACTCACCATCTTCGAAAGGAGTTCTGCTGAGGCAGTGTGTGTCTGGCTGGTATCAGATAAGAGGAGACCTTTCCGTAATGTGTGAAATCTTTAATGAAAACTCAGCCGGGTGTCACTAGCTCCGGACCTTTTCTTCTTCTCGTTGACACAGGAACAAAAATACGATCCCCAGTTTAACCTACCGTCACTGACCAATGAGCACTTTAGAGACCTAAGATGTCACAAAATTTCAGCCAATCGTGAGGCACTGTTGTCCCTGCGTCACATTCGGATGCCCAATCAGCCACACGAAGTTAAAAACTGGACCGATGCTCGTCAGCTATTGGTCCGTTTGAAAAACTCACCCCCTTTCCCCAACAATACTGATGTGTAACATGAAACACAATAAAGACGCACAAGAGTTAAAAGAGAAATACATCTTGTATATCACATTTAAAAGGCAAAGAATAGGAAGAATAAGGGTATGTTAGATTCCTAGAGAGGGACTGATACATACACAATAAATCAAAGTTGCAACCTATTTTAAAGCATGCAAATGAAACCACAGCCAGCAAATCAGAGACAGCTCAAAATAGTGAAGATGGACAGATTTCTATTCACAAGAAGAGCTAAAACAAAAAATTATTGCATCATATTGCTCCACATGTGCAAAAAGAGAAGTTTATTCCTCCTTAAAACAAGGAGCATTTAGCATAAGTAAATATTTTTTCTTGTCTCCTCTTTGGAGTGCCAATAGTCAAAATCTATGGTATGGTTGCTGAACACCTAAAACAATAAAAATGTACATGCAGCAGTACCATATACATCTTTAAAAAATGAATCCATAGTATCCACAAAAACTTCAGCGATATCATAATAATGCTGGGGACTTTTGATTGTGGTCAGCATGAACGTTGGCTACCAACATGTAGGAGTCAACATGAATGGGCCATAAATAACCAATAAAACCAACATAATTAATAACAAGTAATGCTTATATCATTATCAATAAAAACATGCTATTGTAAATGACCAAAAAAAGACAAAGCAAGTATGCTGTTTCACAGAGGTCACAGTGTATTTGCTCAATATCTGTAACTCGTAAAAGCAACTTTGTATGGCCATAGTTTAGTAACATGATTAACCAAATTATCTGTATTGTGCTGTATACTTATATGTTGTATACTAAACCAAAGCGAGCAAAAATGATACATTCTGAAGAGCATCTCTACACATAAAAGTGATCCAAATTTGGATGGTGTAATATTAAGATTATAGATTTAATCACACAACTTTGAGCTACTCAGCCATTGTAACTTCAGAATATTTTATGAGGAGTCTGATAGTTTAGTGGCATATCAGGGCAGTAGGTCAAAATTAAGATACGTTTACATTACTTTTTATGTGGGGTTGTTCAATTATATAAAACAATGTGCATTATGTCTATGGTGAATCACATTTCATAAACTGAGGAAATATTTTCTAAAACCTTGATCATCAATGTAACTAGATGCTATAGCTGTCAGATAAATATATGTGCTTCTGAAAGTCATCAGATTTTAGCTCTTTATTTATTGTTATGTGCGCATAACAACTTCTATGAAATTGTTAGAGGTTAAAATATAAGAATAAAGTATGATACATACACTCACTGGCCACTGGATACATCTGTGTAATTTAATGCAATTCAATTTAACAGCTGTGTTACAATTTCTATGAAGTTTATAATGTTCAGTTTTTGTTGCCGCTGTCGGTAATGTGTGAATTAAATTATATGCTGTAACACTGCAGTCACAGTTGAACTGGGCTGTGTTATATTTACATGCCTCTCTAAATGTTCGCCCAATCTATTTACAAAAATAAGGGGGCCGCATATTAGAGACACCTTTAATTATAACACAGTACATTACAGTAGCACCACCAGCTATGACCTCAGTGATATAAAACACTTAATTGAATTTACACGGACAAAGTTTTTAAATTTAAACTTTGTAAAGGTCAAATGTATAGCAGAGCTGTTGAATGCTGAATTGCATTAACCTTTGTACCATTTTATCATATGAGCATTGTTGGGGGGCCTGAGAACTAACAATTTCACAGTAATTTTTTTCTGTACCGGACAATTAATAAAGAACTAAAATCTGACTGACTACATTCAGAGGCAAATATATTTTTCTGACAGCTATAGTTACTAGTTTGAGGATGGTCAATGAGCAGAACGAGCAGCAGGGGGCGCTGCAACACAACGACCCGCCGTCACGAGACGTCCGGCTGCACTGCGCGTATCCAAGGAGACAATAAGCTGCTTGTAACCTTTATTTTATTTATTGTCTGCCGTGATAAAGAGTAAAACCCAGAATCACGGCAGATTAAAGCGACGTGTTTTCCAGCGCTGCTCTGAATACCGACACTGGGCGTGACAGACAACAAAAACACAACAACAACAACAACAACAACAACTACGGATCCGCTTCCGGTTTCTGGATGTAGCTGTCAGACTCCAGCATCTTTTCCTTTTTTAACGGGGGGAATCGCTTTATCAGCAGGTCAGTAGCCTCATTTACGCTTTTGTCGATTAATAATAGTGTGAGTCAGCAGCGACCGGAGTGCAAACAGCGGGCCGCCACGTTAGCCTCCGTTACGGTAAGTTGAAGTTAGCAACAACAAACAAGATGGGCAACATAGCTGGAGCAAAAGCAGCCCGCTGTAACACTGTGGAGGTGTTTACTCTGTTAACGACACCCCCATCTCCTCTGTGTGTGTGTGTGTGTGTGTGTGTGTGTTAAAGCAATTAGCATGAGCGAAGGAGAGGTGTTTCATGAGAAGCAAAGACTGGAGCTGTGCGCCATCCATGCTCTCAACAACGTGCTGCAGGAGCGGGTGTTCACCAAGGAGACGGCCGACGACATCTGCAAACGGTAGGGCGCCGTGTGCACGGTGTGTCGGTGCTCATGTGTCTGCAGGGGGGGGGGGCAATATGTAGATGATTTGCATCAACCAACAAGAACATGCAAAGTGAGACTCCAGGAAATATAAGTTGTCAGCTAATAACTGACAGTTATTGGATCCCCAACCCCATCTGTGATGTGAGAGCTCATTCATTGACTTCATTACTTCATTTTCACTTATCACCTCAATCACACCACAAATGTATGTTGGCTTTCCATATTATTTTAATGTTTGCAGCAGGTGATCAACTTAAAAATCCAGCATTAAAGTGGCAGATCGGTCCTCTCAGACGTCACACTGGCTTCTTTCTTTAAGTCCCTGGCAGATGAACATCTAGCCTGCTGCTGTATGTTGTATTTACAGGGAACACTATGTGACTGAATTATATAGCGGCAGATTGTTGTCCACACCCTGACCTAGTTTCAGATATGGCAGTAATGCTATTTAATAGTGTGTTAGACGAACAACCCCTCCAGTGACTGCATACTTAAAGTAGTATAACTATAACTATAACTTACATGATTGCCTCTGTCTTCTCACTCTGTTTTGAGAAATGTGGAAAAAAGAGCATAATTGCAATGTCACACTGCCAAAGTCAAATATATGTAGTTAATTGATACTAACATGAGTCATGACCTGGGTAACTCATGACCTCGGCTAAAGAATTTTCTGCTGGAAGCGCTGTCTCACTGACTCACTGAATCTTTGTCCAGGTTGTTGGGAACAAATGCATCTGCTGTCAAGTTAAAACCACCATGTTTGGTGGGCAGTAAAGCCCAAAGTGTGGGGGTATCAAACAAAAATGAGAGCCAGCAAAACTTCAGAGAGCTCCTGATTTAGAGTCGCAAGATGAGCCAACTTTAAAATGGAACTGTAGCAGCCATGTGGTGGATTCTCCCTTTCTGAAATGCTCTGCTGGTCCCTCTCTGCAGGCTGGCTCCACAGTGTGTGGTGAACCCTCATCGCTCAGTGTTAGGCACGGGGAACTATGACGTCAACGTCATCATGGCAGCACTACAGAGCAGGGAACTGGCTGCGGTGTGGTGGGACAAACGCAGGTGGGTGTGAGACACTGAGAAACTTTTTTTTCTTATCAAGTTTTACTGCACAAATGTGTTTTTTTTTCCAGGAGTCATTCCATGTTTAAGGAACAGTTAATCCCTAAACATGCATTACTTTGCGTTTCTGGACTTGTTTTATCAGCTGGTATTGCATTTATTTTATTCCCTTGAGAAACTTGCAAAACAAAAAATATGTTTGTTTGGAGTTTGATGATTAAAAAGATAGTCAGAATGACACTAAGCATCAGCTCTATGTGTCAGGCAGGCAGAGAACAAATGCATCTTTTTAGACTCACAGACAGATGCAGAGTAGTACCCTAATAAGAGCTCAGTACAAGCCCGTGCAACCCCAAGGCATGTTGCACTGTGAATTAGGGGCGTGACTCGAACTTTTTACTCACACTCTTAACCCTCTCCAGCTCTATGTAAAAATGGGGATTTTATTTAGTGAAATGCAGGAAAGCTAGTCAGTGTAGCAAAAGTAAGTGAGCCAGGTTGAGGTCAAGTGAAAACACATTAACACTTTCTTTCTCCCTTTCTTTTAAATACAGGAGTGTCCAGAGCCTCTGTATGTCAAAGGTCCAGGGTTTTATTCTTAATGTCCCGTCACGGGTGTCATTGGGGATTGTGTCCCTCCCTCTCCGAAGGCGCCACTGGCTCGCGGTCCGGCAGGTTAATGGACACTACTACAACCTTGACTCCAAACTGAAGAGTCCCGTCTGTATTGGGGGAGAAGCAGAACTACGGTAAGAACACGAATGTTAAAATGTTTTCAGGACTCTTAAGAGCAGAAATGTAATCTGTGTGTGCGTGGGTCAGAGTTGATTCATAACTTGGCTTTCGCTTGCTGCTTGAACTCTGTCTGGACTCGAGTGTGTCTCTGACTCGAGTGAGTCATCCCATATGGGTGGTCACATGGGGCTTACCTCACCGTTTGTTTGTGTTAGAAAGCAGCACTGTGGTAATCTGCCTCCTTGTCTGCCTCTGTGTTATTCTAACTTTTTCTCTTCTATCCCCTCTTGTTTCTCTTTCAGCACATTTCTCAGTGAACAGCTTTCTCAGGATGTGGCAGAGATGCTCCTGGTTGTCCGGCGGGAGGTCGAGGAGGACGGCTCTTGGCTGAACTCTGACAACCCCAAGAAGTGATGCCTTGGGATGGGGACATTACTTTACATAGCATGGAAGAAAAACTCCTCTGGGAAAATGACAGACTTTTTTTTTGTTAAAAAAAAAAACAAGCCAACACCTCATACAGAAACTCTTCAGGGAATGCACTAAAATACATTTAATAACTACACTCAAACACACAGAGGATATTCCAAAGAGAAGCAGAGATGGGTGTTTACTCCTGAAATGAACAGTTTTGATTGTAATGGCTGTAATCTATCGCTCTGATATGACCCATGTATCTGCTTGTCCTGCTCTTGGTACCTTTTATTTTAACAGTGGGAAGGTGCATCTCTGCTAACTAAGTTTGAGACAAATGTGGGCGAGTTTGATGATGCTTGAGTAGTGACAAATGACTGAACTTTTACCGTTTTTGTGATTGCAGTGTTGGTGCATGAAAAAAAACAGCTGCAACGGGGATAACTGGACTACTTTGATTAGAAACACGTCACAGAGATGAAAATGGTTTAACTGAATTTGCCACGTAAGATATCAGTATGGCGTCGCCATGGTCAAAATGAGATCAGTATGTACTGTGGGTACAAGATGGTTAAAAATTGATCAGTTATCAGGCAGTAGCTCAGCACCATCTCTTGTTGTAAACCTTCTATGCACTGCGGAGTTAGATTTGTTCGCACTGTTTGTTTTTGTGTGCTTTCATACAGACACAGGTACTGTGAAGGCATCACCTGGTGAGGCGTTGAAGGACTGCCAGTGTCTTTGCATGTGTTCGTCCATTTACTGCCACGTTCCAGTCATTTTTTAAAATAGTGTGCCATGGTTTCTAGATTTTTTTAATGTGTTTTGTTAACCTCCAGCCAGCCATTGCTTTTCTTTTATTTACCATCAGTATGAAAAAGAATTGAGATGTGGTTTAGATCGATAATCTGTCACAGTGAACATTGTGAAACTCCTTTTATTTTGTTATGTCATTTTATTGTTGCGCAGTAATGCAGGTTAATCCATAATACTGAAGTGCTGACAAAACAAAAGCAGACATGGCTTTGATGATGATAGATTATCCACCTCGACTAGGTTTCAGGTTTCTACAGATTGAGTTTCCCACAGCTCAGTCATGAATGAAAGCCAGTGGTTGCGTGGAGGTTAAGAAGATCACTTTATTTGACATCTAAAAGGAATATAAAGTACATCATTCTTTATAGGTTGTAAATGAGTCAGACATGCAAAAGCCAGTTCTGTGACTGTATGTAACCTTTATGTTGTATTTTGTCACTCCTATTGATCTATGCATATCCAAAAGAATAGGAGCACTATCTCTGGTACACACTAGTGACTAACGTACACATACACCTAAGCTCAGAGGTTCATAATATTGAAGCTTATTTATATTAAACTTTGACCTCCTGTTTTAAGTATAAATCTATTGTTAAGCATGCTGTGTGTTTGTCATTTACATTGCATTGACTTGCAGACCAGATGAAGGTTATTGAAGTTATTTTTATTTATATTAGACTCTTGAGTGTAAAAGGATGCCATTCAAAAGGAGCATTGATAACCATACAAACTCAATTCAAGGGTTAACAAGGTCAGTTGGCAAGGACGGGGGATTCAATGAAATCTCCAACATACCATATCATATATACACAAAACATCTTGGAGAGATCTCAGAAACCCAATGCTATACATAGTTATTATTGCTAGTTACGGTAGGGCTACTGCAGCACCAGTAGCAAGAATCATATTGCTATGTACCTGCTGTCATTGCATGGGATTTGTAGTTCTCCACTCTCAAGATTTGAGTGGCAGTTGTAGTTCTCCATTCAATCATTAAAACAGGGTCTTGTTAGCCCTCAAGTTTTTTTTTTTTTTTTAAGAGCAAAGATTCATGATTACTCAGATATTATAGACAGTGAGATATACAGAATACCATAAGGTAATACAAGGAAAATACAGAATTGCCACCTATAAAAAGTAATAATAAAAAAAAACTGATACCAAGTGAGGGAACTGCATAACCATTCACAGAAAAAAATGTGTCTTGTTGCTACGTGCCAGTGTTTTTCTACAACAATATTTATATAAAAACTTAAAAATAAATTGGTGGTACTGATACATTTAAGAATATAAAACTACAACGTAGTAACGTCAATACCATTCTGACTTGCCTCACCACTGTTCACAGTTTACACAGAGTTTGGACAGACAAAGGGAAAGAATTTAGACCAAGTGAACTTGGTTCAGAGCTTTGCACAACCACCCTACCAGCTTTATCACTGTGGGTCATTACCCACAGTCTGTCTGGACCAGTTTCTTTTAAGTGCTTCAAATAATAATGATATTCAGTGGTACTGACGTTACGCACTTTGAAATCACACCTAGCATTCATTTTATTTAGATTAGTTTCTTTTTCATTTCAGTAAAGTGTCCATTCATATGAAAACTAAACATTTTTTTTCTATACATTTCCTAACAAAAAAATAATAATCAACGTGAATACAGGTTCCGCGAATGGGCAGGGTTGGGGTGTGATTGACTTCCCCCGTAACCAGTCAGCATGCTGGGAGAGTACTGCACGTCCAAAGCAGAAGATTCAACAGGAGAGATGGTCCACAGGTGTGTCGAAAGAAAGCGAAAGAGAAAAGAGCTCATTTAATATTGAAGCATAAGGAGAAAAATTCATCACAAGTAGTTGACAACTCACGTTTTGCTCACAATCTGACCAGTAATTGATAATTAAACTTAAAAGAGAAGAAATAGTGGTATTGTACTGTAAAAATAACTGATTCCTCAAAAGGAAGTGTGGTCAGTTAAGGGGACTAATGCAGTTCTCAATATGTTCATTATTTTGACAAATTTACACAACGTCAGGTCCACTTACAAGCTTTTTCCAGATTTCAGCTGCAACTTGTTATCTTCTTCAACACATGTAGTTTGCTCACTTCTCATGGAGGTAGCCAAACTCATTTAGACTGAGAGCGGGGTCATGTGATACCTTTTACGTCATTTACTTATTAATGGGGCAGAAGGATTAAAACTCCAGATTCCATCCTCTGAGGACCATGAGATTCGACTGAAAACTCCAGATGAAGCTAGAGAGGGGATGTCTTGATTTTATTCCTGTCGCCAAGACTTGACTGAAAAGGAGTGAAGGTACTGAAATTAAAGAGGGGCATGCTCCTCCTAAAAAATGCTGTCTTCAGTTTGATTATGAAGATCATTTTGACAAACAAAAAAAAAGCTTTCAGTTGCATCTTATGGTCCTCCCAAGTGGATGGAGTTTACTCAGTTGTCATGGAGATAGCTAAGCTGTCATGAGACTGGTCATGTGTGGTCATTTGTACATAGAGCTTATCATATCACATCTCACGGTCATCTGCTGAGGAAAACTGTGAAACAATTGAAATATGCAGGAAAAAAAGGCTTGTAAGGGGACCTCGAGTTGGGATAATTTTTTTTTACCAGTTTTATCCTGGATGTTGCCGTTCATTTAAATAGTTATGGTTGACGTGTTGTGAAATGGTCAGATAGTGATGATAAAACATGAGGAGCTTTCAGATGTACGTTAGACTTACGCACAAGTTAACTGGTTAACAGTGAAATGATGCAAATTCTCTTTCACGTTTTGAAGCATTGGGTGAAAAAACAACAAAAGGCCAGGCCACAGGGTCCTGCGAGGTCGAAGCCCCACCACCGTGTTAGTCCGTTTGCTACTAATTATTGATAGCGAGCGTGTGCACGAGCAGCAACGATAAAATGGCACAGACTGCGATGGCGTCACAAGTACAGAGGAACTCACAGAGGGGGGTGGGGACTGCCTGTCAGTCAAGGGAAGGCTCTCATAGCCAGGGTTGCCATTGGAGGAAACGTTTGGAGTCCTGTATAGAGATAGAAAGAGACAAGGACAGAGGAGAGAGGGAGGAGAGGAGGAATGGAGGATGAAGAAGAGAGGGAGACAGGGGTGAGACACATTGAGAAAGACAGAGGGGACGGAGGGCCGCGGGGTGACGGGGACCCAAGGACAGGTAACAGGGAAGAAGGAGAAAGAGCGGTTAGAAATATGGTGCGTAAAAACACAGCACTCAGTATAGCTAGTAGGTATTAGTACCACTGGCACTCAAGCAAGGCACTGTGAGCACCAGCAGCCGGCGTGCAGTCCACTCCTGACTGATGATGCACTGCAGGATTTATACAATAATCTGCAATTACATGCATTTAGAGCTGGGTGTGACTCACCAGTCCCATTTCAGCTGTAATGTTGTTTTCCTAATGAATCTGTTTATCTGCATGATAAACCCCAGAAAGCTTTTAAAGCAATCCTGAGCAGATTCCATTTAAGTGGAGTGGACTGTATTTTTAGCGCTAGCTGAGTTTCTGAGCTTTGACGCTTTGGTTCAGTCAGTATCCTTGTATTTTCGTGTTAATGTTAGATATGGGAGCAGTCAAATTGATCAGAATAGGAAATTAAGTAGTCCACGATTAGGTTTTCTCAGAGCACTAACTAAGCTTGGAAACACCAGTGAGGGAGAGAGGGGAGAAACATAAGAAGATGAGAAAATCTGAAAGCCAGAAAGGGGGCAGAACCAAAAAGGAAGAGAAGAAGAGAAATAACTGGAGAGATTTGGACGCCACGGTGAGGAGACAGATGAGAGTGATGCAGGAGGGTGTGTGGCAGGGGTCGGTGTGGGGGGTTACCTATAGTCAACCTGAGCCTCACATCGCCGGAGTTTTTACAAGCGCTGCCTCGTCAATGACACCCTCCCCCCAACACAGCAGTAGTCTACTACTGTTTAGGAGACAGGACGCCATTTGAGACAAGATCTGTGAAATGACCGAGCGGCCTACATCGTCTGTCCTGAAACACTTCGACAGACGAATAGACAGACACACAGACAGACAGACAGACCTCTGGAGTTGTGTCTGTTTCTCTGCCTACACTGTAGTCCATATTGACCTGTCTGTGTGTCTGTCTGCAATGCATGTGCTTAACCTGACAGCTCTGTGGATTTGGACTAATCCTTCATGTCTGTATATACTGCATGTATACAACAGTGTGTAAACCTAGCTGACTACACTGATCTTCCACTGCTCTCTTGTTAAGATTGTGTCCAGCTTCTATTATGTGTGCGATGAATACAATTATAAGTGTTTGGAGGGAGACGTCTGTAAAGTCAAGCTTAATGTTTTAACCAAAAAGACTACGTGTCTGCGTAAAAAGCAGCTAAATATTGCTCAGTCAGTCTCTGTGTGTGGTTTGAAGTGTACTTTGTGTTGTCATGCTGCATCCTTACAATGCCTGATCTGGGGGGCATCAGTGGGTACAGATCTCGACACAGAAACATGGGCTTGATGCCAAAATTGGATCTGAGAGCAACCTCGTCCTCCACTTGCAACATCTGGGACGTTCTGTCTGTCTGTCTGTCTGTGTGTCTGTGTGTCTGTGTTACTCACGGGAGGGGCGGCGCGCTAGAAAAGGGGGGTGTCCACCCGGCCCCCGGGTAATTATAGAAGGGGGCCATGGCCCCTCGCTGAGACCCCGAGGCCGTCTGTCTACGTGCCTGATGGGAGGTGAACGGGTCCTCACTCTCGCTGTCCGAGTCTTCGTACTCCTCTGATTCACTGTTGTCATCCATGAAAGAGAGAGAGAGAGAATGATGAGCACCATCGTGTCTGTGTACTTCGTTCTATACACCTGCTGTACCAAACTCCTGAATACTAAATTCTACCTGTGAGCAAATTAAATGAAATTCTCTTCCATGTGGATTGTGGAGAGCCAGATCTTTTTCAAGGCAACATTTGAACTAGCTATCCACAACACAGTCCAACATTTTTAGCATAATTAATCTATTAATCCAATTGCCGATGATTTGGACAGAGTTTCAGTGAATGGAGGAGCAGAAGAGTTCTCCCTGACACCAAGATGGATTTACTGCTTTTCAGGACATTCTGTCCAAGATCAATTTATGCTGTCAACTTTACCCAATGTTGATGCAGTGTAAATGCCTTCTTGGATGCCTGCATGGTAGATAAAGGAGGCCTTCCAGTGAGAAACAAGCACTGCAGGGATTTTTTTAGCTGCCCTTACAGAAAAGAGATTCTGGCCCCTACGTGGTTCTAAATAGTAACTAGTTCCCTGTGTTGATATTACAAAGGTGTTGTAGTTATTCTTAAAGTCTGGGTCACATAATAAAACCAGGGTTTGGAACTCTTTCACAATAAAAGCATCACGGCTTTCTGCACACTAGTGGCCCACCATCTGTAGCAGAATCCACCACTGATGTCTTATTTGTCCTTATGTTTATTAGAAATCAATTTAAAAGAAAAACAACTGCTGAAAAAATAACTGCGCACACACATATCCCGATCTCTCTCACCTGGGGAAACTCCTCCAGGCACCAGGCAGAGAGCAGAGAATGGCAGTGAAGGCCAGAGCAGAGAGGAACGAGTAAAGGGAGAGATAGAGCAAACCCTCCATCCCATCGTAGCACAGGCCCTTCAAAGAGTCAATATAGTCCTAAGGGAAAATAGACAGAATAAAGAAGACTAAAGACGCAGTAATTTATTCTAAGAGCAGGTCCTGTATGTTTGCACTACACCTTGTGTTACCTTATTAAGACCTCGGCAATTCAGCAGTGCCACCAACTGATGAAAGTTTCCCTCTGTGGAGTTGAGTATCTGCTGAACCTCCCTGAGTGATTTCTGCAGTGAAGAAAATTTACTTCAAGTTGAAGAAAATCACAGCAAAGCCAGTAGATGTTTTTTATTTCTTAAGCTGCGTGGTTCCACATTTTAACATACCTCAGCTTTGGGGAACTGTGTGAGAGCATTTCTGTCCAGACTGGAGAGGTGCGTGTGAATGTTGGACAGAGCCCTCTGCGACTGGGTCAGCAGCTGAAGCCAATAAGTCAGCGGAGTTAAGAGCTTTCATTTTGCACTATTGCTCGAACATATCATTAATATGCTGGGAGCGTAGCTGTTTATCTGCAGAGCAAATCATGTAAGGACAGGACACACAGTAACAGCTGTGCCTCCCGTCCTCAAATAATTTGTCCTCAACCGGCCTTCAGCAAGTCTGACATGCAACCTGCTCGCTTACTTTAAATCGGCGAGGGCAAGTGTGGCAGCTGAACGCCTGCAGTATACTGCGGTATATACATAAAACATGTGACTGACAGAGGGTTTGGTTGGGGTCACGTTACCTGCTGGAACGGACTGTTCATGCGCCTGCTGCAGGTCAGGTAATAATCCAACACATCTGAATGGCCAACAAAACACCAGCGCACAGCAGATCAGTGCACAATAGAAAAGATGTGAGAACATTTAACAGTCATTATATTAGGTTGTGCTGACAGCAGCACAGTCGGGAGGTAAATCAAGTGCATTGCAGCGACAGGAAACAACCAGCACGTTCAAAAAGTTTTCACTTGCACAGGGACAAGGCGGACACTCTACCTGAGCTGGTGCCCGTGTTGAACTGGGTGGAGTTGAGGACAAATGCGTTTGGGTCCGAGCAGAAATCACTGAGAGCCTGGCAGCACAGCAAGAGTGACAGGGACAGTGAGAAAGGATGACGGGGTGGGGGGGAAAAAAAAAAACAGCAGGAGAGTGGGACAGATGAGGCAAAGGAAGGAGGGCAAAAGAAAAAATGATCACAAGGGAGAAGTTAGCCGACACACTGACCGACTGACATACTTACCTCCTCAGATATTTGACAGCAGTTTACGGCACAGTGACACATATCGATCTGGTTGCATCACATGCCGCCCTGGACAAATCTCACATCCAGTTTTCCTTCACTCATACCCCCCCTTCTGTTTTTCCATATCACCTCTATGCATTGTTTCACAGTCTGGCCTATTTTTTGAAGAGGATGCACTCAAGCGAGACACAGTGCAGCCACAGACCCACTCAGCTTGAGATCTCCCCACCAGAAGAGGGAGTGAGAGCCACACAGAGAGCCCCGGTGGCTGACGGGAAACGTGGCGAGCCGGGACAGAATAAAGCGGGCGGGCCCACAGCTGGCCCATTGTTTCCCTGTCAGTGACCAGGGACAGAGCAGCTCTGTGTGGACCCACAGGCCTTGGGACATCTCCCGCCAGCTCCACATGACACAGAGACTGTTAAAGTAGGCAGCAATGCAGAAAAACAGCCACCATTTACCATGTTCACACACCCCCGGCCCAGACCCAAACAGTCTCCCCTTCAGACAGAGAGAGCACTACCAAACCTCTCAGGGCGAGCTGAAAAAGGGCCGTCCTCTGTTTGAGACATGAAAACGGTCTCTTTGCTTTGTTCTTGATAAATGTCACTGCCTCTAAAATGTGGCTGGGTTTATGCCCGTAAGACGCGGCACACTGGTGGCGTTGTCATGTTTAGGCGATAAAAGCACAGCTGGGCTTTGAGATCAACATTGTCCAACAGCACTTCAGTGAATTTTACTTTCACAGGATTACAGTCACACTTCCACCTCCTCACATGCTCAGCCTAGAGCCCCAAGGGTCCGAAGTACAGCACTGGTGATGCTTTACCCTCTCTCTCTCTCTCTCTCTCTCTCTCTCTCTGTCACTCACTTTAGCGCTCTCTCTCGCTCTCTCTTAAACTGATCTCAAGATGCACTCTCCCGCTCTTCCTCTTCCCTCCTCGCTCTCGTCAAAAGCACTTCTCTTCATCTTCCATCTTAACTTCTTGAAGCCAAATGCCCACACACTCGCAAACACACTTACATGGAAAACACGCACTTTAAAGCACAAACACACTTTGTCCACAAACGCACTTGTGCACACGCACATTGAATCTTTAATCTCTGCCCCATTTTTCTGCCTTTTTGGTCCTCTGCCATGACTGCAGCGTTCCCTAGGAGGCAGGTCTTTTCACAGTTTAGCACAATAGGCACAGAAATCACACACTAACACACACAAACACACACACACGCACGGCTTTGGCCCGAAATTGTGGTTCGGCCTCCTATAGCTCTCTTCCCTTAGCTGTACCCGGCCAATCCCTCCCATGACAGTCCCATTCACTGCCCATTCCTCCAGCCCTTCATCCCTCAGCTCGGCTCCCCCAGTTTTACTGGGTCTACTCACCACTACAGTGGCTGTCTCCAAGCCCAGGGAGCCCCAGCTCAGGAAAAGAGCCAGCCAGGCCAGCACGGTCATCCTGTGGGGGAGCAGCACAGAGTCTTCAGCCAAAAGGACACCCTGAATCCAGAGTTGTATAGTTTGTGTCTAAAGATACAAGTGTGTGTGTGTGTGTGTGTGTGTGTGTGTGTGTGTGTGTGTGTGTGTGTGTGTGTGTGTGTGTGTGTGTG
>JBAJHX010000036.1:12396923-12435365 GCA_037176925.1 Amniataba percoides | reverse complement strand
TGTGTGTGTGTGTGTGTGTGTGTGTGTGTGTGTGTGTGTGTGTGTGTGTGTGTGTGTGTGTGTGTGTGTGTGTACTCACAGGATGAGCAGCCAGCGGGCTTGTTTGGCCAATCCCAACAGGATGAACAGACACACTATGAGGTCAAGCAGCAGCAACAACACGTATGAAAGCCACCTGTAACAAAGGAACATAGAAACACCACAAACATCAAATAACGCAATTAGATGAAGAACTGTAGAGGAATGTGCAACCAAGTATTTGACCAAAGGAAAAAACTTAAGGTCACTCTTCCACAGCTAACCTTTTACCACTTCAAACTGTGATTAAAAATGTTTTGATAAGAAATAAAAATACCGTTTTGTTTGTTTTGTATTTTGACAAAATTTTACAAGCACTTACAAAAAGGAAAAAAGGAGAAACTTAGCACTAAAAAACCAAGGACTGTTTGTTGTTATCACAGAACAGTTGATATGTCATTCCCCAGAGGAAATACTACTGCACAGACAGAAACCTGTAAAAATTTTAATGTAGTTTTTTGATTCATGTCGTTGCTGTTTTATCTATGATTTTATTTTATGGGTGTTTATTTACTGCGTTTTGGTAATCAAAGTAGTTCGATTCGGAATAGTGCCCTTTAATAAGCTTTTATGGATGTATGAATTAAAGGTTTTCCTCCACATGCGACATAAGCAACTGCAGCAAGGTGATTTTTGCCTCAGTGGTAATCGCTTTTTCTGATTTTACCTTTTACAGTTTTTCCCAATAAAATAGTCTAACTCTGACTAAATTTGGGGAACTGTGATAAGTAGTGGGTGGAAATTGTGCGAAACAGCAAAGGTTTTTGTCTGTTTTTCTGGAGGAGTTGATCCAGCAGGAGACACGATATCTTAAAGATCTACACTTCAGCAGTGAGGGAGTTACGTGAGTAACCTGTTATTAAATTGCTTATCAGTGGCTGACACAGAGATTTCAACCCATAACAAGTCGTGAGCAGTTTGATAAAATGTCCTTTCCAGTTTTTTTAGAGTTTAAGAGGCCTGGAGAGGCTAATGTAAATCATTCTTTCTTTCTTATCTCTTCAACCGTTTTGTGGCCCTTTATGTTTATCTTAGGACCCTTGTGAGGACAGCAACCACTGCTGTGCAACATCTGAGGGCAGTACACTGCAGATATGAGGAAAAATATCCATTGCCGTTTGAGTTTGGCACCTCGTGTATTTCTGAGAAAAAAAAACTCACAAGCTTTGATTTGTCTGTTTTTGGTAATGTGTGAAATATACAGTGCTCTTTCTATCATATTCAGGTTTTTTCATTTGATCTGCAGTTAAAACTTTTATAACATTATTCGAGTCAGTGCCGATCTATGAATCTATGTTGATCTATCTCACTGTTGATCTGTCTCCACTTAAAAATGAAAAATGAAACATTAACTCATCGTCTGCGCACACATCTGTGGTCAGGTCGAACAGCTTTATTTGCTTTTTGAGATAAAGAAGACACAAGGCTCCAGTGTATCGGGGAAGTGGTGAAGACAAGGCTGAACCTCACTTAACCTCTCATTGTTTAATGGATGAGTTGCATTCTCTGTGTTTGCCATGTGTGGTTTGTTTACGGGAAGCAGCACTTTCACACTGTTGTTCCAATGGACATTATTTATCAATACTTGCGTACACTTATGGACTTTTATTACCCGGTTCAAGCGCGTTCATTTTGGAATATGGACAAAGCATCAAAGCATCACATCAAGTGTGTAGAGCATCAAATGCATAGAGCATTTTGTTTCTATCGCATTACCTCAAGAAAGCCTTCTTAATCTTAATAAACATGCAACATTTATGAAAGGCTGGTTAGTACTGTTTCCTTGGCCTCATATAATGCTAAGAGCAGGGGTGTGGCAGTGTTGATACAGCCGGTACATGTTGATATTTGTGAAAATAACCCACAGGGTTTGTGTGTTTTCCTCTCCAGATGCTCCCATCTGCTTATTTACTACAATAACTTGTCCGAATAGAAAATAGTTGAAGGAGAAGACTTGAACTGTGCACTAGATTCTACTTAAGTCTCACCAAAAGTGGCCGCCAGATGTAAGGAGGTTAACCTCAGACAATAGATGAAGTAATTGGAGTATATAGAGTATATGTAGGGAAGGAATCCTCTTCTAAGGAATCCTCTTTTTATTGTAATTTTCATAAAATGCATCCAAGACTTGTATTTTAACAGTAAGTTTGTGTTTATGGCCACAATGTTAAACAGACATACAGATCAGTGTGTTTTGTAAATGGGAAGAAGAATTCCAGTTGTTTTATTTGCGGTTGATGAAGCAAATGGAATTACGCCATCTATTTTATTGGAAACTGTGTTAGACGAATATTTACTTCTTGCACAACTGCCAAGCAGATACATTTCTGGGCAACATGTTCAAAGGTCAAATTGCAAATAAAAACATTTACTTCCAAGAAAGCTGACTGTCACAGGCGATGTTAACCATTGCAGGTGTGGCAAAAGAGATAACTGTCTGATTCTCAGCTTGTGCCAAAAAAAAAATGCAATACAGATGTGTCTTCTTAAATTCAGTTGCTCAAAACTATTTCAATATACTATTGCAACAACACTTTATTTTACAGTCATGAGTAATGTTTTCTTGAGAAATGAACTGGAAAGTGACAAACTGGTATTTACTGTCGGGACTTTCGCTTTTTGTTTAAAACAACTGCTCCACTTCACGGCAAGAAAATATTCCATTAATGATGCACTATTCATTTACAACTGGGAACTTTGGGCTTCATATGCAGTAGGGTGATATCTGAGCTGCTTATTAACAAATTTGACATTTTAGCATAGTCAGGTAGCAAATGAAACACTGTCCCTGCTTTCCTTCTCAGTGCCAGATTACATAGCTTTTCTCAAGAAAAGTATTGATTTGGAAATTACAGACACATAAGATGTGTGGCAACACAAATCATTTGTATAAAATGGCTTTGAAGTATCTTATTCTGTATCTGTATCTAGACACATAGTGAACATAATAATGTGTATTTGCTAGAAGTTACACATCCACTCATCTAATCAAGCCTCACCTGTAGTCCTCATTGACCATCAGAGTGTTGGCCGCCCAGCCGGGTGAGAAGGGGCTGGGCATTAAGCCGCTGGTGGGCACCACTGTGGGAGCCACCGAGGGCGGTACCGGGGTCAGAGGTATGATGGACGCCCCACTGACACTGCTGTCATTCCCCAGGCCTGCGTCTATACTGGAGCGAGCCAGCGAGATGGAGGAGAGGAGGTTCACCACGTTCTCAGATAACCTCCGGCAGTTCCGCGTCGACACCAGGAACGGTTTACTGCCGGTAAAGAGCTCCTCCATAGAGGTCAGGGGGCCAGAGATAGACAGCTGCAGCCCAGAAATTGTGTCTGAAATCTGGAGAGGGAGGAAGGAAGAATGTGAGGAGATGTTAAGTGGGACGGAAACCGCAAAGTGGAGATGATGAGGCTCATAAAATCATGGTCCGCTCAGAGTGGTTGCGTTATGGACATAAAAAGCTGAAGATGGGACATCTTGGTGCCGCAGCTTGCTAATGCTTGAACCTCAAAGTGAAATACTATAAGCAAAACTTGCTGATTTCTACTGAGCGAAAGAACTTACATTGATGTCCGCCCATTTATATATACACACACATACATATAATATATGTTACAGATATTTGTTTTGTTTTGTTAGTTTGTTCAAATAAAGTCTTTTAAAAGATTTTAATTGTTTTGTTTGTAGTTGAGAAGAATAGTTGAGAATATGTTTCTTGATGAATGCGTCTTATTGTTCACTTTTAGCAAATACATGTTTTACTTTTTAGAGCATCCACATGTGTGATTCTTAAAAGTTTGACGAGTACAAGCCCAGATTATTCTGTCGAGTGACTTTCAGCCTTATTCTTTCTCTCCAGTGTGACTAATGCTGCTGGTTTATGAGGGTCAGATTAGATATCCTGATAAATATATTTGAAGTATTGGTATGTAAGTTTCTTTCATATGAATGGTCATGAGCTGGACCGATTAGCTGATATTTTTCACTTGTTTTTTACACTTTTTCAGATGTCATGATCTTTTTCACTGTAGAGTTGCTGACCTGTATCTTCTGCAGAGCGCAGCAGAAGGAGGACATTTAGCAGTCTGACACATAAACCACTGTCTGACCACAGGCAAATCAATAAACCAAAAGTTTCTATCTGATTTTCTCTCTCTCTGCAGACCACATATGAACACATCCTCTCTCTCTGTCTCTCTCTCTCTCTCTCTCTCTCTCCCACATACACATGCATGCACACAAACACACACACAGACAACATCAGGCAGATTAGATATTCTGCATGACAGTTTACTTGCAGAGAGCAGCACTCACCAGCAGATCAATGGAAGCTAGCGTATAATTGGCTGTGAGAAGAGACGAGGTCAACTGATACATCCCATCATTAGCCTCGCTGTTGCCATAGAAACCGATGCCTATGGCAACACTGCAAAGTGGGGAAAAAAAGGAGACATGAAAACACTGAGGGAGGGTGAGTATATATACTGTTTGTGTGTGTGTGTGTGTGTGTGTGTGTGAGAGAGAGGGCAATAGAGGAAGAGATAGCAGAGGCATAAATGTAATGTTTAATTTAGTGTGTATGTACATTTTAAATGAATGTGACACAGGAGATGGAGCTGGAGAGCACGGGATGTGTGTGCTCTGGATGAGCATACCACCAGTGGAGCGCAGGGGAAGGAATAAACAGATGACGGGGAAAAAGCTGACTCTTTGCACTCAACGGTTAAGCTCCAGCAAGGAAAATATTCGAAATGTTAAACATAGCGACGTGTTTACACATCTTTCTGTTATTCAAATATTCAGATTAAGGCTCAGGCCAGATGTTCATCAAATCCCCTCAAACCCGGGAGGAATGGTACGACCCAATCTCCCACAAAGTATCTGACCCAGATTAGAAAGCAGGGGGAAAAGGAGGAATGTGTGTCTGCGTCTGTGTGTGCTTTGCATTTCAAGCTGCCAAATGTGAACGCTGTCTAACGCAGCTGCATTTCAAACGACATACTCTGCTGTTGTGACCAAAGGCCACCATCTGGAGGAAAGGGTGCTTCATGAAATATTTCCAAGAGGTAAACTGCGGTATTATTTTTCATCCAGAGAGCTCTCGTGCCGAGTGTCAGAGAAGAACACGACTACATTGCATTGCGCTCCATAAGGGGGAGACATGAACCACATCAACCTACAGTCTGCATATGATGACATCATTATGCCAGCTGAAATCAGATCTGCAGGACATTATGTCCTGCTATATGGCAATACGCTCTCAATGCATATGAACGTGCAAGGAATGGACTAAAATATAATAACAAGCACTGTTGAAGCATTAAATTGTAGTATAATTTTATTACGGCACACTGCTGGGCCTGTAGCTTTAGATTTAAAAGCCAGCTGCGGTTCCCCACTGTGACTCTTGCTTCCGCTATACAAGGCTGCATTGGACAGATGTCAAGCAGCATTTCTGTATAATGCACAGCGGAGACAATGCACTGACTTGATGACTGCATGGTCACCAGATCTGAGGGGAGCACCAGTGGGTAAATGACTGCTGTAGCGTAGGTGGGCAGGCTGAGCTCATCATCACACACACTGTGATGAGGAAACACACGCACACGGCTGTCACAGGCCCGCGGTTGGCAAACAGCTATACATGACCCATCAGCTGTCATCCCGGGCCCCTGTCTCCTCTCCAGTGACATTGGTGACTGTGTGGGAGACGAAAAAGCACATGACGATGGAGAGGATGATGGCCTGTGAGTCACAGCCTTGTTGTTGCCCCACCTCAGAGGCAGAGGTGGAAAGTAACTAATCAAATTTACTCAAGCGCTACACTTACTGAGAAAATGTGAGGTATTTGTGGTTCAACTTGACGATTTCTAGCACATTACTTTCTCCCTTAACTTCATTACATCTCAGAGGGGAATATCATAAGAACTGCATTTACTGCATAGCTTGTTACTTTAAGGTTGAATATTTTAGATGATAAGATGAGATGAGCTCATGAAATAAAACACATTTTTGATGATTAAACCAGTGATTCCCAATCTGTTTGAAAAACAAGTTATTAGCAGTTTCACCAAGAGGGATTTCACATTTAAACTTCTAAGATGGACTTATTTGAAGAGAGTTAAAAAATACGGGAAATAGGCTCATTTGCTTTCCTGCAGAGAGTTAGATGAGAAAAATGATGCTGCTCTTATGTTTGTACGGTAAATTTGAAACTGCAGCCACAAATAAAGTAACTGAGCTTAGTTTGTCATAAAGACTTGAAACAGCCTGGCTCTGCTGAAATGTAACGAAACAAAAATACAAGGTGTGAATAAGTGTGTGGGCTGATTTTGGTGCCTTACGCCTCAGTGAGGTTTTCTGAATCTCCCTGTTTTCTGCCTTTATGCAAACCTTAGTTAACCCTCGTCATTAATATTCTCGTTGTCACTCAGATTCATCTTGAGACTCATTAGAGGGACCTGAGCCTTAGGTTGGTAACCACTAGACTCACCTAGCAATGACACTGAAGTGCTACAGATTCACTGCACATGAGTATAAACAATCGAAGAGTGGAAGAAGAAGCATTCAGATCTTTCTTAAAACAGCAAGATATCTCAAAGCTACAGTAAGAAAATACTCCACTACAAGTAAAAGCAACTAAAAAAGTAACTAAATACATTTACTCAAGTGCTGTACTTGTGAACAGTTTTGAGGTACTTGTAGTTTACTTGAGCATTTCCCTTTTCTGGTACTTTATACTTGTCCTACAATTTCTTCTTTTCAATGGAAAATAGAGTTTTTTTTTTTACTCACACATTTTATTTAATAACATATAGTAACTTTTCAGATTCAGATTGTACTTAAAGTACTAAAAGTATTCATTATACAAATGAATCCTGTAATTGGGATACTGTTACGTATTATATTATTTAATTATTATTACTGCATTATTGTAGGAACATTTACATCTAAGGGCCATTTTTATGTTGTGACTGCTGAGGTGCAGCTAACTGAGCATTTTATTTATTTCTGGGTTTTATAACATTTTATATGTTTTGCATGTAAAATCACTGTCTGCAAAGTAACTGGTACATGATAGTACTAACTAACAAACTTTACTTTAGTAAGAGATCTGAATTCCTCTTTCACCACACCAATTGTGTGTGTGTTGCCATGAAGTAAAAGCTCTGTGGCTGATAACGACGCCTGAGTCCTCCTTCTCACCAGCACAGCGTGACAGCCGCCACCGCCACCCACGTGACACAGCAGATGCCCCGCCCCTTCTTCCCACTGTAACCGTGACCTGTGCTGGCATCTTCATCCTCCTCCTCCTCCTCTGATCCCTCGCTCCGGTCACCACGGTGACAGCAGCAGTAGTGTATGAGGAAGGAGAGAACCACCAAGAGGGAGATAACGAGAGCGATGGCTGATAGGCTGGACAGAACCAGCAGAGTCTGAAAAGAGGATAGAGGGGGATGAGTCAGTGTGAGTGTGAGAAATGGCACTTTAATTCCATTTTTACAAGTGGAGAAGAACAAATTGAGACAGTAAAATACCAACTAATCCTGTTAAATTCCATTGCTTGTCATATTGTCCCACCCCCATTAGCAGTAGGAGATGGTGATTAAAAAGGTATGAGAATATAAATTGCGCGCTTCAGAGCAGCAAGAATACAGACACCGACTGTGAGCACACACTTCACCCAAACAATCATTAACAAAGATGGAAAAATTTAACACACTAATTTGTAATTCTTGACCATTTATACTTATTTCAAAGGCTTTAACCCTTGAATCTCTGATGGGTCGATGTACCAGAGTGAATATTAATGACACTAAGCCATGTCAGACTTCGCCTTTGCTCGGCTTCCATGTCATGAAGTCAACATTACTGAAATGCATTTTGCTCCGACACATATCAACAGTATTATCCTTCATCCATCTGCCCGTCTGTCACCCCCCCCCAACCCTCTCATTCCTCCACCTTCTCTCCATCTCACCTCCTGTTCGCAGAAGCCCCTCCCCATCGCCCCACTCCACCCGTCCCTCTTTCCCCACGCTCTCCCACTCTCTCTCTCTCTCTCTCTCCCCCACTCTCTCCCCTCTCTTTCTTTCTATCCACACCACTGAATCTCTATTAATAATCTGTGACCTACTTAAATACATTCACTGCCACTCTCTCTCACTCCCACTCTCACTCTCGCTTCCCTATCTCTCTCTCTCTCTCTCTCTCTCTGCCCGGTCTTCTGTTCGGCAACCTCCTCGCATTACTCATTCCCTCTCTCAGTCTCTCACTCAGAGCACTTTGAGTCTCTTTTGTCTTTCTGTTCTGCAGGATAATTTGCGTCCACCCCCCCACACTCTCCCCCCTCCAACCCCTACCCTCCTTCCTCTTTGTACTGCAGAGAAGTCACAAACACGCACTGTGAGACGCTGCTAGCTGGAGCGTTTCGTATGAGAGCCTGTTGGAGGAGAGGGATGAGACCTCGCATTTTGGAAGCGAGACAGCGCGCCGTTCAGAGGCACGCCGTCCTCCGGCAGGTGTGGAAACCCGCCAGAGGACTCGCACACCATGTTGAATCTCACGCGCTCCCTGAAACCAAATGGCATGAAATATCTCCACTTTGCATGCACAGAGGCAGAGCTGTAAGTGACACTTGAGGAGAGTGTTACAGCATCTAAAGCGAGGAAGAGAAATGGTTGCAATCTTCCCAACGATAATAAGGTCAATCGACTGGCATGAAAAGGTGTTTTCAGGGGCTCCATCGTCATTGCTCTGCAGGTTACATTCAGGGATTTGAAGAACCATTTATAGTGTGATGTACAGCAAATTACTCATCGTCCAAACTGGTGCACAATAGAGCTGTACTTCTATAACTACAAATGGAGCAACAGGGCTGTAATTATTATGCAATGTGGCACCTCAGATTGGGCAGCTACAGCGCAGCATGTGGTTACAGTGTGTCATGAGCGGCTGTGGCAGGTGTCCGTTACCTGCTGGTACTCCCAGCTGTCGGGGACAAAGATGTTGTCCCTCATCTGCATGGCGAGGTCCAGCCGGGGGAGGGCGTGACACACTCTCACCCACAGAGAAGGGGTATAGCTGGGCACCGTTGTCATGGCAGCCATTTTCTACCGCCACCGGTCGCCTCCTCCACCCTGCGGGAGGGAGGAAAGAGGTGGGGTGGGGGAGCAGAGGAGAGAAGAGGAGAGAGGGTGAGGTGATGAAGGGGTGAAGGACTTCCTGAGCAAATGGTCGAGCTTGGAGGACAGAGGAGTTGGCCCCATCCTCCGCCCGCGCACAGCTGAGACGATTTAAGGCAAGTGATCACCTGAGTGAAGCATGGGGGAAAATGTCAACCATAGTTACTGGAAAATAACTCTCTGGAGTGTCAATCAGAGCCTATGTGGCTAAAGTGTAGAAACAAAGCAAACTCGTCACATGCATTAATGGTGTTATCACCTCCACCTCTCCCAGTCTTACTTAATTGATTAAAGAAAATTAATCAGCAGCAATTTGGGTATTCATTCAGTCATTTAAGCGAACAAAAATAAAAAAAAATACATGCTGGTTTCAGCATTTATAATATTTTCTGGTTTTAATGTTCTTAAATTGAATATATATGTTGGCATTTCTATTTTTATATTTTACTAATAGGACAAAAAAATTAATTGATGGATTGAAAAAAAAATCAACTTTTAAATGATAATTTTTTTTTTTAAATCATTGCAAACCAGAAGGGTTTTGCCTTGAATAAATGGAGATTAGAGGACAAGACCTCTCCCTTAACCTTATGAAAAGGGAATATGCTATAGGAGCAGCATGGATTATATAGGGGATCTATGGGCTCTTTGAAGAAGTCCTCCTGGCACATGAGAAGAACGCTGTATAAGGCAGCAAGAGGAATATTATACAAAGACTGATATATTTGACTCCATCATCATGCACTGTTCAGTGTTCAGCATCTCTTACTAAAGCCAGCCAAGGGGGAGAAAGTAGGGTAAATACAAAGGGCAAATCCGGTTAGCCAAAACACACACTGGAATCCTCATTACAATGACGGAGCAGAGGGGGAACAGGGGGCGAGACTGGAGCCTGGTAGCCTTCTGATACCGGCTGCCCAGATTAAGAGACCATCAGAGCTTTACTGTTTAAGAAAGGAAGCGTTTTAAGACAGCTCAAGACAGAGTGAACCGTTAACAACAACAACATCACTGATGCTTAAATACAAAAGGGTTATACAGATCAGCTGAACACTGATATTACACACAGTTACACTTCTGCATTTGCATCTAACAGGATTCAATAATGTCAAATAGATTCTGAATTAAAGGCTTGTGTCGGGTTTTATTGTCTTTGAATGCAGCTGTTATTTATTCAACGCAACTTTGAATCAGCACAGTATACGCTGCTGAGGCTTTTCACCATCCCCATTGAATCGCAATCCATTGCACATGAACGTGTTAAATACTGTGTATGATACAAGTTTAGATTCAGCCACATGTCACATTCAATACCAGACAATTTCCCAGTCAGATTTGGGGCAGTTATGGCCCAGAACAAGTTAACAGCTCGCCCACAGGCCAGACAGGGCTGCTCTAAGCCCATTACAATAAGCCTGTTCACCTTAATGGTTCCAGCAGCCCAACTGTCACAAATCGAATCACTGCCAACTCTCCATTTCCTTTATTAAAACTGTGCTGAACATGACGGTTCACACGCTGGGAGAGCCGCATCCATCCACCGCACATCAGCGGTGTCAACAGCCTATGCACTGTACTCTGGTGTTATATTTATGCATTCCTCCGTGATCATTTATCCTGAGTGACTTTATTAGATTAAACCTATTATTGGAGCTGTGAGGTACATTTATCAGACTCCAGAGAGGATAAAAGCGTTTTGAGGGGCATAACGATCAAGTAAGGGAGTAATTTGGCAATCAAAGGAGAATCAGTCTACCTGTTGTGATCATCGCCACCAATAAAGTGGGTCAATATAGAAGAGTGTTTCCTTTGACGGATGACAATACAGCACCAATGATGATTTTTCCCCATGAAGCAAAGAAGTGACGCAAGCAGAATACGCCATATAAAACCCATTTTTCAAACAATTAAAGATGAATGAATCTGAATCGCCAGCATCACACTAGTTTATCTGTCTTAGTGTCTCACTTCCTGCACAAAATGAATTCAGTTAAGATGACTGAAGAAAGACACAGTGATGACAGACATCAGGTCAAAGTTCAGGTAGGACTCTCCAGTTATTGGGGGACCCTAATGAGGTGCTGATGGAAGTGAAGGGGGAGGAGGAGGGGTCCACGAGCAGCAGTTACTCAGCAGTTGTCACAGATAGGCAGCCTCAAGTTGACATGATGTCTCCTGCCAGCTTGTTATCATGTCCCTTGCCATTGCATAAGTGAAGCCAAATAAATGTGATTCCGAGCTCAGTCGGAGGAGGGAGAGGAAAAAAAAAAAAAAGAGAGACGAAGAGGGAAGAAACCACCTACTCTCACCCAACCGCCAACTCTTTAGATAAAACCAAACAGGGGGGACAATTCTGTCACGTTCAGTCTGCACGGAGCTCTGACAACGCCGTGGAAGGAGTTACTTGCACGATATGAGACTCCATGATGTCTGAATGTAAAGAAAAGGGCCATTTTGTGAGGCAGCTAATGAGAGCAAGGCTGAGGCATCTCTGTCAGCTGAATTTAGTATCATCTTCAGAGCAGGGAACTCATCTCCACCATCATCAGTTTCAGCTCTCGTGATCAGAAGATGTAATTAATGGACTCCTTTTACTGCTGAAAAGCTGCACGTGTCCAATTTGCCCCATAAAATCTGTTACAATTCACATTACAGCTTGAGTAGTGGTCTAACAGCCTCTTAACAACAGCCTTAATGACTATAATTTATGAGAAGGCATTACAGCCTCATGACACACTACATCGGCCAGGAGAAATTAATTCACATCTTTGTGAAGGGTGCAAATTTACCTTTGTCTGCTGTGTAGAAGGCAAAGGAGGAGAGAAGAATTTTCACTTCATGTTCATCTGTAAAATTAATGCCCAGTTGCAACAATGAACCTTCAAAGTGAGTGCAGCTGACTGAAGGTAAGTGAGTGCAGCTCATAGTCAGTAAGTCAGAGCGAATCAGTGCTTTGATGTGTGCAAGAGTCCAGCATGACAAGTCGATGGTGACAAAACGCTCCCACACTTCTGACTGAATCCACAGCTGACCAAAATATCAAATCATCCTGCAGATTAAACAAATTGTCTAAATACATTTTGAGAACACACGAAGCGCACGAAACTGAGACTGGGTGGAGGAATAATTGGATGCAATCAAACCATTACAGCATCATCCTTCTTACTCCACAAATGGCCATGGGAGAGGATTCATCCATTAGGTGTGATAGTTCAAAACGATAAGCATGAATGCATTTTGCAGAGCGATGGTCTCATGAACATCAATTAAGCACATTTGTAAAAGATAAGCAGGGATCCAATTTAGCGACACTGTGATGTACTGCAAGCTGAATTTATATTATATTTCACTTAATTGATGTTTAATCTTTGCAGCCACAGCAACCATTAAGCCATCGGGAGGAGAGAGCAGGAGATCAGCCTCTTACCTCTGTTGGTTGTGTTGGGAGGGTTCTCTCTCCTTCTGTCTCTTCTCTTTGCCGGTGTCCGTGAAATATTTACCCACTCAAAGAGGTATACTGCCAGCCATCAGCGCTTGATGCTCTTGAAAAAACATCCTGAAAAAATGGCTCGGAGACATGCCAAAAATATGTCAAAAAAAGACAGAGGGTAAAAAAAAAAGCCAATAATTCTTGCAGTTACTGAAATATTAAATAGCCAATAATTGTATGGTTGTCTGGTGACAGTGGAGAGGTGCTTGTGTTGATGGATGGGAGAGGAGCTCTCAGTGAGAGCAAGTGAGTGAGAGAGAGAGAGACAGAGAGAGAGAGACAGAGAGAGAGAAAGAGAGAGAGAGAAAGAGAGAGAGAGAGGGATTAAGATTGAGGAGACACCCCTAAGGGACCCTTTATCGTTGCATTGTAGCCCTTCGTAGCTTAACGCCCAAGCGACTTCACAACAAGGCGGCGACACGATATTGCCCAAAGATAATTAATCTGTTAACGGGGATTAGCAGGGGTCTAACCCCTCACTCACTTCATACCGAGATACCAGAGGCACACTCCTAATGCCGACCCCCACCGACATCCACGCACACTCCCATCAACCTGACCAATCTCTGCCAGACTACCACACTGAATGCAGATTACTGAGATAAACTGTGAAAATGCAGAGCTAACGCTCAAATAAATAATGGTGAAAAGAAATTGTTTTTTGTTTTGTTTTTTTAAAAATCCACTCACATGCCGGATGCACCAATAATGAACTCCTGCATCGTGCAACGTGTCGAGAGTTAATGTGAAGTAGAGATGCACATAAAACAGGAGTAAGAGAAGCGAATAAGCGCACATAGATGAATAAGGGGAGGGGGAGATGCAGGGAAAGGCGACATAAAACACTGAGAGGGGAAAAAAAAGTGGGTTCCCAGGGAGTGATGCTGAGAGGAAGAGGAGGGAGGGAGAGAGATGGAATGAACAATGAATAGAGGGGGTGAGGAAGGGGTGGGGGGGCAGTGTGCAATGGATTTTTAGGCAAAACCAGTTTTCAGTGGAGGCTGCAGAACAGCATCAGCGAGAGGGAATCAGAGGAGACCACGCAACAATGGCACAGAGGTGATGAGAGTGCACTGATGGAGATGCTCGATGGGCGACAGGGCCGAGAAATGCAAATTGATGGAGATATAATGGTGAAAGAGTAAAACGAGTATGGTGTTTGTCTGCCACTGGACTGAAAGGGGGGCAGAAGCGAGCGAGCAAAGAGGGAGGGGGCGGCGTTAGTTTTTCTGTGTCACTGAAAGAGAGTGGGGGAAGGGAGGCAGGGAGATAATGCGAGCGAGGGAGCAAACAGTAGAGAGCCAGAGAGCATACTCACTGACTCATATAGCCTATGTATAGTGTATGTGTATGTGTGTGTATCTGGGAGGAAGAAGATGGAAAATTATATTATGTATGCAAGAGTTGTTCAGGGAGCGTTTACGCAGCCTCCGTGTGTCTGTATGTTCGACCACAGCAACAGTACCGCATCCAGGCCATCCATCACTGCACTGATAAAATATCACCACTCACAGGATTTAAAATAACCAATTCAATATTTAATGTCCTTGACAATGTAGTGGTTATAATTCATCGTAAGAGCATACAAAGCCATCCTTCTCTTAGAACAAAGTCCATACAATATTCATATAAAACAGATTGTATGAATCATGGAATTATGAGCTGCAGAATACAAGCCACTTTAGTTAATTCATGGCTGTAAAGAAATCATAATCTTTTTCCCTCGTAAACTATTTATGTCTTGTACATAAGCCTTTATGGCAGGTGCATATGTTCTGTCTGTGCCGTTATAAAACAGTACATATCAAAGTGAAGCATGCTCATAGTCGGGCCTGTGCACCAAGGTTAGTGACAAACACCTCGTTTGGTCCACAAAGGGAAAATAATTAACATTTCATTTACTGCATTTAATCTTTAGAAAGTAGGTATTGTACTCTGCATGTCCAGTGAGTTAAGTGACTCAAAGGTAAATCTACAGCAGGTGCTGTGCTGTTTAGTTCTTTTGATTTATACAGTGGACTTCCTTTGGACCAAGGCTGCAAGTAATGTTTAATGTGATTGTCAATTAAATTATTAATTTTGACCCATACAGATTTAGAATTTTTTTAAAAAAAAGAAACACTCTAAAAACACCCTTAAGTCCAAGGTGACTGCCTCTAAACTGCCTCAGATTTAGGCAAATATTGTTTGACTTCAGCTAATCAACTAATTAATAAACTGACCAATTATTCAAATTCCAATTGTGAAAGATGTTACATTTAGCAACTGTGGTGTTATATATAAACAAAAGCCAACAAATAAGACCACTGATGAAATTTTGCCATACAATATAAAAAAAGGTAATTCAGTGTACTTTACCAAAAGTGGTTTTAGGCTAAAGAAAACATTTCTGCTTTTAGCAAGATCTGGATATAAGCTCTTGTAACAGCCTGTACTACGAATAACCTTTATCATTAGTGTAGACTACATTCACGTGTCATCTTAAAATATAAATGACATACAAAAAAAAAGGCCCAGCCATTTAAACACATTCGCTAAACAAACAGTAAATATAGCTTATTTAGAGTGTATGTGTATAAAGAAAATGCACATATTTGTAATCTAGTTGTAGTGAAACCAATGCATCTTTTTGTCTAAACATTATTTAGTTTAATTGGTACATAGTACACTTGCCTTTGTGCTGCAGCCCTGCATTAAGTTCTTTTTCCAATTTTATCCCTTTAACTCTCGTTATAAATGTTTTTCACCTGACTACATTTAAAAGTGCATTTTATGTGAATTAACATAAAAACTTCAATATGTAAAACAGCCATCAGATTTGGCTGATGAGGCCACATGGCCAGTGCAAATGTCAGAGGTAATGCACCTGATCATATCTCTCAAGAATTAACTTACACGCATGTCCTGTGTGCTTGTGAGGTGGCACTCTCTTCTATCATCGAAGAGTTACTGTGCACACAGTCTCATAAAAACCATCTACTTTAGAGATGCCCATGGTACAAAGGTGTAAGGTGTTTACTGGCAGACGGCCAAAATTTATACCCCTTGCCACCTTCAGGTCTCCCACCCCTTCAAAAATCCTGTCTGCCTCCCTGTCCTCTATCTTGGCCAGTGTGAGGTGATAGCGGGGGTTGAAGGAGTCCTTGTGGAGCAAGCCCTCCTTCCTGTAGGCCTCCTGCAGGCCGCTGTTGAGTTGCTGGAGGTGAAGCTGAGGCTGGGGGCTCAGGTACAGCACCCTCCCATTGAAATGTTTCAGCTTCACGGGGAAGGTCAGAGCCACGGGCGGGTTGCGATCGAAGTGGGCAAACCGTTGGAGGATCTCCCCCGCAGCTGCTACCTCAGCTGGGCCAGGCAGCACCAAGAGGCACATGGTGACATGAAGGGTGGAGGCACTCTGCCAGTGAGGGGCAGAGGAGGGTAGCAGGGTGGTGATCTCCTCCTGCAGCTGCTGGAAACCGGAGAGGATAGCGGGAGTGTTGGCCCGGAAGGTGATGAAGTGTGTGGGTCGTTTTTTAGGTGGGCGGCCAGAGCGCAACTCCTCTCTCTGCTCCAGAGGTGCTGGTGGATTCTGGCTGTTGTTCAGGGCTCTGGGATAACTCTGCGTTTAATACAGGAGAAATATAATAAGAATCTCTGTGTCAAGCGTGAACTGTAATAGCAGAACAAGATTGTATTTCAGGTTTCTCAGAGTTTGAGCTGTACCCACCAAAGCATGTTCTTTGCCTTCCCAGCTTTCTTGCCATTCTGCTGAAGTCTCTTCATCACCCTTCTCTTTACCATTTGCTCCGTCTTCTTGGGATAAGGACAACTGGTGTGTTGAGGTCTCAAGACTAAAGTGAAAACAGGTGAGCAAAATGACTCAAGAGTGACATTGAAAAGCACCCTGATGGCAAAACTTTGTTTACCCATGTTAAAGAGCATAATGGACGATTAAAATATCAATTTCTCCCTCTTCCTGTCTGTACCCATTCATTCAAGATATCAAGTCTACTATCATCCACAAGAAGGACCTTCAAGGCATTATATCCTCACACTGGAAATGTTGAATCAGAAATCCCAAGATGCAATAACTGAATTCTGAATTTGAAGGATGAACATGATCACCAGACCTAATTGCAGCGTCCTCCTCAACACATGGCCCTCGTGATTCCTGTTGTTCCTGAGGAGTGGTCCCTTTACACTTTGGGGCCAGCTGTGTTGAGTCAGGAGTGTGAATATTCATCTCACTTTGCTCATCTTCCTCCAGATGTGTGCTCTCAGTATGAGCACACTCCTCTGATTCACTTTCTTCCTGCCCACCCACGGCAGGTGGCTGTTCTTCCGTAGTTTTAGGGAGGTCTTCTTGTTGCACTTGGCCTTGTGAGTTCATTTCTGGTAAAAAAAAAAAAAAAAAAAAAAAATGGTCATATTTGGTCAGTAGTAATTGTTTGTATCAGGTTGTGTGTAAAGTGTGGCAGGGATGAAAGGGTCCTTGCTCACCCTTTACTTCCTCCTCCCCTCCAAAGGGGGGAGCCAGAGATTGGCCGGTGGAGCCAAACACCCTGTCAGTCCTGCTATGGCGGTCCCACACGCGGTGCCCTCTGTAGGTGAAGTACTGGATCCTGTGTCTGGGCAGGGCCAGCTCAGTAGAGTAATCACAGTCACAAGGGTTGGTGTCCCAGTTGAAGTCGTTGAAGGGACGCTCCAGCACACCAAGGAAGCGATCCACGTAGCCCACCACAAATTCTGACGCATCCACTGATGTGTCCCACAGGATCCGAGAGATAACATCATCTGCCGTGCGCATGCGAGGCTTTTTGTTCACCTCTGTGGGAGAGTAAGATATTAAATAGAGTGTTTGAACAGATGAATGTAGGGCAAAGCTTGCTCTCTTAAGAGTTTGTTGTCATTATCACATGACACAGGAAACTAGCTAAATATGGAGTGACCTTTTGCCTCAACTTTTGGTTTTGCAGCTTTTTTTTCTTTCTTCTTGTATTTTTCCGTCATTTCTCGATCCGGTTTGTCATCCTGGTCAGGACACACTGCCCCTGAATCATCTGCTGGTGGGTCACTGAGTAAAGAGGGTGGAAAAAATAAATATATGTGGGAAATGTGACATATGGGGGAAAAAATTAGTCTTAATCCCATCTGCCAAGGATTAACAGACATGGAGCATATCTGAAATATGTGCAGCACTGATATTCAGTCATGGCTAAGTGTGAGTGTCTCTACAGTGCATTATGAGCAATACTAAATACGTTTCCAAAAAGACTATCTCTCTTTAGCCTAATGCAGCTTAACAAGAACATAAGGAAATGTGAATATATATACCTTTCAGGCTCTTGTCTATTTAATACTAGCCTTTGAGCTAACATGACTTACAAACCCATTAATTATCTGAGTCACTAGAAGTGTCAGTAGAGTTTGCTAAATGAGATAAGGTGAGCAGACCTGTGAGACAAACGACATCTGTGGCCAAAATGACACTTTCCCCTCCGGAAAAACTGGCACACACTGACTCCATCCACATCCTGGTTTGTTGATCCTGCCAATGATAGAAAAAGAGAAAGCAGAATAGACACATAATGAAACTGTAACAAAAGTGAGCAGCTCTCAGTTATCTGCATCTACTTCCAAGGACTTCAGCTGTCACTCAGCAGGTTAAACATTTCGGGATGCCTGCCCTGTAATGTTGAAGGTAAGCGAAACGTACACAAACACGGATCACTGACCTTTCCTCTCTCAACAGCCTGACCCTTAACAGGCTGAGGTATCTCCACACCTGAAGGCCAGACTGAGAGGCGAAAAATTACCTGAAAATACTGACAACAGTGTGTCAGAATAATCTCAGATTAGAGCACTGACTTATTACTTAAGGCAGCAAGATGGATAAATGAAAATATGAATATACAGTATACAGCATGTGATTTTATTATGTGGTTCACTTGAGTCTCCTATATGAGCCTCCATGTTGGTGAGATATGTTTATGTGGTCAGGACAAAAAATCAAACTTGAAATTCTTTTACTTTTTCACCCTTATCTTAAGTTGGTCTGTTATGGCAATTAACAAATTCAATTCAGGGAAAAATAAATGATTCACCCTCAAATGGAAACTGGACGAGGAAAAAAAACATAAATCATGTAACAGGTGGTACTGACTTGCCCCGGAGCACTCAAATGTCAGCCAAGTCATTAGGACATGGCTGCATGTAAACTCAAACACATACCACACACCCTGCTATTTCAAGATAGGAGGAGAACTGGATGTGACGCATGGGCTAAATCCTCTAAATATTAGCTACAGTAACCTCCTTCCCTCTGAAATAGCACCGGCTGGCACAGGCTGCACTGCTTCCGACATGAGGTCGCAGGACAAATGACTGGAAGTAACACGATTGAAATAATAACTATGGCATGAGTTATTCCTTGGAGATGTTTTCGAGGAACACTCTCCTTTTCATGCTGGATTTCGTATTCAGAGTCAGGGCTTGACCTCACCTTTGACTCACTTCCCAACATCTTCCCAGCAGAGTCGGCATGGGGTTTAAATCTTGGCTGTCATCGCAGTGCTGGATGATTAGTAACTAAGACCTTACCAGAAGTCAAACTCCTCACAATTACACAGAAATACAGCTTAAGGGATTTGATAATAAACAGGGTCCATTACTTAAAGGTTACTTACGAGAAAGATTGAGACTGGAAGTTACTCAGTGTTCTGCTGAACACAACCTCTTCGGTTTTGGTCACAGTCTATGTCTCTGTTGTGAAATTGTAATGTTAATGTTGATTTTTTTTTTGTGTGGATTCTCTACATCTATTGTATGTCTGTCCATCCCGGGAGACGGATCCCTCCTCAGATTTCCCCTGTACAAACTTTTCTTTGGGGGAGTTTTTCCTCATCCGAGTCGAGGGTGTACAGACAGAGGGTGTCGTATGTTCTGCAGAAAACCCCTTGAGGCAAACTGTGATTTGTGATATTGGGCTGTCCAACTAAAAATGACTTGGCTTGATTTCAGTAATATGAATTACTATCTGATCTACCTAATAGACAGCTGCCTCTTCAATGTCATTTAAATGAAGTGAAATTAAGTCGACAGCCTCATGGGACACTTTACCAAGAAGAAAACAGCCCCTGTGTATTAACAAGTGTAAAACTGAACATAGTGATTTACCTGTTGTGGCTTTTAGGGTGTCTTTGCCACTGTCAGGGTCAGAGGGGACCCTGTCTGTCACCCCACCTGTCTCATCGTGGTCCCCTGCTGGAACTGATCCGTCTGATGCCATCTTCCCAAATGTGTGACCTGAAAAAGACAACGATACTTAAAGACAGTCTGTTGTGTCACCGTGGTGTCTGCTGCTGTGTCTTCGGCTTTTGTTTGACCCGACAGAAACCGGACACTCCTAAAAACTCAACTTGGCTAATAAGGAAGTGGCTGGTTATCGTTGTGCAATATTACACATATTTCTAAATTCAGCAGCTTTGAGGCTTTGAGAAAATAAACAATAATCATGATTAAATATACAGGTACACCATAAACACGTGTTTTTAAATCACCTGGAAAATACTTAATACTTAATACAAATACATTTATTAACATTTCTGACATAACGCACCACTCTTACTTGCTACCGCCCTTTGACCTCGTTTGTTATCTCGAAGAGGATCATGGGTAGTGTAGTTTTCATCTAACTATCGTAGAAAAATCACCTTTGTGGAAACTGCATGAAATCTGATGTTAGTAGATATAGCCTATATTTTCTGAACTTCTTGCAGATTAAAACCGCACTCGACACATTTTCGTCTCGCCGGTAAAAAAAGGAGAAAAGGTGAAGCAGCCAACTGGGGTACGTCATCAGTGCCTGGGCGCGTGACTGTGCGTCACATGACGCGACGTGTTGTTGTTTGCTAGCTGCTGCACTGAAATACATGAGTAAGAAAAGTGTAGAAAACCGAAATATGGCACACTGAAACTAATGGATCATTGAAAAGCGGGCGAAATCAAGATTTTGGGTAGTTTTTGTTACTATTTTAATCTGCTGCTTTATCTGTAATGTTTTTTTTTGACGGAGCGGCCAATGAATGTCCTTTTGTGAAGTAGCATTGGACACCAGGCATCTGTTGAACTTGGCTCTGTGCTGAAGGTAAGACTGGTACAATGAACTGTAATGACCATATCTTATCCCTGATTTTACTTTGTAATGCCAGTCACTGAGCAAGAACAAAACGATGTCTTATGACGTGCTTATGATTACTCACATTAAACTCAGTGTTCAACAGCATAAACATTTGCGAACACTTGTTTTGTCTCTTTCAGATGAATGCTCTGGTAGCACTCTGTCACTTCTGTGAGCTCCATGGCCCCCGGACTTTGTTTTGCACTGAAGCACTGCACCCTCCATCCCCATCTCCTTCATCCCAGGCAGGGGCCCCAGTGCCTGGGGACAGGGATCGAGATGGTGACCGTGAAGGCGAAGGGCTGACAATGAGGGCCAACAGCTCGGCCACACAGAGAGGAGAGATGTGTGACGTGAGTGTCAGCTAGGAAACTTTCCTCTATTTGAACTGACTCTGCCTGTGCTTTACAGTGTAACGCTCTAGCTGTTACTAAGAAGGTGACTCCATAGTACTGTCATATATCTCAAAGTATTAATTCCCCTATTCTGCTTCTTCACAGGGATGTCGATCTCTTCCTGCATCTCACCCAGGCTTTGTGAGCATTGATAATGAAACAGGCATACGCTTCCTGAGCCACCAGCATCCCAGACAGTCACAGCTTTTCAGCGTGGTCCGCCAGGCCTGCGTACGCAGCCTCAGCTGTGAGGTAAACGGTGACGTACGTCTGCATGTATGTGTGTGTGAGTCACACATCTCATGCACTACATAGACTCAACCAATTCTCCTGTTCCTCCATCTCCACATATACTCCCACCGATTTTCTCTCTTTTTGTTTCGTCAGGTGTGTCCAGGCCGTGAAGGGCCAATCTTCTTTGGAGATGAGCAACACGGATTTGTGTTCTCACACACCTTCTTTATCAAAGACAGTCTGGCACGGGGCTTTCAGCGCTGGTACAGCATTGTCATGGTAGCAATGGATAGGATCTACCTAATCAACTCCTGGCCCTTCCTGTTACGCCACCTGAGGCTCACCATACAGAGCCTGCAAAGCACAGCGCTCAAGGTAGTATGAACACATAAGCACTGACTGCACTTATTCAGCTTACTCAAATAGAAACATGAAGACTTATTCCACGTGTCTGTTAGGGTGTCTGATGTCTTGGTACTCTACTCTCCAATCAGGTGTTTGACAATGAACAAGGAGTTTGTCCACAACGAGCCGTGAGGATGAACAGCGTCTTCTCACCTGCAGTTTTCCCACACCAAAGGAGTGGAAACGCAGCCCGATCACTAACTTCTCTTACCCAGCATCCTAACCTCTGGGCCAGTCTCCACTCCTCCTTCAGCTGGTGAGTCAACAGGACAGCATGTCACTCACACTATGACACACAAGTGTCTCACCTTGACATGTTTTCTCACTGTATCCAGGCTGCTGAAGGCCTGCGGGAGTCGTCTGACAGAGAAGCTGTTGGAGGGAGCCCCCACTGAGGATACACTAGTGCTCATAGAGAGACAGACAGGTAGACACAATGGATTTCTGATTTGTATGTTGTGTAGTCTTGCATTTTTCCTATCAAGCACCTTCTTCATCCTCCACCTAGATAAAAGCTAAAAATGGGGAATTGCCCAATGAGATAAGACTTATCAGATAAAGGAGAATTATATATCTGGTAATGCTCAAACATATCTTGCCTTTCAGGGAGACATCAGCATGATACACAATGTGACCTGGTTTTATCATCAGTCTGAAAAGTCTCCTGTGATTCACTGGGTCAGTCAGTCAGTGCGGATCCACTTTGGCAAGAAAAACAGTGTGATTCACTTAGTGACTGTGCTCAAACACTTCCTTTTCAGAGAGCGTTTACTCTGTTTTTAAGATTTAGAGAGTGATTAAAAGATTTACAGCTATTTCCCAGTCCAGCATGGATCTTGGGTTGTGGAATTTTAATTACTTTTTCCCTTACATTAATATTGTAACTTAATAAACTTTATTTCTTTAGCAATTTTGAAAATCACAGTTTCCAAAGGATTAACAAATACATATATAATATAACACAAGAATCAGCACATCACTATCAAAGTACAAATAAGCACAGGGCAGCTGTTTCATTACATACTCGCTTGTATTTGTTGGAATCTTTTAGTAAAGTACTGAATGAAGTCATCGATAACAGGCCAGATTGTACTCAGACTGTTTTGTTTTTGGAAACAAATGACAAGTAACATGTGGCTGTCACACTCTATATATGGAGTGGGATTTAGACGGGGGTGGGGGGTAGATTATTAGAAAGAGACTCCTTTGTAATTATTTCCAGTGGAAATTCCCTCTCTGCACTTTTAAACATATTGGTCATTTCTGTTTCTGTTTTATCTTTTTTCCTGTTTCCAAAAGAGCAAGAGGAGGAAATGAGCTGCTGGGAGGGAGCAGAAGGAGGCAGTGCAAAGTCGCAGCGGCACCAATCAGAGAGCGAGCTGGGCCACGACTTCCTGTGTGACGAAGCAAAATTAGAGGAATTACCCGGTCCCAAATTTAGGTCACTGAGGCATTTGAGACAGGTAAACTTGGGTACTTTTTGAGATTGTTTTGCGTAATTATGTTAGATTATCTATGCAAGTTCACAGAAATTGAAAAAGAAAGGAGATTAAACGCTCAGTTGGCACGGATCTGAAACATTTTAAGTTAATGCACATCTGTACATCAGCTCACACACTGTGTCTGCTCTGCAGGTCCTCGGGGCTGCTGAGTTTCGTCAGTTAGTGTGGCACGTGCTCATGGGAAATCAGGTCATATGGAGAGGCGCAGACCCCGGGCTCATCCAGTCTGCTTTCACAGTGCTCAAGGTGCTCTGCTCTACCGCTCTGTCCTTTTCTGCCTGGTTGGGAGGAACACTGTGGTTATGGTGTGGAAATATATATTGTGGATAGTACAGAAAGGATGAGTTAAGCTTAACTCCCAAGAGACTTATTGTGTATTATGTTCTGTTGAATTAAGTGATGATTAATAATGACTGACACGTCTTACAAAATCATTTTGATGCAATATAAACTGATTATAGCTGAGTGAGTTTCACTTATTCCTTCATTTAGATATTTTTGTTCAGTCACTTTAATTTTTTTTTTTCAAACTTTCAGTTCTTGCCCAAAGACATATTAATATTTATGCCACCTGCACAAACCTTACACACCTTAAAAACATTTCTCTGCCTGTACATGCTTCCCTGACCTTTCTGTGGAAGAGGCACAAACGAGACAGAGCATGTAACTGTTTACATGACGATTAATATTGTTCCTTTTTACTGCCGAAAGACATGAGTGTAATCTTTTTCGGGTGATGATTTATAGTGTTTTTATAGTAGTTTCTTTTCAGTAATTGGAACTGCTTACAGTGATGTTATTGCATTTTTTGTAATGCTACTTCCCAGGTCATTTTTCACCGCAAATGTTTTAACTTGTCATTGTGGGGGAAGAGAAACTTTATTGTTAAAAATGGTCAAATAAGGCAGCACATAAAAACATTGCCAAAACAAAGACTGAAGCTAAGATACTAAACCTGACTACAACAACAAACTAGAAGCATACAACATGAATGCATTACTACTTTGTGTTACTAATAATATTAACAGTCACCCATCACCCTGAATAAATGAGCAGGGGTCCGCTTCATTGTAAGTCTTGCTCATTAACAAGCCGTGTTTTTCATCTGAATCTCTGTCCTGTTTCCCACCAGTCTTTGCTCCCGGTCGGCTGTGTGCGCTCTGTGCCATACAGTGCTCAGTATGAGGAGGCCTACAAATGCAACTTCCTGGGTCTCAGTCCAGATGTGCCTATTCCAACCCACGTCAGCACCTCAGGTACAGGAGAGACTGCGGACTTGTGCCGCGATAGATTAGCGAATGAGATGTCAAATCCTCCCTTTTCTACCAAACTGGGGGCTTGTATGTGTATGTCACATTGTCTTAATTTTTGCCTTCATTTTGTTTGTCCTGTAGAGTTTTCAGTACTGGTGGACGTCAGTTCAGAGAGAAGCTGTCAGACCTCAGCCGTGGGCGAAGACGATATCTCCTCGCTTTATCAGTTCACCCTCAGCAGTGCCAACACACAGCCCACAGACAGGGGTGAGTGCACATTCCTTAATTTGGAAATAGTCACTGTACATTTGCCACCACTTTCTGTGTAACATAATGCATGTTTTTTCTAACACTGAACTGTCTTAAACTAATAAAATCATTTTTAACAAATCGTTGAAGATAATGTGACATTTTTGATCATCTGAATGTGAGTCTGCATCAAGATACACTTAAGACTCTAAGTCTGAGCAGAGGTGAATGTGAATGTTCAGGCATGTCCTGATGGGTCTGTATCAAAAGCAGATTTGTTTCCAGGCCCACAGCCAGCTGTCTAGCAACTTTCATTCAAAACTGTTCATCTGGAGAATTTGAGATAACATGTGGACAAAAGGAATCAAGACCACAACTACGTCGTTTCAAATATTTAAGATAGCAGGAAACATGCGATGACGAGATTTAGAAGAGTTGTGTTGTAGGATAAAGGTCATAAGATGAAGAAATAATTTTTGTCCATTTTTTTTTACAGGTCCCACATTGTTAAACAAGCTTGAAGTGGCACTGTCGAACGAGAACTTGTCTGTGGACGTCGTGTCCCACTGCCTGTTGTGTCTGAAGGAAGAGTGGATGAAGTGAGTAAAATGAATGTGTTCTTTACAATGACAACCTGGGTGTAAGTAAAATTTCACGATTACGCTTGCAAACGCCGTCTCACAGCAGCTTCTTTCTCCCCTCAGTAAAGTCAAAGTGCTGTTCAAGTTCTCCAAAGTGGACGGGCGAGGGAGGGAGGACACCCAGAAGGTTCTTGCCCTCCTTGGTGCAACAGGCCCAGGCGAGGAGGACAACGTCAGGCTGCTCAAGTTCTGGATGACTGGACTCAGCAAAACCTATAAGAGTCATTTAATGACAGCCGTTAGAGGAGGGGAGAGGAGCCCCAGCCAGTAACAAAGAAAGAGGGGGAGGAGGTAGTGGAGGTTAAGAAAGGGGGAGGTGAAAAGAAGGGTAAATACTAAAGAAAGGAAAGTGAAAGCAGTTTGTTGTGTTGCGTTTGGGACTTTTAGCAGGATGAAAGAGGAATGTGAATGAATGACAGGAATGCTGTGGCTCATTCATTATTGTCTTTTTAAGTAATGAGAAATCTACTGGTCCTAACCCCGATTATTATCCTGCACAGATTAACACAACTGACTTTGGATAATGTATGAGGGCTTTTGTCTGTCAAAGGGAATTACTATAAAAGGTCTCTTTATACTAATAGGTGAAGTTTAACTTATTACAAAACGACTTTGCACTTTGTTTACTATTTTGCTGTTGTTTAAAAATGGAATAAATTAATGTGAACAGTCACATCCTTTTTTTTTCCCCTTTTTTTTTCTTTCAATTTCACTATTGGCTCCATCTTGTGGCAGACAGGCAGAATAAAGAGGGAGGGAGAGGGTGAGCAGCCTTTCTCTGCCAGCTCCCACTCACTTGTTCGAGTGGCGGTCGGCCAACACGTCTCAAGTGGTGTAAGACAACACTTTTAAGGTTTTCTGGTTGTTCTGAAATGTACAAAACTGTTGCATAAGAAGGCCTCGCTCCAGTACGAGCCGACCACATCAGCAGGATTTTGGCCTCTTAATGAGCCGGTCGCACACTGATCCACTAAAAAGCTGAGTTTTTTTTTTTTTCGTGCAACAGTCATTTGAGCCTGTTGCTTTGCTGAAGCTTGCAGGCTTCAGTCAATAAAATTCAGCAACATACGGCTTTGTTTAAATTAAGGGGGCTGCTCTGTTTTCTTCTTCTTTACCCATTCAAACTGATGTTGTAATCCAAATTAATAGGAAAAGCCAATTTGTAAATATTAGGATTGATGAGCTTTCCTGCTAAAAATGGAACAATTCATCATTGTTGGTGTCCTGAAAGAGTTTTTTTGTGGCTTTGCTTTTCTCTGACTAACTCAAATCTGGATTTCATTTGGAAGTTTCACTAATAGAAGCCCAAACATAATTTGCAGCAGCACCACAAATTTAGTTACATATTTACTTCCCTCAGTATGCAAGCGATGTATGAAACGGGACGATTGCACAGTGACTGCACTGTTTACACACGTCATTAAACCACATAGTATATGTGAAAAGGTTTCGAGTTGATGATGCCTCAGGGAGCGTTAAGTCTTTGCTCGCGGTGAAGCTCTCCAGTTTCCTTTTCCCCCTTAGCAGAGATGGGACCTTGGGAAAGTGCCTTGCTTCCTTTGGCTTGTGTTCAAGAGAAGGACACACAAGACACTAAGAAACAACTTTGTACTTCCTTCCTTTCACCACTAATTAACTCCTTTCTTGACAGCAAATTCAAAATAACACAATACTTCACACAACCCGAGGCAGCAGAACAACAGACAGGACGATGACAGCTGTGCACAGTATGAGACGTCACCATCACCTCTGTGGAAACAACTACTAACAGCAGTGACCACAGAAATTTGTCAGCCACAGAATGACTTGCAAGTTCAGGCGATGGAGTGTTGCAATACTATTTGTCAGTTTTTAAAGGAATGTGATTCTGTGATTTATTTAAAAGGGGGAAAAAAGGGATCATGTGATGATTAAACAGGATGATATTGCGCACTGACTCTGGAGGGATAAAGAGCAGGGGATCCACAGGCACAGAGGTGTGGGGGAGAGTCCAAATGAAAACCATACGCTCCAACGGCATGACTAAGCTTCCTTGGGTCTGGTTTGGAGGGGGGAGGACAGGGATAAGAGGGTGGGGGTCAGGGAATGTGGGGAGCAGGGGGGAGGGAGCCGGGTCAGTCAATAGTGAGGTAAAACGTGTGGCGGTGGGAGGGGCTCGAGACTTAAAGGGAGCAGAGTGCAATCCAGCATAGCACTTTCACTTTGAGCTGATACACAGGGTGGCCAGAGGGAGAGACAGAGAAGAGGAGGCCAGTGTCTGTCCCGCTTTATCCATTAACCAGTTACGAGAGAGAGGGGAGGGATTCATATTAGGCTGTTCAAGAAGATTCTAGGTCAGTGGTGAGAGGGAGAAAGGAAAAGAGACATAGTAAAAAAAAAAAAAGCAAAAAAAAAAGCTTTCATAGGAAAAGGCTGCCCAGGCTTAAGTGGGAAAATCCAAAGAGAGAGAGCAGGATGGCGTGAGAGGATAAATGAGGCGTTTTTTTGGAGAGTACCGGAGGAACTCAAAAGGAAGGAATGTATAAGGGATGTGAACAAGAGGACTGAAAATCGAGCCGTGAAGGAGAAGACACAGCCACGCACTCTGTGTCAAAGACCTCAAGAACACCACAGAGGAGGAAACTTTGCCTTTCACAGACTGACACAGAGTGACTGCCGTCAACAAGAGAAATGGAGAAGTGTCCACTCTTGGAAAGATAAAAAGGATGTCACTGTCAGGTGAGAGACAAAACCTAAGAGCATGTTAATGCTTTTTTGCAAAACTTTATTTTCTTAAGCATTAGAAAATAAATGGAATAACTTAACTGGTTGCAATATAGTCATGTTTATGCAGCAAATTAAACGCTGTGTCATTTCTGGACTGCCGCAGACACATTTCCTGTGTCTTAATTCAGCTGGAGCTGTTGCAACTATGGACCATGTTTCATGTTGTTTTTTACAGAAATAGCTAATTGTGGCAGGAAGTGATGCAATGTTTTTTAGTAGGTATGCAGTTTGAACAAGCTGCAAAACCACAGAAAGTTTCCAACAATTAACTGAATGTGCTCTGTCTCTTTTCTTCTTACTCATGCCTCGGACAGTTTTTCTGTTGCTATCACTCTTGATTGTCCAATGTGGTGGATGTGAGTTTGACTTGGAGGGTGTGAGAAACATTAAAGCGACCATCGATTCTAATCCGACTGGATTTGTAAGTTAAATACTTTTGACATTTATGATTTAATGTTAACCTTTCAGTTTTAGAGTGTTTTAGAGTAAAAGGCATAATCTCTCTGGTGATTCTATTTATGTTTTTCTCTTACCAAATGTATTCATTGTCTTTTAAAGAACACAGCCAGTTGTGCTGAACCTCTTCTTTGAAAAAAAAAAAAAAAAAGACGATCAACGGTGAAATATGTCTCAAATGAATGAAAATGATCCGTTTGATCATGTCACCTGATGAGTGACTGGGTGATAAACAGTGTTTACGACTGATGTGCATAGCTCCATAAATTCAGTGCAGCTTCAGCCCACGCTCAGTTTATTGTTTTCTACATAAATCATCAGTCATGCAGCTCAGTATCATTGTCTTTACAGCACAAGTACATATTAGTTTTGTAATTTGTGGGTTTACTCTTATATTTGTCTTTGTTTTCCTTTTCTTTTCCAGAGGACTGTGTTTCCTAAAGATTACTATGTAGTGCACCACTATACAGAAAACATGCTCTGTAACACTGATCCGGTGAGTTGCTTATCAGATAAGACGGGACGTGAGGTTTGATGTGTACGAAATGGGTTGTACCTTTAACAGTCTTCCAGCCCTCTGTCGTGAAAAACATTCTTCAGCTACTGTAACATGCCTGGTTTAGCAAGAAATTGTTAAACGATGTGGCCTCCAGTCTCATTTGTAATTGGGCAATTGATGTGGTTCTTGTGGTGATTTGTCACATGCCGTTTGCACGTCAAATCTAACTCTGGTGTTGTCTTGTTGTTATCCTCCCTCCTGGCAGTGCTGTGTGTTCCCCGCTGCAGTTGTCCTCCTGGATTCCTGGCATATCCTCTTCACAAACCTCTGGGATGTGCACCTAAATTACACCTTAATCATGGAACTGAAACAGACACTTAATAAAATTATACAAAAGAACAGAAATACAGAGGTAGGGGTTTTCTGTCATCTTTCATATGTTATAAAACCTGATCATATGTCTTGATTTACTCTGTTAAAAGAAGTCTGAAAAAATTTAGAGGTGTCACATGTGGTTGCACATTGTCTCATAATACATGTTTAAATTTATGTTTATGTGAAAGGACATTATGTAGATTTGTGTGAATGTGCCATTGAAAACCTCTACCCCTCCTTGGGGAATCTTTACTTGTTCCCCCTCGCAGATTTTCCAGGAGGAGATAAACCTGAAACACTTCTCCAAAATATCTTCCTCTCCTGAAGAGCTCCTCAAGCTGACTGCAGAACTTCTCTCCCGATGGCTGGAAGTTGGGTGCAGACCTGAGATTGAGACTTGCACTCTGCCCACTTTGCCCCCCTCTGTTGAGAGAAAGGACTACGGTCCGTCCAGGGCCAGACTGCTGACCACCCGAGCTATCAGCAACGCGGAGGAAGAAAAGCCTCACAAGATGATAGACATTACCGAGCCTCCGTCCAGCGGTGTTCCCTCATCCCGATCACATTACGCTTCCTTCTGGAGCCCCTTGCTATTCAGACTCTACTGGTGGTTGTTGCCATAGTTACTAAAAGGATCTTGATGATGCACACAAAATGCAAGACATTTCCTGGCACTGAATGTTTTTTTTTCTTCTATTTGTGTCTTTGTCTTTTAGTGCAGTAAGCTTTGTTAATATGAAGTGACAAGCACAGGTTGCATTTAATGTCCAAAGTTAGTCCACATAGCCTCAGTGTTCACTGTCCGACAGTGCTCCGTAACAACTGATATCACACATATAAACATATAGCCTCTCTTAGAGCTAGTCAAGAGCTCCAGCTAGCTATGCTCTGTATGCTAACAAGAGATAAATGAGCAAGCCAATGCACATAAGCCATCGTCTGTTGATGTGGAATTTGTCACTGTTTACAATGAATGTTGTGTAAATGTAAGATATTGCAGTCTATGGCCATTTACTTTTGTACATAATTGTAAATTAAAGACATTTAGATATATACATTCTTAGTATTTGGTCTAACTCACCAGGATATAATATCCCAAGGCTTGTAAGCTATATTTATTGTGGTCTTTGCTGTTTTGCATCAGTGATGGAAAGTAACCAAGTACATTTAATCATGTTCTTTAATACAGTTTTGAGGTACTTTTACTTTACTGGAGTATTTTCATTTATGCTACTTTATATTTCTATTCCACCACATTTCAGAGGGAAGTATTGTAATTTTAAAGCCCTGTAATTAATCTGGTTACTTTACCAACATGTTGCATTGTTGTAAATTAAATTACCTGTTTACTGATTTGTTAAAATTATCTTGCATCTTAATGCATCAACAATACCAACCTAAGAGAATTATGACAATGTAACAGCTATTTCCTTTCAGTGCTTTAGATACTTTACTAACAATATTTGCCTACTTTTACTTCTATAGTTTTGTATGCAGGATTTTTACTTGCAGCTTAGTATTCTTACATTGGAGTATTGTTAATTTGCTTCAGTAAAAGTTCAAAATTGAACTTTTTATAATTGTCTTTTCATCTAAAAGAGATTAGATTTTGTTTTGATTTGGCATTCCTGCAGCAGGACACAGAGTTCACAGTGGAGCTCGGTCATGTCGGCTCTTTGAAAGAGTCTTTACTAGTGAAGAAATCCTTTACAGCTATTTTGCAACTGATAAAAAACTACGAGACGAGTTGCAGATGAAACAGGAATGCACTTGAGATGGAGCGAGACTGTGGGATCGCTTTGACTTCTTCTGTCAAGATCTTCATGAGAAACAAAAGTGCACCATTTAGTGCTCGCACTTGCCCCTACTTGTACACACCCACGCATGTAATGTGCACCATTGTCCTTAAAGGAGCCTCCTTGAAGTTTCATAATACTAAAAGAATAGAGGTATTTTGCCTTGGCCACTACGAGGAACAGATTTTTGGCTTCCATGGCAATTTTCCATTTGTTTCCACTGAATTCATGTCATAATTTGGAGGACTGGGACAAACGTAATAAAGCATGAATGCAAATTACAAAACAGTGCATAGTGGACACACATGGCACCAGAAGACAGTTTTGGACGCATTAGGAAAACAAACATTTAACAAAGTGCATTTTTTCTGGACTGTACTCAGTACTTTGTTTGTGGACATTGCACATTTGCAAGAACATGTTACTGACAAACACCTAAACATTGAGGCTGTTTGTCCATGTGTGGCTTTGATGCTGCTGCCAAATCCAGAGTTTTCCATCAGAGGTGCACAGTGCAGGAAAGTAATAAAGTACATTTACTCAAGAAATGTAATTAGTACATTTTGAAGTACTTGGACTCAACTTGGGTGTTTTTCTACTACTTCATACTTCTCCTCTGCTACATTTCAGAGGCAAATGTTGTACTCCACTATATTTGTTTGATGCTGTGAGTTACTTTGTGGATTCAGATTTATAATAGAAAATGTTATCAACCAATAGATTATGTTGCATTGTTATAGGTTTTGGTGAAGTAAAACTTTATTAACCCTCAAGGTTACGAGCCACCTAGTATATATATAAAATAATTCAACCAGTTACAACATTAATTTGATGAACACAATTAATGCAGCAATAATTATAATCCGGTAATATGATTTAGATTATTATAAAATTCTGCATTTTCATGCACTTTTGGTATTTTAAGTATATTTTGTTCACTATAATTTACTTACTTTTACATGCATAAGACTTGAAATACAGGACTTTTATTTGTATTTTTACACAATGGTTTTACTAGTTTTACTTTAGGGACTGCTGACCCTCTTCTGGCTGATCCTACACACGGTGCATTTACTTGAAATGAATTAATCAATAATCTGAGTCATTGACGCATGTCCTGTGCACGATCCTAAAATGATTCATTTGGCTTCTTAATCAAATGTTGTTCTAACTGGAGGGTCGACCCTGAAAACCCACCTAACTTCCTCGACATCGAGCCGGATTAACATTTATATCTAAGCGTCGCAGTTTGGGCAGTTTCCGGGACAAATATTTGCAAGTCTGATTTTTCCTGGCAGCGGAGAGCCAAGAGCCAAAGAAGCCAGCTGAATTCCCGTAAATGGGGGGAGACAGAGGCAGGCGGTGGAGCAGGGTGGAGGTGGAGGAGGAGGAGGTGGGGAGGTGGCAGCGTGGGGCTGTTTAAACCACGTTGCCGCCCAGCACACCGGAAGTAAGCAAACTGCCAAGATGTCTGCGCCCGACGAGGACACGTTTGCCGAAGAAGGAGGCGAGATGGAGGCGATGGACGAGGCCGGCAGCGACGACGACGAAGGGGTGGAGATGGAGGAGGAAGGAGCGGACGGGGACAGGCAGAGGAGAGTCTACGTGCCCGGGATCGAGCCGCTCCAGCCCGGGGAGGAGCTGGAGATGGACCGGAGCGCGTACCGCATGTACCACCAATGTCAGACAGGCAAGAGAGCAGCAGCTGAAGTGAAGCTGTGAAGTGAAGCTGTGTAGCATCACGCTGGAGCTTCTGTGGTGTTTGTGTGTGTTTTTTATTATATCTTTTGACTTTGTTGTGTTGCGTTTAGGTGCTCCCTGCCTGAGCTTCGACGTCCTGAGAGACGCAGAGGGGGACGGCAGGGAGCAGCTGCCTCTGTCCATGCTGCTCTGTGCGGGCACGCAGGCGGACACAGCTCTGGCCAACAGGTACACACCTCCAGACAGGCTGCTGCAAACTGACTGATCTCACTCTAGCAGCGTGGCTTTAGGTTATGTTTGGGTTATTTCTGCTGCTTTGCCCCACTGAGACATCAGCACTGGTATCCAGGCAACAGGAAGCTGTAATAGGTGGTACAGCATTTCCACTTTCTGCCACTTTATACTCCATGTATTTTACTTTTCACTGCACTACACCACGCACATGAATAACACAAAATGCAATCAAGTGATAAAGAATCACGACATACCAAACCAACCAACAAGCTGACACATTAATGAGATAACTTTATTTATACTGAGAGAAATTGTTGTGCTGCATTTGCACATTTGCAGTACAGTTAAGGAATAGTGCAAATATTTTAAAAATAGAGCTAATCCAACATATACATATGTTAATAATAAGAATAGACATGTATGAGAAGTGGCATATTTGTATAATGTTAAATACATGCATCAATAAAAACGGTCCAGCAATATGATAAACATTATAATGAAAGAGCATTTATGTATAATGAGTACTTTTTGTTTTGGTACTTTAAGTATGTATTTATGCCAGTACTGTTGTACTTTGGCCTGAATATAATTTTGAACATGTAAAGCAAATTGGTCTTCCTAGTTTTTACTAAAATAAAATATAAAATAATATTTTTAACTTTACCAGAAACACTGGAGCGCATATATAAAAAACAACAACAAAAAAAGTCTTAAGTTCAACACACAAACTATTTTTGAAAGAAACTGAATAAATTTGTTTTTTACAACTGATTAAGTAAACTACATTTGGTCACTTTCCCAGTCTGAACAACTGCAAAGAAACTCTAAACAACTCTAAAGCTGTTTAGCTGTTTGCTTTGCCGTGTGGATGTAATACAGAGCAGAGCTCTGCCAACCGGCACCTGAGCCAGACATGTATTAACCAGAGTAAGTGAAAACACCTGTGTGGACATGCAGTTTAAGAGGTAGCAATACCACATTATAAAAAACTTAATAACAAATAAAAGTCCTGCACTCAGAGTAGTAAATATACCTCTGGGATGTCGTGAGAAAAAAAAAGCAAAATAAGAGGAAGACGAAATACTGAGGTCCTATTGCCCCCTCTTATTGACATTTAAGAACAGTACTTAAGTCAATACAGATGTGCTAATCAGTTTTTCATGGCTTTTAAATCCTATTTATTCAGTCCCAAATCACAACAAACGTCATCTCATGGGTTCTAGACCATATCTTTAATAACATTTTTTAACATTGTTATAACATTGTTATTGTACATGTTTTTTGCATAGAATGAAAGTAGTGTTTAACACACACCAAATATACAAATTTATACAACAGATTGCTTTGGAAGTGGAAGCACAAAGGCCAAATGTAGAACTCCCAGTGCAGAAGGGGTTTTTTGTTATTGTTATGTGGGGGGGGGGGGTGCACAGTTTCAGTTTTGTTTTGACACCATCCACACAGCACTGAAAAAGTATGGAAATTTAAAAGGTCAGTTAAAGTTTAATAATGGAAAAACACTTAAATAATTAATTTAGTTTCCTACTAAAACTTTGCACTTGAGACTTATCTATTTAGTGGTTACCTACCCTCTGCATACTTTACAGGCTACACACCACCCTGAGGTAATTTATGGAGACTGTCAGGTGATTTTTCATCTACGTCCTCCTTAAATGCATCACTTTGTGTCTTGCAGACTTATCGTGATGCGCATGTATAACCTCCACGGAACAGAGAAGGAAAAGGAGGGGGAAGAAAGCAGTGATGAAGAAAGTGATGATGATGAGGAGGATGAAGATAAGAAGCCACAGATGGAGCTTGCCATGATGCCTCACTATGGAGGGATTAACAGAATCAGAGTATGTTGAGTATCATTTTTATTTAGGCAGATACGTATACGAACTAAGCCATTATATCTCCACTGTTACAAACTTTACCTCTGTTTTAAGGTTTCTGTTTTTTATTTTCCAGGTGACTCGGCGTGCAGAGGAGTCACTGGCTGCTGTCTGGTCAGAGAAGGGACAGTTGGAAATATTTAACCTTCAACCACAGCTGGAGGCCGTCCACAGCTCTGCTGCTATGGCAGCTTTCGTCAAACAGCAGAAGGAAGCCGTGCCTCTCTTCAGTTTCTCAGGACACATGACTGAAGGCTTTGCAATTGATTGGTCACCCACAATACCTGGTGAGTGAGGCCTTTACCTGCAGTGCAGTTTTATTTTACTACTCAAATACATCCTGGCCTTGTTGTCACTTTAAATTCAACCTGAGATGATCTCGGTATGTTGAGTACTACAAATGTAAATGTAACTCTGACTACACCTAGTTGACTTAGTATGTGTGAGTACCATAATACGATGCGTCATCAAAATGATCATCGCTCCCTCACAGTCTTAATTATCATTCTGTCTGTCACCTCAGCATCAGAGATTTCTTTGTAATTTCCCAAGCTGCAACTGTTTAAGACAAACAAGTGTCTTTCACAACGTTCTTATTGTTTTACAGGAAAAATGGCTTATAAATTAAATCCTGTAGGGACAGCAACTGTCAAGTTTTATATGTTCAAACATCTTTAAACACTTAGATCTGGATTCATTCAGACCCCCCGTCCCAAATTCCTTTGCGTGTCCCAAATTACATTGGAAAACCTGAGTTATTCAGCTAAATATGAAACAGACAAACAAATCGAACCGGAAAAAACTTAATGTTGTTTTTAACAGAGGCAAAACAAAATTACCAAGAACATGACAGTGTGCATTTTGAAAAAAAGTCTGCAATAGTCTAACAGACAGACACCTTTTACTTATAGAGGGAAGGATTTGCACCACAACTAAAAATAAAAGTGGAACAGATAGGGTGGAAGTCCAGGATGGTTCTGTGTGACGGGAAACAAATATTGGACTGTTAAATCAATCAGACATAATAAATCTGTAAATGTGTCATGACTTATACATCTGTGATGGTTCTGATTGAGTGAGATACAGTGTTATAGTGTATGTGCGTCTCTGTGTGTCAAACAAAAGCAGAAGTGTCTTGTTTGTACTTAATTAACAGGTCGTCTTGTCAGTGGAGACTGCAAAAAGAACATCCATGTGTGGGAGCCACGGGAGGGAGGGACTTCATGGCAGATTGACCAACGACCTTTTAGCTCCCACAGCAAGTCTGTGGAGGATCTGCAGTGGTCCCCCACTGAGGCTACGGTATGTTTGTAGGAAAACGGTGACGTGGTGGGTCGTGGTGGGTCAGACTGAGGTACTTCAGATGGAGCTGGAGCGGGCGGCTCTGTGTTGAGCCTTGCAAGATCATGTTCTGTTCGCACAAACCACAACCCAAAAATGCGTACATGCAAGGTATTAGATATGCATCCTGGGATTGGACATGTGCGTTAGGTGTCCTAACTCCCCTGACCTCAGACCTGGAGGAGCCTCACTGATCCTCAACAGTTTCGAAGGATTCAGATGCAGAGAGTTGATCTCTCCACAGGGATTAATACTGTCAAACCGAGCTTACCACCTCAGCAGTGCTGTACAGGTGTTTGGGTGGAAGAGCGGGGTGTGGTGAGGAAACTGAATGACTGGAATGAATAACACCATGTTCACTTTTAAAACCATCTGTTAACACCGTAACTATGTACTATTACGATGATGTAACTAAGTAACAGAATCAAATATGTAGATTATACGTTACCGTGGTATCACAGACAATAAGCCACCAAACTGGTTAGTGGTGTGTGGACGTGAACCCTACTGCCTGAGGTCGGTTTTTACCTTTTAGCCTCCACATGTTCACCTTTTGTGAGGCGCTTCAGACTCTCGCACACTCCTTTCAGACTCTTAACAATACAGAGCAAATGTCAATTGTAAAAAATACAGTAAGGTTCTTTGTTTGGGGAAAACCAATCAAGTCTTGTTCACTGTACATTTGATCCCAGAGTTTGAATCTCAGACTCTGTGCTCTTTTGTCTCCCACAGGTTTTTGCATCCTGTTCGGTGGATCAGTCGATTCGTATCTGGGATATCCGTGCCCCACCCAATTCAATGCTTTCAGCCAACGAAGCTCACTCATCGGACATCAATGTGATCAGCTGGAACAGGAGTGAACCATTTATCCTGTCAGGAGGAGACGACGGGCTCTTGAAAGTATGGGACCTGCGGCAGTTTAAGGTATAAAAAAAAAATCCCCAGCACATAAAAACAATAGCAAATCAGTAACTTTTAGTAGAAATCCAACTCATACAAGATCATTCATTTGAACCACGTACACAACTATGACTTATTGTCAGTTTCTGAGCAAGTGAAGATTTTACTGCGTGATGAGTGTGTCACCACAATAAAGTTACACAAGAGAAACGGTGTTAACAACTTACTGTGTTACGCCTAGGTAACTATGCCAGGTAATTAAACACCTTTGCAGTTTGGCAGCCCCACCTAACCAATAACATTTGTTCCATTCTGTGCCTCTGCCATAGCAGCGTGTAAATACCGCACTTGCCCTCCTCCTAATACAGGAATCCATTTTGAAGTAGTCTCTCAAACATACTCTCAGGCCCTGTCATTTTCTTGTTGTGACATGTCAAAAAAAGCAGAGTTATAAATCGGTGCTCATGTTAGTATTGATGCTTTTGTTCTGCCTGTACCTGTAGACTGGGCGGCCTGTGGCAAACTTCAAGCAGCACAGCGCTCCCATCACGTCCGTGGAGTGGAGCCCAGCGGACTCGAGCGTGTTCGCCGCGTCGGGAGCGGACGACGTCATCAGCCAGTGGGATCTGTCTGTGGAGTCGTGTGACGTGGGTGCCAGGGTGGAGGAGGTGAAGGACTTACCCCCCCAGCTACTGTTCCTGCACCAGGGTCAGACGGAGATCAAGGAAGTCCACTGGCACCCGCAGATACCTGGCGTGATGATCTCCACGGCTCTTTCAGGATTCAATGTGTTCAGGACAATATCTGTGTAGTTTTTGTGTGTGTGTGTGTGTGTGTGTGTGAGAGAGAGAGAGAGAGAGAGAGAGAGAGAGAGAGAGAGAGAGAGAGAGA
>JBAJHX010000036.1:12377696-12396823 GCA_037176925.1 Amniataba percoides | reverse complement strand
AGAGAGAGAGAGAGAGAGAGAGAGAGAGAGAGAGAGAGAGAGAGAGAGAGAGAGAGAGAGAGAGAGAGAGAGAGACTACTTTAGTGTGGCTTTGACAGACAAACAGATTTTGCATTTACATGAGCAGTACACATTCTTATATGGTTTATGTGTAATGAGCAGTAAACCCCAGTATTTTTAATAATGTACATAACTCAGCTATGTAGGTAATGACTCTTTTGACATTTATTGGTTAACACAGGCGCCATATGGTGTTATACTTTACTTTCAGTCTGTATGTTTTACAGATGTGTGAAATATTTTTGGCATTCTGTTTCCTTGCTTTAAATAAAATCTTAACAACGATCATTCTCCTTTCTTGAATTCATGTTTTAAAAGAGCGAGCGGTCTGCTGTGTTTGTGGTTTTTTTATATTTATGCTGGAGGAAAACAAAGAACTAATTTATTTCAAGAAGAGGCTACAAATAAAATCTGGGTTCACACTCAGTACTGAATACTTTTGCCCTGGAGTCATTTCTAAAAAAGAAACAAGTCACAGCTGAGGCTGGTGAATATTTTAAAATCCCAATAATTGCTTTATTGTGTTCACGGTAATCCCTATTAAACCACAGGATAACAAATGTGTCTATACCAGCATTTTCAACAGATGAGCACAATGGTCTCTCCCTTTTCCAGCATAATGAAATAAAATAGTTTTTCAAGCGTTATACAAGCAAAACCATGTACAAAAATACACTGCTGGTCCTGATTTACCATCGACCTTTAAATCCCATGATTGTCTGCAGTTTAGTCCGGCCCCACAGCCCGAAGAAAAGCTTTGGTAACTTAAAAACATGCTAAATAACTGCACAATGAAAACAGGTCTGGTTTGGTGTGAAACATAGAAACTCCCACTGTCAGATTTGGAATGTGACAAATTCACAGTAATAATTAAACACAGGATAAGTTTCTTTTCTGACAATATCTTTGGCGACTGTTTGTAAAGCTTACACATCATGAGAAGACATTGAAAGATTGTAATAAACATGCAATATGAGAAATAACTATTAAGACAATGATATGAAACAGGGTACAATAATGTGAGCTTGCAGCTCTCTTTAAGGCACTATAACATAAAGCTTAATAAACACAACGCGCTTCAGAGGGCAAACATAAGACATATTAAAATTAACGATGCAAGCATCCTTAATTTGGCCTGAATCAAACTTTCCACTGAGCAATAGTTTCATAGCAAAGCTTCCAGGTGAAAGAAGAACAAATCAAAGTGCTACCAACATTTCACTGTAATAACCTTAATGACAGGGATTTTCTGATAATGATGTAAATCTGTTACCCTCACAGATAAAACATAAAAATGTCTTTTCCAGTTGAGCAACATCGTCGATCTGTTTATCTTTCACTGAGTCTTGAAGTATCCAGTTTGCACAATGTTTATGCTTCCCATTCAAATGATTCTGAAATAATGAGTTTAGTTTAACACAGTATACTTGATTCATCTGACAGCAAAGACCTGTTTTTAAGGGGAAAATGTACCAAACCCCTATAGGCCAATTTCATCATCAAACTCATCTTCAAAAGTGTATCCCCGACCTTCCTCCTCATCCTCCTCTTCCTCTGAATCAGTCTCTGAGTGGCAGCTGTCGACCCTCCTCCTGTCCAATGAGGTGACTCCTTCATACTCTGAGCTATGCGACGAGGCCGGACTGGGTGGCAAATCTACTCTGTGGTTGGTGAACTCGTCGTCCCTGCTGCCCACTACGCTCCCACCCCTCTCACTCTCACCCCTCGTTGGACTGCGACACGCCAGCTGATCCTCATCCTGGAAGTCAAACCCTTGACCCTCTTCCTCTTCAGATGCTTGGCGAATGATCTCCTCTCGTTTGTCACTGAACCGCACTTTTGGCCGTAAACCCTTCGGCTTGATCCCGTTCCCATCTTGTATCCTGCCGTCTCCCACCTGGTTTTCGTCCAACTCCACCAAGTTCTTCCCGTTCAGCTCATTCTGCATGTTCACAGACATCTCCGTGGCCCCTTTTCCCAGCTTTGTGCCCATTGAGGATGTGTCACTTTTGGGACTGATCGCATCCTGCCCATTGGAGTCGAGTCCCAAACCATCCATCACCCCTAATACATCCCCCAGCATGGATGGACCTAGATCCAGGTCCAGGTCCAGGGTGAATGAAGACACTGACTCAGAGTGCTGAAGCTCATTGTTCAGCAAGCTTCCTGAATCATCTGCATAAAGATCATTGTGGTTGACCGCCACCTGGGGCTCGGCGGCCGGCGAGTTTCCTGGACTCCCTGGGTCTGAGCTGGCTGGGCTCGGGCCGAGAGTGGACAGGAAGGAGGTGTCCCCAAAGGCGTCGCCTCCCCTCCCAATGTGCATGGTGTGGCGAAAGTCACCCAGTGGGGCTGAGATCATGGTAGGGTCCAGGCGGGGGGCCCGGGATGATTTGTGCAACGGCATGACTGCAGACAGATCAAGAAAGAAGAGGGCAAGATGAATAAACACAGTGAGGCAATGAGAAAACACAGCGTGATACAAAAGTTGTGCAGGGAGACACAGAAACACTGGAGCCCCTGTCCAGCCTCCTGATAAGACAGAGCAGCGTCAACCGTGTTGTGCAATACTGTCGGAGACCAATGAGCGTTTTGGCACTGGTGCGGCTGCGAAGGCCATGCTGAGACTTGCACTTGAAACACACTCATGCAACGTTAGCACATACTTTTCTCTACCCTCAGGGGTGTATGTGGACAAAAACAAGACTGTAGCTTTCTCTACTAAAGAAGAAGAAGAATGAAAAAAGAGGTAAATCTATGACAACAGAGCCGTTGACCCGTGCTTCACTGACAGGAATTAATTTCAGCATGAATGAAAAAACAGTCCTGCTGAGGTTGAAGTTAATAAGTATTACAGGAAGTGGCAGCCAATATCACCCCAATCATGTCTTAGAAGTTAAACCACTTTAATTACGTTTTCCTTCAGTATCACAAATTGGAAACAACAATATACTTTAGATATATTTTTTTTTTCAGTGTGTGTGTGTGTGAGAGAGAGAGTTTGGGAGGGGAGGGGGCTCACAGGCCTACCCCCGCCCTCAAGACCTCCCAATAATGCTAAAAGTAAATGATAAACTCCATAATCTAAAGAATCAGGACTTCACCTCTAACTTCTCCGGAGCGCAGGCGGGAGCTTCTCTTAATTGTGAGAGCAGGGAGGAGAGTGCGGATCAATGTGGAGCCGATCAGCCGAGCGGAGGGAGCGTCACCAAAACATCCAGAGAGGAAAACTTACTTTAAAGAGTGAGTTGTGCTGTGCGCTCTGCTGGCTCCCCTCCGTCCACCTCTTTCATCTGGCTTTCCCTTTTTCCTTCAGTTTCTTTTTTTTTTTTTTGCTTTCGCTTCCCCGTGGACTTTTCCCTCGCTCTTTTTTCTCGCCGTCGCTTGTCTGTGTGAGTGAGTTTTCTTTTTTCTTTCCAAAGGGATGGGCATGAGGCGAGGAAGTGACGCCACGCTGATTGCGGAGAGCTGGATCAAAGAGGAGCTGCGGACTTTACTTTACCTGCTGCAGTGTCGTGTGTAACCTGAGGGAGAATGCATGGAGTTTGTCTGGAGAAGGATTATGTGTATAAATATTTAGTTTCAACATCAAACTGCCATGATGTCAGCTTTATTTTTATGGCATCGTGGAAAGATGTAGACTGTGACAGTGATTTAGAGGTATTTCAAAGTTCTGCCACTCACAAGTCATTCTTCACAATGTTCTGTTTTTTTTCAGCAAGGAAGAATTAAATGATTGGACTATGTGATTTTTTTATTATTGTTATTGCTAGTTACATGAAAGATTCAGCAATGTGTTAACTTTACAATTTCCATTTTCAGTCATTTGCCATTTTCAGCTCAGTTCTTCCTGAAGACATAAAAGAAACCCCAAACAAATAAACAAAAAAAAACAAACAAAAAGGTCATTTCATTTCCAAAGAAAAACTAACTTTAAACTTAAACAGGAAACATTAGTGCTTCTGGTGGGGACTATTTTTAGCTGAGGAATCGCTCTCCTTAGTACTTTTACATTGTACCTTTCAGGGAGCTTATACCAAAATTTCTGGCTTGTCAAATGTGGCATCACTGTTTTATTCAGTACTGAAATAAAATACTATTTAAGGTGCCTGCATGGTCTAAAAAAACAGCAATTAGTCTGAAATATTTGTACATTTTAATGGTTGAACTGATAAAATCCTAATAAAAAGATTTTTAAAACACTGAATTTGTGTCCTGCATATTTCTCAGATGATAAAGAGTCTTTGAGACTTCATGTTCATGCTACATTAGTATACCAGACAAACGTACTTACAAATTACTAGAGAGGGTTTAACCTAAAGTCGACTGCATAATGTTGGAATGCAGTCAGTGAGGTTGAGCCTCATGTACTAAATCACTTAGCTGACAGCATTATATTTTTCAGGGGTGTCAGTCTGGCGCATAATTAACTCACATAGTTAAGCCCAATCTGTAAGTAAGAAATCTTCTTAAACAAATGACTGAGGGAAACCTGAATCTGGATCAACAACAGGAGAGCAGAGATGCTTTTTAGGAGTCCATATTATCCAGCTTCCTCCTTCTATTAATGAAACAGAAGCACTACCAAACCTCAGGTATTCTCACAATGGTTCTCATTGTGAGTCATTGTTTGTGAGATGCTTGACATATTTGCGTAATGATGTAGCCGGCAAGACAACAATGGGAAGAGATTATTCATTCAACAGGAACATGGTGTCATTCCCTGTGAGAAGTAGGCTGGAAATTACACTTAATACAGTATTTATTTGAAAGATGTGCACCTTGAAATAAGTTATGATAGAGCACACGAAGCTAAGATATTTTTAACATTTGATGTAGAGTTAAAAGGAAGACAAGACATTCTTTGCAACATTATGGTATTCATTTTACTGTAAATTTCAAGTGTTAAAATAAATTCCAGCAGGGTCAAAGTTGTAAATGACAGATATTTGTGTGTGTGTTTTATTTTGGAACCAGAGTGGCTGCAACAAAAGAAAAACGGTGTCTTTTAAAATACACTGTGAGCCCTGATGTTCGTTGCTTTGCAGTGAATTATACATTCAGCAACAGTTACAAAAAAAAAATCTGGACTCTGGAGAGACTTCCAAAAGACTTGAATGAAGTGGATCAAGTGTGGGAGAGACTGTCTAACAGGAAATGACTCCCTTCTTTGTCTCACACACACACACATACAAACACACTGAGGGAGAAAATTGCGTAAGCACACATCCTGCAGCTGTGTGTGGTTCACAGGAAGGTAACAGGAAAAATGTATATACCCTATTAAGTGAACATGTCTAAGATGTATGACCAGTGAAAAACAAGAAGAAAAAACATACATTGCACCCTTTATTAGGTAAATTACCCAAATCACCCAAATATGATCAATCACAGTGAAGACAGTGTGTTGGCAGATTATGAGTGACAGATAGATATTATGGTTTATTATAGGTAAGTAAAGTTTCTCTTCTTTGTCACTTCTGACTTTAACATGTGCGACACGGAAAAATTTTCCCCTATCAGATCACGTCAGGCATCAAAGTCCCGCCTCATCCCTAATGATTGACAGGCCATCAAGCGAATGGAGTTCTGAACTGAATCCAAAGGTAGGTATCCGATTGGTTAAGCCTGCAGGCAGCTCACACGGTGGGCGTATCAAGAGCGTCCATGCTGCCTGAGAGGACAAACTCAGGGCAACAAAACAGGATACGCCCTGACGTCACCTGACTTGGCCCGTTTTACTTATCTGCCATTTTGTATCTGCACGGTCCGCTCAGACGAAGTTGGTTGTCCACGAAAGAAGAAGCTAATATGCCAGTGTTGACGTCTGTTTTTAATATTGAGCTTTACACAAAGTATATGAAAGTGTGAGTCGTGTGGACAGGTAGCGTTGTTCGCGGTGGGCTGACCGCTCTCGTCGTAATCAGGCAAGTTGTTCGTCTTGTTTACCTCCTGCCGGAGCAGGACGGCTAACCAGGCTAGCCCTGTTAGCCCAGTTGGTGAAGCCCTGCCCCAGTGTTAGTTCTCTGACTGCTGAGCGGCGAAATGGCGGCCAACGCGACACAAGCAACCCCTTCAACCAACTGGTATGTCGATCTATCCGGCAACACAGCACCCTCAACACACGCTGGATGACAAGTGGTTTATTAATTCAATTTACGACTGTCAAGTTTATGTGTCATGTATTAGAGATGGCTGGCGGTAATCTGAGTTAATGAGGCTAAGCTGCGGGTTGTTGACAGCCGTTAGCACGTCGAGCTAACTATAAAATAACAAGGCCAACGGTTAGACCAACCGAAAGTTAACGTTAATCTGTAGTCTGTTTAACAGAATCAATCAATAGACTGTGATAAACTTTAGCTGTGTTTATTTTTGACCGGGTTTATGACTATCAACTGTAATGTTTACAAGTCAACGTTGGCACACTTTACTCCTATTTAACCTGCTTCGTATCCGCAGACTAACATGGATATTTGCTTAGAACGACTATTGTTTTTTTATGTAACTTAGGAAACATCAAGAAATGTAGTCTCTTAATCATTCAATACGTTGGCCGATTGAACTGGTAATATCACATGGTTTTACATGTATTTGATGTCACTGTTAAGATTATGGTTTATGCTATGCTTAATTTTTTTTAACAATCTGGTGTTACTCAATCCCAAGAAGTTTTACCTTTCATACAGATTGTACAGGTATACATAATGTTGTGGCCAGTCGGGTTATGTGAGCTGTTGATCAAGTTACAGTGTACCAACTCCATTTTCTTGTGTAATTTTTAGGTCCTATGGTGCTACTGCAGACGGGCAAGTTCATGAAAACCCAGAATGGGAGAAAGCGAGGCAAGCACTCGCATCCATTAACAAAAGTCAGAGCTCTGCAAAGGCCACACCAGCCAACCGGACCACAGCAGAGGTGTGCTTTTATCTCTTTTGTGTCTGTCCTTTTTTGTTTTGTTTTGTTTTTCTTTTTGTTCAACACCCAGCACTGGAATCCGTTTGTGGTGATCCTCTCAATAACTGAGAGATAAAAATAGATATGTGGATACAAAACAGCAGATGCATTTGTGGTTTCTAACTACAATTAACTCAGTTCAAAACCTAGTACTAACGAGTGCCCCATAACTCCCACTTTCCAGTCAGAGTAATAGTGGATACATACAGTTTTTTCTATATCCATACAGTACTCCCTCAGCAACCATTTTGGATAAATTGTATCACCATACAGAATTAATGGAAAAAGTAGTTAAAATAGCAAACAGGTATTTGCAACCCCCAAATCTCCTTCGTACACACACATAGGTTTTGCTATGTGTGAAACAGGCACAAAAGGCTCTTTCAGTGTTAAATGTTGCCGAACCCTGTTCTAGAGTGTGATTGAGTACTGGTGTGCAGTTAGTTTGTGTATTATTGCAACATTGTCATTTCTATGCGTGCCAGATGATTTCCTCTGTTCTAGATTAAAACATCAAGGCTGTTTGTGCATGTGTAATTTCAGGCCGGACAGTTTCAGCCAGCAGTGACTGACTCTGCTGCCATGCAACAACAACAACAACAGCAGCAGCAACAACAGCAGTACTATCCATGGTACCAGCAAACTCAGCAGCATTATCCTGGGTACACATACCCCTATAACTACTACTACCCCATGGGTCCAGTAAGTACAGAAAAAGATTTTGTTCTTACAAATATGTTAACCTAGTTGTATCTAATACAAATGCAACAGTTAACCATGTCTATCTCCTAAAATAATATCTGATCCCGAGAGACTGGGAAAAGGTTCTACAATGACAACATATGTTTTGTTGACTTTCCAGTATGGAGCTGCATATCCACCAAATCAGTATGGTGTACCCCCAGGGCCTTACCCAGGGACTCCATCTTCCAATGGACAGGTACATAACAATTTCTTTCTTACTCATGTAACATATTTAAGGTTGGTAGTCACCCATAGACCCCCAAATTACATAACAGGCACAATTCTAGACCTAACAGATGAGATTCTGTCACTGACCCTTTCGATTGTAGAGAGCAAGAACTATGAGGACCTGACATAGTAATGCCTAAGCCGGTGGTCACCAGAGAATTAAACCAGTTTTAAAATAGCACATTGTGCAATTGTAAAATAAATAATTTGTTGAAAGTGATGTTTGGTGTAATGTCAATTTTTTTTCTTTTCTTTTTTTTTTATCTTTCTTTTCATAGCCCCCTCCAGTGCCTGGAATGGAAGACCAGTCCTCCAACTACCCCTCTCAACCACAGCCTCCTCCCCCTGCTACTCCCCAGCCACCCCAGAGCCCAACCACCTCAGAAAACCCCCCTCCTCCCCCACCCCCACCCATCCCACCCCCTCCCAACTCCCAGTATCCCCCTCCTCCTTCACAAAATGCTTACAGTGCCAACTCCATGCCCTACCCACCTGGTGACCACAACCAAATGCAAGTTTACAATCATTCCCAGGGAAGGCCCAGCTATGGACAGGGTTTCCAGGCTCAGAATGCCTATCAACCCTCTCAGAATACCTCCCAGCAACAACAACAGCCAGGCCAGTATGTACCAGGGCTTGGTAGAGGAGAAGCCAACAAAAACAAAAATCAAAAACAAGGACAACAACTATGGCACCGCATGAAACGTAAGATTTATTCTTTTTGCGAGGTAGCTGACATGTATAACATTTTATCAATCAAATTACTACAAGTCCAATGGCGGTATCACTGTTGTTCTCTGATGCAGCTTACACATGTTATCCCTAATGCTATATATGTATTTACGTAGAGTGCAGAAATTGATTGATTGTGTTTATTTCAACCAAATGTTACTGTGTTGTTTTTCTCAATTCTTTTCCTGTTATGTTCTCACAGAGGCTCCTGGAACAGCTTCTGTGAAGTTCAATATTCCCAAGAGACCCTATCAGGTTCAGTGTTCTCCAATTTCCAATCAGGCGTTCCCTCTAGGAGAGCAGCCTCTAGGAATGAATCAAACTCCTTCCTCCCCAGCTAGTGGTGCACCTGGTGGAGCACAGACACGGTGAGAACCGATCTGTCCCCACAGACTGTCCTTTTATAATCTGTGAATCGTCTTAACTTAAAATGCTCTCTTTCCAGACCTCAGGACTGGCCCCAAGCCATGAAGGAATACGTGCAGCGCTGTTTTACAGCCTGTGAGACAGAAGAGGACAAAGATCGTACAGAGAAGGTGCTGAAGGAAGTTCTGCAGGATCGGTTGAAGGATGGCTCCGCTTACACTATTGACTGGACTCGTGAGCCATTGCCAGAGTGAGTTTAGTTGTGGATTAGTGTTTTGCTTGTGTATATATCAGTTGTTAAGTAAGCTTTCAATGTCCTTCAGATTACTGCGAATAAGATATGTAGATGTAAACAAACATCAGTTTGCTATATTTTGATGTGGTTTCAGTTGAGCACAGAGTTGATATCTGAATTTGTTTTCAGTAAGTTCTACTGCAACATTGATGCACTTCTTTGTTTGGAATAGAGACTGAGTCTTGTAACTTGTTAAGTGGGTTGCCTGCAGATTGAGCACACATTAAGATTTCTGTCTCTTTTGTTTTTAGACTAAAAGTCAAGCAGTCTCGTTGGGAAGCTGTTCCAGCCCAGAGGACGTCAGATAGCTCAATTAGCCGCGGTGGAAATACAGTGGCTGCAGCTTCAAGAGGCAGGGGTGCTGGTCACAGATTGGGTCACTATAGAAATATATTTTCTCAAAGAAGTCCATCCTCTAGTTCCTCCCGTTCCTCATCCCGCTCCCCATCCCCCTCCCATGGCCGACACAGGGACCGCAGCAGCCAAAGGCACAGGCGCAGGTGAGACACTATTTCTTCTCCTTTTTTTATGGTTATTGTGAACTCCCTGTTATTTCCTTTTCAAATATCTCCTATATTTTTGCTCCCAGTGATTCTGGCTCACAGTCAGACAGCAGCATCTCCAGTGACCTCCGACCCCAGCTGTCACGACGAAGTCAGAGAGCAGCACGTGGTCGTGGTAATGACAGGGATAGAGGACGTGGAGGTGGAGACAGAGGACGAGGAAGAGGAGGAAAAGCCAACAGAGGAAGGCGGTAACTAGATATGTTATTACAAAAAATTAAGTTGAACTGTCTATTCCGATATCTACTTTTCTCACTCAACTGTTTTGTTTTTTTTTAATTCTACACTCTGCCACAGGGAGCAGTTGTGAATAACCTTTCATTTATTCTCCCAGAAACATGGACGATTCCAATACAGCTGTTGGAAAGAAGAGGAAAGGCGGGAACGCTGGTCTGGATTTCCATGACCCCAACAGAGAGGCCAAGAAACAGAGCAGAGCAGCCCGTTTCCATAAGCAGCTTCGTTCAGAGCCCCTGGTTCTCTCCATCAATGCCCTGGACTTGCCTGATGGTACACAGGAGGGCCTCAGCTGGGAGGACTGCCCCATTGTTGGAACGTGCCAGGACATCACTAAGTCCTACCTGAGACTCACCTGTGCCCCAGACCCCTCCACTGTGCGCCCTGTACATGTAAGTTGTATTACTCAACATTTTTGATGTGCTTTTAAGGTGGTTTTACAGTCATGAGATGCAATAGCAATTTTAAATAAATGTCTTCTTTTAAGTATTCTTCATCATTTTCTGGCTTGCTTGAATTTGTTCATACCCAGGTCCTGAGAAGATCTCTGCAGGCTGTGAAAGCTCACTGGAAAACCCACCAGGACTACGTCTATGCTTGCGAACAAATGAAGTCCATACGGCAGGACCTCACGGTCAATGATCATTTGTGCTACTTTCTTCTTTCCAATGCTAACTCATGTCCTTGTTTTCTTCTTTGTTTGTAAATGTTTTTATTTTCTCCTGTCATTATCCAGGTCCAAGGAGTTCGTACTGACTTCACAGTGGAAGTGTACGAGTGTCATGCACGGATTGCTCTGGAAAAGGTAAGTTTCTTTAATGTTGTAAGTGTTGTCAGGACTTAAAGTGGTAATAGCACATGTTTAACACTAGCTGAATGTTGATTTTGTCAGGGAGACCATGAAGAGTTCAACCAGTGTCAGACCCAGCTGAAGGCCCTGTACAAGGACAATCCCTCAGAGAACATCGGAGAGTTTACAGCTTATAGATTGCTGTATTACATCTTCACCAAAAACTCTGGAGGTTTGCTCACATTTTTTTCTCTTGAGTCACTGTAACAGTCCCATTCTCAAAATGTTCTTATATGTTCTTATATTTAAACCTTAACCATTCGCCTTACCCTCCAGATCTGATCACGGAGTTGGTATACTTGACACCGGCACTGCGGGCAGATGTGTGCGTGGCTCATGCGCTTGCACTTCGTGCTGCCTGGGCGTTAGGAAACTATCGACGCTTCTTTAAGCTGTATCTGGAAGCCCCGCGCATGGCTTCATACCTCATTGACAAGTTTGTAGAGCGGGAACGAAAGGTCGCACTTCGGGCCATGGTCAAAACGTAAGCCAAGTTCCAGCAAGATCTGTTTGGAAATGTTAGGTTTTCATAACTGTCCTGATCTCTATTTCTGTGCTCCCTCTGTCCACAGGTTCAGGCCCGACTTGCCGGTGCAGTATGTGCAGTCCACTCTGGGTTTCACTTGTTTAGACTCCTGTAAGACCTTTCTTACTGGGCTAGGTGTCACATTTACCCCATCTGACCCTGAAAAGATAGACTGCAAAACCAGCACAGCCTCATTGGCTGCATCCTGAGGGGGAGGGGGTGGGTAGCCATAAAGGCACTATGAAGGGAGATGCCAGGGGACCATCAAGGATCCTTACATATATAATACACAGAACTTTAGACACCTCAGTCAGTTCAGATAGAGTAGTTGGCACCATACAAGACCCATATAGAAAGACACATGCTCAAATACTCTGCAAGATTCAGAGTTCAGAATGCAGATGTAATTTCCTGACACTCAGATAAATATTTTAAACATGAGGAGCCACACAGTCACTCAAATGTTGAAAGTTAGCCTAATACTGATTATATCTCACTACATTTACAGTACCAGAATAGTGAGTGAACAGCTGAGATTTGGGATTGCCATGTAATCTCATCAGTTAGATGCTGAGAAGTCACAGAACCAGATCAGGGAGTCAGTCACCCTCATGGTTCCTGTTCCTTTGCCACCATCAGATGTCAAAGCTAACAGTGTTCTGTCATGTTTTTTCCTTCCTCAAGTCAACAGCTTCAAGCCTGAAGTTTCGAGCCCTGTCAACCAAAGTGGAAATACAAAGAGCTGATCGAGTCATTCGTCAAACTCGCTCCTGTGTGAGGTCAAACTTACAGAAAGGAGTCAACATTTTCCTCGTAGAGACTGTAACACAGCGGCGTGAGAAGATGCCCACAGTTTGTCTGAAAGAAGAAGAAGTGGTGGTTTGTATGTCCTGCCTGTGCCTGGTTTCCTCAAGGTATCTACAGATGGCTGTCCTGTTCCTTTTCCCCAATTTTATGGCCCGTGAAATTAATGGACTGAAGTGTTATGCTCCTGATTTGATTAAGAAGCGTTCATTCGATGGTCACAGTCATGAAATGGTCAGCCAGCATAAGGAGAAGTCTCAATCTCATGAGCAATGACTTTAAAGTAAATAAAGGAATACAGGCAAGCGTTCTACATCAAGGTGATGTCCACACCGTTAAAGCTGAGCTCCATCTCCAGAATCCGAGCAGCTGCAGGGGGAGAGGGAATCTGCTTCCACCGGCCTCCGTCCAGATGGGATTTAGGCCAGCACCTGGAATCCAGCACATCTTGATCAACACAGCAAAGTGCCGTAATGAAGCCTACCTTTGATCCACGGTGACCGTCTTCACCTCACCAGCTGCTATTCAAAAGAAACAAGGGCAGCTGAGCTGCCATCTTCAAGTTCAGCTGAAGGTGAATTCTGCATGGTGGAGCTTGAGTGGCAAATGTGCTGCTTCTTCAAGATGGAATAACAACAAGTGGTTTGTATTCTACATCTAGCTCTGATGTTTGCGAGGCTGGTAAGCGAAAGGAACTTCTCTGGGAGGATGTAGCTGAAAGCCAGAAAACAGATGTTTTCTCACGTTTCCTGCGTGTTAAGTGTTTTGTGTCTTGTGTGTTTTTGGACAGCTGTATGGGCCTTGTTCTTGACCAGCGGAAAAAAATTATGGAACTGCGAAGTAGATTTTAATGACAATTACTGGTTGATATTGAACCAATGAATTAAGTACTATAATAAATTTGACAATTCCCAAAAATCAGTAAGTCGGTAAGATCTGAGAAATTTTACTCTCCACTGTACTGTCTAATAAAGAGGCAGATGCAAGTTGAGTGAAGACTAGTACTTTTATGTCTGTTTTTCCAGTAGTTATGAATAGTTATGAATTTTCTAAAATAAAAGCTGTGATCGTAGCCTCATTCTAGTCTTCAGAAACCAGTCAGATGAATGGAAAATCACAAAGTTTCTGTAGAATTGCTCTAAAGTCCGTTCTCTGACGTGATTTTGGTCCATTTCTCTTCAGGTTTGTGCTTTTCAGGACCCACGTTTATATTGGTGGTGGTTCACACTGTCATAGGTGTTAATTGGGGAAATATATGTATTACAGTAATTAAAATAGTTCTTATATATCCAGGAAATGTACCCCCGACCAACAAAGCTGACCATTCACCATAAATATATATTTGATTGTGCTGACATTGTTCTTCATAATTTTAGTTTTTTTTGGGCAGTATTATTTGCTACTGTAGACATACTGAGCTTGAGGTATACATGAGTGGATGCAGGCGTACTGTACAGTCGACGTGTTTACTTGTCTACACAGTATATTTTTGTAAATATTGTAAGATATTGCTGTGGGTTTTTTTCAGTTAGAGCATAGTGTAGGTTTTTGTTCACACATGGGTAAGTGTGATTTTTTTTTTTTTTTTGTCTCTTTTTTTTTTTTACCTTTCCCCCCCCTCCCTGGGTTTTGCAAAAGTCTTCTTAGACCATATTTGTGAATATGTAAAAGTTTAATGCAGACAGGTCTTGATTGGGTTGTGTGCTGTGTCTTCATCCTCATTATCACCGCCACAGTGGATGCAGTGATAGAGATGGTAGTTTCTCTCAGTGCAGCCAGAAAACATTAGCGCAGGCTCTTGAGCCAATTTTGGGCATCACCCTCAATTTCCTGTTATTTCAAATTGTCCCTTGTTCCCACATTGCTGCATTTGTTACTTGCCTGTTTTGTGGCAGTTTTGTTTTGGCAGATCGTTCCATGCAAAGCTGGTTCACACTCAGCCACGAATGGGACCGCCACTGCCAAACGCATGTAATGTTAATGCTGTCCACAAACGGACAGATTTCCACCAGGCATTTGTAAACCTGGATCTTCTATCTTCTCATCGTTGACCATTATTTCAGCAAACATTTTTGTACTGACTGTGATCTCAACATGTTTTCTTTCTTCCCCCTTCATCTACCTGAACCCCTGTCCTCTTTGCTGTTCCCTCCTCCTCACTCCCCAAATCTCTCTCACACACCACCAGACTTCTCGTTCCCCAGCTCGTAGTACTGCTGCATTGCAGGAGCACACGGAGCGATGGCGATAAGTGGGCGAACCACCTCCAGACACCAGCCGGAGAGAGTGAATTGTGAGCAATCCGAGTCTCGGTTTGACCCACTGAAGCTGAAGCCATGCTGCTGATAAAATACATGGGAGTCTCACACAGAGATGTGGAAAATGTTGATACGCTGCTAATGTGATTTGCTGCTAACCCAAATATTTAAACTTTTTTTGTGCAACATGATACCTGTTTGGTTTTACATAACAATGTTTGACGTTGGACAGAGTCGCCATGTATTGTCTTCTGTTTGTCCAGATGCATTTACATTGTTTAAATAATGCGCCTACAGTTATTTGGTGGTAAAATGTGTCATTATTTAGTATTCACTTTTTCCCTTTCAGTCTATTTGTTTATAGTTGAGAAACATTTGGCTTGTATTTTCTAGATGAGCAGACCCGTGTGAGTCAGAGTTTCTAGTTTTGAGTTTCATCTCCCAACATCTGAGAATGTGTCTGGACACACAGAATGTGCTGTTGTCACTGAAATTCACCTCCATTTAGTAACACTTTATTTTTCTTAGTATTCAGTCTTCTTTAGGTGAAATTTGTTATTTGACCAGTGGTGGTGTGTGCTCCCATGATAAGAAATGATCTTCACATGTGATGAGCTTGTTGCCTTTGCTGTGTGTAAATGTAAGATTTTTTTTTTTTTTTTACACAAGGTTAAAGTGTGTACATCGCAGGTTTTCAGCAATGAAAGAGTCCAGGATGTTTTTTTTTTAAATTATTTTTTTAGTTGTAAATTCACCCCAGACAACTAACAATACACATTTTCATTTTGGATGCTTTTAGTTTATTGTTTTTTTTTCTCTGATGCCTGAGTCATGTTTTCAGTATTTGTTTTGCTCCCATTACTGCAAACCTCCATCAGTCCTTGTAACTCCCTCCTTGATCTCTTGGCACTGGAACAACTCCCACATCCCTCACTTTAATAGTGTTCATTTCCTTTTTAACTCTTCATCTTCATTTGAATTTGTCTTCACTTTCTCTTCCCTCAACCCAACCCCCCTGCATGCCATCCTCTCCCACTCTCTCCTACAAATCTCTAACCAGTATTTGTTCTCTCTCTCATTCTTACCTTTTTTCCTTTTATGTTGAGTATGTTTGTGACTGTTTGCCTTGTGCAACTAGTCACTCTCTAGTAAGTATTGTATTGCATCTGCAATGCTTTAATAGTTTATGTTGCAGCTCACTAACAACTGAAGCTGAAGGTTTATCTGCAATGCCTCCTCCCTTGCCCCACTTTCATACCTCTACAGACCTGAAATGATAAACTGCCATTTTGTAAATATTGTGTACATATTTTGAAGAAACTCTAATAAAAGTCAAGTATAAAGAACATCCAGTGTTTGTAAATCACAGAATACACACAGGCAGAGTTGGCTCAGAGGTTTAAACATTAAACAAAAGCAGTGGATCTGAGGAGTTTAAACAAAAGGTCACAGAACTCAGGAGTTTTGCACATTTTATTTTGAAATATAAATATGAAATGAGAGACACCTGTGACACAGAGGAGAAACAAGAGCAGTTCCTTGACACAATGAAGGTGTTTTCTTCATGTGCAAATTTTCCTTTGCATAACTACATTGTTAATTTAGCTGCTACCAACGCATCTGAGGTATAAGGCATCAAACCAAATTGGAGAAGTTGGAAAAGAAATCAGGAAAACGCAAAGAAAGTAGATTAGTAGATACAGTAGATTAATGTTGAAAACATGATGTGTAAAACTGCAATCAGGTTGAAAGGAAAAGGTAAAGAACTGAGTTCATGCATTGTTAAAAGTTTAAAAGGGGAAAATAAAAAGAAAAACAGTTGTGAAGTTGAAAGTGAAAAAGAAAGATGTCTCTGTGTATGCCACTATTCAAAGTTAATAAGAGAAGGCAAATGTCACTTTAACATTAATTACAAGTTGATAAAATGTTCTGCAAAAGACCAGGAGATCTGCGGTGTTTTGTCATTAAATGTTAATTAAAAGCTACAGAGAGATCTACAGCTGTATAATTAATCTCAAGAATAGCCTGGCTGTCCTGTTGGAGAAAAATAAACTATAAAGAGCAATAAAGCAAGTACAAATGAAAGAGAAAGAAGCAGATAAGGGGCTCAGAATTATATAAATAAATTAAGAAGTCAGAAAGAGAACAAAGCACTAACAGGCAAAGAGCAGAAAACTAATTTATTTACAAGAAAAATTAGAAGTTAGATCTAAAAGTATATAGGAGCAGAAGAGAAAAGAGAAGCGAATAACTATGCAAAAACAAGGAGGTCAGAAGAAAAGGTTACTCAGAAAAAAGATGAGCGTTAAAAGCAGAAAGAAGATTAAAATTTAAATTCAAGTCTTATGCTGGAACAACTACAGCTACTACTACTTAAGAAATAAAGAAAAATGTTACATTCAGAAAGAGCAGAAAATAAAGTAAAGACATACTGAGGCTAAAGGTCATGTACATGTATAGATGTGCTTTCTATAGTGGTGCAGAGGACAGAAGAAAGAAGGATAAATAAAGACAAGCTGAAAAAGAATAAGGCGAGGTAACGAGGAAGTAACGAATGAAAATAGAGAAGTACAAGTAGGAAAGGAAGGTAAATACAAGAAAGAGAAGGAGAGAGGCTGTCTCTGTTTTCTGTGCTAGGCCCGATGGCAGTGAGCCACATGTGGCGTGGGACAAACAACTCGAAAAGCCACAATTTCAGAGCTGCGTGGAAACAAACAGAGCTGAATGAGCCAGAAACATGCGGTGAGCGGCGGGAAGGCTGGAAAAAGTTACCAGTCAATAAAAGGACAGAGGAGGAGAAGAGAGAAAAAACAAGTTTTATTTAGAGGTAAACAATCAAACAGCAGAAAAAGAGTGCAACGGAAACTGAAAGGGAGGAAGGGCGGAGAGGAAACGATCAACACAAGTCAAGGAGGAACAGGAAAGGATGAAAGAGAGAAACAAGGCAATAATAGACAAGCGTGAATAGAGCACTTAATACTCAGTAGGCAGATGAGATGATTCAGTTCTACTGATCGAGGCCTTTAATCCTCAGTTTGTGTTGTAAAGCCAACAGCAAAAGACTGCTTCTTCCTGCAAGTCCCAGCTGTGAGTACAAAACAGGAGAGGTTTTAAAGCAGCTCCGAAATATAAAACTTCCCCGGAGAAATAACAGGAAGCACTCGGCAGGCATCAGCTGGTGAAGGGCAGAACCACAGGAACTAAACTGTGTTAGTTGTGGACAGAGAGGTAAGCAGATGAGAAAGCTCTGCAGGTCACAGATACAGAAAAGCGACGCAGGATTAATAATGGCGGCTGAATAAAATGCTAGAAATGTGTGAGAGGTAGATTGTTAGAAAGGCAAAAAAAAAAAAAAAAAAACAACAAATCAAAACAAAACATGAAAATCCAACTACATCCAGACAAACATTAGTTCAGCGTTTGAAATAATGAAACCGGTGTCACAGCTGTCTCTCAGTCGACTGAGCAATGTTGATGCGTAACCTCACTCATATGCTCATACACATACACGCACGCACACACAATTGTCATCAAAAATAAGTCATTTAACATTGTACAAAATGTTCTTTTTTTTGTACAGTTTGACCCGTGAAACTTGAAAAAACCCAGATTTCACTCACAAAAAAAACCATTCTCACAGTATTTTTTTCACCAGCTACCCCCCTCCATCATATCCATCTACCAACACCAGCACTCCTTAAATTCAGAAAACAATAATAAATCCTTTAAAGGCTTTAGGCGACTGTCTATATATTACATAACATCCTCGTCCAGGTGCTAAGTATTCGTCAGTAGAGTGGGCAGTAAATGGGTCCTACAGTATTTACAACAGTCTGTTTAGTCTCTGGAGGAGAGGTTGTGACGGAGACGGGAGGTAAAGCCATTTCCGCACTTCCCAAAGTTTGAGCATCTCACAGTCTGTCCTGCAGCGTCCACAGTTCAGCCGATCCCAGAGTTCACGAGAGTCCCCCATCGGCCCCACCACCTCGCCGGGCGGCTCAGTACGGGGTGAAGCGGTTGTAGCCTCCTCTGTACAAACTGGCCTGTTGACAGAAGCAGGGCAGCAGGTGTGAACAAGGACTACTGTCGTCGATCGCACATGTAACAAGAGAGCTTTCAGCAGAGGGTATGTGTGTGTGTGTGTGTGTCTTTGACTCACCATTGTACCAACTCCATATGTTGTCGTTGGTCCAACCGAGTGGTGATAGGGATCGGCAGCTGTGGCGTAAACCCGTCCGTATCTGCTCAGAAACATCAGAAGCAGATGTGAATGTCATCATCAGCAGTTGGCAAGGATTTTAGAAAGGCTCCCTCTGTTCAATCCTTAAACACCACCAAAATGTTACCAAAACTTTCTCCACAGTCCTTGAGTAAAGGTTGGCCAACAAATAATCAAAGTCAAAGACATCAGTTAGCTGTAATAAAACTGTAGTTTGTGTGTAAATATGTATCTATATACATATCGAGATCTATATCTATCGAGAGATAGATATAGAGCAATATAGAGGGA
>JBAJHX010000036.1:12332309-12369182 GCA_037176925.1 Amniataba percoides | reverse complement strand
GGGGGGGGTTTTTTTGGTTTGTTTTGTTGGGGGAAAAAAAAGAAAAACGGCGGGCGGGGGTGGGGGGGAAAGAGGGAGGGGGGGGGAAGAAAATCCCCCCCCCCCCCCCCCCCCCCCCCCCCCAAGGCTTTTTTTAATTTCCATTTGTTCCCTCTTTCTCTCGTCTCCCTCCTCAGCTGTCAGTTTGCGGTCAGAGGTCAACGGCTATGAGCCAGGTGCCTGCTGGGACAGCTGCCACAGGATTTACACACAGACGACGCTAACTGCAGATGTGGCCTTCTCGTGCCGGCCAAGTCACAAATGTTAGCCAACACGTAGCCTGTTCAGTGAAACTAAATATACTTTTTTTCCAATCATTCACTCTCCACATCCTGCCTTTTTCCTCTTTGGCTTCCTTTAATAATATTTTTGAAGTAAATCATGAGATTTAATAGATGAAATATAGAGATGTTTTGGGCATTTATTAAAGGTCTTGAAAATGATGGGACACAGTAAAGGGGGAGAGACAGAAGGTGACATTTTTTATACAACCTTGTGTTTTAAAATGATGAGTGATGAGTTAAGTTAGCCCTTCACTAAGGCCCCTCACTGGATGTCAAGCCGACATTCTTTTAACACATGCTACGCTTCAATCATACTGACATTTGTGCTGGAAAACTACTAAAGAAGGGTTCAGTCCTTGGAATTGTGACATTTTAAGATAAAAAGATCAGGATGTTTTTCTCAGGCCTTCCTCAAAGTTTTTTGCAGTTTCAGTGCCCTCTGTTACCTCGTTCTACGCCTCTTCTCCTGCAAATGTTATCAAATAAGAAACTACTGTGCATGAGCACCTAAAATTCTCAATATTTAAATGCACAACAGGCAGTTTTGACACCTATTTTAAGTGCAGCTGGCTGCAGACAACACGATAGGTGACAGAATCTCCTCCTGTGATTATCTGCTCGGGAGAGGAGGGCTAAAAATACAGCTGGTGTGAAGACTAGAGACAAGGTAGAGAGATACCAGATGCACTGTGGCATTACTGGTATGTCAGGGACACTTAAACACACACATAAAGTCTGCTGGCATCATTGAGACCAGTGGACTAAAGATAACCCCAAGCGTGTCCTTAGTATTAAATAAATAAGATCTTTCGCAATCATTGTACCACACTCAGCTCCTATCATGCCGCTTTGATTGATCCTCTAATCTCATATGTACATGAAATATTTAGTCACTATTAAGCAACACATCACTAAATTAAATTAGAACTGAGCTGTGACTCATTAAATCAGGAAAATAAGGCCCCTTTGGCTTCTTCTTACTAATATAATGTTTCTGTGGGAACATACTGTAATGATGGTTACACTGACATTAACTTCTGATTTACAATGAAAATATATTAGAAGCTGAAATTATGAGTTGATCAACAGGGAAAATGTCAGTTTTTGATGATCAGTTAATTGTTTCAAACATACTCAATACATTGTTACTCTATGATAGTAGAATTATTATTTTTGAATTAACAAGTCAACTTGGGATCAACCAACTAATAAATAGAGAAATGTGTCAGCAGCTGATGATGACCTGCAGGGGCAATAATTAACCTTAAACTATTCTACTCACTTTTTAATCCATTTAATACCACTTCTAGTCTTTTATTTTCTACTCATTTTATCCCTGATTAAGACTCAAAAACTCCCTGACAGGTTGAACATGTGATGATGAAGGCCAGTGACGACAAACTATTTATATTCAACAAGTGAGAAGCTTTTGGAAAGCAAACAAAGGCGAGTTTACCTGAACTATGCTGGGGTAGCATGTGGTTGTCTGTGGGTAGACAGGGAGTCCATAAGGCTGGAGGATCACAGTGGGTGAGGAGAGCATGGCCCAAAAACCACGCACAAGGAAACAGGGAACGGTGGAAGATGGGAGGAAAAGGAAAAGGAGAGCCGGGGAAAAGGAAAAGTTGATGGGCACTCAGGAGAGCAGGCAATCAGGCTGGAAAATAAAAGAAGAGGAAAAATCCCAACACAAGGAAACACAAGATCCAAGAGGGTGAGGGGTGGGGGAGAGAAGGTTAAGACTATTTAACCTCGCGGATGAGCCAAAGAAGAAAACACACAGAAAATCCACAAAACAACCAACGTCCTGTCCGGAAAAGACAGGATATGGAGCAGTGAAAGAGAAAGCAAGTGGGCTTTTGTGTGTCCATCAGTTGATCACGCAGCCTGACGGACAGAAACACATGCTCAGGGTCCCATTTCAGAGTTATATAAATAGTCACCCATGTCCTTCTCCCTCAGTTTACCACCTTACCACCCTCTCCCTCTTACACACAAGACCTCTCACTACCTGCGACAGACTTGGACAACAACATCTTGTTAAACAGGGGGGGGTCAGTGGCAGACGCAGAATCCAAGAAGCGGGTCATTAGGCTGCTTGTGGACACTAACTTTAAAGGATTCACTTAAAGGATTCAGTTAGAGCTATTATTATGTTTACATATATGTCGACATGAGTCATGTTTATTACACACATATCTGCATGCACGTAGGAGCACACACACACAAACACTTGAAGCTCCTGCTTTTTAGTGTTTCCAGCTGTTGTTTACAGTTTGACCCACAGGCGGCGACAACACCAACATCCTCACTTCCGTTCGGCCGCAGCGGTGCATGATGGGATATGCAGTCCTCGCGCCGGCCCTATAAGTGAATGTGAACTTCCTAGAACGTCCTCTTTACTGCGCGAGCCTGAGCGAGACAGGTACGGTTAGCAGCGACATGCTAATTCACAGCATGAATTACCGCGTTAGGAGCCTTTAAGTGGACAAAAATGTACAGACAATGCTGTTAAACACAGTTGTTTGATCGAACTTAGGTTTCATAGAGCTGAAATTTTGACTTTGTTAGAAATAGTTAAAGTAACGAGTGATAGCTCTGCTAAGCTAACATGTTGAACAACGTGGTGCAGCTGCGGCCTGGTCTTCAGGCTGACAAATGACCACCCTCTGATGCTTATTTAGGTTATTTTATGTAGTCCTTTACACATTTAGTGAATAGTTTGCAGCGTAGCAGTGAGTTGTGTAAATGCACCTTAAATTGAAATACGTAATTTGCACGCGTTTTTGTGGTAGGAGGGAAGAGACTCCGAAATGATCTGGTTTACCTGCGTAAATAAATGTGCTATAGGAAGTGTATAAAAAGGCTGTCGGACTCTATATATATAAATAAACACGATTGTGTTTTTCCCCTTCCAAGTATAGTTGTACGTTTGACATAAAAATGAACTTCTGAGGCTGAACTCTGATCCAGCACAGTGTGCCGAATGTGTACAGACATTAACCTGTAGTTTGGAGATCTTGAGTATTTATTACAAATTTGTAATTGGGGAAAAGGGGTCAACATACATTGTTAAATAAAGCATTGTGGTGTGAGAGATGCCTTGGAATATGGTTGATACTTCTTGAAAAAAATATAAATATTGAATTTCCTTGAGGGAGCCATCCCAAAGGGATCAATAAAGTGAAGTCTAAGTCTTGATACTGACACCTGTAAAAATGTCAGTATTTTTCTATTCCAGTGAAAATAACAGCTTTTGTCAAATATATCAACTTATCATATCAACTTTTGTCATTGTTCAGTCCTGCCCTTATTTAGAAAATAAGGTGTTTAATTTGCCTACATTGACCGACTATACATTTTATGTTGCAGGCACTTCTAAGCCGCCATGCCCGTTGCCAGGAGTTGGGTTTGTCGCAAGACATATGTCACCCCCCGCCGTCCCTTCGAGAAGTCCCGTCTCGACCAGGAGTTGAAACTCATTGGTAAGCATTGAACTCATGAACAGAGTGCAAAAAAATAGCATGTCTGTTTTTGTTATGTCCTTTCTCTTGGACTAGACAGCATTAAACCTGAATTCTGACATTTAATATCTTCCTTCAAGGCGAGTATGGACTGAGGAACAAGCGTGAGGTGTGGAGGGTCAAGTTCACCCTGGCCAAGATCCGCAAAGCTGCCAGAGAGCTGCTCACTCTGGATGAGAAGGACCCCAAGCGTCTGTTTGAAGGTATGTGTTAAATAAAATCTCAGGCCAGGTTTCATCAGTGTAGTGGCCGATGATTTAATTATCAATTGTCAGACTTTTCTGTGGTGTCACGAATTCCTCGTCAATGAGGCCAGTAGTGTCCTTCAACTCCAATGGCCATATACACTGTTTGGAAATGTAAATGGCTCCTCTGTGGTTTACCAGGTAACGCTTTGCTCAGGCGTCTGGTGAGGATTGGTGTACTGGACGAGGGTAAGATGAAGCTTGATTACATCCTCGGCCTGAAGGTTGAAGACTTCTTGGAGAGGAGGCTGCAGACTCAGGTCTTCAAGCTCGGACTTGCCAAGAGCATCCACCACGCCCGTGTCCTGATCCGCCAGAGGCACATCCGGTAAGATCTAAGGCTCCTGAGGAAGAAATGTCAAGTAATAAATGGGTCACAAGTCTTTGGAGGGACTCATGAGAAACTCTCAATGCTTCCTCTTTCATCAGAGGACCGTCCACATGTAATGCTGTCCGCTGAGATCAGTTAAACATATCAGCAAGGTCAATTCGGTATCAAAACCGTATACCTTGTCAGTAGACATTGCCCAGAGCCAATCCTGCCGTGGAGGGCTTGGACTGTGCCACTGTGGTGCTGTGGCTGTCAGGTAAGGTATGGGGGATTGCACCTCGGGCAATTGTAGAGTTCACGTGTCCTTCTGCCTTGTGACATACGAAATACTCAGGCTGATGATTAAGATTATACATTCAGATTTTCTGTGGTGTCAAGAATTCCTCGTCAATGAAGCCTGCAGTAAATTGATGACAATAGTCCCTCATCATGTTTAAGGTTTAATGAATTTGGATAAAATAGTTTGATGTTGTCATTCAGTTAAGTTTCTCCTTTCACTTCTATTTGTAAAGGATAACCTGTGAATTGGACTGTTTCTCTAAAATCGCCCCTCACTGTCTGTCTCCACAGTGTGCGCAAGCAGGTGGTGAACATCCCCTCCTTTGTGGTTCGCCTGGACAGCCAGAAGCACATTGATTTCTCCCTGAGGTCTCCGTACGGCGGTGGACGTCCAGGGCGCGTCAAGAGAAAGAACGCCAAGAAGGGCCAGGGTGGAGCCGGAGGAGCCGACGACGAGGAGGAAGATTAAGAAGTGTGTCCTCCAGGGAGTGCCTCCTGATACTTCCTGCTCTGTCAATTTTCAATAAAAATCTGTGGTCTGACCAGAATACTGAGTTGTTTGGTTTATTCTCTCTAAAATATTTGATGTTATAAATCTGAACTGTAACTGCAGGCTTTTAGTTTTAGTCCAGAATATGAAGTTGAATATAATGGTAGCATAATGCAGAGGAAAATGATTCACTTTCAAATGGAGAAATGGTTATACAGTGCGGCAAGTGCCAATATGCGAGTTTTATTCATGTCATAATGGTACGGTCCACACCCCTGCATAAATGGTACAATCCCGCCCATTCAGTAACGTCATATCTCCAATCCAGGAAGTAAACTAGCTCCAGGTGAGCTGCGTGAGTGTGGCTGTACGTGTGCGGCTCTGCTGGAGAAAGGGACCCGTAGTGATCCGACACCATATAAATGTAAGTAATGAAAAGGTTTTAAAGTCTATCTTGCTAATGAAATGGTCCGTCGCTATGGTAACGCTTCAGATCTAATGTTTAACGGCCGTGTGCCTCCCTGCATACCCACACCGGTAAATACAGCCATTGCTGCCGAGCTTTGACCTCTTTCATACAGTTTGTGTTGTCTTTTTTTCTTCTTTCTCAAGATTTATAAAGCATTGGCGCCGTTGCCAGTATTACAGCTTAAACTCAACCCGAAAGGAACTTTTTAAAAGGCTAGACAGCGATGTTGGCGGGTTTTAAAGAAGACGAGCTGAGTTTACGAACCCAGAGACAATTAAAAGATGCTCATTTACCTTTCAGGACTTGTTCCTCTTAGTGAAAGTGATCAAAGAAGCAACTCTCCCTCTGTGCTGTCACTAACCCCTATTCTTCTTTATGTAATATTGTCCTGTGTGTTGTCACTTGTGTTTCATGTCTGTATGAACGCTTTTATTCGAGCACCATTCACAGTAATGTTACAAGGGTTTCTTGCGTACACCTCACCGGAAATTGCCTCAATAGAAGAGAAAGAAGAAAGAAGATCTTTTATCTTCACAGGAAGGGGCTGATGTGATGTACACCCTGAAGTATTGATCATCCTTGGTGTATATGGGCTTTATTTGATCAGGTGAAAGACTAGTTGATATATAGAGCAGCAGAAACATTGTTATAACAATAAACACAAAACAATACAAGTACACAAAGTCACACACCGCACACACTATAAATGAATGACCAGGTTTTATCCAGTTGATATGCAACAGCAGGTCAAGGACAAAATCAAATAATGACGCAGAAACAGGTAAAATTTGTACAAAAAAAAATTCTGAGACTTAAGAAGCCTCAGAAGACTTTTTTTTAACTTAAATTCCTCTACTGTTGTCAAGGGAATGTATTGTGTCCTATTGCCTGTATGAGTCAGGTTCATTGTGTCCATCATGCTTTTCTCTGAGTGTTGTCTACACTTCTTTTTGAGTTGTCCATCTGTGATGTCTAAAATGTGTGTAGTTTTCTAAATGGGATAATTTGGAGCTGATCTGAGTGTCTGTGCCAGCAGAGCGATGTCTCCTGATGAGCTGGTGTATTTGGGAGTTCTTGCTGCCTCCATCCCTGTCGGATTCCTCTTCCGTTACCTCAGTGAGTATTTAGACTGCAAGCTTTCAACCCAAGTTACTGACATATATAAACTGCTGTATTTGTTTTTATATTGACCTCACTGTCTATGTACCATGTGGCAAAAGAATTACCTCTTAATTTGTCCTCCAAAAGCCTTGAGTTAGAATTTTACAGTTGTCATCATCACATATATACAATTTTAACATTATGTATGTACTGAGGAGGGATGGTCAGGGTCACACATAGCTGCTTCCTACTACCTTATCTTCCCATGTGTTATTCTGTGTTACGTGATAATGCCATGTCTATTGTGTATCTCGTTTGTATGAACACTTTTATTTGAGCACCATTCACAGGAATGTTACAAGGTTTTCTTGCATAAACCACACTGGAAGTTGCCTCATTAGAAGAAAAAGAAGAAGGAAAATTTTCATACATATCAGGAAACATGACTTATACTGGACCATTTCTTCATAGCTCTTGTTCTTGAAGGGATGAAGAAAGATGAAATCTGCTTAGCAGCCTGTGCTCCATAGTCTGCTATTAAGGATTAGTGATGTTTAATCTGGTGTTTGGGGAGACCATGAATGATCGTAAAAGATGACTTTAATTAATCTTTTCTCTTGTTCAGGGTTCTGTGCTCCTTAACCTTACATTAAGCCCCTCAGTACGCTTCTCAGCCCCGACCTTGTGTTCTTTTGCATCTGCAGTTTAGATATTTTTAGTCTGACTGTCCATTTTGGGCCTCCATTATTGTTTTGAAAATGTATACTGGAAGGGGTGATTGGAGGCTCTCTGTGTGTTATAGAAGTTGCTCTCCATACACATACACATACACATATGCATACACTATGCACTATGTATGTATACAATACAGAAAATGTTGATAAGCCTGTTGTTTGAGTTGCACCTGTTCTGGTTGACTGTCAGTACATTCAGTGTAAGCAGGAGTGTGAAGCAGGAAGTGACATTTTCACACCATATTTGTATTTTTACTCACTGAAATTAATAGCATATCCTGTCTATGTGATTACCACCATGATAGGCTGCATCTCTGTTTGCTTATCTTGTTCCTTGTAGCTGTAGATGGTTGTACATGGTTTAATTGTATATGTTTTCTTTTACCTCAGGTCCTCCGGTAAAACAGGGGGCAGCTCTTCTTTTGGGGCTCTCCATCACCATCACCACCTGTAACATCCACACACTCCACTCTCTGGTGACGGTGATTGGAACATGGATTATTATAAAGAGCAGCTGGCAGTAAGAGACAAACATGCATGCTTTTACAAAGATTTTTCACCACATGACACACACACTGTTAGTGTACATACATCAGGAAAGTAATTATGTGCCATATAACTATTATTTATTCATCTGTCTGTCCATTATTTAATTTAAACTATAGTAGTAAGTCTATAGAAGTTTAAAAAATGCCCTTCACAATTGTGTTAGTGCCCAAGATGATGTCTTGAAATAGCACATTTTGCTTAAACAAGAGCTCAGACTCTAAAATTAGTAAATTTATATTTAGATCTGACAAAGAAATGCCACATATCAGCTACAATGTTTGGCCTTTTTGCTTAAAACGACGAAATAATGAATCAGTTATCATTTGTATGTCTCATTGTTTCAGTTGTACTGTAACGTAAAAATATGCAGAGGGGACAAAACCAGTCTACATAAAGTGGATTGTACAATGATTTACATTTGCATGTAATGAAAATGGTAATTACCTCATAACGTTTGTCTCTGTCCAAAAGGCACGCCCCGGCACTGAGTCTCAGCTGGACCTTCCTCTACCTCCTCTTCTTCCGGCTGGTCACGTCATTCGGGCTGCCGGCACCTACACCTTTTGCCAATGCCATCCAGCTAATTCTCACTCTCAAGGTACAGAAACACAGTCAGCAGATGGATTACACACAGTCCATGTTGACATCTGACGTATCTTTCTGTTTATTACTCAGATGGTGAGCCTTGCAAACGAGGTGCACAGCTTCCACATAGAGAAGAAAAAGGAAGTGAGCTCTTTTGCCAAGTCTCCTGTCGTCGGTGGTCTGTCCCAGGAGCCTTCTCTCTTTGATATTCTGTCCTATAGTTACTGTTATGTCGGTGTAATGACCGGTAAGTCTGTGGAAATGTCACTCACTTCTCAGAATTATGCTTATCTGCAAGCTGTTTGTGTTCATGTGTGGTGTTGCTGATGTTCATTTGCTTTTGCATGAATTTTAACTGTTGTCTCTCTTTGTCTCACTCTCCGCCACATGTCCAATATTGTGTGAGTCCACATTATTGTCACTATTATTTAGAATTACCTCTCTTTTCTTATTCTCCTCTCAACCACACTGTCCACCACCGGTCCCTTTTGTGTCTTGCATCATCCTGATTTTCCATTGTTGTCTTATCACTGTCTTTTCAACACCGTCTTTACCCTTTTTGTCTTATCCCTCCATCTCCCTCCCTGAAGGTCCATTCTTTCGCTATCAAACATATGCTGACTGGCTGAGGCAGCCGAACCCGCAGTCCTTGCCTGGTTGGGTGCCATGCCTGCAGCGTTTGAAGCTAGTTCCCGTCTATGGCGCTCTGTTCCTGGCTGTCAACTCTGTCTTTCCACTGGCCTACGTTCGCACAGACGATTTCCTGGATCAGAACTTTTTCTTTAGGTATTGTTAATATGTATTACTGCCTAGATGATGTCTTTGAATAATAGTCAGTATAAAGGTGTTATATATATATATTTGTTATATATTCATCATATCATACTCTCATATTTGTGTTAAGTTCTTAGGTGCTTTTAAACTAAATACTTTAAATATATATCATACTCTTGTTGAAATATATTTTTTAAATATGATGAATTTCAGAATATTCCTAGCCAATTAACTTAAATTACAGTATACCGAGTGCACAATGAGCCTCTGCTTATTTCCTTTCCAGACGCAAAAGTTTAAGACTAATGAAATAAGACAAATGAATTAAAACAAAACATAGATGAAGATAAATATGATGATGCTATTAGGAAAGTAAATAATGATTAATAATAATTCCTATTAAGTAAAAAAAGATTGCTGTGGCTTGAAGTACTAGTAGTAGTAGTAGCAGTAGTAGTGGTGTTCTTGCAGTTGTTTTCTAAGATAGAGATGAATAATATGTTTCCTCTCTTCCCCTCTGTTTCTGTCTGTTACCAGGTTTTTCTACATGATTGCCGTATTCTTCGTGTTCAGGATGCGTTTCTATGCAGCGTGGTGTGGCGCCGAGGCTGGTTGTATCAGTGCAGGTCTGGGCTGCTATCCAGAGAAGGCCCTATCCAAACCTGGAGGAGGACCCACGGTCAACTACAGGTACATTATCACAGGACTAACAAGTACATCTAAAGAGGATGCAGCAGTAGTTACTCGCGCTTGGTTCATGTGGTGTTTTTTTTTTGTTGGTGAAAGTATTAATGCCAGTTTGTTACCCCGTTTTTTGGGCAGTGCTGATCCCACCACCGAAGAGAAATATGACTTCAGAACCATCCAGAACATCGACTGCTACAACACTGATTTCTGCGTGAAGGTTCGACATGGCATGCGTTACTGGAACATGACGGTTCAGTGGTGGCTGCATCACTACATCTACCCCAACGCCCCCTTCAAAGCCTACACTCTCAGGTAAGGCTTTGTATGCGCAGCAGTTTCTTCTCATCTTGAGATAAAATGTTGATTTTCAGCTGTGACATAACAACGAGCATCTCCAGATATTAAAGCGCGTAGTCATTCTCTCTTGTCCCTGATTAGCTTTGATCTTTAGCTGTGGATTTTCTGCAGGGATATCAGTGGAGCTCCCCGTCTTATATAAAAGAATTTTATTTCAGGTCACACTGAAATGGAAAAAAACACCTTTTGTTGGCCAGTTCTGTTGTTGGCTGATAATGTTATGATATTCTATGTTAAGTGTAAGCCTATATATGTATGTTTGTATTTATGTGTGTATGTATATAAAAAATAATGACAGAACCCTCACAGTCTCTCTCCTGTTTTCATGTTACTCTTAGGGCCGGGTGGACCATGTTCATCAGCGCCTACTGGCATGGACTCCACGCCGGATACTACCTCTCCTTCCTCACTATCCCCCTGTGCATCGCAGCCGAGTCCGCCATGGAGGCCTCCGTCCGGGCCAAACTGGGCCCTCGTGGGCAGAACATCTTCGACTGGGTTCACTGGTTCCTGAAGATGAGGGCCTACGACTACATGTGCATGGGCTTCGTGCTGCTGAGGGCCTCAGACACCATCAACTACTGGATGTCCATCTACTTTGTAATGCACGTAATCGCTGTTTGCTGTATAATAGTTGGCAGGGCCCTGAAAGGAGGGAAAAAGGGAGGGAGGAGAGGGGAGAAGGAGGAGAAAACAGAGGGGGAGAAGATAGAAAATGTGAAAGAGAAAACTGGAGAAAAAACAGACTGAATGGAGGTAAACTGGATACTATTTTTGGGACATGACGGTTACTTCAAAACTACACTTTACCAACACTCATCTCTCTGCCAACAAAGGTCAAACAAGACCAGTAAGATTTGTTATGGGGAAAATCTGAAAGCTCAATTCCATTTGACTAAAAACACAGTTCACTTAAAGGTCGTCACTGAAACATTTCATATATATATATACAAATATATATGTACATGTACATAAAAGTACTGTGAATGGGGAATGTTTGATCTCAATGAATGCTACTTTTATAGTGTGAGTGGCAAGTGGGGTGTAAATAGTTGAATGAGCCCCCCTTATTTCTGCTACCACCTGTACAGTATGTGTGCTTCCATTTCGAGACACCATTCCCAGTTTTGAAACTGTATTACATGTTAACATTAGCTATTCGGCATGTTAAGATGCTGTTTTAGATCCTGTGTGAGGCAAACAATAACCCCCACAATGACGTGATAAATAATTCAAAGAGAAGCTAATTGAACGTGGTTAAATAGGCATGCCATGAGTTTCCACTAGCAACAAAAGTTTCCAGGAGTGTTTTGTTACAGTGCATTTATACTGGAGTACAGGATGAGTTGATTGTGACGGGAAAAAACAGTATGAGCCCGTTTTTGTGTGTGAGGATTCTTAAGTTTACAGAACAAAAGAATTCCGCTGCCATTTGGCATTTTAAATCAGCACCCCGACTCTTTTTGATCACAATAGACAGTTGACAGAATTATGTTTTGTGATTGGTAAATACGATGTAATGCGATGCAAAACTTACTGTGCAGCCCAGAATTGATTTCACTTAAAGCAGGAATACCAGCATTATGGTGAAACTCAAACAGGTTTAGATTTCAAGGAGCAAAACAAGTTCCAGATTACGTTTGTATTTCTGCCTCATTATGCATCATTACCTTACCTTTTTTATTTTCTGGACATTTTTGTGCTTTAGTTTACTCCTATCCTATAAATCCAAAATGTTCTTCTCTTGGGAGTTTTTTTTTTTTTTTTTACCTCTCTGTTGCTCTGCCTGTAACTGTAAAAGATCCAGATCATATACTGGAACATTATGCGCTGACATCTTTATGGCAGTGCTGTAACCAGTTAAGAGTGTGCCAGTCCGTTCACTGCCAGAATGTGTGTACTGCCATTGAGGACCATCCGAAGTTGGGACCAAACGTTTGATACAAACAGTCGCGAGTTTCACATCACAACCATAAGCTACCAGCATGACTCATGAATAACAGCACAGTGAGGGCTGGGCGAAACGGCTGAAATCATCCTCACAATGTTAATGAGACTGTTTTCCAATATGTGTCACAGTATGAATGATGTGTGATATTAAATGATCACAGTGATGTTCAAAGCAGTAAGAAATTCTTTTTAACCATTTATTTAAACAGCAGGAATGTACAGAATGACAGCAATATATATATGATGATGTTTTTGGAGAAAGGTGATATTGATATCGCCCGGCCCCGACCACAGTTAACTGTTGGAAAATTTCAGTTTCAAACTGTGTGATAACTCTCCTGCATCTCTGTCTGACTGACAGCAACATCGAAAGGTCTTATCTCAGTGTGTTTTTTTGTCTTCCAAATGTTACCTGGAGCTCAGATAAATTGAATTACTAATAGATTTTGTGTTTAGCCTTTTACCTTTACCCTCTGTGTGCCAAAACCTCAACCCTTGGAGAAGCGGTTCCATTGCACAGTGATTATTGTGGTGATTCTGTCCTTTTGTTTTCTATTTTTCAAACTCTTTTTCATCTTTGGCTTAACATACTGCGCCGATTGTAACACTCCAGCTTTGTAACAGTGTTACTTGTGGAATACATATCAGCATTTCCTCACTAATGTCACACAGTTTCCTTCTCTTTTGTTGAAGTCTCCTTAGTGTTTTTACCTCTGAATTATTTACTCATTCTGCTCATAATTATCTTTAGATTAAGATTAGGCTCAAAGAAAAATTGCTTTTATACATCACATTTCTTCACCTGTCACAGAGGGAAATCATTAACTGTCCAGTGAACACAAACACTCCCACAACAGTATTTCAGTTTCAGTTGAAGAGTCTGTGTGTGTATTAAGTACGTGTTGGTACTACAACAACATTTCCTGGCTGGAATTCATAATATTGACTTTCATGCAGTGTTTTTTATATCTTTCCACAATTGAAATGCACGAAAATAATTTCCGAAGTTTCCTGTCTGCTCAAACAATCTCCTGTGAAGTCTTCAGTGGCACAAATTACACAGGTTTAACTCGTCTGTTTGCTTCTCCTCTTCCACCTGATTGTTGGACTACGCAAATTGTAAATGAATGCTGACTATGTCCTTGGAAATAAGGGGTTAAATCATACAAGGAAGTACCTGTGTGGTCATTTACAAGGGTGTAAAGTCCGTGAGAGAAGACAACAAGGAAGGATTGAGCTGGCTCACCATTTAAGTATTAGATGTAGTTACACGGGAATGTCTTTACAGCTGAAGTTAAAGTAAGTAAAGTAAAAAGTTTCAGAGAAATGGACAGTGAATCACAGAGACAAGGCTCAGTCAAGGTTTATGACTATATTGAAGGTATGTCTTTTTCTTTTAACCCTGATCACAGTTACTCGTCCGTATTTGTTTGTTCAGTATCTAAGTATCTAAATAATGTTGCTGCTGATACAGAGTCATCTTTTAATCTGACTCAATTGTCTTGACACATATTGCTTGATCATTTTCTCTGCTGTTTTTCCATCTTCACTTGTTCGCTGACTCACAGGGAGCAGTTTCCCTGGTTCCCAGCAGTCGCTGAGGTTGCGACGGGCTTCCTCCCGAGTGTCCAATCAGAATTATCCTCAGTTCAACTGGAACTCGACACCTGTGAAAGAGGATGAAGAGGACAACAGAGCAGAGGCCCGGGACATCAGGAGCACCCCGCTGTCTATGGCACTGAAAAGAGCTGTGTGGTATGAAACCTGTCTGAATGTTTGGGTGTTGTTAATTAAAAGATCCCATTGAGACATGTTTCACAACAACTGACAGTACTTTGCTGTGAAATGTAATTTAAAACTACTCCCATAGATTTTTATTAATTATATCAAAAGAAAACAATATGAAAGGGGTTTACTTTAAATATGGAGATCACCCAAGTTGGCTTCTCTGCTCACAGAGCCCACAACTTTAATGTTTTGTTTTTCTCTAATATAATGTGTTTTTTGCTTTAAAATCTCACTGTACCCGCTCAGCACTCAGCTGGTGAACATAGTGGACAACTGAGCAGCTGAAGGGCAAAATACTTCCCTCAGCTGGTGGATATCAAAAACAGAACTGAAACATCCTAAGTGAATATTGGGCTTGCATTTTCCTGAAGTCCACAAACACAACTTCAAATGTTCTTTCATAACAGCTGGATGTGTAAATAATTGCAAGTTGCTCTTATCAACTTGCAAGCTGTTAATGCAGGCTTAAGTCTATTATTATGGAATTAGTGTGCTGTGTGTGTGCTTGAGGCTTTCCGTTTTCACATCACACTTGGATATTGGATCCAAGCCTGTTGAGTTCATTGTGACTGCATAAACTAGTTAGAATGTGCATGTTTTTTTCAGTGAAGTCACAATAACTTAAACACATTTTTGAGCTTTCATTTTCCAAAGGTACACATCTCAATAAAAACAGTACTAATGTGACATCAGAAATGCAGCAACTGAACACTGAACCAATAGATTTATAGCATAATGGTTTCTCCAGAGTCATTAAAGTGTCACATGTCCATTGCAGGCACGTGCAGCAGATGCAGGTGTCTGTGGTTTCCAGCAGAGAATCCTGGAAACAGAAGAAGCTCAAGTCTATGCGTAAACTCAAAAACAACTCCAGAGAATTTGTTGAGTTTCTCACACTGTGGAGCAAGACTTTGCAAAAGATTGGAGGTAAACCTTTAATATACCGATATTATCAGGTGGTATACTCTATAATATCAGGTATCCTCTGTGCATAATATGGCAAAAGAAAAAAGTGTTCATTCATTTAAAATGTGTGGTTTAATCCTTTGTTGTATTTTTATTGAAATTATGTCCCCTTGCCCCATACAGGGAACTTCGGTGGCGGTGTCCAGTCTTACTTCCTGTTCCTGCGATTCTTGGTGGTCCTCAATTTTGTTTCCTTTTCACTGATTGCTGGGTTTGTCCTCATCCCCAGCATCGTCTTCAGATCTGTTGGGACCAGCCTTGCTAACACTACTGGTAATGACTGCAGTTCAACATTTGATTTAGCTGCAGCTTGTTGTGTTTTTGTGGGTCTTCATTTCCCTGTATTGATGTTTTAGTCACAGTTTTTTTTTCTAATATACACAGATATAAAATGAAGAAATTATCACTGGTGTATGAACAGAAGATTTATTCCCCAAATGACCTCTAAATAAAAATGTAATTAATTGAGGTTTATCTGCGAGTAAGTGTAAACCAAGAACTTAAGCTACTTTCCCACTTCTTCTCCCGCCTTAAAGCAGTTTTATCATTTTGCCCTTAGTTATGTTCACTAGAATGCCTCTGTATATGCATATGGAGGATTTCCCATCTTATCAAATAAAGCTCTTTGATTTTTTTAAGGCTTTGTGAGGGAAGCTAGATTTATCTAGATGACAGTGTAGGGATTAACATCCTCGGCCTCTGCTATCAAGTGAGCCACTGGCCTGCGTTTAATCACCACTGCAGCTTTTATGTCCCTTCTCTTTCTCTGTATATGTTATTCTTAAAACATTAGACCCACATAACCTATAATGATCAGAGACTGCAGGAAAATACTCTAGAAATACTGTGATCCCTGAGAATGCATGTAAAGATCATATAACTTTCCTCTTGTGGTGTTTTGCAGGTCCAGATGAGTGCATGGCATATGACCCTAATCCTCCAGGCTTGGTGGTGTTCTATAATTACTTCCTTGACTTACTTTCTGGAACGGTGAGAAACTGCATCATCGCAGCGAGCTAAAAAGATATGAGACTTCTAAAAAATATATTAAAACTTATGTTAGGGATTTTCATGATTGGACTTCATGATTCTTTACACACATCATTCTTACATACATGTTTGAACTCTGAAAAACTTAGGCTACAAGAGGCTTTTTTGGATAATGCTTCTAGTTATACTTATTTGACACAATTCTTAAACAGTGATGTGCTGTTGAATTAGAAGATTTTGACCATTTTCACTTCTGTACGGTAAATATAAGGCTGCAGCCAGCAGCTGGAAGCAAGTTGAAACAGTTCACCTGCCCCAATGTCACAGTAACAAAATCCACCTAATATCTAGACACATTAATTCACATGTTACGTCTTGTTTGTTTGATCTAAGCAGCAAAAAATGTTTTTAAAAAGTTTTGGTTTCATGGGGGCAGTTATTTTTTAAGTCTTCACTGGTTGCCTGGCAACCTCACGGTGACAGCAGGACTTCAGGAAGCCGCTGTTTCTGTCCAAGAAATGGTCCCACACATATCCAGTGTGGCATCTGTGACCATTTCTTGTCCACATCAAAAAACAAATTAGTAAATAAAATGTTAAGTTGAGCAGGCTATGTACATGTCAGAATGTTTCAAAATAAAAGTCAGTGACCAATATCCAAGCAGGCTATTTCCATGCACATTTTCAACTCAGCAAGTAAAGTAAAACACATCCCATGAACATTAAGTATATTATACATGCAAAGTGACCATTCTTTCTTCTTTGTTCAGGGCTTCATGGAGTATTCATATATGTTCTATGGCTACTACAACAACACAATGGTTGCAGACAGCAGTTTCTCCTACAACATCCCACTGGCCTACCTCTTCACTGCTGTCTTCTACTTCGCTTTTTGTCTCATTTGTATCATAATACGGTCAGTCTCAGAACTCAATAACAATCAAGATCTAGCCTGTGTATATGTGTGTATGTGTGTGTGTGTGTGTGTGTGTGTGTGTGTGTGTGTGTGTTCAGCCATCTCACTGAGGTTCAGGTCAATAAATAGTATAAAACAGAATGACATTTAAAAGCCTGAGTCAAGAGTTCAGTCACCTTGACCTGCATCTGTATCCTCTTCCCATCCTCAAACACAGGATGGGTACTGCAGCACGAGTTGCTGTGGCAACAGGAGGCAGCGCTGTGGGCAACTACAGCATGACTGTGTTCACCAGCTGGGACTACGGTTGCCTTGGAGACCAAGCTACCAAACTGAAGCAGAAAAACATCCACTACCAGCTACAGGTCAGAGGGGATCTGTCCTACTTAGATGTATGGAGGAAAATTTTAAAAAAAGAAAAATGTGATGGACATGTTGTAGGTTTTTAGTCATTTACATCACATTACATATTTTTACATATATTTATGTTTATATCTGGAAGTCTCTGACATTCATTTCATATATGAAAACATGACAATCGAGATTATTAATTATCAATATTGATTCTTGATTTCCTGTTTGTTACATTGCAGCACGTTATTACGTTGCATGATGACCTCGACCCTTTCTCTTTCTCTGTCAGGTGGATCTGGAGGAGGAACGAATAAAGAAAAGGGCAGCCTCTCTGACTTTGTCTAAGAAAATTATTTTATACTCTCTGCGTGTTTTTATGGGTGTCCTTGCACTTGGGCTCATTATAGCAGCCTTCTATGGGATCTTTGAGGCCACCGTCTACAGCCAGGTAAATGATGTAAAAATGGAGTGATGATGGTTGTGTGCTCTTGGGTCTAAAAAATAACCTTTTGGCTCCCATATCTGGTAAACAGGAAAAGAGTGGAGAGGAAGGGATCCTAGGTTTGATTTTTGAATATTTACCTTCCATTGTCATCACCGCTGGAAACTTCGTGGTACCAATTCTGTGTGACCAGATTGCCTTGGTGGAGCGATACAGCACCAGCACCACAGTCATAGTGGCACTATTAAGGTTTGCCCTGCTGTTTTATGTGAGAGAGTGTGTCGGAGCATTCCCATGTAGTTCATTTGAGTTTGTAAATGATAAAAAGCTAAAAAAAAAAATTATTTTTACGTTTTTTCACAACTATTTCAATAAAGTCATCACAACCACCAAACATTTAGAATGAAATGGCACCTGGGACAAATACCACACTTAAACACAACTTTACAACCTGGTGTTATTATGTAACATAGTTTTAAACTAAATAATTTCAACCACAAATCTCTAATGACCTAAACCTACAAAACATAGTATCAGTGTCACAATTTGTTTGACTCGTCATTTCTCTTCGATTTCAAGGGCAGTGTTCCTTCGTCTGGTGAGTCTGGGTGTTCTCCTCTTCACCCTGTGGAGTCAGATCACCTGTGATGGGAACACAAACGGCGGAGCCTGTAAACTGTGCCAGTACGACTACGAAAACTACCCGGTAATTAAACTACTGTAGTGCATGTGAATGAATTTTTAAAGATGCTTCCTCTACATAGACAGGAAGGAGGGACTGTCCAAGCTGTGAGAAATGTTCCGTCAGCTTGAAAGGGTCTGAGATAATAAATACAACGCAGAGCGGCAGTCTGTCTAGAATATTTGCTTTTCTAATCTAACTTCCCTGTTATGGCAATGTTTACATATACAAAGGAATTTGTTTGCAGTTTGTTTTTGTATCAACCCGTTGCAGAGACAGTGCATGTAAACTCCACGTTAGCTGGGTAAACTGAGGACTATGGTAGAAACTAAAAAATGTTTTGGTTTCCCAAACACCTGTTAGTCATCAGGATGAAGAGGGAAGATTAAATTATTCTAATAACTGAGAAAGGTTTTCTACCACACCATGATGGCGGTATTGACGGAAGTAGTCTTGTAGTTTGCTGACACTCCAGTAAAATTCAAATTGTGCACTGTATTCAGAGTATTTCATGACACAGAGTCTAATTACAACTTGTGTGTAGAGTGCTATCAGTGCAAAATAATGTGAGTGACATAATATAACAGTTTGGACAAAACACCAAAGAACAAGGTTAATCTTTTATACATTTTTATACTGTAAGACAGGATCATCTTTTCACATTTGTCTCATCATGCAGTGCTGGGAAACACGTGTAGGACAGGAGATGTACAAGCTGACGATGTTTGACCTCCTCATCAACATTGCCGTGCTCATCCTGGTCGAGTTTCCACGCAGGTACCTTTACATGGTGTAAATGAACATATTACATTTAGAAAAGAAAATAAAAAACGAAAACTGAGACAATCAGCACTGTGATTGTTCTGAGCTTTTGTGTTTCAGGATGGTGGTGGACAACTGGTCCAACAAGCTGGTTCAGTGGGTGGGCCGGCAGGAGTTTGTTGTCTCCTCCAACGTGCTCGGGCTGGTTTATGGTCAAACTGTGGTTTGGATAGGAGCTCTCTTTTGCCCTCTGCTGCCAATCATCAATGCTATCAAGTTTGTCATCCTATTCTACTGCAAGAAGGTGAAGATGTTTCTTTAACTCGGCCGGCATTGAAGTCATTCGCCAGGTCTTTGTTGTGCCAATGACCCTTTCTCACACTCCATTTTGTACTTTCCTCCTCAGATCACACTCTTCTATAACTGTCGACCAGCACTGAAGACGTTTCGCTCCACCACCTCAACCTTCTTTTTCCTGATGGTCCTCCTGTTTGGATGGATCCTAGCCACAGTGGTCATGATTTACAGTGTTGCTGTGTGAGTCTTGATCGCCGTCTTCTCCCCTGCAACAATCATAACAGAAGTGCTTTTTATTTCATTATTGGCAGCGAGTGATAATTATTGTGAAATTAAAATGTGCATTAAAAGTGAACACTGAAGTTTTTACTCTGCAGGACAGAAGGTAAAGCATTTATATTTGGAAGGATTGGGTTTAATAAAAAATGTGTTTAAAAACCTTTTCCAGGTAATGCTACATTATTGAACATAAGTGTTTCCCTCTGTCCACCCAGGATCCATCCATCTCTCGGTTGCGGTCCTTTCCGTTTTCTCTCCAGCATGTGGTCGATTGTCCCAGCCACTTTCAACAAACTCCCAACAACTACAAAGGAGTTTCTTTTCTTCATTGGCTCCCAAGCATTCTCCATCCCTCTTTTTGTGTTTTTTTGGCAAGTGAATTTGTGCTTTCTGTAGGATCATTATTCTGATATTTACAGTACTGCACTTAATATTTCATATAGAGTGCAGTAATATAGACTTTTACCTGCATATCATTTTCACTTCTCATTTTATGATGTATAATCATGTCTCCTTTTTCCTTTGCAGTGTGGTGATGTGTTATGTCATAGCCTTAGCCTCTGTCTATGGAAAAAGTGTTTCCCTGCTAAGAGCTCAGCTTAAACTGGTAAGTTGTTTGCGTTTCGCTGTATACCTGTACTGTAACTTAAAGACCTACGTTGCCTTTCATTTTGACAGTGTGTAGGTACAGTTTTACTAATTAAGTCTTTGGCTCACAGGAGGGCCGTGACAAGCAGTTCTTGGTCAAGCAGATCGAGCAGCTGAGTCGACAACTTCTGATACCAAAACACACAGCCGGAGCCCAGGACTGAACACAACACATGGACCCTGTTTAGTTTATACGACCTTGTGCACATGAAACAACCTCATGAGTCATGTGAAAGGACTCTATCTGCCTTATTTGTTTAAAGCCTGGAGTTAGGGAGATAATCAAGACTAAATAAGACTGTTGAATTATAGGTGCTGTGCTTCTTGACAGATCAGACAGATATACAGACAGATTCAAGGAAAAATGAATATAGAGTCGTCATAAGGTGTTGGGCCACCACAGTTTTAGCACTTCATTCAGGTTTTCCATTTTACATTTGTCATCCATCTGTATGTTTTCTAGGAAATTTTGAAAAAGGGAAATTATCACCTGATCATTATTAACGCAGCAGTATACAGTTAAATAACATAAAGTGTGCCTTTGTTCTGCATGCCAATAACTTTAACCACTTTCGTCTGTCCGTGAAAATAGTTCTTCTTTTCTTTATAATAAAATTAGATGAATTATAGCTCCCTCTGGTGTCACATTGTAGTGTTGCAGGAAGCTGTAATGTTTACTTCCGGTTTGTGTGAGCTTCTTCCTGTGGGCTCCTGCAGCTGCTAGAAAGGGAAACTCTCCTGCCACAAAGTCAGTGACAGTGTCTGCGTCCTGTCTTTTGTTGAAAAATATGTTAAAGCTTTCAAAATCATGAGCGTATCGTGAGTGAGTTACTTTAATGGCTTCCGTCGCCGCCGTGTTGTTTATGTTCAAGTGTAGTAAATCTTGGCTATCGCTAGCTTTACTGAAAGCCAACTGACATCAAAACCGCGGTGTTTCTGTATTTTTATGTCTTCATTTGTGGCTCATTTTCAGCCGTGCTCCTTTTACCGCTCCCCTTTGTCACAAACGTTGCCGTTTCAGAGCAAAATTGGGTGTTTGGCAGTGTTCACAGCTCTTTATAACCTCAGTCGGACACTAGCCTGCTCTGCTAATCTGAGTTGAGCACTAACGGGCGGTAGCAACCGTCTCCAGGACAACAGCCATGAACATTCTGCCGAAGAAGAGCTGGCACGTTCGCAACAAGGACAACGTCGCGCGCGTGCGGAGGGACGAGGCCCAAGCAGCTGAGGAGGAGCGCGAGGCCAAGCGTCGCGTGGAGCGGGCCGAGCAAGAGGTGACCCCCCCAATAAAAAAGCCTTGAGTCCACCTCCAACAACACTACCAGCTCTGTGCTGTGATGATCACACACAGTAACACGTGTAAACTCTAAATAACTCCACTAAAGGCCCCAAAAGTTTTGATACAGATTCAAACTTCACTACTTTAAAGCTAAAATAAATCAATAAATCATTAAACTGGGCTCCATTATTGAAGATGCAACTGTAGGTCAGGTCACACTTAGGCTGTGAGTAATTTTTAATTCATCTCCATATCTTTTAGTCCATTAGATGTCAAAAACAATCTCAGTTTCTGGGAGCTCAAGTTAAATGTCAGGAAAGTGCAGCGATAAAGTCAAAGGTATTCAACTTCATATCTTATTTAGAAGTACCAAAGTGGCAAAAATGAGTTCCACAAGCTATTATCTTTATTCATATATTGGTGTCACTGACAATGTATAAAGATATATAAAATTGTAAATAATGATATATACAATATCATAAGATATTGAATGAATTGAATCTTTATATGCAGGTTATGGTTGGTGTTTGTGTATTGGCAGATATCAGTGAAACATTAGGTGTAATATTCATTTCTGCAGTCGAAAAAGATATAGAAGATATTGCTTATATTCCCAAGATAAATGTATTTATTGAAGAAGAAGCCACTTTAGTTATAAGAGTAAAAGGTAACTGACAGTAGCTACAGTAGCTTGAGTGTGTGGTGCATTGAAGTCATCAGGCCAGGGTAACCTTAGTTTCCTGGTAAAATCCCAGGACATGTTCTTTTCTTAGTCAGACCAGCCACTGACAGAGAAAAGCAGGCAGGTGAAAACAAGGACAGGTGAGCCTCTGGGTAATGCAGTTTATCTAGGACCATTATGAATCCATGTGAGTGAGTGCAGACCCAGTTTGAAAAGCAGAATGATCATGTAGTAAAATAGGTGTATATAATATGTAAGACATAAATAGATAAATAAAATGTGTGTACAGAAGTCATGTGTTTCTTCAAATCTAATTCACACTCTGTATTAGCAGCTGTGTATTAATATCTGAGCTGAATGTTTGACATTTTAACTTGAAAAACGCACTTACAGAAATGTGCTCACACTGTAGGCCTCGGCTGAAGTCAAAATTACACAACTCTTATGACGTTATCGGCTTTATTCCCCCGATGTTTGCCACTGCTCTGCCCTCATCAGGGTGAAATGTGCGACGACAACAACATGACACAGCCTCACAAGAGGGTGTGATATTAAGACATCCAGAAATACAAGCGCCTGGCAAATGAACAGAAGTATAAATAAATGGTCCGTAGTGAAGACACACACACACACACACACACTGTACTGAATTGTAAAAGCATTTCAGTTGACTGAAGAGATGACAAATTATAGTTTTGGTTGTCAGAGTCTTCAACTGGACTGTTTATATTTAGAGGACTTTCACATTTAAAAACCTCCAATACTGAATTTAATGAAGAGTAATAACAATGTCCTTTGTATTGTTGAAATCAGTACAAATCTTGTAGTGAATCTAGTTTTCATGGCATAATCGGAGTATTACTAGACAGACATTTGCTGCAGTAGTTTTTAAGTGTCACAATAAATGTTATTGTGTTTGTGTTACAATAAATCAATAACAAGACTTAATCAGAACAAGATATATCCCACTTTATTGAGTTACTGTGACACGATGCCTTATAATGAAGCCTTTATAATTCTTTATTGGTCTACTCTGGAATAACAGCTCTTCCTCTCCGCAGGCACGCACAGAGTATCTGAGAAGGAAAGCCAGAGCTGCTCTCACGTCCGCAGGAGAAACGAGAGATGGCAATGATGATGAAGAGCGGAGTGGACGAAGCGGAGTTCTGGAGCATCTCAATCTTTTTCCCTTGGAAGAGTCTTCGGAGAAGAAGGGGAATGAGGAGTATCTGAAGGAAAAGAAAGATGAAAAGGTGATAGTGCGTCTTCTTCTGTTGCTCATGTGGCTTACCCTGAAATTTGATAATTCTGTTTTCCATGTTTCCTTTCCTAGATTTTATTTTATCTTTCCTGGCTTTACAGTGAAACAGTAACCACGGAATAATTGTTTGCTGTTGCTTGTGTCTGCTGATTTGATTTGATCAGAAGACACAAGCATTGATTTGAAATATGAACACTTGTTACTCTGCAGGTTGCTGTTAAGGAACCTCACCAGTTATGAAACGTATGAATATGACAGTTTACCATTGCAGGGGCTTTTTTCATTTTATAGATATTTGCTACATCTCTGAGCTCATTAGTTATTATTTCTGCATGGTTCATTCACAAACAGCTCATTTTTTGTATCAGTAAGGTGATGTAATAAATACATCTTTTAAAGTCACATTTTATTTCGACAAAAAAGTTGTCTCCTTGCTTGATTTTTCTGAAGTTTGTTAACTTGTCAAGAAGATGAATTAGTTATTATCTCTTGGCATTTGTACTGATTTTGGGGTTAAAGTATTTGTGATGACAACTAAAACTGATCGATTACCTCCATATGAAGTAAATCTCCACAGAGGTTTTTAGGTCAAAATGAACTGTAGTCAGGTAAACAGCAGAGCACGAGGGGCTAATTCATACTGACAGTAGAGTTAGAGAAATGACTTCAGGAGACATAAAACTGGTATTTCAGAGCAAAGAGTTCAAGTATAAGAATGTGATCAGAGTTTATCATCTAGTCTTAGAAAATGTCAAAATGTTGCTGATTAGCTGAAGTTGCCCCTCTGTCACCACACAACATATTTTAATCTCTCTTTTTCTTGTTCTTTTTTTTCCAGGAGAAACAGGAACGAGCCATCGGTCTGCTGGTGTCTCTAGGACCTCAACCAGGCTCTGAGGTCACTCCGTGGTACATGAAAACCAGTAAAGACAGAGAAGAGACGAAAGACAAAGAAGAGAGGAAAGACAGAGAAAAGAGGAAAGGAATAAGTGAAGAGGAGAAAGAGAAGAAAGATCGCAGGCTGAAAGATAGTTTGGACCCATTGAAAGACATGAAGAAAGCACTCGCTGTAAAAGAGAAAAAACACCACAAGAACAAGAAAAGTGAGAAAAGACACAAAGGGGAAAGGATAAGCAGTGGAGAGAGGTAAGACAGTCAATTGTGTAAATCATCAGTCAGAGACACCTCAGATTCTTTTGGTCGAACAGTCGTTTTTTATGATAAATACAGACCTGTCTTGGCTTTTAAACATATTAGCTGTTTGTTGTGCTGAAAATATATCAGCCAAAAATCTTTTTATCTTGCTATTTAAGATTTCTTTAGTTCGTTTACTTATTTGTTTACGCATAAGATTGAATACTTTTGTTTTTAAAGGGAAGTAAAAGCATGATAAGCTTATACTGTCGAAGTGAACTCAATTTATTTTTATTTGTTTATTCTTTTGACCTACACATTGTTTTTAATGTTGTGTGTTGTGTTACAGAAGTTCAAATAGGCTTTAGTACAAATCTTGTTTCATATGCAGTTGTCTTTTATTGGTTTTTAAATGCTTTAAAATGTGTTCCTATGCCTCTATTGCATTTGACTGATGTGATCGTCACTAAAAAGCATGTCAATTGATTTCCTGATTGCTTCGGTCTAAAGAGACAAAAGAGTGAATATTATTTTTTTCATATTGAAAAGCCAGATTAGGTTAAATTGACAAAATTCTGAATCGGGTATAGGCAGCGGATGGTTAGCTAAACTGGTGTAAAACAGCGTTTTGTAGGAGATTATTTGTTTGCAGGGTTCAGAAACCTAGAGTTGAGTACTGGTTGCCTGGCAACCGCTCCCAGCCAAGTAATAGTTTTTGTGCGGATTAAACTAATGAGATATAACGTGTTCATTAGTGAGCTTTGGAGGTCCTGGTAGGTGGGTTTTATTACCTTTGGAGAGTTCTTTTTTTCTGTCTTTATGTTATGCTAAGCGGCTGAAGATGTGAGAGTGGTATCTGTCTTCACATCTAACCTGGCAACGAAGTGAATAAGTGTATTTCTCCAAACAATTATTTCTATGTGATTTTATTTATGAATGTCATGATGTGGATAAATATGATAATGTTGTAAATGTCTTTGCTCTCTTTAACAGCTCCATAGAACGGTTGCGTGCTGAGCGCTTACAGAGGGAGGCTGAAGAAAGGAGAAGAGCTCAGGCCCTTATCGACCAGAGGAACGGCAAAGGGACATCAGAGAGGGAGATAACTGAGCGGGAGAGGCCATACAACAGCGCATACTTCCCAGAACTTGCCCGAAAGCGTCAAAGGCGGGATCGAGAGAGTTGGAGAGATGAAATATTAAAATCATGAATTATCTTTATCTGATCTGTGATGGACGGTCGGTGGACAAATACTGTAATCGGTACGTTTCCAAAAGAAGGTAACATGGGGAATGTGCCAAAGTCAGTATAGTCACATTTAGAGGATGAAAGTAACCTGCTCACATTATTGTCACAAAGTTATTGAAGGGTCCTTTGAAGGCCATTTTTTATTTATTTTTGTTCACCGGGAGTGAACAAATGAAATTCTTGTGGGCAGGTCAGAGGTCGGGTTCAGTTGCAGTTACCATGATGTTACCACGTTAGGGCTGGTGGTTGCCGTCACAGGGGGGCATGAAGCTCAGGCTTTCAGCACAGAAATCACTCAGTGAGCAACTGTTGAGTTTAAAGAGCTTGTTTATTTCATTAAAGAGAGTACATTATGGAGTCGGACTGACACGAGTAATTGATTAATCAATAAGCTGTTCGACATTTCACTTATTTTTCAAGCAAAATTGCGAAAAGTTTTCTGTCTCCAGCCCCTCAAATGTGTGTTTGACTTGACTTGACTTGGCTTTGAATTACTTTTTTTTTCAGGTTTTGGCCTGTTAAAACTGGATGAAACAAACTATTTGAAGATGCCACCCTGGGATTAAGAAAATTATAATGGATTATTTTGTTGTTTTTTTTAAAGCAATTTTTATAGCATTGTCTACACAAAAAAAAGGACCAATTAAGTGAGATCATATAGGACACGTTTCCTGTAAACATTTGTTTAAGCTTCATTTTGTTATTTAGTAAAAAAGTCCCCACACTGATTTTATAACATTTTATATTGTCTATTCTCTGTGAATTGAATATGTTTTCATTTACATTTACATTGAAAGCACTATAAATCCATTTTCAGAAAGACAGTTAGAAAATCACAGGCGTAAATAATAAATTTAATGATGGTTAAATTCCATGTAGCTGCTTCAGTTTCAGGGTCCTTCTTTCATTCACATTTCCAGTGTCTTGACTTTCTGAGATACTGCAATATTACACAGTTGTTGATGTTATTAGTAACATGAAATTTTCAACAATCAGCTGCTGAAAAAGTCACACGTTGCCTCATATACCAGCATCAGTTAGCACAAAAGATAGAAATGTAATGTGTTTTTTGACGTTTTAAATGTTTTTACAGATAAATTATATGAAAACATAATATATCATACTTAGCCTGAGCTAAATATTTGGTATAAAGTACATCTGCAATTGAAACTTGATTTGTGGTGAGCAATTGCATCGTATTATTTATTTATTATTATTTATATTTATGTTGCCCACTTCAGTTACACCACTGAGCCAAACTACAGTCTCAGTAAAACTGAATCAACACTTAGCTTAAACACTTTAAAAAACCCTTAAACACTTTAACCCTCATGAAGTTAAGATTTATTGGCAGACTAAGTGCTGATTTGTGTACAAGTCCTCTTAGTTTTGCTGGACTTTCAAACACAATGCACCTGTGACTGTTCACACAAGATGACAAGAAATACATTTAATCAACACACACACAAAAGGTGTATTTTCTTCCTTCTCATGTCTCTGTTTGTAGTTACTGTCATTTAAAACATCATTTATCTTGAACAGGATGCCCACATTTTTTAATCTGAAATTAGAAATAAACGCTGAGGTGACACTTGAGAAGAGATGAATAATCAGGTGTGAGTTCAACATCAAACCACACATACACACATCCCGGGCTCCCAGTGGGAATATCACTACAGCTTTTCTCCTTCTTCTTTCCTGGAAGAGGATGATGATGATGATGAAGCTGGACCATGACAATGCGCGCCGTGTGTGTGTGACGTAGGCTGGCGGAGGAGAAAAACACAGACATCCCTCCAACACACACACAGAGAGAGAGAGAGAGAGAGAGAGGTGGGGGGGTTAAAGGAAACACATTTATTTAAATAAGGGGAGAAACAGCGGATGGTGCGCGGAGGTGATGTGTGTGTGCGTGTGTGTGTGTGTGTGTGTGAGGGCGCACAATAGAGCATCACACACACCGTGTTTAATTGCGGATTAGAGCAAAGGAGGGGAGGAGGAGGAGGAGCAAGTTATTTTTTTGGAGGGGGGGTGTGAGACAGAGAGAGAGGAGAGGAGAGGTGAAGAGTGGGGGGAGCACAACAAGGAAGGCGAGGAGACGCTCTTTTATTATTGGGAGGAGAGAGGAGGGTCGGTGGGAGGTGTGTGTGTGTGTGTGTGTGTGTGTTGGGGTGGTGGGGTGGGGGGGAGGCAGTGTGGCGGCGGAGACAGAGACAGTGAGAGCGCGGAGACAGCACAGCAGGCACAGACCGTGGCGGGGGGGGACGGCGGAGGAGAGGAGGACACCGACACCGACAGTCGGATGGTGTTGTTGTCGCCGCTGCCACGATGCGGCCCCACTGCTGGGTGATGGTGGCGCTGGCGGGGATCATGTCGTACCTCAGCCCGGAGAGAGCGCTCGGAGCCCCGCAGAGGGAAGGTGAGCCGAGTCGGTGGAGGAGGTGGTGGTGGTGGTGGGGAAACGCTGTCAGTGATGCTGGAGAAAGGAGGAGAGAGAGATGGAGAGAGGAGAAGGATGGGGGGATGTAGTCAGTTATGAAAAGGCCTCCGCACGTCGGGAGGGATGCTGTGTTTTCACCCGGTGTGACTGAGACATAATGCGAATTATTGTTGTTGTTGTTGTTGCAGAGGCTGAGTCTTTGCTGCCGTGTGTGCATGCAGGGATGAAAATATTATTAGGGAGGGGGGGAGGGGGGTGTTTCGATTTCGGGCCTCACATCGATGGCATTAAAAAAAAAACAGCATATAGTGTATGAATAGCAGGCTAAAATCGTCGGGCAGTGCGAGATATTTAGTCTATAAATAGCCTCCGCAGGACACTGGAGATGATTTAGCCTATTAACCACTGCTGGCATCTTTATTTTTGTCATCTGAATGTACCTTCTGCCCCCCCCCTTCCTACGATCTGGCAGAGTGTTGTGTTTGTGTAATGTGTGCAGTCATTGTATTGTGGTGTATTGTTTTGATAAGAGCTGCTGGCACCAGGCTGGTGGAAAAGGCCCTGTGTTAGGCTCCTATTTATATGCAGTGTCTGTCTGGACATCTGTCTAGGGAAAGATGAGAGAATAGCACTGCACAGGAATTGTGCATCAGGACCGGAGCTACCAGTTATATGTTTTGATGGTGATGGGTGGCGTGGTGGTGGGGGGGGGTGCATGTTGTATGGTGCCACAGTGGCAAAAAAGGCATATTCAGTTTTCACGTTTAGCCCCTGATCTGCAGGTGCGGTGATCAACAATCAGCTCTTCTTTCAGCATTTCTTGTCTGTTTCTAAAGCCTGTCTAGGACTGATTAAGTGTCATCTATTGTAATCCAGTGTTGTATCATTACTGAACAGACCGGAGTGTTCACCAGCCTGCGCTCTCATAGGAAGGTGGTTTTATATGCTGAGCACATCTTTACCTGCCTTTGCTCAGGATGTGTGAAACAAGTGAATCTTGGTCTGTCTGGGTTGCAACTTTTTGTGAGCCAGAAAAAGGCAAGAAAGCAACAAAAAGATGAAAAATCAAGAGGTGCTAAAAGTGTTAATTAAACATCAACTATCTTACAAATAAAACAAACATCACTTCACGTTGTAGATTTTTAGTGGAATGCTGATCCACTTTTTACAATATTTATTAAGTTGTTAAATTATTAAGTATACTTTGACATTTATGTATGCAGTGTTTACACGATCATGACCCTATGAATGAGTGTATTTTTGGATTTGTGTGACAGACACAGATTGAAATTGGGATATTTTAAGACAGCACAGACAAAAGCTAAATCATAGATGTTAAAGTATGGTTTCAGTATCACATGTTTATTTAACATCATACCATTATTTTCCTTAATGCGTTTCCTTTATTTCTCCTGCATACAGTAGTTTGACATTGTAATATTGTATTAGCATTGTAGGGTGTAGCATTGTATCAGTGAATGTAGCCTTAAAGTTTGTTTACAGAGTACATGGGTTTACACATGGTGAAATTCCTACTCACTGACTTGCTAATGTTACTCTCACAGCGTGAAATGCTGCTTTGTTTACGCAGATTTTTTGCTAATATGTTTTAAATCTTAATGTTTATATCGGATATATAAGTCCCTCACAATGTTAAACTTGAGTTGGACACCTTCGCTGTGTTTCAGGGTTTCACTGCTCCTCTTTCTTGTCATCTGTCATAAGTGATGTGATGTTTTTTTTTTGGCTTCAGTATTTAATTGAAAGTTATAGCCAATACCTGAAGGGTATTTAACCACCCTGCCCTGCCCCTTTTCTTTTCTACAGATGGTTCACTTTCCACAATCGACTACGTTGAGGTACAAATATCAAATGTCCCGATCCCTCCCTCTCTCACCTGAGTAGTAAACCTTCCTGATTTGAGTAATTCTTTTCCAGTCTCCAACCCTTCCCAATTAGCGCTCCTTTTTTTTTTTTTTTTTACCTAAATGACAACTCCAGCCACCCTCCCCTGCTTCTTAACTGTGTTTCCTGAGTGGAATGCCATTTCTGATACTCCCCCTTTCCCCATGCTTTGTTCCTTACTGGAATGGTATATTATCCCACTTTCAAACTTTAATTCCAGTCTCTATTTTCTTTTACTGGTTCAGACAATCGTTTTTTAACTTCAACTTAGTTTCTTTTCCTGCTCCCCTCCCCTTCAAATCCCTGGTGCAAGCTGTCCATTGGGGTTCTCCACTGTGTCCCAAACCTGCCGCTAAGAAAACGCTCCAATGGTTTCCCTCTAAACAAAACACCTGTGTAACAAGATTTTCACACTTTTCTGATTCAGTGAAGTTTCTCTTTTCCTTCTCACTGACTCAAACCTAACAGTGTGTCCCCCCTCCCCTTATAGAAGCACAAATACCTTGATTCTCTGTACTAAATCCTCTCCTGCTCTGTATTTTCTCCCTGTCTTCCTCTCAGTTTCTCAGTCCAGGGCCGCATCCCTCTCTCCTCCACCCTACGTCGTCATCCTCATCTCTTGCTCGGGGCTCGTCTCTTTTGTTCTGCTGCTCCTGACCTGTCTGTGCTGTAAGAGAGGAGGAGTGGGATTCAATGTAAGTCTTCAACATGTAAGAGATTTATTCACCTCTCTCTGCTTCCTTTGTTTTTTCACACCTTTTTGTGCATGCTGGTGCGTTTTTTTTTTATAGAAGCTTGACTTGATAAACTACGTGGAAATGGAAACAGGGGTCAATAATTCCAGTTTAATGAAGTAGAAAATGTCAATAATCATCTCTCAGTCTAATCTTGACTAAGCCTCTGTCTTTTGACCTGACGGTGTTGTTGTTGTTGTTGAGCTGGCAGACACGGTCTCATCAGCTCATAACGGCTGTTTTCTCATTGTCTGCCCTTGATAGTTGCTGCTAAGTCCGTCCGTATTATTAAGCACAGTTTATTTCATATTTTTGATTATAACTGTAATGTGATGTATCCGGCTCGACAAGGAGTTTGACAATGCAGATGGGGAGGAGTGCTCTGGAGGCTCCAGTCCCATCCAGGAGGACAGCCTGTCATCATGTCCCTCCCTCCCCGAGGTCTACACCCTGCCAGTCAGAGACAGGCCCAACTGCCCCGCCCTGCAGGATGGAGCAGGTAACAACCTGAGACACCCCTGCCTGCTGCCCGACTCTCATTTGAGCTGCTTCAGACTCGTCAAAAAGTTGTTGAAGTGCTGTCCTGCACTAGACTCCCTCGGGGTCTGTCGCCTGAGTCACTGACGTGGATCCACTAAAGGTCTCAAACTGAGTGTGCAACCAGGCACTGAGCTTTAACGGAGCGGAAACTGTGATCTGAGAAAATTCTGCATCAGTGCTCTGTATGAGCTGTATTAACAGAGACATATTGTGTCCAGTAATTGCTCTTTTACTTTTGACTTTAATTACTTTAACTTTCGAAATGAACACTTCAGCAGATTAATTGATTTTGGATTTTCCAGTGAAGAATAAGAAGTAGATATGATTTTTAATTATTTAAAGTGCTTCTTGTGGAAAGTTGTTATTCAAAGCACAGTATTTTTATATGTCTTTAAAATGTCTGGGGGGGATTTTAATGTTTTAGTGGCACTGGTAGTTTGTTTTTTTTACTGTATCTATGGGTAGCATTGTAAATATGTTTTTCTCTTGAGAGTATCAGTTTTTAAAAGTGATTTTATGTCTCCTTTTGTTGGATATAATGTAATAAAAGAACATCAAAAGCAGACGTCTGTGTGACCCTGATCTGTTTTTATTTCTCTTCTTTTTTTACAGACTCCCAGTGCTTCAAAAGACACACTTTAAACTACCTTCAGGAGATAGGAAATGGCTGGTTTGGAAAGGTAACATGTTTGCCTCTCACGCTCAGATTCATTGTGTTTTCATGTAAAATATCACCCACATGATAGATTTTCTTTCTTGCATCATGCTTCGCGCTGTTATATTTAATACTGGCTGTGGACCAGATCAGGAGTCTTAACTCAGAATAGTTCTTTTACTGCTGCTCGCCTTCTCCTGGGCGCTCTTCCACATTATCGCCCATCGATCTCTCCTAGGTGATCCTGGCTGAAGTGCTGTGTGACTGCAGCTCCTCTCAGGCCGTGGTGAAGGAGCTTCGCGTCAGTGCCAGCCCTCTGGAGCAGAGGAAGTTCTTGGCCGAGTCTGAGCCATACAGGTGGGAGAAACTGCTGAAACTCAGGTGGCCATTTTGGGGACTTAATGTAAGATTATGTAACTTTTGTGTGTGTGTGTGTGTGTGAAAAATTTTATAGAAAGAATATATTTGACTTTTTCTAACATTAGCCACCACAAGTTACTGATCATACCAAAAAAGTAAGGCTATATTGGCAAAAAAAAGTCTTATGTAAATTGTACCTGTTTAATATCGGGACACACGTCACAAATAACTACTTAAACTAAAAAAGAATAAACTGAAAGTCATGTTTTAATGTTGTGTTACCTACTTAGATTGGTAATATCACTGCAGATAGATGGTGATTAAACTTGTTCTTGACGATGAGAACTGAACCGACCTATTTAGTGTGTTTGACTCAGAATCTGAGTAGCATTTTGGCTGTCCTCTCTCTTTAACACACACACACACACACACGCACACACGATGCATCCAACGACAGGGCTGTCTGTTCTTTTTCTTTATTCATCTCTCTGGGCAAAACCTACAACAGCCACCGCCATCTCTACGCACACACTCTCTCACACGCAGATATACACCCACTTTGAGTCATCTTCACACACTCATCATATGCTGTTTACATCCCCTCTATCCTCTGCTGTTGCTGAGGCACAAATCCTCCCTTTGTCCTGTTATTCTCTCACCTCTTCTGCCCCAGTTTGTGCCTGGCGTCATGTGTAATGCAAACACACCTTATAAACAACAAGCAAAACACACAAAAACAACAGTCCCACCATCAGTAATATATCTGTATGTCTATCTCTGGTACCTTTCTCTCCCGCAGGAGTCTTAAACATCCCAACATCCTTCAGTGTTTGGGGCAGTGTAGTGAAAGCATCCCCTTCCTCCTGGTTATGGAGTTCTGTCAACTGGTGAGTACAAATCGGCCATTTAAAGTGGCAATGGACAGTGTTTTAGCTTTACCTAATCATTATGAAGTAAATGTTGATTGCACAATTGCTCATGGCCATAGAAAAAATGACATCATCGTCCTTGCTAAAACCTATAAGCCTTTGCATTGTCTGCGCAATTCTGTCTGTCAAAGGGTTCGATCTTGATTAACGGCACAAAGGAAGTGTGCCAACCTCTTTCTGTTGTCTTATAGCTATATGACAAGTGTGATGCTGATAACATATTTTCTGTCTGTTGATTTTGTGACACACACTTTTTTTGGCCACACTTATTTATATTTTGACAAATTAGCACCATGAAAAGTATACCAAATTAGCTATTAGCAGCTCCTATTTTCAGTTTACCCATTAGTGTGCAGACAGCTGTCACTTGATTTGTTTGATACTCCAGAAAACCAAAAACATGACGATTAGCAGGCGAGTTCTGGACCTCTTAGGAATGTCTTTTTTCTGTGATTTGTCAGCAGATTTTTGGACATTTATTTGAAATGGATTTTCAATATAATGATGTCCTATAATGAGTCATACTGAATCTAAAAATACAGATGGGTGACAAATTAGAGAAAAAACCTCAATGCTTAATCCCCACATGAGTGGATCTGGTGGCCCTGTTATGCTGTCAGGAACATTTTGCTGGCATGGTTTGGGTCCACTTGTCCCCATAGCGAGAAGGGTCACTATAAATCAATACATAGTTGTTCTGGGTGAACACCTTTATCCTATGATGAAATGTCTCTATCCTGATGGGAGCGCTCTCTTCCAAGGTGACAGCGAGCCCATCCATAGTGCATAAAACGTCACTGAATGGTTTGATGAGTATGGAAATGATGTGAATCATATACTGTAGCTTCTCAGTCACCAGATCTGAACCAAAGTGGAAACTTATAGGAGCTTTTGTACGTTAGACAGCAATCTCCATTACCATCATCTAAACACCAAATGACGGAGTTAAGAAACGTGTTGAATCATTGTGCGGCATGTGGTAGTCACAAAGTCATACTCGTACTATGACAATTTGGCTTTCCCTCAGCACTGAGCATGCTTTGTTCTTCTGACTTATTTCCAAAGTGGTGATCATTTTTTCATGGACATTTCGAGCTAAATGCAGTGTGTCCTGTGTTGTTGGTTGTCTCTGAGGAAAACAGTATCAGGCTATGTTTGTCCTAAAGCTCCTGTATATCTTGTAGTTTTTTGTTTTGATTTCATTTTTATATCTACACTTTTGTTGGGTCTTTTGGATCTGTTGGTTGTCTCACTTCGCTTCAAAAACACTGATAACAAAGTGCTGATGACCGTATCACTTTTATTTCCAATGAATGTTGTTAACGGCCATGGAAGCTACTGTACTCCACCTTTTTAAGTAGTGTTTTCATTGCCTTATAGTTGTATCAAATGTTTTTATTATTAAGTTATCTTCATTTCATTTCTCTTGCTCCGTGATTTAAAGTCCTTTTATGTGAGTAGCTCTGAATATTGCTTGTCGCAGAAATGGCGAATTATTAGAATGGAAGATGTTCCAGGGGAAGTGAAATCTGTTTTGCATCTGTACAATCGGTTTGTTTTCCTTCCCTCATCTGGTTTAATCACTGACTGATTAAGAAAACCATATGAGTGGACTCTCGGGCCAAACAAAGACACAAGCAGATCAATTACAGCAACACTGCGAGAGAAGACAAACAACACCAGAGTCCTCATAGGCTGCTCTTATCCTGTTCGAGAAAGTCTCCTATTGTCCTTTCCTTGCGGGTATTTTTCATCCTCTTAGATAGTCCTCATTTTATTTCCTTGCCCTTCCTGAAGCACAAATGACTAATACAAAGGCTGCCAGCTCATTACCAATTCCCCTGCTGCTATTGAGGCCCTGTGATGGAAAACACCTAAAAGGGGACATATTTACTGCAGAAGTTACAAATATCCTCTTTGCTTACACAGCGTTGCCTGCTAGTTTTATGTCTGTTTTAGGAGACGGACATGAGCACTTGGCACACACACACACTTACGGTCACAATGGCCTTAACTCACCTTTTATTTAAGTCTCCATGATAGTGACTGTTTGCGTTACTGCTGTGATGTGCAACTAGGGTGACCTGAAGAGATATTTGAGGGCCCAGCGCAAGTCAGATGGGATGACCCCTGACCTGCCGACTCGGGACCTCTTGACTCTTCAGAGGATGGCGTTTGAGATCACCTCCGGTCTGCTGCACCTCCACGAAAATAACTACATCCACAGGTCAGCCATTTTTACTTCACCTCTTTAAACATCTTTAAACAGGATGCACCTTTTAGATGGAAGGTGTGTGTGTGTCAGTTCAATGTGGCTGATTATTGGAGGATTATTTTGTTTCTGCTCTCTGCAGTGATCTGGCTTTAAGAAACTGCCTGCTGACCTCAGATCTCACTGTTAGGATAGGAGACTATGGCCTGTCACACAACCATTATAAGGTATTTCTCTGAAAAATCTATGTTTTTTTTATGTTTTTTTATTTATCCATGTCAACATAAAGACTTTTTTGTCTAATATAAGCAACTGGGATAATTAAATTGAATTCTTGGTGTGTGTTTTGTGAAGGAGGACTATTATCTAACTCCAGACAAGCTATGGATCCCACTACGCTGGATTGCTCCTGAGCTCCTGGAGGAGTACAGAGGATCTCTCATTGTCACAGACCAAACCAAGACCAGCAATGTGTGGTATGTTTTAATGTCATCACATATGCTTATACGCAGTGCGACTGAGAAATCAATGACAATGACAAGCCAAGCTGGTTACGACCAGTTCATGGAGGTAATGCATTGATCAGGCCTAATTGTCTGGTGTCTGTTACAGTATACACTCAGTGGCCACATTATTAGATACACATGTAAAATACGATGCAGTTCAATAGAACACTTCAGCCATACATTTCAACAAAGACAACAATATTCAGTTTTGACAGACACTCTGAGAGAGTCATTAATTGTACTATTTGTTTCAAATGTTTGTAATGTTTTCCGCACCCTGTTTACAAGAGTTTGGAAACACATTTCAATATAAAGTAAGGCCAATTTAACAAAACCTGGTTTTTATAAGCTCTGTTATGTTAGATTATGCAACAGAACTGTTGCATTAGATTTATTCACCTATGAAACCAGTACGATACCACCACCACCTTCTGTATAGTCTTAGCTAAAGATTTGGCCCAAATGTT
>JBAJHX010000036.1:12300465-12332209 GCA_037176925.1 Amniataba percoides | reverse complement strand
TAAGGCCAATTTAACAAAACCTGGTTTTTATAAGCTCTGTTATGTTAGATTATGCAACAGAACTGTTGCATTAGATTGTATACCTTATAAAGTTTTATTCACCTATGAAACCAGTACGATACCACCACCACCTTCTGTATAGTCTTAGCTAAAGATTTGGCCCAAATGTTCTAAATCTTGAACTTTTAAACCTTAAATTGAAGTAAAGTGAAGCCTATATTTAAAGATCAGTTTGCACTGAGTTTCGCTGAAGCAGAATTTTGAAGTCCATTGAAACAGCAGTCAGCAGTCTCAGCGCTATTGCCCGACCCAGTAATATCAGAGGGAGTGTTGAAAGAACAAGAGCCCAAGTTGAACTGAACTCAGCTCTGATACTGATATTACAAACTCCACGTAATGTGTTTTGTTGAGTGAACCAACCAAGAAAACATTCTGGGGACAAACAATCAGTGCTCTTTTCTCTGACAAAAAAATAATGATGTAAGATTTAAGAACAATATTTAGTCTGTTGTTTCTTCTCTGAGCAAGTCAGAGCAGGTTATAAAAGAAGGTGTTGCTATAAATACAAAGAACTAAGATGTTTAGTCTCTCACCATCTCTCTGTCTTCTTTTTCTTCCAGGTCCTTGGGAGTGGTTATATGGGAGCTGTTTGAGTTTGGCTCTCAGCCCCACAGACACTTGAGTGACGAAGAGGTGCTGACCTTCGTCATTAGGGAGAGACAGATCACTCTGGCCCAGCCCAGACTCAAACTCTCCCATGCAGACTACTGGTCAGTACTCATTGTGCAGGAATGGTGATTATGTTAATTAATTCATTCATTCATTATCCATACCTGCTTCATCCTGACTCACAGGGTTGCAGGGTGTGCTTGAGCCTATCTCAGCTGTCATTGGGCGAGATGCGGGTTACACCCTTGACTGGACGCCAGTCAGTCCCAGGGCGTTATTATGTTAATGAGAAATAAAAATGCCCCCGATTGTGTCCCTCCAAACCTACCTCCTGTGTTTTTCTGTCCTGTCTACAGGTATGAGATCATGCAGTCCTGCTGGCTACCTCCCTCTCAACGCCCTTCTGTAGCGGAAATATTCCTCCTCCTCTCCTCCCTCCTGGCAGCTGAGCGAGGAATGGTGAGGGGGAGTGTCGGGGAAGAAGATGAAGAGGACGAGGAGTATGAGGAGGGCAGGGGACGGCGAGGCGAGAGCGAGGAGTCGTTTGAAAGACGCTGGGACTTACTCCGTCCTCCTGCCTTCCAGACTGCAGCAAATGAGCGGCAAAGGGAGAGAGGGAGAGAGTACGGCAGGGAAGACAACTCCTACCCCCTGCTGGACCCTGTTGGGAACTGTATCACCCCGTCCTCATCTGAACTGGACGACATCCTCACAGTTACTGAAACTAGTAAAGGCTTGAACTTTGAGTATTTCTGGGAGAAGGCTCATGCCAGACGGGGTTACAAACCTCTTCCTCCACCTCAGCCAATCCCAACTGTGAACAATAACCACAGACAGTCTTTGGACACTCCCACTGTGGTCCCAGTGATAAGCGCACGCAGCCCCTCCCTCGCCAGCGAGTACTACATCAGATTAGAGGAGCACACTCCGCAGGATAAATCACCAACTCTCAAAGGGAAGACCCAGTCCTCTTTCCGTTCTGACTCGATTTGTCCCGGTGACATGGAGCTGGTGGAGATCCGCAGTGGGATGCTGGGAAAAGAGCGAGTCCCTTATTGTTCCTCTGACAGGTGTGGAAAGGGTCTCCAGACTGTCAGATCAAGCGAGGTTCAGATCCAGGTGCCCAACACAGGCGTGGCTGAATTCAGAGACACTTCGAGCAGAGTGACTGACTTCTCAGTAGTCGATTTAGGGGATGATGACGAAGAGGAGAAGAAAAAGAGCAGCGAGGCAGATAAAAAATCACTGAGCTCTCAAGCACCGGTCCTTCCTCCCAAGCCTCGCTCCATGTCCATGTCATCAGCCAACCACCTTCACTCCCGGCCCCTTCCCGCCCCTCCGCTCGGATATAGAGGACTGCCTCACTACACTATCACTGGGAAAATTGAAACAGACCCCCATCATATGAGCAGCTGTCCACCCTCTACCTTTGATCACCTGGGCCTCCATCGGGCACGACAGACTCTACCCCCATCCCCGTCCCTGTCCCCCTCCCTTCCCCCATCCAGCCATCCAATTTACCCCCAGCCTCCTCAAATGTGCCCTCCACCTCTCCCTCCCCACTCCAAACCACAAAGAAGCTGCCCAAGCTACAATTCAGCAGACACGTATTTGAGATACAGTAAGCCACAGATGCAGAGATCCAATAGAGACCCACTTTCCTGTGACCTGTCAGACAGAGACGGTGGTACCAGGCACTTGGCATCATTGCACAACTCCAAGGAGACTTCTCATTCTCGTGTAAAAGACTTTGACTCCCCCGTTCGTCGGGAAAACCCATTGCGCCCTATTTATCGCAACTTACCCCGCCCTCAGCCCACAAACCCCGAGCTTGACAGACAGTCTTCATCCAGTCCCACCTACTCAGATGAGGATGACTCTCCCTTCATGTCCCCCGAGAGACCAGGCAGTGGGACTACTGTCACTCACTCCAGCCTATCTGAAGATGCAGACCCAGCCTGTGCAGAGCTCTTCTCCAGGGGAATGAAAAGGACTCAGTCACGCCTTGACACCATCCTGCCTACCATTTGGAAGGAGGATGCCGAACTTCAGGCAGAACGTGTGGCCGCTGCCAAGAAATCCCCCATGCATCTGTTTCTGACAGAGATATCTAGCGTGACCGAGTCTGGCGAGTCCAAGTCAGAAGGTTCATGGGAAGGAGAGAAGGAAGGGAAAGGAGAGGAAGAGAGATGGGGGAACTTTGTGCTGCCCAACAGAGGGATGCGGCGCTCCCAATCGCTGATCACAGAGCTGGGGTCAGCGGGACACTCGTGGGTGCCGGAGAAACGCAACAGGACCGGAGCTGAGGAGGAAAACACAGTCACTAAAGAATCATTCCAGAGGGATCTTTTCCTCACAGAAATTGACACAGGACAGATGGACAGGGAAGTGGAGGGAGGATCAGAAAGCGATCCGGTAAAATACCTTTATCCTGCAGGATCCAGATTACGGCCCTACGTTTGCGCTCCAGGCCTTCCCTCTTACACAGAGGCCGAGGAAGCCTATTCAAAGGGTATACGGAGATCCCGCTCTCTCCTCTCTGAGATCACCATCGGGAAGCAGGAGTCCGAACAGAAGGAGAAGGAGCCTCGGAGAACAGAAATGACCAGGGAGGAGTTCCTGAAGGAGATCCAATCAGCGGAGACCTTCCTAACTGAAATCATATCGAGACAAAACGCTGCCGCGAGCAAAAAAGAAGCAGACTCATCTTACTCCCCTACTCCACTATCTCCTGAATATGAGTCCATATGCATTGACCCAAACTCGGCTCAGACCATCAGGTTTCAGTCAGATAGCTCCATACGAGCGTCCAGCAAAGGCAAAGATGAGTCACACACTGAGGCCATCTACGCCCAAGTGACCAAGCGTGCTAAAAAGAGCGAGATAAAGGTTTCTATGAGACCCGAGATCCCAATCCTTCATATAGGATCCAATATACAGCCTCTTAAACCGGACAGCCAAGGGAGCAATGCTGACCACTGCCAGTCCGGTGAGTTTGTTTTTTCAGAAATCATGCCCAAAAATGGTCTACTGCACAACCAAACACTCACGTGTCAGAAAGAAGAGGAGGAGTGTTCAGATGGGCCTGCTTTACCTGCCAGAGGAGAGCAAACAGATCTTCTGGAACATCCTCCTCCCGAGTCCGCTGAGAGCAAATCGCTGATTACAAACGCAACAGATAGTCAGAAAGCAGCTCTTATAGGGAATGGTGAGATAGTGAAAGACCTTCAGGCTGGCAGCCCTGAGAGGGGAGATCAGACAAGCGTAAATACAGAGTCAAAGTCATGTGATCCAGACAAAGAAAAGACCCATGGTGATAAAGTTTCTGCAGTGGACTCTGAACATATTACAGCAGCTGATGACTTGGAGAACGCTAAAAATCTGGGGTCTCGAAATAACGGTGAAAGAGAAATTTTACATCAACACAATGACGCTGGTCACAATGCTCCAAAGGACCCCACCCCAGCTGCCACTCCAACCACTCCAGACTGGGACCCAACCTCTGATATCTCACTTGTCACTCCCACCGACTCGGTCCTGTCACCCATGACTTCCAGCTCAGCCGACTGCCTCACACCTAGTGACTCATGGATGAGCGGTGGAGGAGGTGTGGGAAACGGTGGGTGGCGAGCTCTAGGAAATGAAACGCCACATCGAGACTCTGCCTATTTCTCAGACAGCGACTGGGAGGGGGATGGTATGAACCGGAGGAGCAGCGATGGGCTCATTGCCTCCAGGCCGGGCAGCGGCCGCGGAGGTGACCGGGGAACACTGACTGGGATAGAGGAAAAAACTGAGGAAGAGGGAGAGATGGGAGAAAAGAGTCCCTTAAGAAATAGCACACAGATATCAGATAAGAAAGCAGAAAAGACAACCATTGAGATGTGTGAGGAAACGAATACTATACATCAAAACACTCCAGAAGATGCCATCACTCATTTAGGTGGTGACAAAGATATTCTAAACAAAGGGCTGGAGTTAACACAGAGAGACGATTCTGGCATTTTCCAAAATGAGAGTAAAAAGTCAGCACCACTGTGCGATGATCCTCAGATCAAGGACTGTGTTGACTTAATTGATAAGTTATTCTCAGAATTAGATGACGAGCCACTGAAAGGGCTCCCACACAGCGGTGGGTATCCGATAGACAACCACTTCACAGATGGCGTCATCTCTCAGATAACAGAAAGCAAATACCAGGACTCTGCAGAGAACGATTTAAATCTACATTCCAAGAGTCTCGCAGAGACAAATACTTTGATCGAGTCTGTATGTGGCAGCCAGTCAAAGGATTGTGTGTTAAGGCCAAGCAACGATGATTACACAAGTGCTACAGAGACAGATATTGATCTCTCTGCACTTAGCTCCCTCAAATGTGGAAATGACACTGTGGAATCTATAACACCAACACACGTTGACAACAGAGAGTCAAGATTATCCAAACTGTACGGGATTCAAACCACTGATGCCACAGTTTGCAATGAAAGCCTGTCAATAGTCGAGCCAAGTGGTGACATGAAGACCGTCTATGATAACGTGAGTGGTCTGACGTGTCCCTCTTGGGCTGAGGGGGGTGTTGAAGAGCCTGATAGACAGGAAGAGAAGCCTGGTCTGGACCACAATGAGCTGGGCCTGAGAAACCTGCGCTGCTCAGACGGCGGCGAGGACAAAAAAGTTACAACAGAGACGGAGAAACAGCTGGCTGCTGCAGAGCTGAGAAACGCCATGAAGGAAAAGTCGCCCCTGAGGGGAGCAGGGAGTAGGACGGACTGTGCTAACAATATGGACAAAGACTCCTGCGAGGGCCTGGATATGAAAACGAAAGAGTTATGGAGTGCCCTGGAGGAGGATGAAGAGCGTACAGGGTCCAGTGTGGTTAGGGGAGAGTTTGACTGCCACCGTTTTTCACAATCAAGGGACTTGCGCTTGTGGCCTGATGAAAATGACCAGTGGGCATCTCCGGAGAGAAGGAGCCAAGACATTGATCTGAGATCTGAGTTTTTCTCTGGGTTCATTAATAAGTCCTGGGAGGTTGGGGAGAGGCTTGTTGTGGGGCAGGAGTTTTGGGAGACTGAGGAAAATGATGAACTTGCAGGAAGCGAGCCTCACCCCGCCGTCCTGGAGGGCTGTGAGGAAACCTGGAACGATGAAACACAAGGACTTGCTAGAAATCTTTGTATGAAGGAAAAGTGGGACTCTGCAGATAATGGTGACCAACAGCCTGTCCGTGTAGTCGACATACAACAGGAGGAAAATATTGAGAACCTAGGAGGAAATGACAGTTTTAACACAAACCTGAAAGGAGAAATCTCAGACTCTGAAATAGAGAATAGAGAAATCCCAGAGCAGGAGATGTCAGAACAAGGACAGAGACAGATTTCGTCATGCACAGAGACAGTCAGGGGCCGGGAAGGCCTGCTAGACTCCACAGAGACGGAGGAGAATCAAAATTTTAACAGATGGCCTCAGAATCACCTCTGCAACATCCAAAAAGAGGGGCAGACACCAGCTGAACATGTCGACGAAGAAACAGGCGCAAACTGGGAGAGTAAAAGCGCAAATATATCTATTTGCATCACTGAAGCTCTTGATGTGAACTTTGAAGAAATGGAAAACGTTGAATCAGGCTTAGAGTCAGAGGCTGAAACGAGACCGTGGCTCGCAAGGCAATACGGGGAGGAGGCAGTGAGCATTATGAACGTAGAAGAAGATGTCAGAGACATGTCCCTTCCTTCCAATCCCATCTCTTGTCCCAGTGACCTTGATGTGCAGGAGGAGACAGATCCGTCATATCCGCAGGTAGACAATTTCAGCTCAGTAGATTTTCCGAGTCCTCCGCCGAGCATAGACCTTGATGTACAAGAAGATAAATTGGAGAGTTTAGACGACTCTTTTCCTAGTCCACCGCCATCTGTTATAGAGGCAGAGGAGTTTATTAGTCACATTAATCTAGAAGACTTTATAGCTAGTACTGAGACAGAGCTGTATATTTCCCCAACTCACAACACAGATGTCTCTGAGCCACCTGCTACAACTCAGAGTATAGGGATCTCAGCCAATCTGAACCTCCCCTCTGTGCATATAACGCTGGATGACGACAGCAGTCTCACACCTAACATAGAAAAACAGAATGAACATGCTGATGTGTTCCAGAAAACATCATCTGTCACCTCATCCTCACCCCAAGCTCCCCTCAACAACCCAGAATTGCTTATTTCTGAGTGGAAAGACTTGGATGAGGAGCCCCTGGAGGATTTTGAGAAACTGGAACAACTGTGCTGCATATCCGGGGATGAGGAGGACTCTCTGGGCGACCTTTTTCTGGGGAACCTGGAACTCCTGGAGTCGCTGAAGAAAACACCTGATCAGAAAGGTGGCAGAGTCAGTGATAGTAATGCATGTGAGGAGATATGTGGCTCCTCTGCTCTTGAGGGGAGGACGGAGGATGGGATCTCCGATAAGCTGGAAGAGTCTGCACCATGTGTGATCCTGGATCCACAACTATCACCTCAAGAGGAGAGGAAGGACGGGCAGACATCGCCAAGCCACAGTCCTGATGTCAAAGACCAGGGATCTCTTTCCAAGATGACAACAAAAAATGGCCTCATGATGCAGGTGAGCATGTTTTCGTGTGGTTTGTTGTACGAGCGCTCCTTGTGTAATCTGAGTTTACTGAACCCTCTTTATTGCTTTGTTTTGTTGCTTCAGGTGTGTGAGGAGAGGCTGCAGTTCTCCCTCAGTGAAAATGTGAAAACAAATGTGCTGTGGGGGGCGACTGTTAAAGACACGGTCACGCTCCGGCCCTGGGGGGAACACATAACAGAGAACAGCAGCGAGCTGGTCACTGTGAAAGAGCAAAGGGAGGATGAAGAGGAGAGGTACGAAGGAGGCTGATCCTGAATAATATATCAGAGTTTATGTTTAACAGCTGATTTGCCCAGATCACAAAAATCCCTCAAAGTTCTAAATAATGACTTTTATCTTTTATTCCCAAATAAATACACTTATTAATGACGTCTGCGTAGATACCATGATGGGAAAGAGCAAAAAATGTTCCTTTGTGATTTTCGTTAACTGATATTGTTTTGTTTTAATTTGGTTATTTTTGTGTGTTTTGCTGTTGTTGTAGCCAAGAGGAACAGGAAAGTTCCTCCAGTGTTCAGACGCACACTGAGTCTGATGAATCTAAATCTGAGCCGCTCACTGTGATTGAACAACCTGAGGTCACAACCCCTCAGCCTACTGCAAACCAGGCAATGAAAGGTACATTCATGCTGTGTGTATCGCTAAAATTCATGACTCAGTTAACTGAATACAAACTGACAAATGTAGTATGTCATACACACACACACACACACACACACATATATATGAAAGACGGCTGTATTGTATTGACTTTAACTCCCTGTAATTGTAATGAAAAATGTGTTGTAATTCTGATGAACATTTACCTTATCAATTTTCTAATTTGCTTTATACACATATGGCCTGTTGTCAGGACTCTTCGTCAAATTTAACATCTCCTCCTCACTCTAATTTTCACAGCAAAACTAGCTCGCCTGTCTCTCGCCCTCCCTCCTCTTGCTCTGACTCTCCCGCTTACCCCCACCGGTAAAGGAGGCTTTGGGGACGGTGCGATCGGAAATCGCATTGGTCGACGGAGAGGTTTGTCCTCTGTGAGCGACCCCGACGATGAGGAGGAGGATGAGCAGGAGGACGAAAGCTCCCGGAGGGTGATCGTTGTCACGGAGACGGATGTGGACAAACGAGTCGGGCTGAGGAGTCTGCTGAAATCACCCAAGGAACCGATGGACAGGGAGAAGGACAGAGGCAGGAACGTGTCCTTTTTTGATGATGTCACAATCTATCTTTTTGATCAGGTATTTTACATACTTTGAATAACTGATTCATAAGAGAGTATGTTAGGTGCAATAAAAGGAGTCCTCATGGTTCTTTTTCATTTCAACAGGAAACTCCAACCAATGAGTTGAGCAACTCAGCGCCCACTAGTCCAGCCCCAGTGTCCGTCAAAAGTACCAAGCTGGATTTGCGTGGTAAGATCACAAAAATCGAGTCTGACTTGTCCTCTAGCTCCACCCTGAGATTAAGAATTGTAGTTTTGAGTGAACTGTCGCCTGTCTGCCATGAAATCTGCAAAACTAATAGCATTTCCATCATCCTCAACTGCATAAGATGCTAAACTTTTTACCTGTTCAACATCAGCACGTTAGAGTTGCAGAGCCACCAGCATGGCTACAGAATCAGACTATAAAGATAATGCGCATAAGTCTGAAATATGCTTCTTGCTGTACATGTATTATCACTCAGTCCCCACCTTGAGCCGTAGAATGACGTAATAAAATCTGACAGCCTCTAACTCATTCCTGCCCACTGAAATGGAAAACCCTCATTTCAACCTTCTCCTCTCCAAATATGCAGCCAGAATTAATCTTCTATAATTATTCCCCTCGACACTGTGACATGTGGAACTGAGCGGGGACATAAATCTTGCGCTCAACAATGCAAGCCCAAGCTGTGTTTCCCAACACATTTTCATTTGCTCTCTTGACTTCCCCTCTCCATCTAGCACACTGATCACCTAATTTTCCCGAATAATGAAAGTTTGGGCTCAGACTTGCCTTTGGGCTGAGCAAATACACAGAAATGCAGAAACTCCAAAATTAGATGCTTTCATGATCTTTCATAGCCTTTAGACTTGAAACTTCAAAGCACAGAAAGAAGAGGCTGCGTTCCCTTTGAGTTATTTTTAACTAAAAACTGTCTCGTATCGTATCAGTGTGATTGTATTAATAGATATAGATTATTCGTTTATTTTCTGACTTGTTTGGTGTTGATACATTATTGCATACGCAAGTAATACTGAAGGCACATGTGTTCCTCAGTGTTTTATAAGACTATAAGAACAGAACCCATGAACTGAGGTTCAAATCAGAAACTGAAACAGGAGACATTCATACCTGTCCGGCCAGACAGCAAACATAAAAGGGAAGACAAAAAACTCAAGTAAGTTAAAGGGATAACATTAACATTAATAAGCCCTCAGATTAGTTTACAATAGCATTATATGATTGAATAACGTGTTCAAAGTTATGTCTCTAGTTTAGGCTTGAGCCATTAATTCAGATTAGTTGGTTCTGGGCAGTTATCACACCTGTAATATGCAGATAGGTGAGTGCCCCATCAGAACACAGATAACAAAAAGGGAGAAACTCAAGCACTAGGAAGAGCTCCATCTAAGAGACATGTGACTGAGCCTTACGTTTAATCATAGTTTTCTTTCCCTCAGGGTCAAACATCAAGAGCAAAGAATCAAAAAGGAAAGAGGATTTATCAATCAAACCAAGGTCGCCTGTGGGGGCCAATCCAGTGACATCATCGCGCTTCACTGTCAGCCCTGCCAACGACCCCCACTTGGTGTGACGTTGAAACTCATCGTGGGAACCTTTAGAGCTGAACACTCTTGGACTGGCCAGCGAATTAACCCCAACAACCAGCCATTCACCCAGAGGCTATTTTTTTATTGAATAGGCAACTGAAAGAATGAGACTCCCGTTCTAAAAGCTGGACACATTCCAGGTTTTACCAGCGACAGTGTTTTGTATGACAGGGGTTGTTGTGCTCCTGCCTGCCACTATTTACAAAGTTTATTCATAGCCTTTGGCTACAAAAGTCTTTGGAAAAGGCAGCATATGCTAGGAGAAGAGGAGCCTGGAGCTTTGTAAAATCGGAAACAGATCTGACAGCTATGCAGTGGGAGTCTTGCTGTGTACCAGCTTACCTTCTCTTTTTCGGCTTCATTTTGTTGTATTATTCCCCAAATGTGCGGGGAATGCATTTCTTTAGTCATTTGGTCATCTGTCTATGTAGACGCTTGGATTCCAGTCCTCTCTTTATTAAAGAAGTTTTTCATCGCAGTCAGTCAGTTGTTCTTGTAGGCAGCAGTTTGGAACAGAAATCGCTTGACTCCTGTATTTGAGAATACTCATTTGCATTTGTACAAATACCATAATACAAGTGTATACAATATCATTTTAGAGCTGTTTACTTTTAGATGTATTCTTAGACTGCACGAAAAATGAAACAAGCTATTCTTCTTTATACTTTTAGCTCTAAAAATCGTTATTACACTTAATTTATATATTTATTATATTGTTTTATTTATTTATGTAAAGCAAGTTTCCATGCAATATGTTATTTATTTGGTTATTTATTTGCTTATTTATGAATCAATTTATTTATTTGCCTTTCTGCAATTAACATATATTAACTTAGCTATAATTTGTTTGGGACAGAATGCATCTAGGTTATACCTTCTCTAAGATCTTCATAACAAATAAATCAAAATATTTTCCCAAACGTCTTAATTGCTAAAAAAAAGTATTTTGTATAATTTTACTTGTTAATATATGCCAATCTGTATGGAATTATGTCTTGTAATGTGTCATTATTTTCCCGATGTCTATGAATTTTTAGCAGTCTTGTCATTCTTTTCCCTCGTTTAATGACTGTTAATGTAGCTTAGCATGAAAAATCAAAGCCTTTCATCAGTAAATAACTCCATTTGTTTGTGTATCTGTTAATTTACCCCATTTTCTACTAATAACAGTCCATCATGCAGTCGAAATCCAACTAGTCCATTTGTTTAGTCTGTTTAAATGTTGGTTTAAAACCTGTATTGTTTAAAGAATGGTTTTCAAGGGATAATGTATAAACAAGGGGAAATAAAAACTACAAAATGTGAACTTCTTATTGAACTGTTTCATCACAGTAGATTGTATTGTTCTGTAATCACCGAACATTGTATTTACAACCAAGAGGGCCTGGTGTATCTCTTGTATGGAAGTCCATTTTGTCAATGAGACTTTAAAAAAAAGTAGTCATTATAATGACACTTTCTCGAAATAATTACTTAATATTTCAAAATAATTACTTCTCTCAAATTAATGATTACAAAATTAATGAGTTAATATCTCAGTATAATACTAATATAATAATTACTTATTCTGAAACAATAAGCTGAGAAAGTTTCTAATTATAATGACTTACACAATAGAAACAGGCTTCTATACTGAATAAAATGTCTTTGTTGAGGTTGTTGACCACATTTCCCAGAAAGCAGTGCGAAGCTTGTGCGTATTTAGTCTGCGACGCGTTAGTGCAGTAGACCACAGGCACCAGCAGAAAACATCGTATAACGAATCGATTCTACCTTAAAACAGAAGAACTTGAAGCTCCCACAGGACTTGTCTGTTTCTTCTTTCTTCGGGAGACCCAGGTTTGAACTTAAAGGTCAGTTTAAGTTTCTTGTAAAGCGTTTTAATAACGTAACCGGCTGCGTTGAGACCACGTATGCTAAATTAGCTAAAGCTAACAGAAACCAGCGCGACATTGTCGATAAACTTCATTGACTGAGAGCCTCTTCTTCTTGTTCCCGTGTCTTATTTATTAATGCTGTTTAAGGGTCTGAACTAGACCAAAATACCCTGCAGCTGCTTCTTCAGCATTTTAGAGATTTAAGACGAGTGTCTAAGACTTTAATTAGTGATTATTCGCATTATTGATGGTGGCTCCTGTTTAATTAATTGATTGATTGATTGATTGATTTTATGTAATGAAGAGTTGAAATTGATAAACATGTGTCACAGATAGCCAGAGCGCTTGAATTTATTGTGTTAACTGTCCAAATTATAATGAAATTAAGTTAATCAGGGACTCCCAGTGATCAATACATACCTGTGATGTGTCCCAGTCAAAGGTTATGATTTTAGTAATGGGCAGCAATAAAAATGATTCCAACTGTCGCCTAATAGATTCATTAACTTGTATGGTTTTAGTGGCCTTAACAAAAAGCGATATACACTATTGTAAGATAAGATGAGATAAATATTGTTGCGGTTGTTGCAAAAGCAAAATGTCTAAATATACAAAATATAAACTGTACACAAACATTTGGAGACAAATGTTACAAGGCAAAGTGGTGTAATTGAAAGATGCAGAATCAACATGTTAATAAACACCAGACTTGCATATGACAGGATTAAATAATAATGGAATGTGTTTTCTGTATTAAACCAGATCTGGTAGAAGCAGAAGCAGGTCAATGTAATGTAAACATGCTTTGGTATAATACCACATAATAATAATAACAGGATGAAATTAATTTACAAGATGTCATAAACACATTTTTTCTTTATTGCCTGATCATATTTTTTATGCTTTTTTTGTTTGTTTTTTTAAAATGTGTGTGGATAATAATAATCTCTTACAGCAGATCAGTTATGTGAATAGAATAGTGACTTTTCATTTCTGTCAGCTGTACCAGCTGAAAATAATCTAAAAATTAAAATGAGACCACAGATCAATGTTTGGGTTTTTATCTGTGTTATGTTCACAAATTTTAGATGCCATTCAGTCTTATTGTAGATATAATAATAGGAAGATTAAAACATCATAGTAAAATCTGTAAGACCCATGGCGGTGCTTTGGATCTGTTTGGGAGTCATTTGTTCTGAATAGCCGTAACTTTAATAAGTCAATTTCCTCTAAAGTCCTCCAACTTTCTTCTGCTGATTGCAGATGTCCCTGGCGGACGAGCTCTTGGCAGACTTGGAGGAGGCTGGCGATGAGGGGGAGGACGGGTTGTATCCAGAGGGAGAAGAAGGGGAGAGTGATGGAGAGGCAGCACAGGGAAGGACAGAGGGAGGGCTGGAGGACATCCCGGAGGAGATGGAGGTGGACTACAGTAAAGCTGAGAGTGTTGCATCTATTGCCAAGCTCCGCAACAGCAAACAGGTGTTGTATGACATGAGAGTGTTATACAGGCTTATATTTATAGTAATACATCTGTTTTGTTCACTCCAGTGTTCCTTAATCTAAATATTTTTCTACAGTTTTCAGAGATTATGGACAAAATTTCTTTGTATATTGGAAAGCAGCGCAAGAACACAGAGGGTGAGTTGTTGACAGCTGTACAAGTGACGATATGTTTAAAAAGTTCTTCACAGATTATAATTCCAGTTGAATTTTAACACAGAATCGGAATGAATTTGGTCTTTTCCTGATTTTTGTTTCCTTTCAGTATCGGGTCCAGTCGAGTCAGACCCAGAGTACAGACTGATCGTAGCAGCCAATAATCTCACAGTGGAGATCGACAATGAGCTTAGTGAGTCCTGCTTGGTTAAAAAAATAAATACGATTATAAAGAATTTAATGTTGTTATTCTCTGCCGGTTTATTTCTTGTATTGCAGACTTTTCTTGTGTTTTTCTGGGCTTTAGATATCATTCACAAGTTTACTCGGGACAAGTACTCCAAGAGGTTTCCAGAGCTCGAGTCTCTGGTGCCAGATTCTCTAGATTACATCCGCACAGTCAAGGTGAGATGCACTGAACTTTTAGATACTTTGTGTCAGAAAAGACAAACATGACAGAAAATGGTCAATATTGACCAGTGTATGGAATCAGATCTGTAGAAGGCCAGTAATGAAATTTTATATTTCTGCTGCAGTTTCTTTATTCATAACTTTTAGACACAATGAATTAAGGAATTTGTTGCTCCATATTATAACTGATATCATGAGAAAACATTTTGTGTTATCTGTCATGTTAAAGGTATTACATGTATTGATCTGATGGGTTAATGTCATATTTAAAAGTTGTTTTATGACCTGACAGTAGGTACACCCTCAGACAAGTTTGATATACAATACAAGTCTGATATTCTCCATCTGTGTTTTCTGTTTAGGAGTTGGGAAACAATCTGGAGAAGTGCAAGAACAATGAGACTCTACAGCAGATCCTCACCAACGCCACGATTATGGTTGTCAGTGTCACAGCCTCAACCACACAAGGGTGAGTCAGCTTTTATTGCTCCCATCCACGGGATGCTGAGGGCAATGGTTGCAGTTGAAATACTTCAGCCTGTTGACTTGGTGTTTTTTCATGATTTCAGGTCACTGCTAAGTGAGGATGAACTCAAGCAGCTCGAAGAGGCATGTGACATGGCTCTGGAACTAAACCAGTCCAAACACAGGATATATGAATATGTCGAGTCCAGAATGTCATTCATTGCCCCAAATCTGTCCATCATTGTTGGAGCGTCAACTGCAGCCAAGATCATGGGTAAAAGATGCAGAAAGATAAATGTTGCATATAAATCACTGACATATATTGAGGTTCCAGATGTAGATTATTCTTGCTCTTGAATATTTTTGTTCTCACTGTTTTTTTTTTCTTTTTTCTCTGGCTGCAGGAATCGCTGGCGGCCTCACTAACCTCTCCAAGATGCCTGCCTGTAACCTGATGCTGCTGGGAGCTCAGAGAAGAACCCTGTCAGGTTTCAGCAGCACCTCGCTGCTGCCCCACACAGGCTTCATCTACCACTGTGATGTTGTGCAGTCGCTGCCGCCTGTAAGTAAATACATCAGGATGGTCATGCAAATCAAAGTGTTTTTGTGCACTTAATTCCTGTAGCTAAACCTTTTTTTTTTTTTTTTTGCTTCAGGACCTCAGGAGGAAGGCTGCTCGCCTGGTAGCTGCTAAGTGCACTCTGGCTGCCCGCGTAGACAGTTTCCATGAGAGCTCAGATGGCAAGGTGATTTTCCAAATGAATTTATGATTTAAATGTGAGCCACGAAACAAATTCAATAATATTTGGTGCACCAACATTTTATCTTACAATAAAAAGCAATCCAACACAACATCAAAAGTTATTGCCTCAGCCATTTCCATATAGTTGAAATTACACCTCGTTGACACTGTCAGTAATTTAAGAAAATAACCTGGACAAATATTTTAACGTTTGTTTTTGCATGCAGCTATATTAAAGAACTTTTAAGTAATTTCTGACTCCTTGCATTAACCTTTCCACCCTTTTTGCAGGTTGGCTACGATCTAAAAGAAGAAATAGAGAGGAAGTTTGATAAATGGCAGGAGCCTCCACCCGTGAAGCAGGTCAAACCCCTGCCAGCCCCGCTGGATGGACAGAGGAAGAAGAGAGGAGGAAGGAGGTAAAGAACAGAACTGCTCTACACATGAAGTCCCCAGATGAACGGCCACAGATTTAGAAAAACATTCAGTGCAATATGCTTGCTTTGCCTTTTAGTTTGAATCAGATTAAAGCACAAGACAGAGCAGCACAATGAGACACTTACATAACTTGCACAGTCGAGTTTAGAATAGCACCATCAAATCTAAATATATGTGTAGTATAACCATCTCCACTGCTCTTGTCTCTTTTCCTGAAGATATCGAAAGATGAAGGAGCGTCTTGGGCTGACTGAGATCAGGAAACATGCCAACAGGATGACCTTTGCAGAGGTTGGTAGATATTTTCATGCTATATCTCTTGTATTGTGTAACAATACAAGCTCTGAGTTTTACTTCTATTTAACACTGATGCTTGCATCGATCACATCTCGCATTCAGGGAATGTGCTTTACATTAAGACAATAGCAAAATATGTAAAAATTCAAAAACTATTCAGAAACATTCACTTATGATCACTTTTCTCTTCCATAACTTATATATATACACACACACACACACACACACACACACAGGTTTTACCCAAAGACCAGAGAGACAGTGTGCTCCAATATTTCTACCAAGAAGGAGGAGAATTATTTAAACACAGCCACTGTAGTAAGACAAGGTTTAATGTTTTCAGTTTTGGTCTTTACCAAAACTTAAAAAAAAAGCACCTTAAATTTTAACAGAAGAGTATAAAGAAGAAGAGTTGCTGGTCTAATTTTTCTTACCTAAGGGCAAAAATCTCCAACTTCAGAAATATTCTATGGAAAACTCTTCAAGTTCAGACCAACAGTCATAATCACACAAGTGTGCCATTGCTGTGTCCTTTGTCACCTGATAGATATTTTATCAGTCAGTTCGTAATACAAATACGAACAACTTTATTAATCCTGAAGGAAATTGTTTTGCCAGTAACAATAAATAAGAATAAAAATATACACACATAAACGCACACATAGAAATAAAAATAAAAAAAGATATATGAAGTAATAGTGAGTTAATGGTTTTCCTCTAAGGCAGAGGGAGATTTTAAAACACTGCAGAGCATAATCTAAAATAATCATTGATAGGCTTGCACTGAGATAAAGTTAGAGGTAGATTAGGTTTTTATGTTGTTTAACATCAGAGCATTAGTGAGGGAAGATTAAGCAGTGAGACTTGAAGCTTTATTTGTGATGTGGTTTTGCAGATTGAAGACGACGCGTATCAAGAGGACCTGGGCTTCAGTCTGGGTCAGCTGGGGAAGAGCGGCAGCGGCCGCGTCAGGCAGGCTCAGGTCAACGAGGCCACCAAGGCCAGAATCTCCAAATCCCTCCAGGTAAATGCACTCATGACTCACTGTCATTTTCACTGATTTTTATTTTTCTTGTTCAGTCTGTTAACTCTGTAATTTCTTGTCGTACACAACAGAGGACGTTGCAGAAACAGAGCATGACATATGGAGGAAAATCCACCGTCAGAGACCGCTCCTCAGGAACCAGCTCCAGTGTAGCGTTCACTCCTCTGCAGGTAAAAAAGACAAGTGTCCTGTCCTCTTAAATATCTCCTGAGTGGCATACAGGTTTATTTTGGTTACCAACAGTTGCACTATCCTCTACAGGGACTGGAGATCGTGAACCCACAGGCTGCAGAGAAGAAGGTGGCTGAAGCCAACCAGAAATACTTCTCAAACATGGCAGAGTTCCTCAAAGTCAAGAAGGAGACTAAGATGTGAACAGGCTAAGACACACACAAACACACACGTGCACCATCCTACACATGGACAGTTGCACTCATCACTTCAGGGTGAAAATGTATTTTCTCATTTGTCTGACATTGTGTTTTGTTCTGTATTTAGTTTTTACTTTTTGATTATTATTTTTCCCATTTTAATAAAATATGTTAAGATTTCAGAAAGTGTCCTGTCTTCGTTGGAGCAGGAAATGTGTTTATAGCCGTTTAACAGATTAGCTTAGAAAGTAAACTTAAGGTGTTTAAAGTCTGGAAGTGTATCACACCTTTTTTTTTTTCCAAAATTAAAACCATCAATTTACAAAAAAGAAATAATGCAAAATCTCAGTCAAATCAGTGGTAAATAAGTGAATCCATATTCCAGGAGGGACTGACAGGACTTTACACCACACGCTGACTTGTAATTTCTTAAAAGTATTTATTGAAATTGTACAATCCTGTTATAACCCCGTTTTTATGACATCTCCCATGCAGAACTGTGATGAGAAAAAATTGTAAATACGTCTTGAAATTCACATTTTAGCAATTTCTTAACTGACCTTCCCTTTCTGAAAACCTTTAAAAGCCCAAAAAATAGAATCTATAAAAGGCAAATCTCTCATATCTTTGCTGTAGTTTCCTTTGTTTTCCCCCTTCCCTCCCCAAAAAAGCCTGAAAACTAATCACACACAACATAAAATTTGAACTGCAGCACAGATCTTAAGTTTTCATGGTTGCTTAAATGGAAAAATCTGATTCAGTTTAACACTCCCCATTCAAACTGCCAAGAAACGGTGGGATCTGCCCCACACCAGAACCAGATTAAATCTTATTGTTCTTCAGGGTAGCACATGAACAACCACGGCAGAGGAGACATTTCTTACTTGACCCACAAGTTAAATCTACCACCAGTATTTTAGGATTCCTGTGTTTTCGCTCTACATGTAAACAGTTTCAGTGCACATTTACTGTATAGGGTTTCCACTCAACATATCAGGTGGTACATTGAACACAGTGGATTTCAGGATGACGTACAAACAGAATAGAATAAAACCTTAACTAAAGGTGGGAAGTTGACTCAAACCAAACTCAGATTCATTATCTAATGCTATCTGTGTATTTTAAGAGTAATTAAGAGGTGATTTGGGAACAGGTACATTCACTACGCTTAGCGTGGCCTTTAGCATTGAGGATGATGAGAATTCCTCAATCAGCGTAAGAATCAAACATCAAGTAGATTAACGTCTCAAACCCTATTTTTAAGGTTTATTTTACAAGTTTATTAATTTGTCACAAACATGAATGCGCCATAATAATGCATTTTCTTTGACAGGTTAACTTAAAAACATTTTATTTGTAAAGAGAGGGAGTCAGAGACCAGTTCAATTGCATAGCAATTTAATCCATGTCCAATAAGGACTCTTTCCCTGTCACAGGGAGAGGCCCTGTGGTCACTCTCAATCAGCGTTTTAATCGACCAAGACAATATCAATAAAACTATTGATAAACGCTCACTATCTCTAATAGTGACCATATTCAACAGGCATCGTAGGGTCTTAAAAGAAGCCAGTCCTACATACCATGACTAAATGTCCACTGTACCTCCCCATTCTAAACCACCAAATTACAGTAAATACAAGAAGGGCAGTATACTCAACAATCAAATCCAAGGTTTGTTTTGTGTCAAGTCAAAGGCTTCCAGGCTCATGTTGGGTAGGTGGTACAGAGAATCTTGTTGAAACGGAAAAAGAAAACAAAACATGAGAAACATGCATGGGGTAGGCTTTCCTAATGCCACATACTGAGTGTGCACACAGACAGGCACAAACGCAGATCTCTAGTGAGAGCCCTCCCAGCTCGTGCAGCACGATGCATTTGATCAGTCCCACGGGGCATTTTTGTCAAAAGCAAAGTGCTACACAAGGAGCGAGGGCTTCACATCGAGATGCAGCCTATACAGACACCAGTCTCCCTTTTAGGAGAGGGTTTCTACTACACATCACAATCTCTATCCACAGTTTGAAGTTCAGTCTCGGAATGTCAACAGCAGCACGTTTTGTCTCTCTCTGTCCTTTCGTGTCCCTCTGTCCGTCACTGCAGGTCTCTGTCTTCGAGGTACCTGTACTCGAAGGTGAACCCCTCTTTCTTCCTCTGGCCCCATTTCTCATAGTCAAAGTAAATATAAGTGCCCTGGAGGAAGAGCGGAGTGGAAAGATCAATCAGTGGAAAAACTCCTATCACAAGCCCCTTACTAGTTTCTAACTCAGAGGAAAAATGTTAATTAGAGACTGCACCTGTTCAAACTCATCAGTGATAGTCTTGGGCTCCTCGTGCCTCTGGAACCACATCATGTACTTGGTGTGAAACCTCCATGACTGTTTCTTCAGAGCCTTGGCAGACAGATACTGAGCCTTGGTGCCCTGAGAGATGCAGGACAAATGCAACATTAAGCCCACAAGCAAGGCTGTGATGCAGCACTGGTAGACGAACAGAAACACTGACAGGAAGTAAACACACATTGGGTGGGTTGAGTGCCTGCATGATTTTGTTTTTACCTCCAGGTAGTAGAAGATGAAAAACAGAGTTTCTGTGGACAGTCTCTGGTAGAACTCTATGGAGTCAGAGTGGTGCGGCGGTATCTGATGGTGGAAGGGCAAGGTGGGACACGGGTTCCTCATCAGGTATTGCCTTCAGGACAGAAAGAACACCGTGGTTAAATACCCATTTACAAAAGTGTTCAAAACCTAAAGCTGTGTTTACATAAAAACCAAGTATGTCTAATTGCTCTTCTACCCAAACTAATCAAATCAATGTGCATCCATGTCACAGTTAAAATACTGACTGAAGGTTACTGTTTGGGTGTTTGGGAGTTATTTCTTTAAGGGACAAGGCTGGCAATATTCCTAATTTTGATTATTATCAAGAAATATCACAAAAGACCAAAACTGCTCATACAATAACAATTCTGCCTATGGCCCTAAGGACTCAAGTCCATTCATTGTTACTGCAGACATTAAACTTTAAAAATGTGTCACATATATGTACACATCTATTTTATTGATTTGAAATAGATTATTGTCCTAAAGTTGTTATGTATTAATGTGAGTGCTGAAATTGAGCTAAAATAAGCTCGCAGGTTAGCCAAACAGTTGCTATTTCAGTGTTCACTGTAATGCAGAGACATGTTGGCCAGTGCATTCATGTGGCTCACTTATATTTCCAATAACAAAGGGGGAAAAGGCTGCATCAAATCGGATTGATTCATTGTTGGTTTTGGTCTTTTCATGTCCTATTTTTGGACAGTAAGAACTATGGTGATATACAGCACTGTTTGCATTTCTCAAGTCATAAAGAGCGTGCAACGCTTGTGAGAAATGTGGTATGCTTACCTGATCCTCTCGGAGTCAGAGGGGTGAGGCATGTGTGTCCAGGCGGACTCCTGCATGGCCTGCTGGTAGAGCTGGTCTTTGGGGAGAGGTGTCGGGCCGAGTGGACAGACCCCGAGCGAGGGGGGGATGCTGACCTCTGACACGGACGGCTGAGGGGCGGCAGGTGTGCCGGGCGCTGCAGATGACCCAGAGAAGATATCTACAAAGTAAAGACAAAGTGAAGAGCTCATGACACGGTTACTGTACAGACATCATCAGAGACCCCGAACATAACGGCCACGAACTGTTCTGCCTGCTGCCATCGGCTGATGGTGCCGCAGCATGTGAGCCAGCACCAGCAGGCATGGCTTCATCCCCAAAGCAATCAAACAGTTAAATTCCACATAATTGCACTATTTAGTACTTTGCAGATTGTAGTATTTCCACATTTTACTGTACATTATCATTAGTTAATTATTAAATTTAGTTATTAATAATTTAGTAATTATCTTATTTTAGGTCTGCATTTTATTACTAAATTTTAATTCTATATCCATTTTTCTTTTTGCACAAGTGGGTTTCTTTCCAAAATATTTTGAGAGCATTGTTTAACAGAGCCATAGACTATAACTGTTATGCATATCTTGAATATTGACTCCTTTCTTTATTAGTGAACTAGTGAATTAGTGATTTCAGCTACTTTCCACCATCTACTAGTGTTGCTGTTAAGGTTCTTCATTCAAAATGTAATGCCAATGTAAGGGACCTCCTCTGCAGTATTTAGTCAGTCTACGAGTGACAGTAGGTTTACTGTGTAAAATTGTGAGCTTCAGTGTATAAAACATGTCTGACCGTGCTGACCTCTTTCTGTTAGGTGCAGATTAGGAATCTCTCCATCCAGGCCTGATCCCAGTGCCGCTCTCTCAGCCATCGCCTTCAGAGAACTGAGAGGTTCAGGAGCCTGTGAGAGGGTGATGAATAGAATAAAATGAAGATAAGAAATTACGCGCATTAAAGAATGGAAGGGCAACGTATGGGGGCTTAAAGTGCAAAATAACATTGCAGAAAATGAACTTTGAAAACTAAATACTATTACAGCTTCTATATCGCTGGTCAGAAATGCCTCCCCTTCAACATCTTAAGGCTTGAACTTCATGCCTTAAGTATTGATCCACAGCCCACAACACTTATTGCCAATAACCTTGATACACACAGGAACATGTTCAAAAGAGACTAAATCTGGTAACTCATCCAAATAAAGATGCCCTACATGCTATACTGATATTTTATCTAACCCTTCCTTCTTCATGGCCGTTAAGTTAATAAGAACTTCTTATATTGTTTAGGTAGTCCAAATAAATCTCAGCATGACATTACTTCTATCTAAATGTGCCACTGGACAAGTGTGGGCTACTGTGTTTGGTATAAACACTGTGGGCAGCCAGCGATATTTTAATAATGCTATTTACAGCTGAGCACATCGGCGCTCTCCAGTCACGTACCAAACAAAAGTGCCTCAAATACTCCAAGCTAATGTCAGCACCGCCATTTGGTAAACGGCAAAATAATCCAGTTGCATGGATCATTATTAGATCATAAACATCCATGTGAAACATTACAACAAAGAAATGGCATTATGAGATGCTGGATGGTGTAATGTTCGCACTTTTCAAGCGCTGGCAGATCAGATCAGGTGACAGCGATGAGAAGTTATAAACTAAAGAGGATGCAGCTACACCTGGACATAATCTCACTGGATCACGTGGCTACTCGATTACACCATTATGTGGCACTGATAAAAAAAAAGATTAGCGCTCTACATCTCAGTCAACATGCCCTTTATGAAGCATTGCGGTGGTAACTCACCTTGAGGCCCTCAGAGGCCTGCGTGTAGGAGTGGGGCCCGTTGAGAAGACTCCCTCCTCCAGGTGTGCTGTCTGAGAACGAGGGGGACGGAGAGCTGGGAGGCAGGGTGATGGAGCTGATTAAACTGGGGCCATTGTCCATCCTGCACCGAATAGAGTGGGAAATGAACAAGTTAACAATTAGCGTTTAAAAAAAAAAGAAGAGGAAGTGTGCAGTTTGAAGGTGACGTGAACTCACGGCTGACTGGTTGAAGAACTGAGAGATGAGGGCTGGCTGCTTTGTGACTGGCTTGGTGTGCTTAGAGCTGATTCTGTGGAGCTCTCTGCCACTACAGCACTGTAACCTGAGGACAGGTATGGGAAAAATTAAAAACAAACAGTAGACTGAGAAGACATTGTCGTCTCTAAAAGGTAAAGGTCACATAAGACCAAGCTCAAGAACTTAACGTACTTGTGCTTCCATTCTGCTTCAGTCCGCTGGGTGGTCTAGCAGGAGCAGCGTTCACCCCTACTCCTCCAACCACGCCGACATTCCCTCCGTTGCCTCCCATCATGCCAACTACGCCGGGGGTAGAGCTGACAGAACTCGGGGGTACATGAGAGGAACCTGGGGCCACGTTTTGCCCAGGAACCAGACCCAGGATACTCCCACTCAAAGAGCTGTGGGCGGGGCTGGAGCCAAGCAAACCAAGCCCTGTCCCCGCCCCGTTGGTGGTGACTCCACTGGAGCCAGAGGTGGGTATGGAAGTGCTGCTCTCCACTGAAATGCTGGACTGGGTGGTGCTGCTCAAACCCAAGCCTCCTGATGCTGCTGCCTGAGCGTAAGGGGCAGGTGTGGAGCCCGAGATGAGCCCTGCCATTGTGTTTAAGGGAGAGGGGTGGCCACCCAGGCCTAAACCAGGCATTTGGTTGGCACTGCTGGTCCCCGTCATGCCAACTTTGCTCAATCCAAGCCCCAGCCCGAGTCCCAAACTGGTTGCCGGTGTGGGTCCAGACGTGGACTGAGACTGAGAGTTGGGAGCTGAAGAAATGGGTGTGCTGGGCGTGGGGAGAGTGGGGGCAGTTGAAGCTGGGAGAAGAGGGTTGCTGGGCGGGCTCGGGGTGTTGTTTGAGGGGGCCGAAGGTTTTGTCTGAGGTGGCTGCTGCTGTTGCTGCTGCTGCGGTTGGTTTGGTTGCTGAGGTTGTTGCTGCTGTTGCTGTGCAGGTTGGTGCTGATGCTGTTGCACTGCACTGCTGAAGCTCCCTATAAGGCTGCTGCTTGTGGGAACCGCAGAAATGCCCCCGACTACACTCGCCATGGACACAAGGGAAGAGGACGAGGAGGACCCAGAGGTGGTGGAGGAAGAGAAGGACGATAGCAAGGATGGGGTGCCATTCTTCACAGGTGACTGAAAAGGACAAAGGACCAGAAAAAAGGCATTTTAGACAAAACCATCTAGCTGGCAACAACAGCTGTATAAAACATACAAGGAGCAAAGATTACTGTGAGCTATGGAGGCCCATATATGCAGATGATGGTAATTCTACATCTCCAACCATGGTCCCACAGAGAAAGAGCTTGTTCCTTTTCAGCAGCTGAGAGGCCAGTGCCCTTCAGTCACCGTGACTCTCCAGGACCACGGATGAAGAATGCACTAAACTGCTCATCTACTGGCACAGCACAGATGAGAGCCTCTCACCTGACTAACTTCACTGTCTGTCGACCGTCCCCTTTTCTTATCGTCCTCTGAGTTCTCCTATAGGAGGAGATACCTTGATATGACAATCCACTTTTGAAATGTTGATTCAGCACACGAGTCAGTGGATTACAACACAATAGGTCTAGTAGAAGGGTAAACTCAATGCAAACTTAAGAGAGTGATATGTGCAAATTTTGTCAGAAAGCACTTTTTACACCCAGCATCGCCTTCAACACCCTGGCCCAAGCCTGAATGACACAAAGACGAGAACTTACAGCAGTGCAAGTGGCCGGAGATGGAGGGATGGGTGAAGAGGAGGTGGTGGAAGTGGGAGTGCTGCTGGAGTGGAGATACATCTCATCTTCCATGTTACCCTGACCTGATGGAGAAGTCGCAACCAACGCTGCAGCTGCAAGAGAAGGTGAGAAGAGGTGTTGTCATTATAAACCCCCCTTGATTTCTGCCATGTATATTAGTAAGAACATCATCCTAACACCACAAGTGCTCTACTCACGGATGTCTTCCAGGTCTAAGTCATCATACAGGAACTCGTTCTCCTCAAAGTCTGGGTCTTGGGAGGAATCAATGTAGTATTCAACATCATCTTTGATCTTCTGAATTGAATCTACTGGTATTGAGTCATTGTCCAACATTCGTAAAATGGTTTCCAACATCCGAATGTGGAATCTATGCCTCTCAATCAGCCTCTTGAGCTCTTCGATACGATCTTGTTTCTACATGACAGACAGAAGACAAGCACACAGGTTTATGACACTTATCAGACTACATAGGATGTACAGTAAGTATGCATAAACATAAACATCCCTGAAAAGAAAGCAACAGGAGAACTTACGTCTTTATCGCCTTTCTTCTTTCTCGTCTGCACCGAAAGAGACTCCACCTCACTTTCAAACTGATCCACCTGCATATTTAGAGTGTCTATTGTATTCTGCAAAAGAGGTGAGCAAAAGAACAGAAAAAAAGGCTTAATGGATCAAATTAATTCATTTTAAAATATAATAATTTGAAAAACTGCTTTAAAGAGTTTTCACATTTTTGTTTTCACTCTCAAGTTTTATAATATTTTCCATCACCAATGGCACAAGGTAGAAAAAATAAATCAAGAAAAATTTGAGTATCCAAAATGTATAATAGAAATAGATAATAGTGGATGTATTACTGTTAGCCACTGTCCCGTTTCCTCCTTTTCCCTCTGAGCTGGATCGACTTTCTGAGCGAGCCCCAAGCCTTCTTTGGAATAGGCTTTTGTTTTTGTTTCCCGTTCCACCACTTTAAACCGCTCCATTTGCTGAGGAAAGAAAAAAAATCTCAGTTAGTCAACTCTATTGATGAGCTGATGACTTTTACAGCAACAATAATAACGTGAAAAGTACATTTATTGTAAAAACCAGGAGAAACTCACCGTCTCTATGAGTTTGCGGTTCTCGACTAGCTGCCTTTTGTCTTTGATCTCGTTCGAGGCCACCCATGTTTTTATCTGATCTCTCAACCGCTGAGGAGATGATGAGAGGAGATGGCAAAAATATTACAACACATTACGGATTTCAGATACATGCACTAACGATCAAGAGTAAAAAGAACTGTGATAGTTAACATTACTTACCTGTAGTTTTTTTATTTCTTTCTTGAGGTCGGCCTCATATTTTTCCTTCTGATTTGCATTGGCTGCATTGTGAAGCTAAGATAAGGGCAAATAAAACAGATATTTCAGGCTGTACAGAAATGTGTTTTTTTTAAATAAACTACTGAGTAAATGCAGGATGCAAAGATCTCTCACCTTTTGCCAGATGTCTTCAAACTGTTCTACACCTTCAGCTACTTTTTTCAAACATCTATCAATCTCACCTGTAGAGATAAAAGATTAGATATTGATGTGCGACACACATAAGGTTCCTCAGAACTTACTCTGAATGTAGAGAAATGCAGAATAACTTATCCAGATGAAGTTTCCCAGCAGACTGTTACAGTGTGATGGATCCTGAGCAACATCAGTTTGAACAGGAGACTTACCTTGAAGTTTTCTCTTGTCAGCCATGGCTCTCACTACGACACTGTCCACATTCCGTCTGTCACAAAGTCAGCTATGCAAAGAAAACGTGCATCAATACAATAAATCCCTCCAACAGAGCAACATCAGCACATCGCTTCCTGAGAGTGCAGCTGACGTTAACTTCAGCTAGCTGACGTTAGCTGCACAAATCACCTTATTCCTTGAACATTTAAAGACATGTAACACCAGAGCTCTTGTGTAGTCCTTTGATTATCACCGTAGACCCGTGAATCTAGATGATACTAACACGACTGACATGGTTGTCAGCTAAAATTAGCCACCTAGCCTGCTAGCGTCCCCGAGCTAACGTTACCAGGCTGTTAGCTCGTCCAGCTCGCTCGGTTACTAAAACAACCAAAACAACTATGATGATGGACATATGTCAGATTCATGCAGCATTATTCTGGGGTCCGGTGCAGCCTTTATATTGTGGCTCTGAGTTATGAAAGTTACAATATATCAGAATCCGTTCACATCGCTAACCTGCGAGCTAATGTTGCTAACTGTCTGGCTGGCTAATGCATAAAATGCTAGCTAGCAGCTTAGCTCACCAAATTTAGGAAAAAGGGAAACTGGGTCAACCCGACCATTTAAATTCATACTTGTTTACGACATTTACCTAGGGTATGGGCTTTCGTTTGTCTTTTTTCAAATACAGCCAAAACTAATTCCAGAAAGTCTTCTTTACTTCCAAATTGTGTTTTCTTTTCGACAAGCTCGCTCACTGTAATGTAGCTGAAGATGGACGGTAGCTAAAATCCCACCTCCGCGCTTTAGTCCCGCCCTAAACCTAATCTCTGCGATCTGATTGGAGGAACCGCACGTCTGTTACCGAGGTACATCCGCTGGAAAGTCATTGGCTCAAGAGTTGTGCTCGAAATCTGATTCACGATATTTGTTTAATTAAACTTTTATATATTTAGTTTGCCTATGATATCTCATAAACTCATTTCGTAGATACTTTAATGGCTTTTATCATTAGTGAATTTCTTTGTTCAGAAAAAGATAAAGAAATTAAGATGTGAAGAAATTAACCTCTACCAACTGAGCAAACTGCATCCTCTGTAGAAGACTGTGACATGAATCAATCAATCAAGATTTTGTCAAATTAAAGACATTACTTACAGACAAAAGTCTTTCTGTCTGAAACATTTTTAAATCTATAGTATATATAAAATTATTGTATAGAAACATAAAGCGCACATGCACAACAGAGTTTTGCATTAGCAGTTGTTGAGACTGTTGTTGAGAAGTTGAGACTGTTTAGAGAGATGTGAGTAAAACTAGTAAAATCTTTGTTTGCTTATGTTCTACACAAGTAAACGTAACAAAATACATACACCTGCCCTTTCTAAAAACAGAAGTTTAAATTCTTTAAACAACAAAACAAAACACAGCGTAAGGACCAAATGGCAGTCTGTAATACTTTAATATTGATCATCACTATCTCTGCTTACTGAGCTAAAATAAATCATGAAATCACTGATCGTATCCAGGAATGTATTGTGACAGCCATTAATTACACGTTAGCCACCCTACTATCATTGTATCTCGGCTGCAAGATATTTACCAAAGAAGGCTGTCCATGACAGTTTTACACTGGACATAATTATGTGTTGTCATAAACTCTTAGTAAAAAATACGGCGACAAAAATAATATATACACAAAGCAAATGTGTACCAGGTGAATAACGTCTCATTTGACCTCACATTAATTCAGTCTGACAAAACTGCTGGAAGTAAAACTATACACAGTACAAAACTTGACCGAACAGAGGCAGCGTATCAAACAGTTAAAGAAACTGGGTGCTCCTTCATCATCATCATCATCATCATCATATCCAGGGCAGCGTGACGATCAGTGGGACAGAGAGGTCGGGCTGGGCATCTCTCCAAACTGCGTCTCTGCCAACACTGACATGTCTGGCTCAGTCTGGGAAGAGAAGCAGAAACTCAGTTGACAGAAACTGAACTATTGTGTGCCGTCAGTTATTTGAGCATGTACATTAATAAGACCTGTCTGCATTTTAACCTACATGTTCATCCAAATTAAACAAATCCATAAAACAAGACATGGACGTCATTATGAGAAACTGATAAATGTATTAATATACTTAAATGGACAGCAACAGTCCAGCAGAGCTCTTCACCTACCTGTTGGTCTTTATCCTTTTCTTGCCTTGGAATTCGGTGCCTCCTCTTTTTTGTTCCAGCAGCGTGATGCAAGGCTGCACATGAAGTGGAGCCAGGCATGCCATTGAGCCAATCTTCTTCCAGTCCAGCAGCAGGATCTAATTGAGGGCCAGACTCTTCCTAACACAAGAGTACATGAAAACTTAAAACCTTAAAAGCATTAGCTTGAGTACATTAATTTATTCTAATACTTCAAATTATTCAGCAGGCAGCCTGCTCCATGCTCCTCAAATAACAAAGACCCAAATTTAATATGCGTGTACATCTGAACTTAATTTTCTTTTCTTCTCTTATATCAGCTTTATTTGTCACTCATTTACAAAACATACTAACAACAGGGTAAACATTACGTTAATAACAGCTAAAAAAACAAATCTATCTGAACTTAAATACAATATCAACTAAAGCAAATTTTGCATCGCTACTTACACTTGTGGCCCTGTCTTATATAAAATACCTTAATTATCTTTGTTTATAATAGGCTCACATGCTCATTTTCAAGTCAATGGGGCAAGAAACAATCCAACCATGGTCGACTGCTATTGTGTAACAAATTACTATAATTTTATCTGGCCAGTGAACATGTACTTCGACCAGTGCAGAGAGATTTCTCCACTGATTTCTAAATTGGATTGGATCATTGGGGCTCAGCAGCTGAGAGGTAATCATGTAGATTTAAATCAAATCAGAAAGGTGGCATCTGATCAACTGATCGATTAAATACATCACATACACATACATCACTTCTGTCCATCGAATTCTCACCTCTAGAAGTATAGTGAGCTGGGCATTTCTGTAGTCATCCCCATGAGCATCTAAAGTCTTCATGAGAAACCTGTAAGATCAACATCCTCTTCAGATGGGCCATGGGAAGTATCTTAGAAAGTGTAAAGAAAATTAAGTCACTCTGAACTCGTTATGTACCGTCTCTCTTTCTTCAGGCGTCGTGTAATTCTTTGTACTTGGTGAAGGCGACCAAGAATCTTCTGATTCACCTGAATAAGACAAATTTGGGAATGACTACAGATACACCATCATCAGTGGCTGATATGAGCTTTGAAAGTGTATATCAGTATTAGTTCATATCAGTATTAATGTAGAAAAGCAGAAAGTATCACACTCTATTAAAAATAAATGTATTTCAAAAGCCATTTCTGAAAAGAGTAGCCTTCCATAATAATATCAGTTGATCAGGATGAAATATATCAGAAATCAGTATTGGTTTGAAATAAATCCATAACAGTACATACCTACAAATTGAACTGAGAAATCAGGAACTAAAATACAATAAACCAAAATATAACACATACTCATATTTCACAAGACACACAGACAGGAAGTGTGTGCAAACATATAGCACACACGTCTGCATGCGCATGCAAGTGTGCACACACCTGTTCAATTTCTTTGCATCTCCTGCTCAGAGCCAGATATTTCCTCTTGTCAAGAGCTCTCCTCTCTTCATCCTCCTGTGTTGTGCTCTCCAGCAGCTCGTTGCCTCCCGGGCCAAGCTCCACCTGAAGAAGAGAAAACTTTCTGTTTCTGTTCTGTGTTTGGCTGTCAGTGTTTCAAATGAACAGCTGTCACTAAAAGAGCATTTCAGCAAAGTCAAGACATTAATTTACAAATATTTGATCTCCTCTAACAGAATTTATAAATGTGTGTTACAACTGCAAAATAAAATGTTGCCATGCACATATCACATTCATTGTGTATCTAAGTGAAATGCTGGATCACTGGATGACTGTAGTTTCTGTCTTTGTGTTAACACTACTTACGCTACACTTTACACTTCTCCCTATGACTTGTGCCACAGAGAGCAGAGAGTAAGCTGAACATTACCTCTCCTGGTCCCAGCTCCACGCCACCAGGCTCCAGCTCTGCCTCCAGGATGTGTCCTCCAAACAAAGGAGGCAGAGCCAGACCGGAGAAATCCTCCATCATCTGCAGAGGAACAGAGAATCAGTGTTTTTGCGTGTCTGTACAAAATAATTCAACAATATGCAGCGGACAGCATGTGGGGGTAAAGACTCAATATACCTCTGTCAATCAGTTTTCATGACATATAAGAAATGGTGAATATATTTGGTGTTCGGGCACATAAAGCAAAAAATAAAAACATCCCTTTTAACTACGACAGCTTGAAATTAAGTTTCAAATAACAGTAAACCTTTATTGACTACTTTACATAAATACTGTAAAGATTTGCTCGACAAAAACCTGGTATCAGCACTGACGGACTATCATATTAGGCAAAATGCATCGAACCACCCGGTACTCACATTTATGAATGAAAACTCCTCAACACTGTTGTTTCCCAGCAGCTGTGTTCAGAGGTTTTAAGATGTTTGACTATAGCCTGTGCATTTTGCTCACGTTACATTACGCTACCCACTGAATATACACGTATTTAGACAATAAATATAAATATTCAAACATAAAGCGAAGCAGTGTTTGCGCCTCTTTCCCAAAACTGTTGTTGTTATGCGACAGGCGCAGAAATTACACGTCGACTAGTTAGTTACATATTTACCACATTTCCCATGAGCACTCGCGCCGTCGGAACTACACACGACAACATGGCGGGTACGTGAATGTTTCTTCATCTTTTCTACATCCGACTGGTGAAACTGGCTCTAACTTAATTTCCAGGCGGCATGTACAGACACTTTAGACATTGAAATGGACCCCAAACAGCTCTCGGAGATACTTTAACACATTGATATATGCTGCAAATGAAACGATAAATATGACCTTGGGTGTGTTGCTAACGGTGGCTAATGTTAGCTCACTGCAGGTCGACTGTGTGGAGTCTGAGGCTGTTTTCTGTGTTTGCAGGAGTCGGAGCCTTTCTGAAAAATGCCTGGAACAAGGAGCCCGTGATCGTGGTTTCCTGTGCCATCGGACTGTTAGGTCAGTAACCAGCGGTGTGTGACAGAGAGACATCACGACACTGTACAGCGTATATCGTATTTACATAGACATAAAAAATGAATACCCTGACATGTTTGCGTTACCTGTCGTCAGCTCATTCTCATAGTTACAATATATATATATACGTGTGTGTGTGTGTGTGTGTGTGTGTGTGAGCGCACACGTGCATGCTTTTGTGTCTGCGTGTCACTAAGGAATATGATCTG
>JBAJHX010000036.1:12209230-12300365 GCA_037176925.1 Amniataba percoides | reverse complement strand
CCGATCTTATATATATATCACAAAAAACGAGTAAATGATAACAGCAAATCACAATTTATTGTTTCTTTATTTGACTAAATTTTCAGACAATGTGGTTATTAGTGCTCTACGTCTCTCTGATTTTGAGTAAGAGTTTGCCCAAATCTCAACAAGAGGTCATATCCATCTGAGAAGATTCTTTACGTCATTTATATTAAGCTCTAAAGCAGGGACCCACAATGAACAAACATTACCTTTAAGCTCCTGTTTATTACTTGCTTATCCAACATCTGCTTCAAACATAGAAATCCTACAAGAGTTGGTGAACTGATTCTTAAACTTATATAAACTTAAACTTAGTAGGTGGTCTCTCTATTTGTGTTCTTTGTTTCTTTATGCACTACTGTGGAGGTGTTATTAATATAAACACAATATACAGTTTAAAGTATAATGAATGTTCATTAAACTTTTATTTCCTCAGGTATTGTTGTTCCATTCATCAGCCCCATGACAAAATATTCTGCAATGATTAATCAGGCGGTCCCGTACAACTACCCAGGTAAACACTGTTTTGATTGTTACAGCAGGTTGTGGTTGATGAAAGATGCTACATAATGCTATTGCATGTGATAAAGCTCTGGGAATTTCAACCGTGTACACCAGTTTTTTAATGCTACCTTTCTTTAATTTCCCAATGCAGTCCCTGTGCGAGATGATGGAAACATGCCCGACGTCCCTGCCCATCCATGTGAACCAAAAGGACACAACTTGGAGTGGCTTAAAAACCTATAATTTCACATTCTCACAATCAACGCTTGTGATGTTCCGATTGTTCTCATGTGTCTGTGTATCTGCTCCACTTGTCCCACAATAAAGATCTATTTAATTCTACTTTTGTTCCACGTTTCCTGGTTTAGATACATCTAAAACTGAATGCAGGTTTTTGTCCATGATAACATTACAGGAACATCTCACAGAATGTTTTCTTATTCTTATTTCAGTCAGCCTTAAAAATTAGGACCTTTTGACTAACAGTGTTTTGGATAGGAGGATTTTTTTTTATTTACAGAATTGTAATTATCCACATACACCTAAAAGAGGAATCCTTACCCTAAATGAACATTTAAAGATGTTTGCATGAAATCGTTTTGACTCTACAACAAATGCTGGATCGATAGATCAACATCTCAAACACAGACCCATTAGAAACAAACCAAATAAAAAGAAACACGAATACGATTTCTGATTGTTTTTTTCAGTGCAGAACAGTTGAGTTTTGAAATTAAGCCCTGACACAACCCTGATCCTTCAGAAGAGGCTTAGCTTGACAAAAGCTGGATGCAGATTAACGCTATGAAAAATGAATTCCTTGTTACATACCAGCATTATTCTGCTTGCACGAGTAAGAACGGTTGCAGAATAATATGTGGAGCAGTACTGCATGAATCCCCTTATAAAGAACTATGAATGGTCTGTGTACTAGAACCTCACAGACACACATATGTCATAATATAAATATATACACGTCAAAAATATATACAAAAAGTTTGTTTTAAAAGATACACATACGGAGTGGACAAATGCTTCCTTCATAGAACTTTTATTTCACAACACATCAATATTCAGTGTTTCAGGTAATATATGTTTTCCTCAGCAGTATTCATCATCATTATATAATATCTTCTGCAGTCTCCAGGATTTCATGTTGATGCCATACAAAGAACAGGCTTGACAGTTTTTGTTAATACTTTTACAGAATCAAAGGTACTGTGTAAAATGGGTGTGCAACATTAAAACAATAATTCCCTTTGGAAGACGAGTTTTGGACTTTGCATCCTGTTTTAGTGGTGTTGTTTCTGCAGCTGAGAAGTAATAAACATATTCTTGAATATTAGAATTCTGCTGTATATGATGACAATTCACAGATCCTACGCATACACTTACAGACAAAAAATATCCTGTGGACATTTTTGTGTTTTGCCATACATTACCTGTTGTTGCATATTTACTGTATGTTTAGGTTAAACAAACTTCCCATGTATTTCTTTTAACATGTTTCACATTTCTTTCTGTGTTGTACCCATACTACATTACTCTGAATCAATTATTTCTACAACTTCATTTTCACACACTTTAATGCACCCTAAAGGCAAAATGATTTATTTTATAATAGTTTTCACTGTATCACTTGACCCAACTCTTGATTAAGTCTAGATTAATCTACATTCCCAGTTTAAAATACATTCAGATATATGTAGGTGTATAATATGTCACTACATATCATATATCAGTGTAAATGTGTTTTCTATTCAGAGTTTGACAAATTCAAAATGTTCTACCAAAGTGAAATATCATTAGAAAAAGAAGTCAGATAAAAGCCATACATTCACACAAGTTTTAATCTCTATTTACAAGCATGAATAAGCATTAATTGTCACCTTTATCAATGATGTCTTACTACTCAAAGTTATATGTATGCTGTTAAAATTATTTACTAATACCCTTGGGGGCGATATCTTGAATCCGCAAGGTGCTAAAAGATCACAGAAACTCAGTTACAACAGGAACATAAACGATTTTGCACAAATACAAAGTTTCACCTTTAAACCACAGTTTCCTAAAGGCGACTACAGAGCTACAGAATATTACTTTGGATATCTATAGTTTACCAGAAACACTTGCTCAGACGCTGGTCAACTTCCTGTATGCTTTCTTAATCACTTTCATGGATACATTTTCCTCAAAAAAACTCAATCCTATCATCGGTCCTGGCTTTCACATCTCTCTTGAAGATTCTGCTCAGTCTGATTGGTAAACATACAGCTACAATCAACTAGCCTAGATGTTGTCTAGCTTTAGATTTTGGGACTGAAAAGGAATCAAGAAGACATCAAATCCAAAGACTAAGCATTCAGAACTTTCACTTGGAGCCCTCCACAACTTACTACTTTATGAAAAAAAAAAAAACAGTTCTCTCAATAATAGCGCCGTCCAAACATTCAACTATTAACTGTCACAGTTTGTGTCTGTGAAACGCAAAAGCTTTCCTGTCTCTTTGTTTTGTAGGACTTGCTCTATATTAGACAAGTATTCCACTGGGAAACCAACAAATCTCGTTAAACAATCTTTTGAAGAATTACATTTAAGGAGAAATTTGTTTTTTTACAATGTATTTTCAGTCCAAGTAAAGAGTTAAACTAATCCAAAAATCTACATTCATAAAATACTAACATGTCATTTTACAGCAGCAGAGTGTGGTGTGTTAGCTGGCATAAATATGAGACATAACTGACAGGGACTTGATCACACGAACAGCACTGCCTGCGTTGAGTGACTTCAAAGGTAAAAAAATGACACAAAAATAAGTCACTGTGCCAGTTTCATTCAACTATGCCAAGTCTCTCTCTCAACCAAACAACCACGTTTTAAAATAGAAAAGACACTTTGAATAAATTTAAAAGTTCACCTTCACTGAAACCAAGAAAAATGCAACAATCTGGCAGTTCTTCTAAAAAATATAATATTGTAATAGCACTTGAAGAGTAGGAGCCTGTCCCCTTTCTGTAACACTTCATGACAGTGAAAGTTCACAACCTGCTATTAGGAGCCAGTCCCTAGATCAGCTGTACAAAGAAAACTTTGCTGAGCATGGCACGAAAAACGACAAATAACTAGATTAAAGGTTATATCAAGAGAAAAAAATTGCACTGTAAAACTGTAATAGAAAGGCATCATAAGAGGCATCATTCACAGGCCAGGAAAAACCTAAAAATGTTAGTTGTTCTGGACAAGCAAGATACAGTATGTTGATCTCCAACACTAAGCTAAGTACAGCCTTACTTCTGCTCCATAAAAACTAACCTAGATTTTATTTGAATGCCCATCTTTCACTCATACAGAATCGATAGATGATATAGTGGTTATTTCTAATTTTTTCTTATCAACTACTTAAAAATTGAATGGACTGTAATAGTATTTATCACAGTTCGGCCTTTACACATGAGCCTTTTATGCTTTTAACTGTTCTCTTGTTTCACAGAAAACACAGCCAATGCAAAAAAAAGATCCAAAGTAAAGTACGATTCAAAAGAGTCAACATGAACCAGTGGGCTTTTTCCAGGATTCAGCCTGAGGTTTGATGGACTGACAAACCACACAGAACAGGAACAATGCTGCTGTGTTAGGATACAACTCTTACTCAATGATGGGAGCCGAGCGATCGTTGGTGACAGTTCTTCTGAGTCGGACATGGGCAAATGGATTGATCCTGGAAAGAGGAAAGAAGAGCAATTTAAGATATGTCAATCGCACATTATGTGAAATGGTGATTAAAAGGAACCTGCAGAAAGTGACTAGTTTACATATATGTGCTGGGAATTAAAAAAAACATATTGAAAAAGCAGTGCTAGCTTCTCTACTAATGCCTGGCTAAACATTTCCTATGTGGCACAAGATACAGAGTTAGTTTGTGGGTACTCGGCCTTGGTATAAAAAGAAAGTTTGTGGGACCATCAGAGTCCTTAGGGTTCATCCTCTCTGCACCATGAATGCAAAATGTCATGGGAACTGTCTGGAAATTATAAAAATATTTAATTTTAGACCAGAGTGGTAGACTGACATGCTGCTAACTTGGCTAAAAAATCAATCAATCTCCAAAAACAATGGCTCCAACAATAGCTCCTTTGGGGCCTATTAAACACCCATGAATTTCAAATGCCTTGCTCCTTTTTTTGCAGCGCTCACACCAAAGACAACTGTCTTTTACATATAAATGAAACCCACAGAAAACTTTTTTTAAGGTTACCTGGTTGGGGAAGGTGGTGGAGAGGCCAATTCTGAGGTGATCTGTAATGAAAAAAAAAAAAAAAGTCCAGAGGATATTTTGACAAAATTTGACACCTGTATCTCTTCCATTAACAGCCGGGGTCAACACATTCACTTCAACCCATGACCTCCTCCCAAAGGCTTCGTTTTTCTGACCTTGTTGCTGTCGGCCATGCTGTACGGGCGCGGGCGGAAGGTGCTGACCCTCTGAGGAGGAAGGGAGCGCTCTTCCTCCGACTCGGGGGTGAGCGCCGGAGACACCAGCTTGTCGAGCTGGCCTGTACTGGTGCTGTTAGCCTTAGATAGGAAGAGAGAGCTACAAGGAAGGTCACCGACAGAGAGGAAAGAATATCCAAGAAAAAAGACAAAAGGAAACACGATGAGACTCGAGAGATGTTGGTTTTGTGTTAATTCATGAATGTTGTTGCTGGTGTTGGAGAGCGAAGTGAATGTGATGCGTGGAAAGACAGAGAGGTCTTATACTGACGTTTACGAGCTCCCATGCACTTTCTGTGTGTCTGGCATGAAAGTTGTTGTGATTTATTGAGACTACAGATGGGAAAAGGAAGCCTGTCATATTAGTTTCAACATGAAAATGTTTTCTGTGGATTTAGAACTTCCTGCATTTCAAAGTATTGCTGATATACTGAGTTATAAAACAAGTAAAGAGAAGCAAAGGAAGCATTTCTGTCATTAACGGTGTCAAAGTTCATCAACACCCTTGAAACCAAAGATTTCCGTCGTGCTTCTTTGTCCTTCTTTGACTTACCTCTCAAGGTGATCCATCTTAGTGTGGTGTGGTTGAGTGTAGGAGAAAGGGAACCAGCCTTTCCTGTGAAGGAAAATTTTACTGTGTGAGACCAACGCTGAGTGATGAAACGGTAAAACAGGGTGTGCCTGATGAAAACAACTCTCGCCTATCATCTTATATGAATATATTTGGTAACCTAGTGTCAGAGAGGAGATTGCACACAACATGGATGTGTGCAAGCCTTCTGAGGGTAATAAAGAAAAATATGTCATACATCCTTGTCTTATGGCATTGAGACATTTGAGAGTCTTCAAATTGTCTGCCTTATCTCTAAAGGCTCTTTTAAGGCCGACAGAGGGACCTTCAGTCATTCTCTCCCTCTTGTGCTGCACATTTCTACGTCAACGTGTGATTTGAAAAACATACCGTCCAGTTCGTTCATTCTGACCATAATGCCAGCCGTCTCTGGGTTCAGAGATGAGCAGGGTAATGTTGTCGCCAGGTAGGAAATTCAGTAAACAAGCTCCGCCCCCTCCACCGCCACCCTCCGCCGCTCCAGGGGTGTGAGCAAACATGGCTTCCACACGGGTAGGTCCAGATAAAGGCAGCATCCTGGGGAGACTGGAGCCTAGAAAGACAAAAGGAGAAAGAAACGTTATAACCCTTCACATTTTTATAATAAAATAAATAAACAAATAAAATCAAAATAAAAAAGAAATACGCGTTTAATGTATTTGGAACGTTTAATGTATTTTTAATCAGTAAATGGACAAGTTTGGTGACATATGTTACTGAGAAATTCAAGCACATGTCATACTGCTGCTGCTTCACATTAAAAGCATTTATGCCACCGGATCAGTTTTAAACATTTCAGTAATGAAGCGAGAAGGAGCTGCCGCAGTGTGCTGCTGTAAACAGTCTCTGACTAAGCTCATCATCAAATCAACAAGTACACAAATCTCAAGGTCTACAACTTTATGAACGGGAACGGAGATGAATCACATCTCACCCTGAAAGCCGCCCAGTCTCATTTCACTGACGGGCCTCCTCGGCAGAGGAAGTGTTGCTGTCGCACACATATCAGCGGTCTTGAGCAGCCACGGATTATGAGACGGTGAAGAAGTGTTGCTCCCTCCTGGTCCCACCTGCTGGTGCAGTAACTGCACAGGAGTAATGGCTCTGGAAAGAGGAGCACTGTGGGGCAGCGGCGGGCTGTGAGGAGCACTGTGGGGGATGGAGAGGGTCATGCCCTGCAAGGAACTGCTGGCTGGGGAGATCTGGCTGACCGACATCACCGTGGAGGGGATGAGGCACGGGGAAAGGTTGGATGTGTTGGTGGCCAGGAGGAGAGAGCTCTGCTGGGTCAAGCTGCCAGACGTTGTGGGAGTGGAGGCGGCAGGGCTGGCACTGCTGCTGGCGCTGCTGTCTGGGAGGGGGCTGGCTGAGGTGCTGAGGGGAGTGCTGGTATGCTGAGGAGACGCTCCTCGCGATGAGCTTCCGGCAGCTCCTCCAGAGGCGAGAGAGCGAAATGTCTGGGGCGAGCCCTGTGGAGGACAGGTGTCGCTCTGGGAGGAGGAGGGGAGCAAGCGCTGCTGCTGGGAGCGACTGGAGTCTCCATTCAACAGGGGAGGGACTTCTTGAACAGAGAGCCTCTGAAAAACCAAAGACGGATACACTGTTGAAGCTCGAACAATGTCAATGTCTCACCAAAGGCTCTACGTTGTTGAATATCCAGGTAAAAGAGGTTTGGACTTTTGCCACTTGACATGAACTTGAGGCATGAATGTGATGATTTTAGACTCTTAACATCAGTGACTTGAGACTTCACTTGGCATTTGACTTTGATGGATTTAATACTGACTCAGAACTTCATAGGCAAGATTTGAGAGTTACCTGTGACTTGCAAAACAAAGACTTTGTCCTGCCTCTGCCAGGAACAACTAATAATAGACTTGTTTGTGCTTAACGACCACTATAATACATGTTTGAGTTTGAAATATCACCCCACCATGTAAACCGACCACAGTGCAGCTGAGAAGATGATGAACTTTTTAAAAAAAAAAAACACTCAACTCAAAGCAAAGTAAACATTTGAACTAACTACTTAAACACAAATGACCGAACCTGTTCTGGCTGAGCGGAGCCGAGCTTGGTGTGGCGGAGGACCTCGGCTATCCCCGCTGCCCCTGAGCCTTGAGGCGCGGTGTGGCGCAGCAGATTCAGAGCGCGCTCTGGGAGTTTTGTGGGCTGAGAACATGACTGCTGCCAAGATGACAGTTTCTGCGACAGGAGCTCTCTGACCTGGGTTATTTCAAAAAGCACATGAAGAGAAAATCAACAACACTGTTAAAGGATGAGGCTTGAGACTAACTAATGCCTAAAAAAAAAAAGTACAGTGCATTGGTTTGACCTTGTAGCTCTTAGCCCATTAATTCACAGTGAAGATCTAAATATTTTAATCTAAATATTTTAAAATGGGTTACTTTTGTTTATAAAAAGGCTCAGTAACTGCTGGGCACTGTAGCTGTTAGCAAATGTAACCCAAACATGATAAAATAAAGCATTTGTTGGGGACTATTTTTAGGTACGGATAAATACACATTCTAGGATTTAGTGTAAAGTGTCTACAGTTGCTTGTTCATTTTGATCACCCAGTGGAACAGTGTGGCTCATTAATGTGTTTTCAGTAGTTTCTAGACAATAATGACACAGAAGAACAACCTATATCAGTGTTTGACTGCATATACATCTTATCAGGATAAATTATTTTTTTTTACAGTAAGAGGAAGATAACATTGCTCCCAGACTTATCCTTTAATTTGAAAATCAACACCAAACACTCAATCTGCATTTCAACACAAGAAAGGTGAAATGTTATCTAGACAAATAAGCGTGAACAGATCACCTTGGAGTGGTAGTTGATGAGAAGTTTGGTAACACAGCACTGTCTGTCCACCAGGAAGCAATATCTCCTCCTTTCCTCAGTGAGTGCAGACTTGTAACCCGTAGCAACCAGTGCGTCCAGCTCGCCCTGGCGACGACTCATCAGCTCCACGAACTGAAGAAAAAGTCACAGAGATTTCACTGCATATCCTGAACATCCTCACACACGCACGCACAGTCCGGCATTTACAATTACACGCACGGTGCTCAAAGGAGCGACCTTTAATGACCATTGTGGCCTGGAGGAAAATGTGACATCATATCCTGTCTGCTGTACAGTGATAACAAAATCCATATCATAAAACACTGTCCTTTGCCCTGGTGACCTTTTCTTTAACATAACCCTCCCTTCCCCTTTGATTTCTCACTGTCACTCTCTAAGTAGTAAATCCTTTTGCCCTCTTATATCAGTCATATTTCCTCCCGTGAAGACTGAGTTGCTTGTTTTCTGAAAAATCAGCTGAGGCAGATTGTTCTTTAATCTTATTCACACTGGCCTATTTCTTACACAAACGCTCACACAGCTCTGCTTTTTAATCTGCTGTAACGCTGAGTGAGACGTTCAGGATCCGGGTCTTTGAAAGATTTTTGTTTCTCAAACGAAAGAGGTCACTAACTTCAGCCTAAATGTTTCACTGACCTGCATCTCTCTGTCTCCATATTTGTTTGGGTGACGGCTGCCCTGGCTCTTCCTTCGGAGTTTCTTCAGCTGGGACTGGCAGCGCTCGATGGACTCAGACTTAGACCTCCGCTCACTCTGATACTTCTTCAGGGTGGCCTGAGAGGAAAACAGTGTTGGACGAAACCAAGTTTGTTAAAACTAAAATTTAAGATTTTTTTGCCACTTTTATCTACCAAGCTGAAAATGTTTTTTTAATTACTTATCAGTTACATTTTACACAGCTAGTACTGAATTTATTTTTTCATAATTTATTTGATCATTTTCATGACATTAGCTTGCAATAAGCTTGCCTCACACCACCTCTCCTTTCAGTAAAATAAATTACACTACAAATATTTTAAATTTAGCAAATGTTCTACTTTTTTCCTACTTGTTTTGCTGTCTGTGTGGGAAGTTTTATGTTAACTTACCGTGAGGTATTTAATATCGAGTTCCAGTTTCTGCTCCAACTGGGCGAGCAGCTCAGAGTGAAACAGCTTCAACTGTTGATGCAAAGATCCATATGCAGCATTTTAAACAAAGAAATAATAAACTTGCACTCAAACAGGCTCCAATAATATTTGTAAAAAAATATACGATTATATGAATAAATATTAAATTATATTATAAATATGATATTTAAAAATGGTTGCTCGTTATCCCAAATGTTAAACATTTCTGTCATCATGTCAATAACATAAGATAGTTTCTTACCACATCTTCCAGCTGCACCTGGATCTGTCTGTGGACCTCGGCCATCTGAAACAGCGTGTCTCCTGTGAGGAGTAACAAAACAAGTGATGGCAATCAGTACTATTGATTGATAATTAGCTGCTTAGGGCTGAAACTACTTTACTACTGCAAATCTGAAATGTGTGCTCTACTAATGGTCATTCATTGCAGTGTCATAAACCAGAGTGCAATTGCTCAAGCACTGTACTTAAGTACAAATTTGAGTTACTTGTTCTTTACCGAAGTATGTTCTTCTCATACCACTTTATACTTTATTTGTTAAGCCACTATTTGCAAATATTTTGATATTCAATCAACATTTCAAGGTTCTAGCTTCTCAAAAATTGGATTATTTCCATTTCTTTTCAATAATTTTGAGGTTTGGACTGTTTGATGTAGAAAAAGAATTATTGTGAAGGTGTCACTTTGGGCTCTGGGCAATTGTGAACACATCTCACTATTTTCATTTTTTTGAATAAACTAAACAATCAATTAAACAGATTAATCCAAAAGAAAAATAATTATTTTCAGTCTTGCATAAAATACTAATTCCTAACAATTACTGCACCTCAACTAACTACGACAGTAAAACCTGCTTTAACATTAAATGAGTGATAATAATCCAGTGATGTAATATGCAACATTGTAACAGTCACAGGTGACATGTTTCTGCATGAGTACTTTCACTTTTAATACTTCAAAGCAGGACTAACTGTAACAGAGCATGTTTACTGCGTAGTATCAACTCTGTGTTACATTGAGAATCTGAATCCTTCCTTCACCACAGAAATACAGACAACACCTCAGTGAAAGCGTCATAAAACTTGCTGTTTTAACACATTTTCTCATTTACACAGTGGTGGTCAGCTGTGAGTCCCTCCCTCAGTCACACAGCGATGTAGTATGTGGTGGCTGGCATCTCGCCCTCCGACTCTCCTGCCTGCCTCCCCCGCTGTTTTCAGCATTACAATGAGATCATGTGGTGTTGTTAATCTCCCAACAATGACCCTACTCTCTCCCTTTCCCTCTGTTCTCGCTCCCTCTCTCTCCACATTTCCTCATTCCCCTCTTGTCTTCATCTCCTCCCTCACCGACACACGCAGCAGACGATTTTCAACTTCTCTCCAGCTGTTAACGTCGACTCTCTGCGCTTTCATTAGGTGCCATGGCCAGTTTATCTTTTACTTTCTCCCCCTTCTCCACCAGCCGCCAACTCACCCAGCTCTTTGGAGCCTTGGCTGTCGCTCGCCAGTTCTCCAAGTTTCACCAGAGCATCAAAGTACCCTTTGGCAGCCACAGTTACTCCTGCAGAAGAGAGTACATTTTAGGGAGTAACATCCTGCTCAGCGATTCAGAAGCTTCACTTAACTCAGCTGAGAGGACAAACTTAAGGCCTGTGTTTGACTGACCTGTCAGGGCTTTCTCATAGTGTTTCCCCATGGTCACAAAGTTCTTCAGACTGGGGTTGAACTGGTCCAGAATGCCCTGAAATCACAGCACGTTTCAGACCTTTTCACTGCACTTCAGCACGGCTTTGTGCAGTGTGTATGACAAACAACTTTTTCAATCAATCCAAAATATTTTCTGCAACACACTGTGGAAAACTATATCACATCTTTACAAGGTTCCCTGTTGGTGCCAGATGAATCACACCTTGTAGACATTTTCTGTCATCTTGTTGACCTCGTCTGTTCGAGACATTTTGCTTCTTCTCTCGGTCTCCGTCTTCTGCTGCTGTGTGCTTTGTTCGTATGATATTTTCCTCCGCTCCTTCGGGGCCCTACACGTTACAGCAGACAGCAGTCCCCTGAAACACAACGGAGGATACAAACGCAGCGAGTGATGATGCACAGATCCGTGTGTTTTAACATCAAAAGCATTCATCTATATATAACATCATTCTGGCTGAAATGATTGAATATCTCCTCAGCCTCTGACATATTATAAAAGACATTTTCACTATTTTCTTTCTTTCTTAATTTTTTTTTTTACAAAATTAGTCATGAAAATACACAATAAGTGTATGTGTGCAGAGAACAAGTTAAAACAATTGAAATGGAGAGGTTTCAAATAAAACTGATTGAAAGCTTCTCACTTGTTTTAGGAACTGTTCACTGCTATTAATCTCTCCATAGAGGCCTGAAAGTTGAGATTTAAATCGTCTGGAGGACATTTGAGGCCACTGTGCCATCACAGCAAGTGATGAGGATGTCAGACTGTCTTGTCTGAGGCCAGCGGGGTTATTTTCACATGGATCTCCTCTCTGTCTCAGCTGCCAGCTTCCACATTATCGCTCCTCAACATTGCGGCAACCCAAATATTTCTCCTAGACTCGAGTGCCAGACGAGTTATACCATTTCAGATAAGAACAATGGGCCCCTCCAGTCCGAGTCACAGGTGTCAGAGCGCTGAACAAACACGCGACAGCGATGTTTCCTCGGCAGAGGGGATGATCAAGGGGGACTGAGAGGGGTCAAAGGATTTCCAGGCTGGATTTAATGGCAAAATACTGTTTTCCCTGCGCAGCCCTCCTTTGTTATCACAGCGAGATTACAGAGAAAACGTTGACCCAGATCAACTAATGGTATATGACACAAAGAAAACATTTCCAGACTCTTGCTCATTAAGGCCACCCGGGTGCAGACTGTAATTTGTCAAAGGAGCTGCAATAGTCTGCTGTTCTGCAGACAGATAAGTGGCAGCTTTGCCCTGAACTTCGTCTTTTTTATTTAGACAGAAGGGCTTTATAACTGTTCCTAAACACGGTGAAGTGCAATATTGAAGCTGTGTGAAGCATTTATGCCTGTGTGTGTTCTCAGCTTAGTGTGGTTTAATCTTGAGAAATAAAGTGTTGTTTGTTTCGGGGTGCCACAGGAACGGTCTGCAGGTGGTTGGGATGCTGATACAGAAGGTGCATTCATGTGCTTTGGCCTCTTTAAATGTCTTCAAATGGTTTTTGAGGAAGATGTTGCAAATGTTCAAAAACCAAAACTCTTCAGGCTCAAACTTCTCAACTCTGATTTTTTCATCTGTTTTATATGATATACAAACTGAATATCTGAATTTTAGACAGACAAAACAAGCAAATGTAGATGTTTTCCATCATTTTATGACATCTTACAGCCTTACTGTTGCTTTTCTTTCATTCTTTCATTTTTTGGCAATTAATTACCAAAAATAAGACTGAGCTGAAAGAAATCATGCAAGCGTTATTAAGATGTTTTGGTGCATTTTGGTGCTTTTTAAGTTGTTTTATCCTGTGTTGAGATGAAATGCTGCCACAGATTCATGCATTTACTTCTTGCATTTCTCCAAAGATCAATAAATGGTGCAGCACTGCAGCAAAAAAAAAAACAAACAAACAAAAAAAAACACTCCACTACCAAATGTACCCCCTTTTGTTTTTACCCCCAATGATATTTTAAAAATCTGCATGAAGGAAAACACAAAATAACAAAAAAAAGTTGAGTTCCTGCCTGTAAATACAACCATGGATGGATGTGTGAGCTGCCATTTGGCCGCACTGTGCAGCTCAGCAGCAGCTACCTGTTGATCTCTCAGCTGCACTAAACTGTAACAAACAACTCAGCCTCTTTAAAAAAAAAAAGAAAAAGAAAAAGAATGAAAGTTACATACCTTTTCAAGAAGTCATTGTGGGGAGACGAGAAAAGGCTTCCTGCGCGTCTTTGAGGGTTAAATGAAGAGCACAAACACCCCCTCTTTTCTTCCTATTAGGCTACTTTCCCCTCTCCGTTAGTTAGTGGGGGGTTGTTTCATCCAGCAGAGCACTAAATCTCCCCTCCACCCCTTTTTCACATGGCTCTCTCTCTCTCTCCCCCTCCTCTCTCTCTCTCTCTCTCTCTCTCTCTCTCTGCCACACACACACACACACACACACACACACACACACACACACTTTCCCCCTCTCCCCTCTCTTTTTTTTTGCCTCCCTTCACCAGAAATCGGGGTCAGATATTTGGTGCCGGCCGGTACCTCTCCTCATTACTGAGCCGATTACCGACGTGCCTTCACGCTCGCGGAGCAGCACCGACAGACCCCGCCCGCCCCGCCGGCCGCAGCGCAGCCGGCCTCCGGCCTGCGAGCGCGCCTCTCTGCCTCCCCGCCACTCGGGCAGAATAACAATGAGCCGGCGGGGACCTCCTCTGAATGGGAGCGGGAGGAGAATAATGACTTGAACTTTTCGAGCCGCAGCGCAGGCAGGCAGGCCCATCACTGGCCTACATACACCAGCACACATCCCTTTCTCACAGGAGGAGAAGTCCTCAAAAGAGTTGTAGGCAACTCCTCTGTTTGACAAGTAGAGGAGTATTCCCACAGTACGGAGGTATAATGTGTGTGTGTGTGTGTGTGTGTGTGTGTGTGTATTCACTCAACTAAATTAACCTGATAACTAGTTGTTCAGCAGATTATTCATACAGAATAGAAATTAACAAATACACCACGATGTGTTATTATTGGTCAAACAAACAGAAGTATGTAAAGTTATAAACCAGTTGCAACATTACACTGAAATAATGCACCAGTTATCAAAATTAAGAAGTATATAAGCTTCTGAAATATCCATAATGAGCTCTTTTAGCACTTGAAGTCAAATTTGATGCTGTTTCATTCATTAAAATTGAATGCAGGACTCTGAAAAGCAAAAGAAGGAAAATGAATTTTTACACTGTAGTATTGCTATTTTAGTATTGTGGCCTATTTTTTTACAGAGTAATTTAGTACATTTATTCAAGCATTGAACTCTTGACTGCAAATTAATAGATCCTCTCAAATTACGTCAAATAAGTTTTTCAGTGATACTTTGTGTATTTTATTTCCCGCAGTTTAATATTTCAAAGCTGTTTCCACACTGGCTGGATAAAAAAAAATAGTAAGGAAGTTATGAAATCTTTATTTATTGATTGTTTTTGTCAGTCTAAAAGTCGTGAAATGTAAACATCCTGATTCACACATCTGTGGAAAATATACATCAACTCAATAATTTGAAGCTCCCCTATATTGCTAAAACCCATTAATTCGATGAATAAATTATAATACAGATGTTATGTTATCACTGCTCTCAAATGATTTTATACTACTTTATATTTCAGTTTATTTCAGAGGGAAATACTGTACTTTTTATTAAACTGCATTTGTTTGCGAGTTGTTGTTTGAGATTAATAAAATAATTAACATATGAAAAATATTAATTGTTTTCCAACAATGCAATGAATTCTTAATAGCAGCTACAACATTAAATAGTTGCTTAAAAATTCAAAGTTCAGGTTGCTGACTGAAGGTGCAGTTTCAGATTTCCACCAGCAGGTGGCAATAGACAGACATTATCTCCTGCAGCACAGACTGCAGAGTTACACTGAACCACAACAATGACACCAACGCAGGCAGGCAAGAAACTCCAAATCACAAACACACTCCCATTTATAATCACGTGTTATTTAACAGTTTCAACTAATTTAGAGAAAAGCCAATAGATGAACATTCAGCTCAGCCACCACGTGAAGCATCTTCTGCTCAGGTGTTAGAGGCCTCACTGACATCCCATCACCTCTAAACATGAACAGAAGAATTACCAGCACTAACAGAGTGTCTTGTTTTACTGGACATAATTACAACAAGTCAAATAACAGATGAAAGTGTCTGTACTCAGTGGCAGGTTGTCCAAGAACGTCTCTCTGGCCAGAAGAAGACAAGGAGTCACCTCTTTCCATCATGAGAGCAGCCCCCGGGTTGACAGCCACAGCAGACGAGCCGTTCTGGGTCACTCGGTCTGGTGTTGTTTGGGGGCGGGGGGCACTGTGGCGTCTGTGGTCTCGTGTCCTTGGACCTGAACTGCAAAGCTGTTTGTGCTTCTTCGTTTCCTCAGGCCTAATTCACGCACGTTAAGGAGATTGACGGGAGGACTCTGCTCACACTGACCTCTTAAACAATAAAGATGAGTCATGCCCACCTCTGCCGTCTATTCATCTCTATACGTTTTTGTCATTGCAAAGAGTAACATCGGTTTTATGTCTGATTAAAGATCATCTGGCTGATCCTCCCTCCGTGTTTGTCCTCGGGCTGCGTCCAAATGTGTCACGTACAAACAGTGTCTCAGGCTCATGAGACAAAGACAGGTGTCAAAGTTTGGCCAGCACTCACCTCAGTGGAGACACGTGTTGGAATAAATTTACTAAGATGTAAAATCAGCCCAAAATATTTTTAAAAAGTGTGAAAGACTCTTGCTTGGAAGAGCAGTGATGATGTATAAGACTGATGTTATGTATTTCCTATCAGTGAATGAGAAAATAAAGGTGAGAAGTGAGTTTGTTCATTTAAAATGCTTGGTATACTTTGTGCTTTCTGTGTAACATCATGCATAATAGTACTGTTGTGCAAGTATTATCTTATTGGTATCATAAAATGAATAATTGACATTAAATGTTGCAGCTAAGAGTTTGCTCCTTTATTTGTGTTAACCCCAAAACACACAGTGAATGTACTTTATGTAGCTATATAACATTTAATTGTATTATTTCTGAGCAATTAGTGTGCTTTGATGTGACACTTGGAAGTAATGAGACAAAAGTAAATGAGGAAAGAGAGAAATTGTGAATGATATGACATACAAGACAAGACTAAAACCCAGAATTTTGACATTCATGGTCAGGTACACCCAGAGCATTTAATATTAATCTATGAGTCTGGCTTTTAGAATAAGATTTCAGAATAACATTAATATTGTCAGTCTCATCACCAGAATGCAGAAATGGGAAATATTAATTGAATGAGAGACAGTCCATTGTACAGAGAGGGACATAATGTGTGCAGATAAATGGCTGTTTAGTTTTTAATCTGATGACGTGATAGAACTGCCACACAGTATCTGTGTGTGTGTGGATCTGTGTGTGTGTGTGTGTGTGTGTGTGTGTGTGTGAGTCTGAAATTTCATCTTGTTAAAAGGATGAGTCTACTTTACAAATGTTACAAATAAAATAATAAATAAATGTAATGTAAATGTAAATATATGAAATACATATTTTCAGGGTTTGCAGACTTTCTAAGTAAAACTACTCAACGACAACATCATTTTCATTTATTCCTTGATACTCAACTGGTGACATCTCTTGAAATCAGGCTCCTATCAAGTTAAGAGTGAATTATGTCGAGCTGGTCTGATTGTTTTTTGGATTACAAGCTGTCAGTTTTGTTGGGAAATAAATCTACTGGCAGTAGTTAAACAAAAAACCTTAACTCAAGATTGACTTACACGTTTTTTTCCCCCACTTGGCAGTAGTTTAAGACCCAATAAAACACTGCCAGCGATTCTGAGATAATTAAGAAGAAGAGAAAAGTAACTCCAAGATATTAAAATCATATTTCTTCTGTGTTATTATCCCTGTGCCGATCTTAAAAGTGACCATGCCTTGAGTTGTGCTGCAAATTATTTTGTAAGGCCAGGAGAATTAGATATTAATGAGGTTTTAATCAAACACCCAGAGGCCTGACAAGGCACAGCGGTGGTGGCCGGCATATGTCCGAGTGTCTGAACCTGTTACCTATATGAGCATAAGTGTCTGATCCTGTAATCAACGTGCCGGCTCCATTGTTTGTGTGTTGTGTGATGTTCTTTGACCTTAAAAGGAGCCATCTGTTGTCCTGCCACTCGCTCTCTGGCTGTCAGTCAGACTGGAGGATGTGAGGAATTAATCAGGCCAATTACTCCCATGCTAGGATCTAGGTGAGCTGTGTGACGTCATGCTGGAGGAGCTGAGCCAATGATTGTGTCCTGATAGAGACAGAGGACAGCTGTAAATCAGAGGTGTCTTTTTTTTCTTTTAAAAAGTGTCTAAGAAGGTTGTCAAAGCAGGGTGACGTCATTATCAAAAAGTCTATCAAAGTAGTAACCAAATCTCCAGAATGAAATTAAAGATAGCGGAGCAGTGAGAAAGATGTCAAAAAGTCAGACAGCAAAGGAGGTGTGGTCTTCCAAGAAAAACACAACAAAGCTCACAAAGGGGAGGAGAGGAGGAGAGAAAAGAGGAAGAGACAATGAAGAGGGATAGACAAGCGTTGAGCTCTTGTCTACAGTAAATCTCTCTCAATCTGATCAGTGTGTGAGGAGGACTGATTCACTACAACTTCACAACGTGGACACACAACCTGCAGCCAACGAGCACTCCAAGGTAAGGATGCCTCTCCAGTGTTAGTCTAACTGGGTTTCTATTTCAAACAGCTCAGCCTGCATCCATTTGTAGTTACATTTTTGGGGATTGTTTGATAGCATTTATTATCATTTTTTTTATTTATTAGCATTTTGCTTGTTTTTGGTTGCATGTAGCTTTGCGGTACTCCAAGTAAGTATAGACATCTGAACTGTATTCAAAACTTTCCTGAAAGAAGCAGGATGATGGATCCTTGCATATAAATGTGGGTTTTATTTACATTCAGTACTTATGGAAACTTTTTTTTTTCACAAAATGCAATATATTTTAGTCTCCAAAGAAAATTAACTGAACCTTAAAGGGTTGACTGACAATATACTTTATGTTCAGTGAATGTTTGAGAAATAGGCTGCCTGGTTTCTTACACTCCTACTCGGTGGCAATGACAAGTAAATGAGAAAATACATATTTGCACCTGCTGTCCTAATAGCTGGCAACGACAATATTAAAGTGAAGGTGAGAAGTATCACTATCTTTAACTATCTTTAACTTAAGTTAAATAGTAAATAAATTGATTTTTTCCTGATAATTGATGCTCCATCTTGGATTATTTGTTGTTTCAGGTGTATTGTACATGTGCTAACTACTATCGACTACTATTGCTGTGTTATTTAATATATAACAGAACAAGCAAATATATAATATAATGTAATACAATATAAAACAGCAGGGCTGAAAAGGGATGAATGGATTTTAAGTTAACAAGTCTGTTGTTTTGGCATAAAACGGGTTTTAAGAAGAAGGGATTATAGGTACAAACATTTAACATAAGATTTAAACAGAAGAAGACTTTTCTTAAACTTTGTGTCTCAACAAAATCCGGGAGGACCACTCGCCACAGAAAACGATGCTGACATTGATCTTGTAATGCGTCGGGATGATTATAGTTTTAACAGCATCCATCCTCTGAAAGAATCGCTTTGTTTACAAATACAGAGCGTTTTATTTTGTCAGGGTCAACAGTTCTGTAATCACTGCTCTAACTGCAGTTGTCAGTTTTTAATTTGGGACTAATCACACTACTTAAATATCCACCTGGACCATATGGTGCAGGGATGGTGCGCGACCCCAGTGTTCACCATGGATTAACACACACACGCATGTACGCACGCACACACACACACACACACACACACACACACACACAGCAAGCAGAGGAAGCCCACTTATCTCTGGCTAAGGTAGCACAACAACTGCTTGCAATTAGGTTAATTGAGTGAGCTGTGGGTGGTAATAAACTTAGGGCTAAACTGTGGAGATTGGGTGTGACACGGTTCTGTGCCTCGACCATCTGTCTCTCCTCTAAGCCCCGTAAATCACAACGGGAACTACAGACACAAGACATGTTTCAGTTCAAAGCGTGTTTTCCCTTTATGATGGCCACAAATTAAAACAGACAGAATGATTTTTGTCCAGTTTCTGCAGCTCAATAGATCGATTTCTTTGGCGGCAGACATGATCTTCATCATACAACAGATTATGTTTGGATATGTCCTTTCACTCTGCTTCATTATTGATAAAAATGCAGTGAATCATGTATGAACTACACAAATGCACACAAAAACACACACATTTGTCGAGGCCGCGAGCAACAGGTGGTCAGCGAGGTTTAGCTGCCACGTCACGTGTGTGCCATTTCAAAATGCCGACCCCGTATAATGAAGGACACGTTACAGTGCTCTGAGAGGTCAGCAAGCCTTTATGATAAGGACACAGGGGATATAATATGGAACCACGCAGAGTCACTGTTAGCATTCAGAGATGAATTTGGGCTCCAAATGACATTTTTGTTACCATCCTTCAGGTCAAAAGACTTAAATAACCACCACAATCAACTCTTGAATTCATATCTTGAAATAAAACACTGAACAGTCTGTTTATTGCACTAAACTGTGATTGACTATAGCTTTCCTTCAGGCATCCAGGAAGCCAAACTATCCACTACAACCAGCAAGAGTTAGTCTGGTCAGGATGTCACACCTCTGATTTGGACTAATCCTTGTCTGGGCAGGCACTAGTTCCTCTGGCACATGCTTACACCATGTAAGGTTACTGGTCAGACCAGAGACGTCACACTCGGGCGTTCATCCACCGTCACATCGTCACACACTGATGAGAGCTGAAGGCCTTTAAATTAGTTAGCTCGGTCTCTGCTCACTCTCTCTTCTTTGCATTAAAGGAAACTGACACTTATTAGAACAGCAAAGAAGAAAAACTGATATTTTAAAATTATCTGCCCACCTGTTGATACAAATACAAATACAATAATATTAGACAGATCTGAAATATTCTATTCCATCCAAAGCAAAACAACCATCACAAACTGTAGTTTAATAATCAGCAGTAAAGCCAACATCAGTAATGAAAGCTATATTGTCTTATTGTACAGATAATTATATTACCGTGCCCACCCTCAGTGACTTTTACCTAAAATCTGATGTTTCTGTTTTACAGGTTCATTTGCAGAGGGAGAGACATCCATAATAGTACAAATTAAGAGAAAAAAATCTGAAGGAAAAACTGATTTGTCGATGGGTGCATAGTTTGTGGATGGAGATCTTTGCAATCCCTGATGTCACCGTTACAACCACAAAGAAGTCAACACAACCTTTACTTCAGTTGGCATCACACGTTCTGAAGTGAGGCCAAGCTCCTTAGTCTTACTGGCTGAACTGTGGAAGGAGATCATGAGGAACTCTCAGGCTCTGCACCTGTTCCTCTTTACTGTAGTGTTTTCTTTACTTACACTCATCCTCTGCCCTGCATCTGCCAGTTCAGGGTCCGACTATGACTATGGAGCCCACCCACGCTTTATTTGCACCCCTATTCCCGTAGATGCAGACCCTGCCTGCTTTCATGGTGCAGGTCCAGGCGTAGGGGCAGCAGGGCCCAGCGGACCAGGCCATCAAAGTGCACCTCCTGCTGGCTGGTGGGGGGCGAGCGAAGAAGCCAAAGCCACCATCCTCCACCTCAGGGAGAGCCTCGTCCAGCAGAAAGAGACCATCCTGGACCAGAGGGAGACCATCAGGGAGCTGACGGCCAAGCTCACCTTGTGCGAGGGCCTCGGCCGGCCTCACGACGACCACCACGGCACAAGCTCGCACTCACGTCACGCAGGGGTGGCCGGCCACCACACGTACGCCGACAACGGACACTATAGCAACCAGCAGGGTCACCATGGAAACGGCAACCTCATACCGGACTCACCGCACCACCCCTCTGCGGGTGGGCAACGATCTGATGGCGGGCACAGTGGCAACAACCACGGGAAGGATAAACATGTGACTCCAGGGGACATCACATCATCACCAGAGCAGATGGAGAGGATGCTGCAGGCGCTGAAGGAGAGGCTGGACAACCTGCAGGTGAGCAGCAAGAGGAGGAAACTTTCTCAGCTGTTTGTAGATAAAAATAACTACAGGAAGGTATAGAGAAAGAGAGAGAGAGAGAGAGAAGAGAAAAAGTAAATACAGCTGATGAATAAAAGAAGAGTTTGAACTAGATGGAGGCCGGTGATGTGCAGCGTGCCCATATAAGGCTTTTCCTTCTTAGGACACATTAATGCTGTCGTCATTGTTTGTTGAATAATCAAGTCCCAAAGCAGCGTTTCCGCTAAGTACTTTAGACAAAGGAACAATGACTTACTTAATCACATAAAGCCACTCACTACATTAGCAAGGGAGTCACTCTGGTGTCCCTCAGTGGGCACCTCAGAGCAGCAGCAGGCTCAGAGGTGGACGTCACTGATGTAAAGACACTATCAGGTCAGAGAGGATCAACTGAGCATATTTAACTTCTTTTGGAAAATTTGGGTGTCTTGCTGTTCTCTCTTTAGTTCATATTTGTTTTTTCTCTCTTGGTACACTTATCTTGCCCTTTTCTTGCTGTTTCTCTTCCTTGGATCGTGATCACAGACAGATGTCAGGAGCTGTTGAGTGTGTGTGAGGGGGGGGTGGGTGGGGGGGTAATGGCACGGGTCTAACATCAGCAGTAATTACCGTGATCTCCCTTGACAGACGGGTAATCAGGGCACGCACCAGGACAAAGCCTGGATTACCTGAGAGGAAGAAAGCCAGAGGCAGATACAGGAAGATATAATGAAGCAGCAGCATACCTGACCGCCACGTCTGACAAAGCAAAAATTATCACTGAATGTGTAAAAGTACAAAAGACTCACAAGTGCTCTCTGAGGCTTGTAGGGAGGTCAGCAGATGCCCGCATGCGTCCATACCAAAGCGCCACCGATGCTTTTATCTGTTGTAAATATAAAACAGGAGTTTTCATTGTCATTAAGACTTTCCCTGTGTGTTTTTCACCTCCTTAAGCAGAAGAGGAACACATCCATCACCTACTCCAGCTCTCTGAAGGAACTGCTCCAGAGGAAGATCAACGATCTGGAGCAGCAGCTGCACCATCGCACCTCCGCCCTCAGCAGCCCAGACCATCACGACGATGACAGCAGCCACGGAGACGATGGAGACAACCACCATGACGACCATCACGACGATGGACACGACGACGACAGACACCCAAACGACCATGAGGACGACCACAACGATAGCATTCACAGTGACATCGGGAGGCACGCCGACCATCACGATGACAGCCACAACAATGACCATCATGATGCAGAGGCGGACCATGCTGACCACGGTGACCACGGTGACCACAGTGACCCTGACGACAGCCACCATGATGATGACGATGAAGACGATGACCAGCACAGTAATGAGGCAGACAGCCACAGTTACCTGCCCCACAGAGCACCAGGGCCCCGAACTGGTTTCCACCCCAATAAACTGGAAACGATGCTCAACCAGCTGCACCTCGCAGGTACAAAAGCAGGAGCGATTAAAATTTCTTCAAAAGTTCATTCTTGACTTTGGAAACAATCTTAGGGTCAAACACTTCGGAACAGCTACTAAATGTACGTGTGTGATTGAGGTCAAGAATAAACTTTTATTTTTATTTATTTACATTGCTCAGAAAAATTTCTGAAGAAGTCCATGTGATGTGTTGAAAGCTCAAGACAACAACAAGTTGCTGAATGTACCTTAATGACGCTAATTAAGGTGATATAGTTTATAAAGGTATGTTGATATTTTTCTTCAGGTTCCAGCAGAAAGAAATCCAAGAGTCCTGATGCCTTCCAGATCAGCTTCCCCATGAGAACCAACTACATGCACGGGCGGGTGAAGAGGACACTGTTGCAGGAGATCTTCGCTCTCACTTTGTGTCTTTGGATCAAGGCGGGCACAGGGCCCGGCCTGGGGACGCCCTTTTCTTACTCTGCACCCGGACAGGCCAATGAACTGGTGCTCATCGAGTGGGGCAACAACCCCATGGAGCTGCTGATTGACGACAAGGTGAGGCAGAGAAATGGTTACTTATAAAAAAGGTGATGTCATGTCAATCAAACCTGATTAAATCACACACTACAGTTCTCAAGGAGCTGAGTTAAATGTTAAATGCTTTATTTTATTTTTTTTAATGTTTTTAATTGTTGATATTTAATGTTATAGAGATATAGTTGAGAAGCTGTGTAATGCTCCATGTCTGCAGTCCAAACAGTGTCAGAAATCGTCAGTAGCATTTTTGGCAACTACATTCTTGCTTCTGTACAACACTGTGTTATCTCAGGGTGTATTTATATGATCATCTCACTGTCTCACTCTGTCTCCAGGCTGTGACACTGCCCCTGTCTCTGGGTGACGGGAAGTGGCACCACGTGTGTGTGACTTGGTCAACGCGGGATGGACAGTGGGAAGCCTACCAGGACGGAGTGCAGAGGGGGTCCGGGATAAATCTGTCACCCTGGCATCCCATCAAACCTGGAGGTGTCTTCATCCTGGGACAGGAGCAGGTAAAGACAAAGAGATTCTCTGTAGATGCAGACAAATGTTACATTATAAGAAGAAACGTGTGACAGAGTTCAAGAGAAAGGAGCTGTATAATGCAGAGAAGATAAAGAGTTGAATGTTTTCAGGTTTTACATAAATGTCTTTTTTCTGCAATCTAATGAAACAAAACTAACCATGGTGTCTGTTCTTTGTTCGCTCTTCCTCAGGACACTCTGGGAGGTCGTTTTGATGCCACACAGTCATTTGTGGGCGAGATGTCGGACCTGCACATGTGGTCACATGTCCTGTCAGCCGGTGACATCTACAGCTTGGCTTCCTGCGGCAGCCACCTCCGAGGCGACGTTATCGCTTGGTCTGACACAGAGGTGGAGCTTCGTGGAGGCGTCTCAAGATACCCCTTTGACGCTTGTCACTAAAAGGCCAAAGAAGAACTTTGGGATATCCTGGAACATACTGAGGACATTTAAAGTGCAAGAATAAAACAAAAGTCCCGCTGACTTTGAGCTATTTTTCACTCAGTGGCACCAACTCCTCCAAACTCAGAATCAATGCCTTCCTTTACACTTTATCAGTGACTTTTTCTTAAAAAAAGAAAAATAATCATAAGTCTAATCTGTGTTTACAGATACTGTGTATGGTCTTAGTGGTCTTGGGTCTTAGATTTTGGCCTCTTGTAATCATGAGTTAGTGTTTTATTTTAAACAGAGTGCTGTATGTGACATATTGTCATATTGTTAATAAGACTTAATACTGTGAGGTCTGCCATGAAATTAGCAGACATTACATGGGTTCTGTTGTGGTGAAGTGACAAACTGTAGGTTGTTAGTTTGAATTCATAGAAACTAATTGTAATCTGGATTCTCTTTTATAAAAGGTTTCCATGAAATATACAGCTAATTTACCAAAGAAAATGTAGAACTGATTTGTGTTATACTTTCTAATTTTAGTAATTGATGTGTCATAGATAGATTGGTGGTTTATTTTTGGAGCAACACTCAAATAAATTGTTTTAAAGTCTCTGCTGGTTTTACAGTGACTACATAGACTCATGCATGATGCTGTAATCCAGCAGTGCTACTTTAAACAAATAGTACAACTTTATTATACATGTTTTTTAAAAACTTTTATATACCCAGAAGGCGTTTGTTTATTCACTGAACAAATTGCTGACTTGTATCACCTTTTCCAGATTAATCATATGTATCTTTTTTTTTACCTCACCTGTGTATTTCATGTAATCGAGTCTTTGCACTGTCTTTTTCATTTCTGGCCTTGAAGGCATATTTCTTATTGTACTGTGTATAAAACATTGGACTGAGGTCACATTAGATCTTAGATGTTGTGTATCACATTGTGATTTATTTTTCAAATGTTATTAGAGTGTGAATAAAAGTGTGAAAGATCTTTGTTTTTCTTTGTTTATGGAGATAATTCCCAAAAGTCACTAATCACGAATGCCGCGTTTCACACAAACTACACCATGTGACATTTAGCTGCCTGTTTAAAACAAACCAAGACTTAGCTTGAAAATAAAATGTCACAAAGCTGAAAACAGAGAGCTCATGAAAAGCTGACTGAGTACGGAGGAAGTTTTCTGTTTTAAGCCTTTAAGTGCATAACAGCTAAACAAAAGTGACCCAGAAGAAATAAATATACAAACAGTGACTGTTTCATCTCTGTTTACCTTTTATTGTTACACAGTAGTTTACTGGCACCAATGTATCGTGGTTTTCCTTTTGCTACATTTACAGATGATCTATCCATCTTCACCTCACAGTAAATAAAAATAAATAAATACAAAATAAACACATTTTCTGAAAGAGGTGGCTCTGGGGTCACAGGAATCAGAAACAGAGGCCCAGTTTCAGTCCGATCATTTCAGTGTTCATTCTTTTGTCTGATGTTGTCCCAATGGTTTATTTTGGCAACTTTGCACTTCAAGAATACCCAGAAAGTGAAGGCCTACAGAGTGTCCATGTAATCTGTAGAAGCACTAACACAGAAATATAAAGTCCAGGCCTTTGTCAGTTTGAAGTTAGTGTGTAAAGGGCAAACCTATATCTGTATTCGAAGGACCAATCATGGTGCTGCGCCTCTGAAACAACATCAACACGCTCTGATAACAGAAAGGAGACCCCGTTCAGCTTCAGAGAACATTGTCTTTATCAGGCGACCAAATGAAGCTCAACAAATACAGTACGGGTTGGCCAGAAAGTCTTGCTGCTATAGCTGACACTGACCAGGTGGGGGTGTCATACAGTATTTCTACACAGTTCATGGTTCATCCTTCAGTGTATTGCAGTGTGCGTGATAACCAGTAGAGGGTGCTACAGAGTATTGAAGTATTGTCAGTCAAAGTAAAAGCATTTTCTCCAAAATGCTAAAATTGATAAAGTGCAGTAGACATTTTTTTTACTACCATCTAAAAATGCCAATTCAATAAACTACAAGAAATAAGTTTATGAACTGGATGTCAAGCAAATCTATCACTGGACACAAACTAATCTTGTTACTGATTCATTACATCTGAATAATTGTACTATTATATAATGAATCAAAGCTTTGTTAGTGTTCCTTGTTTTGTTGTGTCTTCACTTCTATCACTGTGGTATGACGGATTTTCATTTCTGCTTGTAGATATCTTCTTCACACGTTAAAGGGACACAAGGTGGCCAGTTAGTTTAAGTGTGTGAGAATTATTACTGCTTGTGCTTGACGTAGTCTGATTTACTGATTTAAGAGATGAATCAGACTGATAAACATGTAATAAATATCTTTCCAAAGAAACTATAATTAAGACAATTTACTTTATGCATCAATCAACTTCCATATTAAAAGCAATTTTTCAAGGTCAACAGGGAACACTAACACTTTTCAAAATCAGTGCACTAGCATGATCAGTGATGCTTCATTACCTACGACTGACGCCTCAGTTTTATCAACATGCAGTCCTACAGTAGCTCGTACAAAAAATCAGGTTTTAACAAAAGATAAAGAATAAATTAAGTCATTTCTATGTGTGTCGTAAACAAATATGCTAACATCTATTTACAAAAAGTATACATTGTAATGAGCTGCCTTTGTGATTTCTTGAAACTCACTATAGCGGACAGACCAGGCTCTAACAGTTAAATGTCTGACAGAGTTATTACTTGTGAGAGAGATGTCGATGTTCGTCTTGTAGTGTTGAGCAGGAGGGGAATGACCTGTGGCATGCGAGAACGTTACATCTGAGAGGAGATAATGATGCTCAGTATAGTGTTATACGGGATTTGTTAACAAGCCTCCACGCTGGAACTACAGGTTTCTCTGCTATTGCTCAAGCATGTGAAGAAACAAGCTAAAGTACGTATATACTGTCTCAATGTGATGAAACAAGCAACTACCAGGAGAGACGCTTGTATTTGTCCCCATTAATTCTGCAAGTAAAGCAGCCATTTTGCTTCAAGACTTAACAGTAATTTGGCCATATCAATCCTGTGTCAGTATAAACAGCAATGAACAGTGGCATTTTTCTCACATGATGGATACAGTATCTAATGGTGGACAGTAATAATGTGTATAAAAGCTATTATGAGTACTATAGAGAGCAGTGGGTACATCTCAGTCACCTGAAGTCATCTGCTGCTTTGTTTGCATTTTTGACCTCTACTGATTCCTCCCTCCTTCCCCTATCGACTCTAAACTGAAAATAAGTCTAGTTAGTGTTTGAATAGTGAATTCACATTTTGTCTGGGGTAAGCACAATCAAGAAAGGCAACTCTCTTTTTTTTGGGGGGGGGGACTTCACGGGAGCCAAAGCTGCTTGCTACCCTGAATAAGACCGTATTCACACTAATGCAGAGAGATACCAGATAGCCATCTTTAAGTCGGCAGAGAAGGAAAAAATCTTATTAAGTGCCCACAAACTGCTTCAGCCAGCAGTTTTACACGTTTCTGCCAACAACTGTTTTTTTTTGTTTTGTTTGTGTGGTTTGATGTGAAATTGTGAAGAAAGAAGTTCAAAGAAAAAGAGGAAGATTCTCACATATGGAAAGAGATTCACATTCAAATCCTCCATTTTTACACTCTTCGCAGTTTTGAGAGATGTAGATAAAAGGCCAAAACAGGGAAAAAAATGTTTTTGGAATGACTGTCATTAGTGTGACTATGGTCTAAGACACATTTCATGGTCCACTTAAATGCTCGAAAAGAGAGGATTCTGACGAGAAGACGGGACAGGCGGTTTGCTCTGACTGTAGTGTGTCAAGTTGTGTGCAACAGCAGTAGTGTAAGAGCTGAGATTTGAAGAGGCAGCCACCCACTGGATGTGGCTTTTAAGAGTCTGATACAGGATAGCAAGGAAGCCTCATATGGGGGAAGAGGGTGTGTTGAGGGACAGTGAAAGAGGGGTAACAAAACGTAAGAACAGGAAGTGAGGAGCGGGGATGGAAACGTGTCCAGTGTTGGAAGAAGAGATGAGAAGGACAAAAGGAAGACAGGGAGAGAGTGACGGGAATAATCTACGGTTGTTCCTCTTTCTTCTTCAGTGATATACGTTTCTTCCTGGCTGCAAGCATTTCGTAGAAGGGATCGACACTGACAGCAGATCTGTAAAAAGGTTAAAAAAAATACAACTGAGTCTGGTGGATGATGAAAATATACAATTAAGAGGATCACATTCTGACAAGTTTGCAAATTAAATCAAACAAAAGACAATTCAATGTAAAACTGATATTTCTCACCATTTTTCTGTGACATCATCCTCTGTTTCCCATTTACTTACTTGATACTGTGGATCCATTCGTCCTTCTCCTCGGGTGTGGGGGCGGAGATACGGTATACCATGTGGTTTCCCTCCACTACTCTCCCATCAGCCTCTGTCTTACACGCTTTAATCAGCTGACCGCGGTTATTGGGGATGTAAAGCTCAAAGCAGTTCTGTTGAGAGAAGGCAAAGAAAGTGGGTAAACCATCACAACACACATGGTTTCATTTTCACTATGTAGTTACACCGTTGAGCAGAAATGCAAACTTACAGGTTTTCTGGGGTCTTCTACTTCACGGATGCTGAGGTTTTCCAAAGGAATGATGCCTCGTGGTTCCTTATCCTAATGTTAGTAAAAACACACAGTCAGAGGAGAACACAGCTGAAAGAGTTATTGCATCACTCAATGGCTTTTTGTGTGTCTTATGTGTTAAATCAATCCCCATAGGCATTTTGACAGTGAAACAACGAAGAGAAGTTCAACGAATCTCTGCACTATTTCCTCAAAGTACTGGAGGAGCACTGCAATTATTTTCAATCCCGGCTGTTTTCCATAAGAAGTAATCAATTCAAACCACAAGTCAGGTCATCTTGTTAGTTCACCTTTAACCAAGTGATCAATTCAGTATCAGAGCTGCTACTCAAATTCCCGTTTGAACACGTTTGTGTGTGTGTGTTTATATGTCATCTATTGTGACGAGCCTGACTTGTGTCTCCTTTGTTTTTATTGCACGTGGGCAACCAAACCAGATTATTCCCTCCAGGGATTAATAAAGTTATGCGTCTAATCCTCCAGTTCAGAAAGGTCAATGCAAACACATCAACAACATCCTGTTAAGACAGTTAAATGCACCAGAGTAATCTACAGGGAGTGATAATGTCAAACAGAGACTCACTGTGGTGTATTCAAAGTAATAAAGGCAGTTGTCTGTGAGAATGAACCATCGCCGCTTCCAGGTTTTCACTCGTCCCCCTGAAACACAAGAATACAGTCACAATGATGAGCGAGAGGCCATGAAAGTGATTTCACTGGCAGCTCAAAGTTGATACTGCTCTTCAGTTTCTACATGCTTACAGCTAACTATGTGACTAATTCTATTTCTACAACTACAATAACTGACAGTACATACCTCCTGAGAAAACAAGCAGCGGCAGCAGAGGGTGGAAATCGCAGTGAAGAAGCAGAGACAAAAAAGGACCAGAGGATTTAGAGGAAGACAGAGGACAAACAGAGAGACAGACAGACAGGGAGGAGGAAGAGAAAGAGAGGGAGATTATATTAGTGACACAGAGATCACAGGCCCCGCCATGCAAAAGAAAACAATCAGATTTTTAGACTGCCGTGACGCAAAGAAAGTGGGTCTTTTGATCACTATCATGCTATGGCAATGTTTCAAATGCCACAACACTGTGAGCTGACAATTTAAGGAGGCAGATAGCCAGCAAACCTCAGACAGGAGGGCAGGTTCATCATAGCATTTAGCCTTAAAAGAGAACTTAGTACATTGACATACAGAACGCGCACTCTCTTTTCTCAATGGAAACGCAGACTCCTGAAATCTTCAACATCCACATACTGCATTTGTTTGATTATACAAAATCAGTATCAACAGTGTAGAAAAACTCCGTAATGAGTCATCAATGAATCATCTCACCAAGTTTAAGAAGCCAGCCCTCTCTGTCCGGGTTAAAGAAGGTGTGCGTCAGGTCATTGCCGTCATCTTCAGGAATCTTAAAGGGCTCATTTTTAATGCTTTCATAGAGGTTCTGGAATAACAGATACGACAGTCAAATAAGATCACTAAAAATATCTCCACAACATTCGTGACGCCATTTTCAAAGAGTAACAACGCAGCGCTAGTCGTACTCTGAGCAGCTCCTCAGGAAGGTCTCCCCCCTCATTGATGCCTCGGTTCATTGAGATGAAACGGTCCACTCCGGGTTTGTCCCTCACATTTGGGTTATGGAGGCTTGTGTTCAGCATAATGATGGCAAATGACAGCACGTAACATGTGTCTGTGAATTGGCGAGACATACAAGAGAATTAAGCAATGCTGAAATTTGTTCTGCACAAAACCATAAATAATTCAATAAACATGCCTGATTATCAGAAATAAAAACAATGTGCTCTGCCCACAATTCAAAACCACTGTCTACTACTATGACTCTCTTTGGAAACAAAACTTCTGGGAAGACCGAACATTTCTCATCTTAAACAATTTAAGGAAATAATAGACTGCACTGCGTGGTTTTACTGACCAGCAAACAAATTACAAATTGGCAGACTCTGTGGGCTTCAAGGTCATTTCTAGTAAGGGGCCCTTTGTAAGCGCACACCTTCGGGGAAGAGCCCCTTCCTGTGATCCATCGTAGGAAAATGAAACTTGATTTAAGAGGACAGCCTGAGTCACACAAAAAGTCAATAACTACATAAAATATAGTGTCATTGAGAGTTTGTGTTTACCGGTACTCTGGAAGACGCCAGGATTGCAGTGGCAGTATCTCTGAGCAAAGGCCTCCATCATTCTGTCGATCTTCTGGGCTTCACCAGGCAAACGGAAACTCCACAGGAACTGTCTGCAGAAAACAGGTCGGGGTTTAGGTCAAGTCAGAAAGAACAAACCCCGCGATGAAGGCAGAACCTACGGTACTGCGACTCACTACTCCCCTCTTGCATAATCTCTGACATGATGTAACAATGAGAGTGGGACTTTCCATTATTGGCCAGAAGAGAATACCAGGACACTTTCCAAAAGATTTTGTCCTTGCTTTGAAACAAAAGACATGCGGGACAGAGACAGCTTACCTGAGGGCCTGGACGAGGTTGAGATCGGTGAACTCATGGAGGTCAACAAAAGCCTGAAGAACTTTGATGTTGAAGTCATCCCTGCAGAATGGTAACAGAGACTTTGCGGTTACAAATGGCTTGTACAAAGGGAGAAAAAGAACGAGAGACTTTTCGAAACAAAGCACCTTTCTCCAAGGTAATCTCCTATAGCCGTCTTGTTGAGGCCCTCTCCTTTGTAGAGGAACTGAGCAATGTCCTCTGGAGTGTGTCTGAGCAACTCATTCTCCACCAGAAACACAATGCCCTGCAGAGAGGGGGAAGAGTCCATCACCACATAGATTAGAAAGAGTGGAGGCAGAGAAGAAATGTACAAGCGTCAAAGAGTTTTACCTTTTTCGGGTCCATGTTGAATTTTTTCCTTCCCATTGCCACATGCCTACTTTTCTGTAGAGTTTTACTGCAGAGAAAAACAAATGTAATGAAGTATGGCTTTTGAAGCATTGAAATCACGTAACCTTTAGTTCAGACTTAAAAATGCAAAAAGTAGTATTAAAAATAATCGAATCAAATAGTGATGTGATGGTGCCAGTAAAGGTGCCATGCTTCATTTTGACAATTTCCACAACAAACAAAGAACCGTTCAAGTTTTTCAGTGGGAGAACGACATGTTCTGAATCAGAGACATGTGGCCATTAACACATAAAGTGAACCAAGTGACTACGTTGACCACCTGCATGTGATGGTTTATTGGGGAATGAATCTGCACGCTGCGCTGATCAAAGCCAACTCCTACAACTTACAGTAATGTTACTGTGTGTTCTTCTCACCTGCCCTCTGTGCTGGTCTCCAGTCCCTCCACCTCCAAAATCGCCTCTCTTAATTCCTCCCTGAGCCTCTGGATCTCCTGCAGCAGGACGCCCTTCCTCCTACGGATGTCCTCCAGCTCAGAGCGCTCCTCTGGGCTCAGGTCTACTGGGACTGTAAGGGAAGAGAAGAAGAATGACCCCATTACTGGTTGGTAACTGTGCCCAAATAGCCTACGGTACACTTAATAGTGACATAGAAAAATCAAATAGACTGTTTTGAGAACAGCATTGTTACTCAAATTAGCTATATGACTAATTCTTTCTAACAATATCTTACAATAGAAAGAAGTGAAGTGAGTTGGGTGGCAACAAAAGTACCTGAAGTTAGCAATGCTGAATATAAAACATGCAACAGAAATGCAAAAGTGAACACTTTGCCTTAATCTCTCCCTTTCTTGTCCCTACTCGCCAACATCCTCTCAATGCACCACATTGTGCAATCTGTGAAAAGGTACTGATTATCAAATCGTTCATGGTCTGTCAGTGGTGTAAAATGTATGAGGGCAGTAACCCTGCCTACTGACTGAGATGTGAGACACTTGACAACTGGAGCAGGCAAACAATTTATCCACTCAACAAACATCTAAAGTTTCATCCAACCAGCCCCTCACAAGCAAAACCATATTGATATTTGGCTGGCAGATATATCAACATTATATTTACCCGGTGTCTCTGCAAGAATTTCAGATAATAGAAAATAATATTAGTTTAGTCATGGTTTTGAAGGCTTGATTTTATATTACCCATTTGTTCACCACATCAAATTACATTTCTAAAACATGCTGTCATGTAATTATGTTCTGATAGCACAAATACAATTTGGTGGAGACCAAGCTAAAACGAAGACAGTTTATCACACAAACTCTGCAGTGAATCTTCCATAATAAATGTTGGGATATTCAGTTTTTGTATTAACACAGAGATCTTGTTTGATTTGTCTGCATGTGGTGGTGTTATTGTAATAGTCTATCCTGTGTCAGAGCTCCTCGTATTTTGTCACCTTTTGTCAGTGAGGATAGACTATAAAAATCTTAGAAACGCCTCAAAGCAACACAATTCAACAGAACAAGTACAATCTTCAAACCACACACACAAACTAAACTAACACAAAAACAATAAAGCTTTCATGAAGCTGGAGGCCTTCTTAGACTAGTCCTGCCTGTTCTTCACCTACACACGTTCAACTTTAAAGTCCTTGCTGTTACTATAATATAATATATAATTTCTGTCTAACTACATTGAAAGCAATTACATAAAACTGCATAAACAATTCATTTGTGTAATCATATTTATACAACAAAGCTGACCCTGAGATTAACTTTAAACCGAGAGCAGTGTTTGGAAGCTCCCTGGCATTATGGATTTAATTGTCGATGCATTTTGCAGGCAACATGGTGCTGATCTGATCTGTCCATACCACACAGATCTGGAGCAGCAGCTTGTGTGTGGCAGCACCCAGAGCCACCCTGTGTGTTTACTCTGCAAAACAAACAGCTGCTCTAAAACAAACCCAACCACGCCCACAGACTGGATTAACTGTGCGGGTTGATTCACATCACAGTAGAATGGGGACCGACCACAGGAGGGGGACGGCTCCTTCACTAGTATCCCCATTTTAACGAGCCATTGTGTGAGTTGGGGGCTGGTCAGGGGTGTCGAGCACAATAATCAATATTTAGTGAGGCTAAGCTAATGCAGCGTTGAGTCCGATCTGAGCCAAAACGTGTCTTACGAGCAGACGCATACTTTTAGGAGAATACTGCAGAAGACACACGGTCAGTCGTTGTAATTCACGTGTTCAGTGTAACGACCAGTGTTCACACCTGAGCTACAACCAGACACAACTAGCCACTGTTAGCTAATAGCATAAATGCGAAAAGCTAATTAGTAAACCCACTTACTGTAGTCCAGGTCATCCATTTTTGGCGCTTTACTTTTAGGCATAAATATTTCAGAGTCGACTGTCATTCAATATCAGAAAACTACGGATATATGTGTAAATATATCCTCAAAACTAAAGGGAAAAAATCAGACAAGCCCCGGTGTCGAAATGTTGGGCCGGAGACAAAGAAGGTGGCGACACCGGAAGCGCTGTTAGAGTTTCAGGATGTATACTTCCGGTCACTTGTTTTTTCAAAATAAAATCTTCTTTCAGCATTGCACAGGTGAAGTTTTTACACAAATGCTGAAAAAAGTGTGGTGTGTGGTTTAACAGCAGAGGAGGAGGAAGTACTCTGATATTCGACATGTACTTAGTTGTAGTAGTATGTGTAGTAGTGATACCACAGTGTTGAACTGTGTTACAAGTGAAAGTTCTGCATTCAAATTTTACTTGAAATGTAGCATGTAAAGCAACCCAGCAACTAATCAACAATAAAATGCATCATTACACATAATTCATTTCAGAAAAACTAATGTAACATTATTGAATTATAATTATTGTTGCAAAAATGTGTTCATTGTCTAATGCTGCAGCTGGTAAAGATGGAGCTGATTTCAACTACTTTATATACTTTATCTGCTGGGCAGCCTGTGAAATTTCTCCCAGGAAGGCAGAGTGGTACAGATTTTTATTTTAACAGGAAAATTTTACATTTTATAAGACATACTCTAAAGTGTCTGAATGTTTGCAGGAAGCTGCACGGCACCTCTATTCTGTAATACTCATAATGTTATAATATTTGCCTGTCTTGTACTAGATTTAAAATATAGAGTAGCAGAAAAATTGACCTATGCATATCTCAAAATTGAACTTACATACAGTACTTCAGCCTTGAGAAATCAGCCTCAACACAATTTTCATTTAATGGCTGTTCTGGGACAGAATGTCTTCAACAGCTTATTGATTTCACTCAGTTGTCATGGAATAATAAAAGTGTAGATTTACATTTCCCAGAGCATTTCAAGGTCTCCTCATTCATGTTGGCTCAAGCGTTGAGACTGAAAGTTTATTCTCAAACCAGGAGCAGCTGACAGTACAGTCTCACCCGAAGGTCCATTTAGTAGCTGTCCCACAGCTTTTGATTTCAACTAGAAAACTCTTCCTGCTGAGGAAGATCGTGTGATACTAAACTTACTATAAAACTGCATGCATACTGCTCTTCCTTAAAGCTTTCAAGAACATCTTTAGAGACTGGTGCTTTGTTTTGAGTTAGCTGCACATTTAATCATATTTATACATGACTGCCTGGATGAGGGATAAGACTTCCTCTGGGGCCCTGGAACATAAAAATGTTTTCTCCCTACTCAAGAGAGTTTGGTTAAAAGCTTTATCCAAATGACACACATGCATTACAAAGCGAATCTGTAATTTAGAAAGAAAGCACAAGTGCTTAAGTGAAGGAGGACAGCCAGAGGGAATATTTCACCGAATTAATGAACTGTTGTTTTTTTAAAGTTATGTATCTATTTTGTTTATCAGTATACTGTGATTGAGAAAAGATGCAACAAACTAAGTTTTAATAAATGGACTGTTTCCCATTGTTATTATATATATTAAAAAAAAACAAACACTTCTGAATGTATTATAGCATAAGAAAATAGGTGTGACAAAGGCACAGTAGATCTGCTCCAGACAAACTTATCAAGTTACATTTATTCAAAACCATATAGAACTACTAACTGTACATTATATATGTATATATTTTCATCATTTTAGTAATAATTACAATTTCATTACAAGCAGTCCTCTACAGACATCTTAATGGCATTATCAATTGAGGAATTATACCCCGACATTGTCATATCAAATTGGTCTATAAAACCACAGTCTGAGCTGTGGCAATAGACAGCAAAATGTTTAGGAAGGTAAACTAATCTCTTAAACATCGAGAGTAAACATTTTGGCAAAAACTCCATTCAATGTGTGTATAGACTCTTTCTATTGGGTAATGTTACAAGCCTAGACTCAAAATGTTGTATTCACATTCTGTAGCTGTGTAAGCACAGTGTAATTGTGGTAGACTAGCTGCATTGTGTGCCCAAAAGGAAAAAAAACATAAACAAGAACAAAAATAACATCCCAGTGAGCAAAGAATTTTACTCCATTTTCTGCAGTCAGGTTTGAACAGTTCATGATCAACAGCCAGAATTCACAGGCTTTTTATACAAAGGCATTAATTAATTTGTCCAGGCATGACCAAGACATACAGGAAGGTGATGATGACCCAAGCATTCGGCACACGATCTTACTGATTGAGACACTGTGCATGCTAATGATTTATCCTTTAGTCAAATAAAGAGTACATCAGCAGGTTTTATTATGACATTTCAACACTTTACTTATAAAGCATGATCACCATTTGTAGGGCCCCAAAGTTTGCTGTTTGATTTCACTAAAGAGCATCTTCATTTGGAAGTACTTAAGTTTTCAACATATCTTGATCTACTTCAACAGATCAGTTCTGCTTTGAATTTGACATGATGAAAGTTTGTATTCCCTCCATCCAAATGCCTGATTGACAACAGAGCTGCAGGATTTTATTATTGTGCTCGTTTGTCTCTACAGGATTTTAAAGTGTCCAGATGTGCTTGCAATCAGTCTGGCCTATGTTTAAAAAAAAGAGTGTTCAAATTGAGACATTTAATTCATTGCAGACAAGGAATGTGATATGATCCATTCATTATAGTGTCTGGACTAGGTTATTAATACTAGTGCATTCATTTCTAGGACAAAATCTGATTCTGCATTAAAAAAGTTAATATGCATTCTAGTGTTGTGATTATCCATGATGCTTCAACTCCAGTTATTCTGCAGAAAAAATGCACCATCTACCACTTAATAGAGGTGTGTAATATCCTCTACACTTTCAAAGATGATTACTCAGAGATAGTGATATATTCCAGATGCAAAACACTGCTGAGGGCTAACGAGCGTGAGTCTAAAGTACTTCTGGAAAATGAACAGTCTAAAAACCACTGACAAAGAAGCTGACTTTGTTCGGACATTTTTTATGTTTAGTATGTGGCATTAAGTGAAGGTAAAGTCTGGCATCACTGACATCATCATCGTGCATCCACTTTCTAAGAAGAACAGGCAGATTACGTAAATATGTCAATGGTCGCCGTTCAACGGTTCCATTGCTTCCACTAAGGCAGTGAGCCTGAAAAGCTTGATCTCGCTGCTCTACATTGAGTCACTTGCATGGACATAAATTGTCATTAAAGTGTACATCTATACACATTTTTCTCTCCACTGATGCTTAAAACAGTGGAGAGTAGCGTGCTCAAAGATAACAGTAGGTATGTGGGTTGACCAGTATGTTGTATTTATGTAGTGGACGGACACTCTGGTGGGTAGAGATTAAGATGTGGGTTCTTAATAAGAAATGTACAACTGTACTACAACTGTACTGTCTAGTGTCAGATAAGGCAATCCTTTCAGGGACGGAGGTTTTTATACTCAAACAATTGGGCTTGGATGGAATTATAGATAAAGGGTTGGGACCAATTCTAATTGGGTGTTGGCCCAAGTGAATCTCAATGTTTATATGTTTAATAAGGTTTCATATTTAAGAACAACTGTTGCTGAATTTAATCTGTTTTCTTTCCATCTCATTGAAAGGCAACAATCAGGTAGTGCTTCTCTGCATGCATACTACTATGTATACATCCAACACATGCACTAACTGCACAAAAAAACCCATAAACATTCGATTGTTCTTCCCTCTTATTATCCCAGACTGTGCAGTTTTCATGCTTCTCAGGGTACGCTGAGCGTAATCCAACAGCTGTGCAATGAGGCGCATTTTTCATCCATTTTCAAATTCGCTATTAATCCCTGCAGTCATGCTCCAATGATGCGTGGCTCGGTGGGTTATCCCTTTCATTAAACCGCAGAAAAGCAGTTTCTGCAATTCAGGCTATTTTAAGTCTCTCAGACCCCCCCTCACTCTTTCATAGTATAGATGGCAACAGAGATTACATAATTCAGTAGAGTGCTGTATCTGCCAATCAGCTCAACCAATCCCTGATTAGAATCTAGTAATCTTCACTCCAGAGTCACCAACGATGAGACGAGCCATGGAAGGATGAACCTGTGAAAAATTGAGAGATCAGAAAATACGATCATTGCTCATAAAAACACTCACAGTAACTCATTAACATAACTCCACAGCATTAACATTAAATATACCACACACCTTATCACTAGTTGGGAGAAACTAGAAACTATAATCATGTGTCACGGTTACGCATGGGAATGATTAATCATCAATTAACTATTTAAACAAAATAAAATACAAGATGCCTGCTGTCTGCCTATTGTTTGTCATCACAGAGCCAAATAAAAATACATATACCACCTTTTCTGGATGACAAAAATGAGATGAGACATAACAAAATACAGCCTAATGATTATAAATGAATATATAGTGAGATGAACTGGGAATTCACCATTCCTTAAAAGTAACAGTATATCCAACCACATGCAATAACTAAACTCAGATTACAGCACTTCATGACTTCTGACCTGCGCTTGAAGGGGCCCATAGGGAACTAATTCTCCATCCACGGTGAGTGTTCCCCGAGTGGACAGAGGCTGCAGCCTGAAGGCCCTGCAGGTAACGTGGCTCACATATGGCGAGCTGACGGAGTGGTGGGTTCCTCTTTCCATGGCAAAAAACAGCCTCAGCAGAGTGGCTCGGGAAATCCCCGCCCGCACAAAAGTCAGGTGGATCAGCCCATCGTCAAATCTGGCCTGGGGTGCAGCATGAAGGTCAGCCCCAAGGTGGGTCTGATAAAGGGCCAAGACCAGGACAAAGTCCCCTTCAATGGTGACCCAGTCTCTGGTGGGAAGGGGTTGATCGAGAGGGGGTAACAAGTCATCCCGAGGGAGGTTTAAAGGCAGAGAGACAAAAGGACGGTTCTTTTGGGGTCCTGCTGGCTCGGCAATGTCAAAGTTAAAAGATGAGGACGGTGTGCGCAGAGAGGGTGAGGGCGAGGTGGAGTTTGGGGTGTTGGGACGGGGAGCGAGGTAGGATGAGGAGTGTGGGGAGGCACATGAAGGGGAAGATGGGGGTGTGGGAGAAAGAGACAGGGAGAGGGAGGGGAGTTTAGGGGGGAGGGAATTTGAATGGGAGTGCTGGAGGAGGGAGAGGGGCCTCGGCCGGGAGGCATTCTGGTTTTGGTCCAGGGTTTTGGGCTTGTAGGAGAAGGGAGAGTGACGAAAGGGGGAGGAGATGGTGAGAGCTCGCTCACGAGCAACGTCCAGCTGGTAGGGTTCTTTCTGGTAGTAGGTTCCATTCAGATCCATGTCCTCAACTCCATACGAAGTGCCCGAGTCGGCGTCTGCTTCCTGACTGAGAGGCTGGTTGAAGAGAGTGTTGGCGATCTGGCTTGAAGGGGCTGAATTTTTCCTCAGTGCCTGTCTGGCTTCCTGAAGGCCATCTTGGTAGGTGAAACAACCCTCTGGCTCTTCGTCTGCCTCTCGCCCCATGTCGACCTCAGAGCCCTCACCCAGCTCTCTTGCATGCAAAGCTGTCTCGCCCTCGACAGAACTGGCACTGCCTTGCCCGTCCTTCCCCCTATCTTCCTCCTCCATCTCACTGGATTCGTGCGCTTCTCTTCCCTCATCTTCCCTTTCATCCTTGATCCCGGCCAGCCTCTCTCCCCGTCCCATATTGCATTCATCCCTTTCATTTGATTCTAAACTCGTCCCTGACTTTTCCGAACAGGTACCGGATCTTTCCTCTTCTGGTTCCATCTCCATCTCTCCTTCCCTCTCTCTATCCTCCGCCAGGCTGCTTGCCCTCACCACACCGGTTCCTCCTCCCCTAGCCCTCTCCCTTCTCCTCTCCCTTTCTCTCTGCCTCTCCTCTTTTTCCCTCTCTCCCTCGCCCCTGCGTAAGCTCCTCTGCTCGCTGATGCCCATGTCAGAGCACGTGCGATGGATGGGTGTTCGGCAGAAGCCCTCCAGGCCTTCTGTGATACTGCGGGACAGGGGTCTCCTTGGCGGAGGAGGTGTGGCATCTGGCGATGCGGTGCAAATAGATGGAGGCAGGTAGGACAGGCGACCCTTGTAGGATCTAAGAGAAGCTATGCGCACCAGGGTGCCAAGAGTGAAGCGAGCTGAGCCCAGACCACGATATCTAGAATAAGGGCAGATTTCAAGAATTACAATTTTTAGATGGAATCAGAGTTTATATGGACAAAACCTACAGAGGACGTTTCTTTATACAATCGAATTATAAAGATCTGATTACAAGTGCAATTACACACCCACCTCTCACTTTCAATGTCTACATCAGACACAAATCCCCAGGCAACAGAAAGGAAAGAAAACAGTCTCCTGGGTGCTGCAGTGCGACTGTTGTTAGAGGGAGGAGGGCTTGTTGTCACAGAGACCAAGTCCATGGGTCGGACACCACCTCGACAGAGCAAAAAGCAGCAGTTCAAAAGGAGAGGCTCCCGAAGGCACATGTCATACCTGGAGTAGATTGAAAATAAAAGGACAACAACATCTCCAGTCAGTAAAGATAGAAGGAGAACTGTACAAACAACAGGTCGATACAGAGTCCAATTCAGAGATATTTGGGCCTAGATAAGCAAGCGACAAAAAAGCAAAGAAAAGACACAACGAACTGTGCGGTCGGAAATAGGTTAATCCAGTTTGTGTAATTAAAAAAAATTAAAAAGACCATATCCATCATCTTTGAATCTCTATTCATGCCTGATGGTCTCTCTAATGTGTGACATTAATAATGTAGAACTCTAATGCTGAACGACAACCTATGATGATAAAAAAAAAAAAATTATGAGCAAACAGGATTTAAGCTTTGAGGAAAAGGAGTGGAGATGTAACAATACAATAAGACTTTTGTCTTTTAATATAATTAATTACCAGTGCTTATCTAGCTCCACACTTTTAAAAATTCAACAGAAAAGGACACACAGTTCTCATTTTTACAGATATAAATAAATAAAATTCGTACCCTGCATTGTGGTTGATGGAGCCAGCCAGGGCATTCCCGGAGCCACAGGGCAGAATGCCGACAGGTATTTTTATTGCTTGTTCCCAGTCAGGACGCTCCATCAGCCCATTAACTACCTACATGAACACGACACAGAAAATTCAGAAACTCATATCGGTGATTACAATTAAAGCTATTCATGTGGTACAAAAACACACAATAAACATCTTCACTGTTGCAAAATTTAGCTTTTGATGATACCCCAAAATTACACTTTGCATCCAATAATAGCGCTACACACCTCATGCAGCAGGCCATCTCCAGAAACAATGATGATGCCATCCCACTCTGGGAGCAATATCTCTCTGATAAGCTCTCTGGCATGGTTCTGCCGCTCTGTGACAGATTCATGAAGTTACCACCTTTTATACATGCATGTTATGTACACATATTATCTTTACACTTCTTACACTTTGCCCTTACCTGTCTGTATAAGGTTGTAGCTGATGTTGGCCTCTCTGATCATTGGCAGGATGTGGGTCTGACACCACTGCATTGCCTGGCCTCTCCCACTGAAGGGATTGACCAATAACAGTAGTCGCCTGGGACGAGGTAGCAGACTTCTTGAAAATTCTGTATGAAAATGGAGGGAGAACATGAATGAGTTAAATCTCACACCAGAACAAAAAAGGAACTGGAGGTTCACTGCATTTTCAAAGCAAGCCAGTGGGGAGCTGTCATTACACAGTGTTGCCCAACCCTGGACTTTGAGTGCATTCAACCGTTTGAGTCTGTTTTATTTCACCTCGTAGGATCTGCTTCATACTGCACAACATTGTCACTGGAGAATTTGTCTGCTTATTATTTAAATCCAGACACACAATGATGGAAACATGCAGCATTCAGAATATAGCAATTAAACAAAACCCAGCAGTAAAAACAAATAGCTGTGTGCAGAGGCAAATCTGTCCGACTGCAGAGGCAATGAAAATAAGACTCGCCTCCTCTTCTCTACTTGTTCATAAGTTCAGGTGTGAAGCTTATGAACTTATGAATTCCTGAAAATCAGTCTAAGATCCAGTATGGTACAGATGCATGCCAGTGGTGCAGAGAAGGAGAAAATTAAAAATGAATGACCACTTTATCAGTTGGAGGAAGAAGACAGTGATGAGATAGGTAAAGACTGTGGAAAACAAAAGGCTCCGAGATTAAACAGAAAGAACAGGAAGGAGACAGGAAAGGATGCCGTGACATATAGGTAATAGTGAAAAGGGTAAACACGCAGTGAAAGTCGACACTGAGTGGGGCGTCGCTATCTGATTATTGAGGCTGGGGGATACAGCATGTGGAAAAGGGTGTCAAAATGCAGTTGTCCCACCCTCTTTAAACATTTGACTGATGGACTTAAATGATATGTATGCAGGGACAGATAAAGGCAAAACACACAGAAGGTAAAGTATTAGATAAATAAAGAAAAAGAATTAGCCATGTGAAACAAACTAACAAAAACAAAATCTAAACTTAATACTCTGAATAATAATCTCATAGCCTCTTAGGGTGTATTAGTGTTAATCCGCCTTTGTTTTTTTGTTGCATACTCCCTAAAATGCTCAATTGCTCCTGGTGCCATTTGTGTTCTCAGTGGCAAAATGTGCGTGCTGTACATACAGAAAGGTCCTGAGTCACTGTGACATTAAGCTATACTTAGCAAGCATACACAAAGGAGGTATAAATCAAGGCGGCATGAGGCAACATGATGTGGTTTCATGTAGTTAACAACAGGATATCAACTCTTATTCATTGAGATAAAAGTAAAAGGTCAGCCAAAGTAATCACACCTTTATCTGTAAACTAACTATGTTGCCCTTTTGATAAGGCCAATTACTAAAACTATAGCTATGTATCAATGACTAGGATTTCTTCATAGAAAGAAAGCACAGTTGAAGCTTTGATGCCTGAGAAACTATGCTACAAGGTGTTGCATATTCATGGGTTAGCTTTTTAAAATGTTGTGAGTCTCTACATGTTTAATTTCATACCATCCTGACATGATGTGAAACTGACAGAAATGTGACTACTAGGGAGAAAAATGAAAGAAAAATGCATTCAGTGCTCACCGGTGTCAGCAGTGACGGTCACATCTCTGAGTAGACACTGCACAGCAGCTGACCACCTCTCAGCTTCGGGCCTGCTTTCTGCTAGGTAGGCCCTCACCTGCCTGCGCCGAGACACCCCTTTCCGTCGTTTGCCTGGCGGGTACCAGTACAGCACCAGGAGAGGTGGCGCAGGAGCACGAGGGCAGCTGCACCCCACTAGCTCTGATAAAGGCAGCAGGAGACGGGCTTCCTTCCCCGGCCGCGGGGACAGACGCTGGATATGTATGTGGGTGTGGGTGAGGGTCAAGGCATAGTTGGAGGCCGGAGACAGAGTTGGGGTGGTGGCGGGGGAGAGTCCACCCGGACCACCAGGGCTGTTGGGGCAGCTGTTATTGTTGCTGTTGCTGCCGTTCCCCCAGCTGGCAAACTGGCCATGAAGGAGGGCCTCTGCTGTTGAAGGTGAAGACGGCTCTGGAGATCGCATCCTCACTGCTGACGTGGATGAGGTTTATCAGGAAAGAAAAGTCAGTCTGAAATGTATCTTCTATAGTTAGGCGCTTGAAGAGCAGAATCTGGCAGCTCCTCAAGATTTGCAGGGAAAAATCTAAAAAGTGTCTGAATGTCAGTCTGAGAACTTTATCCCTGAAATCTCCTCAAAATCATTCTCCTTCTTCAGTGCTTGAATTCAAAGTCACAAAAAACCCTGAAGCTCTGAATAACGGCTCCCATCTGTCCATTTCAGAAGTACGTGTTCATTTTAGAGGAACTGCTTCCAGTTTAAAGGTTCTTCAGTATAGAGTATTTATCCAGTGAAGATAGGAACTACTAAAGACCAGTCTTTGTGTCACAGTTAGAAAGCTCCCATCACAGTTTGAAGAGCCGTCAGCCTCTACAGTTTACTGCCAGTGGAAAAGTGGGTAAGCAATATTTCAACATATTCAAAGACAACTGGACTTAGAAATGTAAATTTTCCACTACAAGGTCAGTCATTTAAACAAAAGTGTTCTTTACAAAGATTGCATAAGTAAAAAAACAGTTTACATTACAACTTAAAGCCGCCTGTTGTGATAACATTAGTGGGCAGCTGAGCAGCTACGACAAAAAATCATTAAATAATTACACAAAAGGAAAAAAACTAAAACTTAAAAATTGCTTTGTGAAAAAAATTAAGTCTGAATAAGACAAACAAACACACCTTGTTTAGACAAGGAGGCTACAATGATTAAATTAAATTAATGCACAAGTAAAGCCTTCTGTCGAATATGTTGCATGGTAAGTGCTGGCTGAAATGTAATTAATGCCACAAAGATATGATAAGTGCAGGCTTTTTCAAGACCTTTGATACCTCTATTGCTATCGTTAATCTCAGTGATATATCGGAGGCAGACAAGAGGAGTGACAAGGCCAGTCCTCTAGACAGTAGTGTGATACATTAAAGTTTCATCCCAACAAATACTCTTGCATTACTTCATGATCTGGTCTCCACAAAAAAAGGGTTAACACTGGGTAAGACAGGTGGAGACTGGACAACAGGAAAAAAAAAAAACGGAAAACAAAACAAAAGACAAACAAGGAGACAGTTCCAGGTGGGTCCTTTAGTTTATGTCATGGTAAAGTCCTTGAGTTACACCTCACGTTCCCTCCCAAAGATCTCTGCTCCTGAACGGTGACAAAGGAGGAGAGGAGGACAACATTCACATGTAGAACTGGAAAAAAAAAAACAAAACAAAAAACAGCAGGACTTTAATTTATGTGTGATCCTCCACTGCTAAGTATTTTTTTAACACATGGGTAAGAAATTGACATCAAAGAAAGAAGGAAGCTACACAAGTCATGGTTCAAATTCACCTGGGATCTCACCGTGCAAAGGTGAATATATATATAACACATTTTCACAACTCCGGCAGAACAAGTACTGAGAAAAGCTGTCACGATAAGGGGAAGAGATTACGGTGGACAGGGTGAAGCAATACAGGAATTCATCATGCCCCTTGACCTGAGGTACGTCTTTGCACATGGTGACTCACAGTCCCACATCCTCAAAGGCCTTGCTGAGACACCGCATGACACCACTGAAATGCTGCATGAGCATGACCACATCTTGGTTGGTATTTTTCCTAATTAGGGTTTTTGTCTAACAGGATTTAGGGAAACAGTCGGTCTTTCACAATTTGAATCTAGGATTGAGATTTTTGGTGACCTAAATGGATTACAGGAGGTTTTGCAACACTCATTAGCATGCGACAATCTTAAAAAACACGTCCTGATAAAGAGATTGGTTCATGTCAAGGTCTCCCTGTACACTGTAAGATCATAATAAAGAGCCATTTAATATTATCATATCATTTTATGTATATAGATGACAGGTTACAGCAAAGTTGAAGCCCAAAGTCAGCAGGGAATCAGACTTAAGTCCAATTTCTGCTATACAATAAATAATAATAAAAATCAAATTATCTGCTCACATCTTTCTTTGAAGTTTTACAACAGATAGGAAGCATGAAGCAAGCGGTGGTGCAGACAAAATCAATATTTGGCTGATGTCCTGTGTTGATAAAACGCACATAGAAAAAAGGACTTATCTGATGTCCATTGTTGCACCTCACGTCCTTGAGACTGGGGGGGGGGTCACCCACAAATAATATCACTGGGCTAATTCAGTCCCCCACACAATGTGGCTGCTGTTCGGGGATTTCAGGGTATTTTAAGGGAAGTTATAGTTTAAACTCAGGAGCCTACCAAAGGCCACACACTTCAGCTTGTCCGATAACGCACTGATGGGGTAAAAAGTCAGAGACGTGTCTGACCTGTTGTCACCCACATACCATCGGCTAGCCGCAGGTTGACAGGCTGTTAGCCGGCTGACTTCACTAAATATACCTGTTTGTTTAACACTTACCCACACCCAAGCTTGAATCACGTTTCCACAAATATTTCAAAACATTTCACAAAGGTTGCAGCTTTTTAAAACGACCACAAAGCAGCTCTGTGTTAAAAGTTGAGCGTTAAATCGGGGTGTCAGTTAGCAACCGCCGGCTAATGTTGTGAAAATAGCGGCTAGCAGTTTGCTACTCAATGTGTAGCCAAAGTTCAAGCCAACTTTCTGTACTTTTAAAAATTAAATCTCCTTAAAACACCAGGAATCAGAGGGGGCATACTTAAAATGTACTCACTGTGGTATTTTACGTCCCATTAAATGATCATTTTAACAGAGGAAGCCCCAACTTTAGCGCAGATGTAAGCTAACAGGCGTTGTGATCTGATCAAATTAAGCGAAGCGACACTTTGCAGAGACATTTATCTGCCCGCACCGGGAGACAAACACAAACATACGAGACAGATAAATAACTGTACCTCATCTTGCCTCCTTTCTCACGACGACAGGCTTGTCCTGAAGACTGTGTCTGAGTGCAGGAAGCTCCTGGAGACCGAGTAGCAGCAGCTCTGAGCGGCGGAGAGGAAGTCCAATGGCGATAAGGAAAACAGCGCAACACCCACCGACATTCTCCAATCATTGACAGAGCAACACTTCCTGCACAAGCCTTTTTTCTTTCCTCTCCTGGCCAGCTCGTATCAATGCCCATCAAAGGGTCCCTGACGTCAGATTTGTGTGAAACCCCCCTCAGTCTTGGACGTAAATGGAAATAAAGGGTAAGTGAAGTGGGGGAAAAAAGTTGTAAGTGGATTTGTTATGGCTGCGTCCCATTTTTTTCCTGCTGTGTCATCGTGAGGCTCAGACAGCAGTGAGATGTGTTTGTGATGGAGTGAGCGTTTCAGTAAAACACAAGTCACAGGTAGTTTTGTACAGCCGATCTTTTATTTGTATCAGATTGCATGGAAAACAAAAACGCAGACTAGTTCTTGTAGGCACGGCTGGCTCTGCGACCGCGAGCCCTCTCGAACTTCCTGCCCTTGGAGCGGATGTAGGGCCTTGAGGAGGAGAAAGAATAGGTTAGTGTATATTTAAGATGATGGCCCCACAAACAATGTTCATATAACCTTTTAGTGAGAGCTTTGTCAGATTTTATGGCCCTGAGTCACTGAAACAATCTGCCTGAACATCTGAGAATCAAAATGAGGGGTTAGGATAATCTCTTGTTGTCATTAGAGCTGCAACAATTAATTGCCAACCACTACATTAATCACCTATTACACTGTTATCAAGTGATGAATCTGAGTGTTCAAATTTCTTAAGTCTGACAGTAAAATGAACATCTTCAGGTTGTGGACAAAAGGCACTTGAGGATGTCAACCTGGGCTTTGACACTTTAATTTTCAGACATCTTCTAATATTCATGTACCAAACAACTGATTAATCAACATTTTATATCATACCCATGATATCCAAACCTATTAAATATATCTTCCTCCACAAACCACACTGTTGATATGCAAGACTGCACTCTGACTAAGAGCAAAATACTTAAATACACGGTGTTTACTTTGGTGAAATGCCAGAATTCAACAGATCATCCTAGCGGTGGGGTTTTCCAAACAATTATTCTGGACCTCATCTCATTGGAATTTTCTTGTTAAACACAAACGCAACCAATAATAGGAGCCCTGAATTTAACCAAGACCCCACCACGCTGGCAAAACAAAATTAAGATTCGTCATATTAATTAAATAGTTTAGTTAGTTAAATCTGAGTTTATCCCTCTACAAAGCTCAATTCAGTGATTCCTCAGAAGATTAAGGCCCATAGAGAGATATCTTTGCCCCAGAAATTGAATGATTAAAACGTGTATGTGTAATTTTCATATCTAAGACACCTTCAAGAGCATCAGTAACCAATGTCTTATATTCAGGCTAATTTGGTATCCTGTCAACAGATTCATAGTGGTATAATATTATAATTTGTTAAGACCTTACTTAAACTTGTTCAGTATTTAAGTATCAACTGTATACATACTTGGTACGGCTGTGAGGAGTTCCAGGGGCTTTTCCAAAGTGCCTGTACACCTCTCTGCCTTTGCGGGGTCCTGGAGAACAAACAAATGTTATATTTAAATGATATGTTAAATACTATACAGCATCTCAAAAACATTACTAACAAAGCATTACCACTCCAATTCATTATTTTCCTTTTCAAGGTTAACCCATTTTCAATTAGCTTTAACTTCACATTACAATTTGGATTCTAGACAATGTAGAAACAGCCATGTAGATGCAGAGACTGCACAGTAAAACTGCAGAAGTACCACAATCTGTGAAATCTTTCATGTGTGTGCTTGCTGGCATCCACAGGTGAGTATTTTTAGAAATGTTATGCTGGCAAGAAAAATGAGGCATTGACAATACAATGGTTCGAAAACAATGGACTGAAACAGCACATACCAGACGCCCTCTCTTTTTTTCTAATGACCAATAAGGGAGGTTAATTTACTGAAAACTTATTTGGAAATGCTTTGACTTTAAAGAGGAGCCTGTGATATAAAGCATAACAATGAGACAAATTCAGACAATCAGTGCTCAACAAAAAGTTAATATATGAAGAAAAAGGTGACCTGTATCTGATGATCAATTGCCAACACTCACTTTGTTCTTATCTATGGCACCAGAGACTGTTGCCTCACAAGTGACTAAATCCACTTCAGTCACCCACCAGGGAGCAGCAGTCGAGTTATAATGCTGTTTAGCAGCAGTGTTTTAAGCCTCCTTACACCAACTACCAATGTAATTACAATCCCTATTTGGACTAAAGACAAGCCTTTATGCAAAGGAGAATCACGCATTTGGTTTCTCATCCCTGCAGACACCTTTCTGAAGTGCTTAAATGTACCTTTGCGTTTTGTTTTCTTTTTACAGCTGGCTGAACTGATCATGCTGAAGGACTTTGTAAATTTGAAATTAGTGCAAGCCTGACTGAGCATGTGCTTGATTAATGGTCACAATGCCCAGGCACCAGCACCGTATAATACAACCACTGTGTAATAATCAATATAAAGCTGCATATTTAGTTACCTGACAGCAGCACGGTACCCTGTCCTTTGGGAGAAGCCAAAGCCAACTGGTCAAAGGTCATCACTTGACCGCCTGCCTTCAGGATCCTGCGACGGGCACCATCGGTAACCCTCAGAGCGCAGATCTGTGGGACCAAAAAGAAGGGGACATGAGGACCATCTCTGATGTCATCCTAGTGTTGAGGGAATGACATCTAAAATAGGTACTTCTGCCATTTATTAAAAAAAGGGGTTACCTTGAGCTTGGGGATATCCTGAATCCTGACATCATCGGTGACAGTTCCAACAACAACAGCGGTTCTGTTCTCACGGCCAGGCATCTTCATCTTACGGATCTGGTTGCAATGGAAGTAAAGTCAGAAATATGGACAAATAATGACAATTTTGAACAATAGCACTCATGCACCTTTGAAATAATGTACTCTTAATCCTGGTATTAGTTTGAATAAAACTGGTGGTAAAAGGGCATCATCATACAAGCAGGGTTACATTTTGTTTTTCTGTTATAGATTTATTCTGTACACATGAGAGACACTGCATGTCTGTCCATCCTAGACATGGACCCTTCCTCTGTTGCTCTTCCTGGAGTTTTTTTCTTTAAGTCCCCCCACCTAACCTGAATTGAGGGTCTAAGGACAAAGGGCATTATGTGCTAATGCAAATTGTAATACCTCTTAGGTGTCGGTGAAGGTTCTCATTCATCCAGGTCATTGTTCATCCAACGTGTTTGCAATCTATCTACGTCAACTGGACGTAGATAGTTCCTTGAAGACGTTTCACCTCTTATCCAAGAGGCTTCTTCAGTTCTGGTGGTGGGTGTTTTTGCCTCGGCCCACACTGGATATAAGCTGAGGCCTAAACACCCACCACCAGAACTGAAGAAGCCACCTGGATAAGAGGTGAAACGTCTTAAAGGAACTATCTACGTCCAGTTGACCTGATTGCAAACACGTTGGATGAAAAATACCTCTTAGGGTAACTTGTGATTTGAGGCTATGGAACAAATATGATTTTTTCCCTTCATCTAAACAGCCAACTATTCATTCAGATAGTGATTTATCATATTCATGCAGTAAAATATAAATGTGTTCCAAACAATTTATTAAAAATCTTACACACTTTGAAAATAACTAAAAGTCAGGCATTTAAGGATTTTCAGCATTCATTCTCACACTACAGCCTCAAAAACAACAATATGCTGTATTTCATAACTAACTCAAACAGCACACGCAAGGAACTACAGAAGGATTAAATGGAGGTGACCAGGATGAGACACTAACCAGACGGGAGATGGAGATGGGGGGCCTGTTGGTCCGGCTCATGAAGAGCCTCCTCAGGACGACCTTGTTGAAGGGAGCATTGGAGCGGCGGGCCAGGAACCTGTACAACTGCAAACACCCAGCAGGATGGTGAGGATCATCAACATACAAGACTACTCAGTGGTTAATATTTACAAACGATAGACTTACACATGTATCAGCCAACGACAACAGAAATAACTACTAAACCAGTGACATTATTGCAAAGTGTAATTGGCATGAATTACCTTAACCAGGAGCCTCAGGTAGATATCCTGGCTCTTGGGTTCTTTCCTGTGCACCTTACGGTCCTTGTTGTGTCTGATGTCAACTCCCTTGAAAAGTAAACAGAAAACACATTAATGTAACAAACATGCAGCTCCTGAGAGTTTCATCTTTGATCAACACTAAAAACATTACATCCAGATTTCTGTGCTCGTTTCATCCAGTATATTCAGATAGACCAATGCCGAACCACATGTTACACAACAGCAGGTTTATAGCTTTAATAAAACAAGTCTGGTCCCTTTATTTCAATGAACAAGCAGCTCAACATGAAGCTCAGGCCGGTTCACACGTTGACACTTCACAGCTAACTGCTATCAAGAAAAACACAGAAAGCCAGACCGCAGCTTAAAGTGAGGCTCAATTCAACATTTAAAGACACAATTTCACCTGCTGAGCATCAAATCATATTTCAAAATAATATTCCGCCTTCTGGGGGACATTTAAAAGCTCGTTTCTGATCAACAGGACAGCACCAGCTCGGTATCAAAGTGGCTTAGCTAGTTCGACGTAGGGGTCAAATAACACAGAAATTATGACATGACTATGAAGTAAATTATGTTCAGAACCAGTAAATGTCGCCATGAAGCACAAGAGACACTTTAATGCAGAGGATGATCGTGGATAGTGAGGTGATCGTGTGTTTAATTTTCAGCTAGCGGCACCTACCATCTTGGACTCGGAGCGAAAAGGGAAAAGGAAGAGCTGACGTCTCGCGATAAACAGTGTGCTGAAATCTCGTGTTTCTGATTGGCTGCACAGCACGCGCTTCCTGCAGCTAGAAGAACGGCAGGTCCAAGATGGCGCCCCCAGCGGTGTGAGACGAACACGGCTTCATGAATGAATTAATGAATTAATGGATCATGTTTATTACTTATATTATCTTGTACTTTTTGGGTCCGTAAGTCATTATTGAAATAAAGGTGATTTAATTTGTTTTATTATTTCAAATGACACTTATAGATTCTGTGACCCGTTGTTGTGTTGCTATGACGAAATTGTTTTGTCATTAGTCACATACTATGATGGGTGTCACCAAAAATCGTCCATCGTCCCGCACTGACAATATTACTTAAGTGAAAGTATATGTACTTAAAGAATTAAACGTAAAAATACATAGCTGCATTGCCCCCTGTCACTGTTTCTATTAAACTGTATTAGTATATGATTATTAATATTTATGCTTTAATATAAAAGCAGGATTTGAATATTGGAGTTGGTTGAGGTAAAGCTCTGATTTTTTTCCCCACAAAAATAAACCGAAAATAATCTTCACAATAGCTGTTTTGTAAAAAATAAGATAAAATAAATAAGTAAATAAAAAGAAAAAAAGAAAGAAAGAATATCAAAATAGTTGCCAAAAAAGTTGGTCTTTCTGTCAATTCACCAAATAACAGTCTTATAGTTTCAGCTGTACTGTACAGTATAAACTGTTTGGAAGTTTAATTTCTTCCCCAGACATCCTAATTTATAAGCTAATTTATCAGAGACACAAGTAAAGAGCAAGTATGTCAAAGGTCCAAGTCCACCGAAAGGGATGAGTTTGTTTTTATTTAAATAAAATTGAATAAAAGCTCAGAACCCCTTTAAACCCCAATAATATTCTAAATGCCTGTAATCAAATAAACCTACAAACCTAAACAAAAGGGGTAAATAAAAAAACAAAAGATTTTTCATTTTATCTTTTTACCTTTATTGGTTAAAAAATGTATGACAGCATCAACAAAGTTATTCTAGTATGCAACACACTGACACAGTGCGGCAGATTAATAAAGCTCTGTTGTTCTCAGAGGTGATGCTAACAATGACATGAGCATCAGCAGAAGTAAACTCACTGGTACGGCATTAAACATTTGCATATCTCACATACCTCCACCGTTTCCTCAGTGAATCTGATGACTCTATAGCTCCACCCTTAAATGAAACTCATCTAATGTCTCATTTTCACATGATTTGTTCATAAAAAATATTTCACAGTCATTCAGTACAAAAACTTGCATCACAGATTCTAGAGTCTCAAGCTTATTCCAGTTTGTGGCCCCGCTGCTGTCTGAGGTGACACAGGAAGATTGTGAAAACCAATGCAACACCTCCCAAAAACACCGTCCGTGCCACAGGGGGGACCAGGGTAAAGTTCACTGCCTGAGATGGAAAAAATGTAATTTTACATGTGTATGTGCACATTTCTGTGAATCTGTGTGTGACCAGAGAGTGACCATGGTGAATATGAGAACATCTCACCTGCATTGTTGACCAAAATACCACTCCAGTCTAAAGAGAGGGAGGAGATTGATTTATAGAGATAGACTGATTATTACATGATTTTTAAGAATACATAGTGATAAATAATAACCTAATAAAGGCAGCTTTACCAGTACCTTGTATGATGTCCAGAATTTCTGTCTCCAGTCTTCCAGCAGGTCATCTTTGTTTTCCAGTAAACTTAAACCTAAAAGGTTGAAGCGGTTATTAAGTGTTTAACTACGTTTTTTCATGGATTAGAATACACATATTGTGTGAGCAAGCACTGTTCAAACATGTTTTTATTTAAAATCACGTTATTTTGTGTACCCTGGGGAATAGCAATGTCTTAAACATTGCCCAAAATGTTCTGGGAGGAACTCAGCAATGTGATAAAAATTCTAGATAAAATAAAGACTCATAAACTCATAAACTTTCAATGAATTAATCCCAATAAATTGTTAAAAAATAAACAGTGTAACTTAAAGAGTCAGTGGACAACAGAGTAGCTGAACCTGGGAAAAAGGTGAAAGGCAAACATACACAAGTGTTATGGTCATCCCCTCCTGGTCTCCTGTAGTTGTCCCTGTCTGTCTCTGTGTGTCTGTTTGTCCAATTGTACGGCTTGGCTCCTCCCTTTGGCTCTCAGGCCTGCTTTAACCTTGCTTCTTGGGAATTACCTGCTTTTTCCCCAACCTTCTCCACCATGTGTTTCCTGATTGCTTCCTGTCAGCTTGCTCAGCTCATCCTGCTCTCCAACTAATAACTCACCACTTTTCCACACTGTGCTCCTCAGCCCGATCAACACTGCCTCCACCCTCACTCTGCCTCACATATGTCAATAAAACTGTGTAAACTGATGTCTGAATCTGTGTCCTGCATTTCTGATCACTGAAGCCATAATTAGAACAAATTTACAATAATCAATAAACTACGACTTGATACTATGTGTAATATGTTATTAACATCCACTGTATGTTTTTGTAACTGTTAAATTTTTCTATTTTCAGCTGGAGTGAACATGTGAGTGCAGTCAGCCACATTTTTCTGTTTGATAAAAGTCTAATTTTCCCATGAAGCCATGGCGAATTAGTTCTACTTTATGCAAGATTGTCAACACCTAAATGTCTTTGTGACAGATGAATGTAGACATCTGTTTTAAGCAGAGTGGACCTTTGTGAATCTTATGTTCCAAGAAAATTATTCGGAAATTATAGACACATAAAATGAAATATTATCAGATTTTCTTTCTAACTTCTATAAGTATATATAAGGAGATATGGACTGAAAATACAGTAAAAAAAAAGCTGGTGCTGCTGAGAAAAATGGGGTTTAGCCAACAGACGCCAGCATTTCTCAGTTAGAACAGTGATTAACAACAAGCACACAACAGCAGACTCTGTCGTACTCATACCAATATAAAAGACACTGATGGTGAGAGGAGCTGCGATCAGCTGATCCACCACAACTTTCCCTGCCACCGCCTTCACTCCGCCTCCTGGCAGCATCCTCTCGAGGCCTCTGAGCCAGTGGTAGTTGAAGTTGGCATGAAAGCAGAAGCCGACAGTCGCCACTCGAGCGGTCTGGCACCAGTCAATTCCTGCCAAGTCCTCTGATGTGGATCCTGCAACGTGTTTCCCACCCAGCACACTCTGCTGTATGAGGTCAGCAGAGGCAAACAGCGCTGTGTATCCCAGGACGTTACTGATGTACGGGTGAGCCTTGAACACAGCCCAGGCCCGGTTCATGTTTGTAAATCTGATCAGAGAGAGGATGAAAGCTGAATTCATTCATAACAAAGAGTGTGACTGCTTTACAATCAGACATTTTTAAGAGAGGAAGGCTTTTAATTAAACACATTTTACAGATGATGGCCAAAATCACACTACGTAATGTGAATCACTCACTAATGGTGTAACAGGTAGCACTGAAAATGGTAACCACTACTATAAATCATGGCTCTTATCCAAAAATGAGTCAAACCTACCTCTCAGCGTAGCTCTTCTCAGCCTCTCTTTAAATGACCAAAGCCAAACAGACACAAACTCTTTCCTGAGTGGTTCTGTTGGATGAGGAGGAGCCGAGGTGAACCTTCAGGTGAGGGAGGTCTTCTTCCCACCAGGTCAAAGTTCTGCCACTGTTGCACAGAAAGCGTGATAAGAGCTTTATCAGCCTGCCAGAGAACAATCTGAGAAAACACCACATGTGAGGAGAGGTAAAGAAGTGAGCCGCGGAGCAATAATCTGCAGCAGACGGTAGAGAGGTCGTGAAAAACACATCAAGTAAAGCTACAGTTACACGTAAACTCCTGTTACATTAGCGGTGTGATGAGCACATTGCACACATTGTTTTTATGACACAGGGTGATTTATCATACCTTATTATGTAACTAACAGTCACATTTCCCTAACTTTTCCTTAGAACAGTAAACATGACTTACTGCAGATTTTTCTCCTTACGTGAAGTGTTGAGTTTGAGACCACACCGGGACGTTAGCTGTGCAGCTCTCTGGTTAAAGGCACATGTGCTGTCACTATAAATAGATGTCACTCCTGCAGCAACTGCTTTGCTCTCCTTTGAGCAAAGTGCCATAAGATGCACACTGTTGCATTAAAGAGGCCAGAAAGGCACACAGAGTGGGAAGATTTGAGATGGAGAATAGTATAAAATGTGTTTAACCTGACATACTACTGCTGAGTCAGAGTTCAGGAGTTCAGTAGGAGGGAGATTAATCAGTCGTTCAGGCATCCCAGATCAAAAGCTATTGACTCTCCAGCAACCATGTCGAGGGCTCTGTGGTGACCTGGACCTGCTGCTGCACTGAACTAAAGCTTTTCTGGAACAACGTAAATGCAGGCTGATCGTTTTTTTTGTTTTGGATGGTTGCACATATGAAACAGAGTATGAAATTTCTTGTCCAGAGTTAAAGGATATATTATTATTGAGGGAAACGGGGAAAGGTGGACCTGTCAAGATGCTGAACAAGTGACAAAACCATTTGATATGAAAAAAAGGAAATAGAAGTATATGTTTGAACAACTATGACATATTTAGTTGCTGCCAGAATTATTAAACAAAACATGATACAAATAAATATGCAAGTTATCAAAATACCACATAAGAAAAACACCAACATTCAGTGGGGTAATTCATATAAGAAAAGAAAAATCACCCTCAACTTTAAGTCAGGATGAGGTAATTTTACACATCCACGTCAAATGATCAAAAAAGTAAAAACATGGAAACAAAAAATAAAAGGATGCCCATGAAACTTGTTGGATTCTATTATTATTCCTCTGTATCTCTGTCTGTCTCTCATCTTTGTGAAAAGGGCAGCTTCTATTCACCCACCTGCTGCCATAGATATGTAAAATCCTGCGTTTGGAAGGCGTGCTATTGAATTGCCAAAGGTCAATTAAAGCCACTAGCAACCATCTTAGCTCTTCCCTCTGAGAATGTGATAATTAGGGCCAGAGTTTAAGCTGATCAATTAAGGGCTTGTTAACTGCCTCAAATGGTGCGTTTGTGTCTCCCAGTATTTAACAAGCTGCCTTTAGTGCCGCTGATAATGGAGACGTGTGCCCACACCTTCCACAAGCTTTTGACTTCTCAGATAATTGCCTCTTTCTTTTCAGATCCTCTCATCGTGTCTCTCTTCCTCTCCCGCTGTCAATTTGTTAAGCTCGGATTCATTCATACTCCTGCTGCAAAAAAAAAGGCCAGAATTTGTGCATTTACATTGAACTCTTGTGTCACTTGACTTAATTTGCGTACACAGGCCCACAATGCGCACAAAGACACATCAACAATGAAATCACCACACCTCTCTCCATATAGCAGCCCGCCACTGTCCAGCTGAGTCCTCAGTGCAGTTTGGAGGAAGATCCGAAGACACACAGCAACCTGAGGAGGAAGAAGGTAAACATGTTATATATATTTGTACTGTGTTAGAACAAACAGTTATCAGTCCTCCACCTTGGCAGCAGTGGGATGAGAAGTATTTAGAATTTTTTTGAAAAAAGCAATGTAATAATACTCTGTTGCATGTAAAAATCCTACATTCAAAATTGAGAGTAAAATGTACTATAATTCAACTTGTGCAGGTGTTGGTTCCGATTGGTATGAATGTATGTAGCATTTTATTTTGCAGCTGGTTGATGTGAAGGTGATTTGAACTCAAATATGATGTTTAGATTAAACTATAGAGACATGTTGTATTTTATAAAGTCAGGGTACATAAAGACTTAATCTGCAGAGCAACTGACAGCAGCGAAATTGAAGTGATGGAGTAAAAAGTGCAATATATCCCTCTGAAATGTCACTCAGATCAATCAAAGTACTGAGCTAATGCTATTTTGTGTGGAAGGATTCATTTATTTTATATCTCATCAATTTTGGATAGATGCCATTTAACAGCTGTAGTGTGTGTGGCTTTGTGTAAAGATACCATCTCCACTCTGACACATATTCGCAGGATTTATTTTGTCCTCAATGTTCATCTTGAAATGTGAAAAAGGGGCTGTCTCCTGAGGTTTGGAAATTGTTGCAGAATTATTTAGTTCTGGGGCAGCTGGACACCTGATGTTAAAATACACTGAAGGAGGAAGGCTGTAGATGCTTTAAGTCAAGCTGTGTCTTAAATGTTGAGTGTTTTTACGTGTGAAACTTGGCCAGGACACTCTTGTAAAGTAGATTTGTAATCTTCATTTTTCCTGTTTAAAAAAATGTCAAATTTTCATTGTCATTACTACAATTCATGGGCGTATTTTTTGTTTAAATGAGTCTGTTGACCCCTTTGAAAACAAGATGGTACAAATTAAGACTTACAAATTTACTGTGTGAGTTAATTTGGAAATTTTTATATTTTATGCCACTGTGGACTCTATTTCTATTTTTGGGTAAATATTATAATATACTTTATAGTGAATTATGATGAATTATTAGACCTTAATCAACGGAACAACCCGATTCTTATATCACTTACGTCAAGAAATACATTCCAATTATATAGTACAGTAAAATGTACAATTATTTCTACTTTTACTTTACCGTTGGTGTTTCACTTTAAACACCTTTTTATTGCAACATGTTTGTACTTTTATTTAATTAAGATGTTGATTGCAGGACGTATTTCTGCACTGTTGCATTATTACTTTTCTTAACATCTAAGTACTTATTTCACTACTACATGTCTTTCATCTCCTCATTAATTTAGTTTATTTAGTCATTTCTTCATTTCCTCTCTTTTCCAAACTCCCATCATCTCTCTGCTTCAGCCATGCGACCATCCATCTCTGTGACTCTTGAGCCCGGCCTGGAGCGAGGGGTCCCTTGGGGCCGTGACCTCTACACCTTTGTAACTTCAGCAGCAGGTCACATGATGAGGACTCTTCAGAAACCCCGCAAGAACCGACCATCCAAACGGCAGGTCAACCATCGTCGCTTCCTGCACAACATGATTCAAAGGTGTGTTGGAGTGCTACAAGAGCAATGTCAGCTTATTAAAATGAATAAATAAAAAAATCTATATATCTATATTTCTATCTATATGTCTATCTATATTTCTATCTATATCTATATGTATTTCTCTCTTCTGTCCTCTCAACAGAAAGTTTGCAGACATAGAAGCAGCAAACCACCGGCTGGCATCTGCTCTTTATTTTAAAGAGGAGGAAAAAAACACGACCAGTTCAACAGTGGATCTATCAGGTAGCCCCTCCCATGGAGGTTATCCACAAGACCCAGATAAATGCACAGATGTAGATGGCATCTTAAAGTCTAGGGCTGAGGTCTCTGCTGGCTCACATGAAACTGAAATCAGTCGACAGAAGCAGCCGGACACTGAATATCTCTGGAAGCGACACCCCAAATCACAGTCCGCCATCTGTACCACTAGAAAGAACAGCCAAAGCAAAGGCAGACAGAAAAAAGAAAGTAGAAATCACAAACTGGCTGAATTCACATCTTTGAGCTCGCCAAAAGATGGAGACTGTTACCAAGGAGCTGAGCTCTTTCAAACTGAGTATTACGATGAGGAAACTGCACCAAAGTCGGTCAACCACCTTTCAGAAGACTCTCAAACAACTCAGCAGGACTCTGGTTTCATTCAGTTCGCCCAGCATGTGGACGTGTCTCCTTCCTCCTCTCCAGAGCTCTCTCCGTTGTCTCTTGACTCTTGCGACTTCTCAATCCAGATGTTCACAGACATTTCAACCTGCACACAGGGCCAGAAGAACGTGATGGACATTTCAGAGAGTCAGTGGACCGATATCATGGATCTTTTCAGTGCTGGCAATAAGGACTTAGGAGGCTGCATGGATGTGGAGGCATATTTTGAGAGTATCTGTGCCTGCCAGGGTGATGCTGGACAGGACGTCGGTGTTGATGATGTTGGATTTGCAGATCAGGCAGATAGTTTCACAGAGAGGATGTGCAGCAACAGATCTGAGGTGGAAGATTTACATGCAGGTGAATACAGGTCTGAATATGCAGACAGTTGTCATGGAGATCAGGGATTTGCCCTAAACCACTTTCAGGGTGCGCTGAGACAAACCGAGGCACAGTTCAACAATTACAAGCCATCCCCAGCTACAGATGTTCAAAACCAGCCCCCCACATCCGTCAGCTTCAACTACGACACCTCAGAGCTGCAGACGTACCAGCACCCTCAGGAAGAGAGTACCTGTATGCTGGTTCACTGTGAGAGTCACCAAAACTTTACACCATTTGAGGGTGTTGCTCAGTCATTCTCCATCCCACTTCATAACCCCGAACACCGTCCCATACCGACGCCGCCGCATGAGGATGACTGGCTCTTTACTGATATCTTAAAGGACAGGAAGTCACCTGGCTGCTAGGAAAACATGTCTCATCATGCTGAGTTGGTCACTTATTGAATGTATATGAAAAAACAGTGCTGTGCGGTAGTGTCTTGTCCTCATTTTAAAAAACAGCTTTTCATTGTCATTGATACTTTTGCGGCAAATTTTGGAGGTATATTTTGGAATTTGTCCTTCATTTTAACGTTTGAATGTCTTAATTTGAATGATCTGCAGTTTTGACAATCTGAGCTCAGCAAGAGCTTTTCTGGATGTGTGATGCCAGTCTAAACATTTCTGGTTAAATATCAAGCAACTTGTAAGTACGCAATTATTGCATATTTACAAGTTGCATTAGTGCGTCACATACATATTCTATTCACTGATATTCATTTCTTAATGATCGCACTTTTAATGTCTTCACTTATATATTTTTTTTCATTGTTTTGTTTTTATGCTGAAAAAAAGAATGGGAAACATCTGATTTTAATTGACAGTATTTAATCAATTAAAAATAACTTTGATTGAAATTCAACCAAAGTTTAAACTTGTGACTGGCAGTTAATTCATATAAAGAGTATACTCTAAATTTTGTTTTATGCATTTACATATGTTTAAGCTTTTAAACTGTGACTTGAGCTGTGTGTGGGTCTTAGTCTGTGCATTGATTCCAGTGGTTTTACTGCATAAGTATGAAATGTTAATATCTAAAGTTGTGACAAATAGTCATGATACCAATAAACAACGTGAAATACTGTGTTATTGTATAATGCTAACTCTTATTTAGTATGTGTTGGTGTGTTTAAGTATCAGCTTAATGAAGTAAAAGTGACAAAATTACAATATAAAATACTCTATTACAAATAAGTGTCAGTATGGCAAAAATGTACTTAATACAGAATAAAATGGTCTCTATGAATGTTATACAATAGCAGTATATTAAGTAATTTATATAATAAAAATATTATATAAAAAAACATTAACATTACTGATGTATTTATATGTTAACACTTCTTTACAGTTGTAGCTGGTTGAGATGGAGCTCGTTTTAACTACTTTTATTTGGTTTTAAATATAAAATCTCTACAGTAACTAGTTGTTAAAGCTGTCAGATAGATGGAGTGGAACAAAAGTATAAAGTAACATGGAACAGAAATGCTCAAGTAAAATACAAGTGACTAAAATGTGTACTCACATGTGTACTCTACTTAGTTACTTACCACCTCTGACATGTATGCGTGAAAGCCCAGCTCTCAAAGAAACACACAGACGCAAAAAGATCAAAACCAACGACATATATTAAAGTTAACCCCAGTCAGATGTTTTATAATTACAGCATCATTAACAAAAAAAGGCTAAAACAATACAACACATTTTCTCCAAAATGTTTCAAGTTCCACAGTAGCCATAAACAAACAGAGAGAAAAAATAACACCTTAGAGAAGCACCGGCCTCGTCTCTCGCTACAGATGAACAGAACCAATCTGTTCTCGATCCAGCAGTTCAATCCACGTGTCTTCAGATTTTGGTCTATCAAGGCGTGAACAAGGTCGCCACGTTTAGACGTTGATACGACATTCTGAGATTACATTGAAGTGAACAGTTCAGAGTGACAGATCGTATCGCCATGACACGCGGTGTCAGCTCATTTGGCTTAATGCTATGACGGCCTCTTTGAGATAAATCACAGCCCGACAAAGAAGACGTGATGAGCCGACAGTGTCATGCTGTGTTTTTACCTCCACTGGTAATGTGTAAAGTGCAGCGTTTACACAAGTATCTTAAAAAAAACAAAGCTTTGCATATTGCTAAAATAAAAGAATTGTACATACAGAAAATAAAAAATAAAACCCTTCAATAGGGCGTTAAATATATGTCGTCAGTAGTCAAACTCTTTCTTGACCCAACTGGTTTGATCTTTCCTCACCTGTCACTAATTGTGAATCATGGTGAACCTGGCATGGCAAAAAAAAAAAAAGACTAAAGAAAAAAAAGCGTAACTTGTCTGAAGATATGGATAGACGTGGGATGTTTGTTCTGTACATGCTTGTTGTTCTTGTTTCATCAGTGCAGATGTTTGCTTTGCATTGCTGTTTCATACACCTGTTCATTTAAAACAGTAGGAAGAGGAGGGAGCAGAGAAGACTACCCTGATTACCGAAAACTACCGAACCGCTACTGCAAACACCAACGTGATCATTAATCCTTTGCCATATAATATATACTGTATATATAAGGAGAATAAAAAGAAAACATTCAAATTGCAAAGAGAACATTTGTGATTTCAGCTACACAATCGTTTAGCTTTCTTTAGTTCCAATTCAAAGTTAACGTGCCAGTGACATTCTTTCTTATTCAAGGTATTGTTCTATATTTGGGGAAATACACTCATTCGCTTTTTTAGCTCAGCACTAGACAAGAAGAAGACCTTTAGCATAGCTTAACACAAAGACTGGAAAGTGCTGGAGTGGCAACAACGTGGTAACAAAAACCCACTTACAAGCACCTCTAAAGATCACCAGCTGACACGTTTTTATCTTGTTTGTTTGTAGAAATCTGTTTAAAAATGACAGGTTGCGGTTCTACAGGTAATTATGTGCCAGACTACTTCCTGGCCAGGTGCAGTGACTTCCTGGACTCTCAGTTTGTGCACATAATGCCTCATAAAAGTATAACTTGTTGGTTTTACGGGTTGTTTTTTCTTTTAAAGAGAGATATGTGTTGTAGTGTTGTAGTAAGTTTTAAAAGTGCTGGTAGGTGTTTTCTGTCACACTGGGACAGACCCAGGCTAGCGGTTCCCATCTGTTTACATTTTTTATGCTAAGCTAAGCTAACAGGCCACTGGCTGTGCCTTCACATTGACTGTACAGACATAAGAGTGATATCGATATTGTCATTTCATACTATGCAAGAAAGCGAATAATATTTCCATAAATATTAAACCATTCCCTTAAAACATTGCTATTTTTGTTTAAGTCAAAAACTAGACTACATTAACTTCCTGGACAGCCTTAAAGCTATGACAGGCAAATAGGTGCTGAAGAAGGTCATAAAATAACATTAAAATAATAAAATAACAAGACCACCATCTGTTAAACAATAAATAAAACATGCTGAGGAGAATGGAGGTTTATCACCTGAAGGAAAGCATTTCGAAAAACCAGGTTTCACAAACACATTATCTGTTTCACAGCAGGGTCATGAAGCCGCTCGTGTTTGGTTGACACCACACACACGTATTTCATTTTGAGTTGATAGCTAGGGTAGAAAAAAAAACACACTACTTTTTGTCCTACTTGCCATTTGCTTCGTAAAAATTCATTCCTCAGTGCCTCCGTTGTCATTTTTTATCTACTTCTACTAGTATCTGAAAATGCTTTGAGTCTCGTGCTCAGTTATTCTACAATCTTCTACACAGGAGCTGAGAGTTTATTCTACTAAAAATAACTCCAGTAGAGTTTCTGGATGATGGGAGATTACCTCTCCAGCCCCTACTCCTGTCATCTACTCTACTCTACTGCTACTCTACGTTTACTACAAATTTAAGTCCCTTTTTCTCATCCATACGCCCACCATTTGGTTAAACACAAAAGCTTTGTTTGATCAATAATTTACACGGTTACTTAGTAAAAATCAAAATTACAATGTACAAGATGCTTGTCAAAATAAAATGTGATGTGTTTATCAGTCTAAAACAAGAAATAAAAGATCCATTGTCATAATTTGTTCTGCTTTGGATTAAAAGATCAATTAATACAGTTCTCCACAGGTTGTTTCTAGTCATGTCGCTGTGGTAGATACATTTGTACTTCCTTTCCACACCAGCAATGGCCAAAACAAACCAGAGAGGTTTTAATGCAGATTCACCTCTGAGGCCTGATGCCGCGACGCTGACTGAAACTGAAAAGTCTGAATCATCAGTGGCAGCCGGAGCAGAGACAAACGGACGGACATGCTTCCCCACGAGACGGAGTCATACAGAAAATAACCAGCGATCAATAACTTAAGTTCACATTGGATATAAATGATACAAATTCAAATTTCTGAAGCAATATGTTTAAGACTTTAGTTAAAGAAATCTAATACGTAATACCTACTGCTGTCTAACAACATACTGTTTCTAATCTACAGAAAGAGGATTTATCACTTATTACAACTTCCGTACAGCAGAACTGCACGTAGGCTGCTTTTTATGGTCAGTTATTTGTGTCTCTACATTTTTGACAAATTATAAGAAAATCAGATCATTATGTTATGTAACTTATTGTAATGCTTCCCAGTTTCTGATCAACCACGTCCAATACAAGTTGAGTTAAATACTGGTCACTAATTGTTAATTCACTGTCTACATTTTGTAAATTTTTCATTCGCATTTTCTGAAACCGACACATGAAACGCATTCGTACAGGAGGTGAATTCTGTTCCACGTGTGTATTTGACGTCTCTTGTTGAGTACTTTATGTAAGACCTATATAGATTGTCTCAACACTTTCCAGAAGTATTTTTTTTACCTTACAGCAGCCCTTTGTGAAGTCAGATTGTTTATACATATTCAGTCCTCACCAAAGGGTTAAACATGGCTTAGTTTTGAAATACCTCCTAATGTAAAAGACATGACCACCATAGTGTTTTTTTCTGCCCTCTAATTACTGTACAGCATCATGAAATTAGTTAATAATAATTCACCTTCCCCTTGGAACGCTGGGAAATGTAGTATTGTTTCTAAGAAGTGCATTACAGAGATGTAATGTAGAAATTTCCAGTCTTTGTTACGTCATTTTTTATGTCACAGTTTGTTACAAAATAAAAATCAATTGCAGTTGCCTCTTTGTAAAATCTCATTTTTACACTTTTTCGATGAGGTTGTTTTATAGTTATAGCGCCCGATGTGTGTGTCCTAAATTTTCATAAACTACAGTGTTGTTGTGTGTGTCACTCTTTCAACCCTGAGTAGTCAAGGCTGTGAGAGGGTGTGTGTGTGTGTGTGTGTGCGTGTGTGTGTTTATTATGCAAGTAACTGAGTCTATGCGTGCGTCACTCTGTGTTGTTGATGCTGTAGGGTGGCGGAGGGTCCAGGCTGTGTTCAGAGGAGGGAGTTGGGGTCCCTGGGAGTCCGGAGGAAGGGGTGGGTGAGGCGGGGGGCTCCTCCGAGTCAGAGTTCTCCAATGAGAGGTCGTCAACCAGCGCTCTGCGTCCACGCATTGCCAGGGGCAACGGAGCACGCCTGGATAAGAAGAGAGAGACTGTTACCGTGCAATTCAAGGCAAAGATATTTATGGAAATTTACCATGTTGGCTCGAATAGAAGACACCCCTGATTGTAAAGCCACCACTTTTTGTAACGCTTGAAGAGTTCCTGGTGATACATGCACTCTTTAGGCTTTTTAAACAAGTCCTGTTAGCCCCCAAGATGCTATAAGTCCAATGCGCAGAGTCCTCATCCCAGAAGCTTTTTTCTCTTGAGAAAAAGACATGAAATTCTTCCAAGAAAGCAGAGCGGAAGTTTCACATTTGTGCAGCTTATCTACCAGTCACGTACTTGCACAAGGTCAGAACGACTTTCTCTGGTGTTATCATGTTTCAGACAGCTCATCATCAAGATACATAACACCGGAAAGTCTCTGTGATTCGTCTCCAGGTCTGATTCTGCAGTAAAGACGTTAATTAATTAGTAATCAGTGGTAGTCGATTAATTTTCTGTACAGTGACAGATCAGCTAAAACAAGTAATCCTTTCGTTAGTTTTTAACAGATCAGAAGAATAAAAGTGGGATAATAGAGTTTACAGACACTTATGATTATAACATGAATTACATTACATTTGATGGAACTACAGATGAAATGCTCAGATACTGAACAAACATGAAAATATTTAAACACACATGAACTGGGTGACCTGTATATTAAGCCTCCATCATTTCACTCACACAGACAAATCATGAAAATATGACACACACAGTGACATACTTATCTGCTCTCCATTCAGGAACGCTGAGTGTTGGTGTGACGGAGACACATGGACAGTTTGTCAGTGTTAGATGGACGCAACAAAGACGGATGCAACAAAAGAGCAAAGCAAAACAAATCATATGGAGTTAATGTGGGTTAAAAACAAACAAAACAACAATAAAATGATGATCACTCAAGCACGGAAAACACACACACACACACATTCTCACACACCCATGTGTTTACCTGAGCTGGCTGCGGAGAGACGTGATCTCTCGCGTCATGCTCTGACCGCTGTCGGTCAGCTCCTCCAGCTCTCTCTGCAGCTTCCTCCTCTGGGCGTTGGAGCGAGAGTTCTCCTCCTCCACCTCCTCCAGCTGCCTCTTCAGCTGCTTCAGGCGCACCATCGACTTATCCAGCTGGAGGAGGAGGAGGGGAGGAGAGGGGAGAGGAGGGGAAGGGAAAGGGAGGCAGAGGACCGAGCGTAGTGCAGAGGTCGGGGCGAGATCGGAGGAAAGAAGGGGAACAAGAAGAGAGAGAAGGGGACGGATATATAAAAAAAGAGATTAGTCTGGGAGCAGGAGGAATGATAGGGATCAGGAGTCAGATTAAACCTGGCAGATTATCACCGATGATGTTTTGGGAGGAGAATCAGTGTCTCTGCTGTGTCGGAGGGATTTATTTTTCGGAGTGGAATACGCTCTACCTTCTCAATGAACACACAGATGCCAGGCCAGGATTAGGATTAGGTTGGACTGAGCCGGATAAATCATTTTAGGATGATTTTTCAACACTCGCTTTGTGCACCGGGGCCGCAATTAGAGCAACGAGCTCAGCTGATGTGACCCCCATTAACCGATTATTTAGTGCTTTGTAACCGGACATACTATTCTGTGTATTCTCCTTCACTGATGAAGTGTTCGTACCTGTTCTCTGTACTGGTCTGCATGTCTCCTCTCGTCTTCTGCCTGCATCATCACCTCCTTCAGCTTCTTCTCTGTCTTCCGCACCAGTTTGGTAGCCATGGCTCGTTCCCTGACGGACAGAAACGTTCTTTATAATTTACCTGTTGTACCACATTGCAGTTTTTGTGGTCTAATGAACTAAAATGAACAACATATTTTGTGACTGCTCAATTTGTAGCACTGAGCTTGGCTTTATCTTGGGAATATTACTTGTGAATGATATGTGACCTGGGTGAGATGAAAGCAAGTCCTATTTTCTCATCTATCATGATGATTTAAGAGAGTCATGTTTCATCAAATGACCGAAATATTCTGTTGTACAAATGAGCAAGACTGTCTGCTGAAGTTTGATAAATGTGTCTAAAAAGCCTGGAAAAGAAATGTAGACCATTTAATTAGAATCTATTCTGATAATGTCAGTGCTATCATGTAGTAAATGTTTTGTCATATAGCACAGTATATTTTTTTTCCTCTTACCATATTTGTTTTTTTTGTTAAAAAATGCTAATAAAAAACATAAAACTTTGTTTTTATTGTTCTGTCAGCTGTATGATCAGTGTGTTTCTCTCACTGTCTCTCCTGCTCCAGCTGCTCCTCCATTGATTCGATCTTGGCCTCCAGGGCGGCGACGCTGAGCCTGTGTTTGCCCCTCACTGCTCCCTCCATCTCTCCGAGTCGGGTCTTCAGCTCCTTGTTCTGCCTCTCCAGCTGCTCCCGAGCAGCCTCTGCCTTCTGGGCCAGAGTCCTCTCTCCCTGCAGCTGCACGGTCAGAGTCTCCACCTGGATCACAAGCAGAGAAGCAATGAGAGTGTGTGGTTACGTCAGAGTGCAGATGTGACAAAAAGACTTGTGTTTGCGTGTGTGCATTTGCGTGTGTACCTGTAGGGCTGTCTTCCTCTGTCTCTCAGCAAGCAGTTCTGAGTTACTCTGCTCCTCTTCCAGTTCCTCCTCCAGCTGACTGACTCGTGCCTCTAACCTCCGCCTCTCTTCAGACAGTGCCGTCCTGGACGAACACAGTTATATAGTGACACCAACCAACAACATACCGCTTAACATCACATATCTGCAGTGAAGTGATACTCACTTTCCAGAACTGCTGTTGACCATCTCATCAGCCATCTCGTCCCTCTCCTGCTGAGCTTGTCTCTTCTGCCTCTCTGATACGGAAAGCTCCTGCACACACCAATAAACGGAGTCAGGGTGCAATGTGGAACACTGATACCATTTAAAAGCGTTATATCATAAAATCACTGTGAGTTAAATAATCACACCTCCGTGAGCTGCAGGACTTCTGCTTCCAGTGTCTGGATCTTCTTCTCACTGTCCTTCGACTGTGCGATCACGTCATCCCGAGTCAACTTGGTCTCATCTAGCTCGCGCAGAAGTTCCTTCATTTGACCCTGTGACAAATATACTTTTAAAAAAAATGGAGTCCACTGACAAAAGCGGGAAATGAATGTTTTACGAGAGGGGAATTTGTTTTACCTGCAGCCTCCGTAGCTGCTTCACAGCCTCCTCTTTTCCACGGCTGGATGCCTCCACCTGGGCCTCGGCTTCCTGCAGCTCCGCATCCAGCTGCTTCTTGGCCGACACAGCCTGAGACCTCTGACTTCTCTCCTCCTCCAGCTGGATCTCCAGCTCCCTCACCTGGTGCAGGAAGGGGCATGAGAAAATGCTGAGTGATTCTGAGAGAGGAAGAGCAACAGCGACCTTCTGTGAGATTCGTCTCTCCTTCTTCCATCTTTACCTGTTTGCTGAGCGCCCTCCTCTTCTCCTCCCCCTTCTCTTCGCTGGTGCTTATCTCCCTCTCAAACTGGGCCTTGAGCGCCTGCAGGGTGACCTCCAGCCTCAGCCTCGAGTTCTCCGCCTCCGACAGCTCCTCCTCCAGCTCCTGCGTCTGGACTCGCAGGTTCTGGGCTTCTGTTTCTAAGGTCCTCCGGGTGCGCTCCAGCTCATGGACCTAAAGCGAGAGCAGATAAGAGGCACTGACTCACAGAAGAGAAACAGCAAACCACCAAGAGGAAGACTCTTACGTTCTTGCCGACATCATCCTGCTGGTTCACAAGCTGTTCCATTTCCAGACGGAGCTGCTTGTTGGCCCTCTCGAGCTCTTCCCTCTGATCCTGGGCCTCCTACACACACAGACACAGATCAGATAAACATTAATCACCTACCTCAACCACAGATAAATAAATAAATAAATAAACACATTCCTGTACTGTCTTCTCTCAACAAGTTTACCTGCAGGGCCCTTGAAAGCGCCAGATATCTTGTCTCCTTCTCTCGGCTGTCTGCTTCCGCTCTGTCCCTTTCCTCTGCCAGCCGAGCGCTCACCGCTTTCTCCTCCGCCAGACACTGAGGGGGTGAAGGGCAAAAAGTTAGAGGTCGAGGAAAAATTTCACGAATACTGACTCAAGACTTTTTTTTTTTTTTTTTTACAGCAAACCAATGAGGTTTCGGACCTGATCGAACTTCTTCTGCCTCTTCTCCAGGGCCGTGCAGTTCTGCCTCTCTCTCTGCAGGGCGAGCGTCATGTCCTCTATCTCCTCTCTCAGTCGCTCCCTCTGTCTCTCCACTCTCTCCTTCTCCTCCTCCTTCTGCCGCTCCCTCTGTACGGCGCTGTCGAGCTCTCTCTGGAGTTTCCTGCGTGTCTCCTCTCCGGCTTCCACCGCAGTGTTCACCTCCTCTGACTGCTTACGGAGCTCTGCCAGCTGCAGACGGCGTGTAAATGTCACTCATTAGTTTTACATGTTTGGTTTTCTTTGGATATTATGAATTACTACTACTACTTGAAATATGAGAAACTTGTGTGTTATGTATATGTATCTGTCTACTGTGTTTCTTTGGGATTTGAACTGAATGTGATGGGTAATAATGAGCTTAAAATATTGGGATTTTGAGTAACATCTGCTGGGCCTCTGATTTACCTGCTGCGTGTGAGTCTGGATCTGCCGGGTCAGCTCTTTGGCCCTCTCCTCCTCCTCCTCAAGCCTTTCCATCAGTCCATTCTTCTCTTCCTCCAGCGCTCGCACCCTTGAGCCCAGAGCCATCTTCTGACGAGTTTCATCCTGCAGCAATTCCTGAGAGAGAAGAAAAGACAAAAAGTGTAAACCAAAGCCTGTCTGTGCATATGTTAGTGTTTTCTGCTCGGGATTTTCTTCAAGATGTTTAACATTCTCCCAACTGCAGCAGAGAGTGTGTAAAGTTTCTGCGGCTGTATCAGTGTGTTACCTTTGCATCATGCAGCTGGCTCTCCAGGCTGCTGACCTCTTTCGAGAGCCGAAGTGCTTTGGTGTCCGAGGAAGACAAATTGCCAGAGATAGCCTCAATCTCACACTGAAAACAGAATGATGTGGCGGGGGGGCAAATTATTCAGAACAAATAGAAAAGGACAGAGCCATAATTTGATTTTGTGAAGTTGAAAACATAAAACATAAAAACCTGAACGTAAATTAAAGTTCAACAGTGTGCCTGTATCCATTCGCACCTGCAGCTTGTGCACTCGCTCCTCCCTCTCCTCCCTCTCTCTGTCAGCCTGAGTCAGCCGGGCGCCGAGCTCCTGCAGTTGACTCTCAGCCCTCTTGCGGCCTCTCTCGCTCTCCGTGCGGCCCGCTTGGAGGCTCTTAAGCTCGGAAGTTAAATTCTGCCTCTCTTCCTCCAGCACTGCCTTGGCCTTCTCCAGGGACTGTCGTGCCTAAAAAGGGAGCACAGATGACACGCGGTGAGTGACGGTTTTAACACGAGCAGGTGTTTTTGAATGTGAGTGTGTTCCTCTTACTCTCTTGCTGTTGTCCAGCTGTTCCTGAAGACTGTCTATGGCGCTGCTGTGTTTGACTCGGAGTTCTGACAGCTGGGCCTCGTGGCGGCGAGTCTCCTCTTCAACGCACCGCTGGAGATCATTTAACTCCGCCTCTCGACGAGACCTGCGCAGACAGAAGGAAGACAGGGGGTCAAAGGGATGTTGAAATTTTCAGTATTCATTTTCTTGACTTTCCCTACTATTTTACTTTTTTCAGTCCTGGCCTGACATCAGAAACATAAAAAAAGACTTTATCAATCCCATAGCTTCATTACTGTTATTGTCATTTACCGTAGCTCCTGCTGGGCAGCCGTGGTGTCCAGAGTGTCCTCCAGCTCAGTCCTCAGCGCCTCCAGCTCCTCCCCCAGGTCTCGTCTCTGTTTCTCTGCCCTTTCCCTCATCCCTCGTTCATTCTCCACTTCCTCCTTCAGCTCAGACACCTGGGACATGGCCTCCCTCAAAGACCTCTGAGCTTCTGCACGCCGTGCTCCTTCTTCCTCCAACCTGACAGAAACAGAGAAAGATGGATTGGAGGAGGAGCATAATGTGACAAATCTATAACAGGACTTTACAATACTGTGAGCGTTATACGTCGTCCTCTTTCTCACCGGCCCTGCAGGGTGGTGATTTCCTTCTCTTTCTGAGCCAGACTGCCCCTCAGCTCGGCGGACAGCATGCCCAGGTCTGACAGCTGCTCCTGGGCCTCCACCGACTCGTTCTCCATCCTCCTCCTCCACTTCTCCTGCTCCAGGCGGCCCTGCTCCTCCCGCTTCAGGCGCTCTGTGCACGATGATAGAAGTGAAATATTACAGATCTTTCTCAGCATATCACCAGTAAACACAGCAAGGCAAATCAAAAGGATGCATCACTACATAGAAAATACAGTTACTTTCCACTTGTATGTTTCCTGTGGAACAATATTAGGACAGTTACCTTCTAGATCAGCGATGACAGCCTCCTGTTTGTTCTTCAGTTTGTTCAGACTTTTGGTTTTCTCCTCTTCCTCAGTGAGCTGATCAGTCACCTCACTCAGACGCTCCTCTAACTGTTTCTTCTCCTGCTCAGAGAAAAACGACGACAGTGTTGGATCATGAAACAATTGTAAAAACATGTATGTAGTGACAGTAAAACAGAAAAGTTGACCAAGCAGATAAAATATAGGAGGGTTTGTCTGACATTGATAAACTATAAATGTGATCTCCACCTTGCTGAGTCGGTCTCTCTGCTCCACTGCATTCATCAGGTCGGTTTCCAGACTCTTCACTTTGGTCTCCAATGTGACCTTCTCCAGCAGGAGGCGCTGTCGGGCACTTTCCTCCTCCTCTAACTGCTCCTCCAGGTCCTGATGAGGAAACGTGATGTAAGTCACATGCAGGGGAGGGAACGCCAGTTCAGTTTTCAGTTTTTATCTATCTCACAGATTTTCTTTTATGTTTTTCTGAATATTATTTTCTGTTTACAAACTGTATTTCTGGGAAATTCACTGCTTTCACTTTCTTTACTCACCTGTATATTCTGCTGCATCCTCTTCTTCTCATTGGTCAACTGCACACCTCTTTCCTCCTCTTCCTCCAATCGACTCTCCAGCTCACCAAGAACTTCCTCCAGCTCCTGTTTCCGATTGGCCAACCTGGCCCTCATCTCCTCTGCCTCCGCAAACAGCTCCGCCTCCGCCTGCAGCTGGTCAGCCAGCACTGCCTTCTCCTCCTGAAGCTAGTATGTGGCAAAGGGAGGAGGGGAGGAAAAGGAGTGAGGCATTTAATCATAGCAGTGGGGTCAACAGTCAATGGAAGAAAATGGTGGTTTGTATACCTGAGCATGTTTCCTGTCCAGCTCTGTGTACTCCTGCTCCACTCGGTTGAGATTGTCCTTGGCCTTCTGGAGCTGGACTTCTCTGGCCTGGATCTCCTCGTCTTGCCGGGTGACCTGCAGCAGGGGCTTCACCTGGTTGGTACAAGAGAAGGGACAGAAATAAAAGTGAAGGACATTCCCATTCTTGCAACTGGTAAGATCTTATTTCCTGCACTGGGTGGATTTTATTTCTATGTTTCTTGTCAAGGACAGCACAAGTGTTGAAATAATGTAGGACTGCTTTAGAAGTTCAACTAAAAGAAAGTCACGTGCAGTGTTTATTGTATATTTCAGGTCTATGTTATGTCGTGTATTGTGCTCAGTACCTTGGTGAACAGCCGCCACCACTGCCAGTTCCTGAGTTTGAGGTAAGCGGCGCAGTTCCTCTGCATCACCCTCAGAGCACTCAGCTGCTGCTGCTTTTTCAAAAAGGCTCTGAAAGACAAATCAACAAACATCCACATCTGTATGCAGGTGGAACTATTCAAAGTTATTCAAAGTAAATAGATTGCAGCATTTGAGTGTTTTCATTCTCTTGTTTATGTCATTTACTTTAGCTTACCTTTGTACATACAATGTGCTTAACAAATAAACTTGCCCTGCTCTTGTTATTACAGATTAATAAAATATTACTTTTTTCTCTAAATAGTAAGCCATTGTAAAAATAAGGCTTTATTATTTGTGTAAGGTGTGCCAAATACCTGTCAGTGTTGTCACCATCTCTGAGTTACTGATAGGGGCTGACAAAAGATTAAATATTAATGCTCCTTTAAGAGCGAAATAGAAAACTGCCTCCTAAACAGCAGGAAGTGAATGCTCCTCCCAGAGACACACCACCAGTGTTAGATGTATGTCGCTTTACAGCTGTTTCAATTCATTGCCTTGAGTTAAATCAAGTTTACGTATAACAAAGAAGGAAAACAATTCAGTACAGTCAAAAATATCAAATTAATGTAAATAGACTCATGTAGCTTTACAAACTAAATGCACATGTATCTATAATATCTCCTGTTTGTTTTTCAGGGAAAAGTCTTACTTGCGTGCGAGGTAGCCTCTGGAGGCGCTCTGGAAGCGTATGATGGTGTCCGTGATCTTCAGGTCTCTTTCTTCTTCAAGGTGAGCCAGGACTCCCGCTCTGAAGAAGACTTTACTCTGACCCACCCTGAACAGGTTGTGGTCCAGTTCCAAGGCTTTAATCTGAACAAGGAAACAGTGTCCAGTTAACAGCTGGAGATCGACATCACACAGCATGTTGTATTTTCAAAGCTACTGGAAAGTGACTCACCATGAGTTCTGATGCCTGTTTGCCATCCATGAAGGTGCGAGGGATAGCATTGGGAGTCAGGATCTCGTATCTGCCAGACAAACAGGATTTTGTAAGCGTGTGTTTGAGTAAGAGACAAAAGAATGAGGAGGTGTAAAAACGGTCTTCAGCAGGTGCCAGAGAGGGTGCTTGATGAAGCATTTAGTGTGTGTGTGTGTGAGAGAGAGAGAGAGAGAGAGAGAGTGAAAAGGACAGATGGTTATGAAAGGTAGTTTCCTGGAGTCTGCTGTTCAGTCCTGTTCACACACACCTCTGCCTGAACTCCTGGAACGGGATGCGGTTAGGGAAGCCTTGTCTGCAGATACGGATCCCCTCCAGAACTCCATTACACCTCAGCTGGTCCAAAACCAAGTGAGGTGACAGCTTCCCGGCCTGAGAGAGACAGGAGGCAAGACGCAGGAAGGAAGGACAAGCACACAAGAGACATTAAATAAAGAAAGTAAACATTGATTAACAGGTTTCTTAAACTTTTTTGTTTGTTTTGAATGACCACTCCTCCCCCACTCATCCAGCCGACCCTTCATACCCTCTTCTCGTGGTTGGGGATGATGCAGCGCAGGAAGTTGGGGTTAGTGTTTCTCAGCGTGGCCATCAGCTTGGTGAGAGACTCCTTGTAAAGCTGACCGACAGTCCTGAACATTCCCTTCTTCGTTTTCAGGCCCGCCGCTCCGAACGTAACCGGACCGCTGTTCTCCCCCGTCGAGACCTGGTCCAGACCTACGATCCGGTCCACTAGGAATGAAACACAGATTAGTGAGTTTTAAGTTCTGTGGAGTGAGAGGAGGCTCTGCCAGACTTGCTTTAGCACAGTTAAGTCTGGGTGAGTTATGATTTCACACCTTGCTTTCACATCTGCTATCAAGCCTTTGGACGGATGATATCAGATGGATGACAATGGATTTGGAGCTCATTAGAGATGCAATCATTTAGTTTCACAGCCAATATTAGCAGTGTATATTTCTTCATATTGGCCAGTAAGATACGCACACACAGTCTTAGTAGAGTGCAGGTTTTCTTTTGACAGTTGTATAGCGAGACGTACTCTTGAAAGACTGTGATAAAATTACCAATCTCATAATAAGCCAATTATGTACAATAATAAGATTAATAAGACCAGTACTGAGGTTGCCGTTTAAAGTTTACTAAATGTCAGCAATGTATGGCGATATGTTGCATCTCTAGAGCTCATTCAGGATCACATTTCTGACACATTTTTGTAACTCTTATGTAATCCTGAATGTGTTTTGCGTGACCAATCGAGAGCATGCTGCTACCTTGACACTGTCTTATTGTACAAAAATCAAAGGTGAATGACTTCTTCTGTAGACGATAAAGCTACGTCACATGAGCACGGCACTGTCACTAAGAGAAAAAAACACTACAAGAGAAGCAAAGAGCGCTAATGGCACGGTGACAATGCAATGAAAGAGTTCACAGCTTAAGACACTACAGCACACACATCAGCTAAAAAGGAATCTAAAAAATGACACACACGCAAAAAAAAGGCACGCTGCAATCACAAACCGGGCGGACAGAAAACAAAGGAGTAATGTGAGCAGATGTGGGAGCGAGGAATGTGAACGCGACACGCAGAGGAGGAGAGAAACCTACTGTCGGAGCCATTAGCCTGCAGTGTGGCATAGGAGTCAAAGAAGTACACACGGGGAAGAGTTTGAATATCTGATGCAGGACGAAGGAAGGCACAGGGAGGAAAGAGGGAGCCCAAGTGAGCGCCACATGTGGAGAGGGCAGAGAAAAGAACAGAAGGAAGTGGGACAAGAGCAAGCAAACACAGGAGAGAACAAGAAGGACGAAGAGCAGAGAGATGAGCAGAGAGTGAGAGAATAGTTGCGTGATAGAGAGAGAGAAGGGAGAGAAATAGAGTAACGTTAGGACATTTAGCACCAGAAAGCATCATTATTTGTATTTGACAAGCTTAAAAAAAAAAACACGGGGCATGATTTCTTTTCAGTTAATAGTACATTAACCTTCTGTTTACATACTGAATTCATATGAAGGGTTTGGTATAGGAATGAGTACACCAGCCTCACCTTCCTTCCAAAGCTCTGAGACAAAGTGATCAGACGACTGGTGGAGAAGAGATGCTACATTGTCGTTCAGAGGATCCATGTTCTTCACTAACCAATCATCTGCCTTATAGTCCACCTGAGAGACATTAAGGAGGGCAGAGGACATCTTTTGACTCGGCTCCTTTCAGTGGAAAACACTGCGGACGAGGAAGATGTTGAAAAATGACGGGATACCTTGCCAGCGTAGTGAATGATGGAGAAGTCGGCTTCCCCGCGCGGCTGCTTCGATCGGAAGAACTTTGGGTGGCTGCCTTGCTCAGCGGACAGCTTCTCCACAAATGATCGATCTGTTGCCCGGGGGAACCAGCACTCTTCGTCCAGCAGGGCCAGGACACCGGGCGGGTGGGTCTAACAGAGACGGGAGGAGACAGTGTGAGTGAGATGTAGACTTCAGTCAGGAATACGTATGTTTGTATGCTTAAATTTTTTGTGATCAACTGAACTTGGTCACACTATAATCATGACACATTAGTTGGATGAAAAATAAATATGGACAGTGTGTTTCTGCGTTTGCATACCGGTCTTTCGATGAGGTCAATGCAGGGCTGCAAGTCCAGGCCGAAGTCGATGAAGTTCCACTCGATGCCCTCCCGCTGGTACTCTTCCTGCTCCAAGATGAACATGGTGTGGTTGAAGAGCTGCTGCAGCTTTTCGTTGGTGTAGTTGATGCACAGCTGCTCAAAGGAGTTGAGCTGCAGAGGAGAGATTTAGGAAAGCAAACAAAGAAGTAATGTTACCAACCCAGACGTACAGCCATTGCTCCCAAACACGCATGCAGGCTTGAATAACAGATCCCTGATCACAGATAACAATGGAGTTATTTCGAAGTCCACCTTTGTGCTAAATGTGTTAAATAAATGTCTGTAATTGTGTTAAATTTGGACAAATAAGCAAGCAAACCATCATCACATGAACAAACCTGGAAGATCTCAAATCCAGCGATATCAAGGATGCCTATGAAAGAGGCTCCCTGTCTCTGTCTGCGGTCCAGAGCTCTGTTGATCCTGTGGACCAGCCATCTGAACAGACGCTCATATGTGGCCTTCGCCAAAGCCTCCACAGCAAAGTCAGCCTGGAGGGTGACAGATACGCTGTTAGATACACTCCACAGGGACAAATGTCTGTTCATCTGTATGAGTGTGAAAGTCTTTGCACATAAAATCTTACTTGTTCTTTCGTCTGGGCCTTCTGCACGTACTCTCGACCCACTTTGATCCTGGGGGTGAGGATGGCCCGAGTGAACTCCAGCACGTTGATGCCCAGCAGGTGGCACAGTTTCTGAGCAGCTGTGTTGTCAGGCATTGAGGCCTGGTCCTGGTTCTTCTCTTTCATGAAGGAAATGTTCCCAAACTGGAGCACGGCAGAGATCACCTTAAGCATGGCTGAGGAGAGATGAGACGGGGAAGATGATTTATAGCAAGGATGAATTTGCTTAAAGCAAACTACATTTTCTTTTCCCTATCGCCCTCTTTCTTACATATTGACTCCTCTGGGGTGAAGCCCATTATAGCCATGGAGTCCATGGTCTGAGTGAAGTTCTCTGAATCGCTCTGACCAGGGACAGGGATGGAGCCTCCACTGAGAAAGCGGTACTCATCAGCAGTTCCTAAGAGCAGGTCAGCTGGAGATGGGAATATAAACAGTGAAACAGATTTACTCCAGGTCACTGATAAATCTGCTTTCACCAAGATAAGACAGAGTATGTTCCCTCGTATAGCAGTATTTCATTGTCATAGTTTGGTTCACCTCTCGTCTCCTCTGAAGTTCCACACAGCAACTGATAAAAGATGTGGAACGTCCTCTCATCTTTGGCCTGACGGGTGGCCCGGGACTTTTCAAGGAGGTCTGGATTTATATGGTCATGGACATGTGCAGCCGAAACAGTCCTGGTGTACTTCAAGCCATTTATTCATTTAAAATCAGAATATGTATCTATCTATATATATCTATCTATATATACACATATACAGATACACACACACACACACACACACACACACACACACAAATTTCAAAGATTTAAAAGGATACAGGTCTCAATGTTGGCACCGACAATGTATCCCGCCACATCAAAATTAATGCGGATGAATTTACCCTGAAGAAGAAGAAGAGAAACTTGGATTTATGTTGCTGTTCATTTCTATGATAATTGATCAAACTGATGTTACTGACAACATTGTGTGTTTGTGTAACGTGTCTGGTCCACTCTTACAAATCTGGAGGAGTTGTCGTTCTTGACAGTCTTTGCGTTGCCGAAGGCCTCCAGTATGGGGTTGGCCTGCAGCAGCTGTCTCTCCAGCTCGCCCTGAGACACACAGGAGACGTCAGATCAGCTTCACAGCAATAAAGAGAAGAGCCTCAACAAGACCTCCATAGGGCCTGACTACTAAAATGCACCATCTAATCCTGGTCTCTTCGGAGAAACTACTGATCTGTTATGTAAAACTAAAAAGTGACTCATCCTTGAAGAGCTGTGACACACAAATGGTGCATTTTAGGGCCCAAAATAGCACAAAAAACACAACACGTACCATTCCCAGACCCAGGAACAAATGATTCTCAACATCAATAAGAGGGCCCTCATTAGTTAAGCAATCAAATAATAAGGGCATCAATCATGTTTCACATTTAATTTATTAAAATGCAATCATCTACATTATTAAAAGGCAATCTCTAGAAACCAACTAACAAGAGTCAGTTGAGAACCACTGTTGGCGAGCAGCAAAGGCAGAGGGAGGGAAGCTGCAGGTTTAGGTGCTAACATCATAACACAAGCTACAAATTGGCTGATTCTAGCTAGCTGCAATGCATTACTGCAGTGCAGCAGCTGTTGATGCAGCATCAGCAGCAGCAGCCGGTGACGGGAAGTTACTGAAGCTACAGGAGGTAGTTACACTGTAAACACTGTCAGGGAAAGCCAGCCAGCCAACACCGAGGGCAGACACACACACACAGCGCAAGTGTTCAGCACTTTTTTATAGTGACAAAACACCGAGCATACAATGTGTATTATGCACACATTGAGGTAATATTATATTCAAGTGTGTAAACTTGCTACACATACATGGCCGGACGACACCACACACACTCCCACTCTGTGAATCTGCACTCATTCAACATACACACATACTGCAAAGTTTGCGTGATCCACCTCTACAGAAGAGGTGCCTCACACTTCTAAATGGGAGTAAAATCCTGCGGCATTTACCCTCAACTCACTGGGTATTACCAGACGAACAGAGTAAAAAGTTAAAGACAGATCGAGAGCCCCGGAAAGACAGGATTTACTCAGATAAAAGTGAAAAGCTCTACGGACAGAAGACATGATCCTCGTTTTGTATCAAGAGAATCATATGAGTTCTGGTAAATATTCTACATAGAAAGACTCAGTTCCACATAAATGAGACCCCAAAGGAATAAACCCCAAGTTGTCTGAATACTTTCATACTCACATATTGCATACTCTGAAGAATTGTGTGGGGTGAACAAATGAAGTTTTAGGAGGGAGGAGAATGGGTGGATGGGTGAACATATGGATGGGATAAACAAACAAACAAAAAAAGACAAATAAGACACCAATAACAACAACAAACAAAGGAATACAAACAAGCAAAATCAAACATACTGTACAAGGCTTGACTGTTATGAGGAGCCACTTCAGTACTGACAGTTAAAGGTTTAAGGTTACTCTGCTGGTTAGTCAGTAGAATTAAGGAGTTCATTAAGCGGGAAATAGGACGGAGCAAAAAGCGGAGGACAGGACAGCAGGAGAGAGTTGACTCACCCTGTTCACCAGAGTACTGCCTCGTGTTAGAGACCTAGAGCCATCCATCTGAGCATGCAGGAAAGAGAGGAGGACAATGCAGAGAGAAGAGAATGAGGGGAAACAAGTGCAGCGAGGAAGGAAGGTGAGGACGACTGCTGAGAAAATGTGGGAAAACAGGACTGATTAACAGAGAAAAGCCCAACCCGAGGCGAGGTAAGATAAAATCAATCGTACCCACAAGAAAGCCCACCGAATAATGATTAAAAATGGTGCATGTAAATCAATAAATAAAGAGGAAAGTACGCGATTGACATTCAGTAATTTGCAATCAGGTAAGGGAGGAAACACAGAGAGAAGCAGCTTTGAACTAACAGAATCACTCCTGAAAACGCTGCCAAAGTGTGTCACGCTAGGTTAAAGGAACAGTTGAACATTTTAGGAAATATGCTTATCCACTTTCTTTCAAAGACTTTGATGAGAAGGTTGATGATTCAAGATTCCTGAATGTTTAACTTTTCCTTTACAGAAATAACAGCTTTAATGTACAACACTCTGCTCGGATTCTAGATATATAGGTCAAAATACTGCAAAGTGGCTTAAAATATCAAGGGCATGAGTCATGGCAACATAAAAAACACAGCTACTAAGTTTGCAGTCAAATCTTGTTTGATACACTTCTGAAGAAATACTTCTTTAATTAGATGAATTAGGATGAATTTAAATAATTCAATGTTCTATTTCAACTGTCTCCTGAACATTGTGTTCTGTTTAGCACTGACTTAGCTTCCTCCAGCCTCATCCTACTTCCTATTTATTTTCTCTTTTATCTTTCCCTCATCACTCTTTCATCGATTGTTTCCTGACTCCATCCTTCCTGTTATTCCCATTCCCTTTCATCCTCAACTTTCCTAGAAGGCCTTTCTTCTCTTGGCATCTTTTTTCCAGCTGCTCTTTTATTCTTACTTCTGCAACGTGTCTACTGCAACATACCTGTACTGCTTCCTTGTTCCTACCCAGAGTGCCACCTTTATGGGAAGAGGCAACGTGAGCCAAATACTGGATGACTTTCTTAGTGTTCTCTGTTTTCCCGGCTCCAGACTCGCCTCTGTAACACACACACACAAAACCAAGTAAGGAACACGTCCAAAATAAATACCATTCTCTTTTCAAAAAGGTCCATCTTAAACACATATGGTCTCATTTATGAATGGTACATAAACGCATTTTAAAGAGACAGAGCGCACAGCAATAAGCGGGCAAACACACATTCATCACAGCAGTAATGGAGCCCATGCAGTGCATTCAAAGCCACAGGTCTAAACAGAAAGCAGGTGTGGAGGACTCAGGCTGCGCCACTATTGTTGCTTTTGGAGAAGGGTGAAGGAGAACGGAGTAAAAATAGCAGCCGTAAAAGATCTAAAAGAAGCAGACGTCTCGTCCCGAATACGCCGATTCAAGAAGAACCTAAAGAGGGATCCTTGACAATGACAGGAAGAGTCTGCAGGAAGACATGATGACAGGGATATGGATGACAGGCCCTCGGGCAAGCAGGTAGGCAGGCAAAACATGTGTGCAAACAGACAGGAGGATGGATTCACGTTACAGGCCTGACTTTCTGCTAAGATGTAAGATTTTCTGTCCCGTCCCCTAAAATTCATGTTTGAAATGATCCCGTAATGAACATCACTGAAACATCTATGTGTCCGACTTGCCTGCATTGCATAAAAAATTTATATCAGATGAGCTAAGAATATCAGCAACACATGATACACATGCAGGACAATTAGTCACTGAAATAAATTAAATACAGTAGAGGAGGCCAACAAGGCACAACTTTAATGTATTATTAGCTGCAAAGAGTCGACGTGAGAGTAGAGGGGAAGTTAGCAAAGGAGTGCCTATACTTTGATTTTTCCTTAATGTTCTCTCTCTGTTTATTCAGTTCTCACACCAAAACAATCTGTGCAACATGTGAATTAAAACGATCTAATGTGATTCACATTTTTTTAATATATTGGAACCCTAATTCACGTGCAAAAGTGTGATATACTATCTTTTTAATTTGGCTTTTGATTTAGAGTAATGTTATTGCTTTTGTTTCTTTTCTAAGTAGTTTTAATCATTGTTTTTTACCCGAATGCTATTCTCTGTGTTTATTTTATTCAATTTTATTCTTGCAAAGCTGTTTTTATTGTTGTTTATTATTTTTGCCTGTCAGCACTTGGGGTCAAAGTCTGTATGAAACGTGCTTTATAAATGGAGTTGAGTTGAGATGAGTTGATAGCTCACTAGGTACACACACACACACACAAGGCAAATGACAAAGCCTTCACACACAGACAGACTGGTGTTGCTGAAGTGGGTTACTCACGTGCAGAGGATTGACTGATCTTCTCTGTCTGAAAGGAAAAAAAAACAATGTGAGTGACAAATGAGTGATGAGACATGATGTCAAAACGCCATGACAATAAGTAAACAAGCAGATAGATAGACAGACAGACAAACACATGATAGACATAAAGAAAGATATTTACTTTGACAAACTTTAATTGCAGCCTCTTAAAGTGGCATCAGATTTAGATGTTTAAACATGTGGTTTACTGTAAAATCAACATCAAATAGCCACAAGGATTATAAGTCTGACTCTGCGCGTGTTGACACATGATTCCTTGAAACAACACACTGTACGGTGCTGCACAGGGGCGAGGAGGTCGTGTATGCCACGAGTCGGCTCACGTTACACCAGCCTCCACTGCAACTAACAGCGCGACGAGGCTCTCTGGAAACCTCCACAGGGAGTCACACACGTATTATACGTGTACAGATGGAGTCACATTTGCCCTCTGACTGTGCATGTCTGTCACTTTTTCACTAATTAGCACAGCAGAGAGCAGCAGGTCACCAGCTGAACTGGTCTCTCTGGGCTGCTAAACCGCACGACAACAGCAGTCAACGGGAGGACATTGTTCGCAACATCATTTGTGTTAGGCTCTAAAAAGGTTCCCACGCATTCAGTCTAGAAGAATTTATACTGGTCCTACAGGTTCAATGGCTGCAGTAACACACCTACAACCTACCCAGAGGGAAATGGGGATTGGGGGGGGTGACAATTACAGACACAGAGCCTCATCTGTCCCGTCGTGTTATCTCAGGAAGACACCCCGAGGCAGACACGTTGCTCAATCGGCCCTTAACTGCTTTCAAACGGTTCCTGGGAATTCTCTCTGTCTCGTTGCATGAGCTCAAGATGAAGGGAAGGGCGTTAAAAAAAATGTCTGTCACGCATTGTTGTCATGAGCATAATATGTGGTTTCTCTCATCACCAAAGCAAATACATAATATCATTGAATATACTTGTTACAAAGAGTGCCGCACCCTGAAAATCTCTCTTGCGAAAAATACCGTCTTGCCTATTTGTTTTCACTTTTAAGGCTTTTGATAAGGGCCGTGACTCAAGAAAATACCGCACCTTTAAATAGCGTTTGCAGCGTGGCTCAGTGAGCAAAGATCACAGATGAGATTCATTGCCACGTTCCTGGGCCAGCTGAGCTGATAGCAGATGTGCGGTCTTGCTGGAGTATCAGTGCTGATCAGGGGTCAGAGGTCAAAGATAGATTATAGTACCTTGTAGCATGCTCCGGTAGGCGGCTTCTGATATGGCGTAGATGTGCGGAGGCATCTCGTGGCGTTTTTTGCCCCGGTACATCTCCACGATGGACTCGGTGTAGATGGGCAGGTTCTTGTAAGGGTTCACCACTACGCAGAACAACCCTGAATATGTCTGCAGAAACACACAGAAGAGAGAGATTTCCATTAACTGCATCCTTATAGTAGTCTTTTACTTCGCAAACAAATAGGATTTCAGAATAAAATCATTTTGTTTTACTTCTGTTTTTGGATATCTACACTCACGAGCTAAGTGGTTTGTGCTGGATTCGAAGGGATTGTCAATAGTTGTAGGTGGCTTGACTTCTCTGATGCAGGAGTAGCATATTCTTATTTATCTACTGCTTCAGCTGAGAGTACAGCAAGGAAGTACAAGCTGTAATTTACTTGATTCAGTATCTAGAGTTCATTTGCACACGCACATAAAACTAATCACATCACAGCATTAGACACATGATCACAGTAAAAACTGTCAATAATCACCTAGACTCTGAATGACCTAACACGTGGAGCCCAGGTGTCTAAATGTGTAGATTTTTCTCCATTTATAAATGTATCAATTAATTCACAAAGGAACATGTTAGCTCAGCGATTATACACACCCAACATTAGCTTTCTAATAATGCTTTCTAACCGCTGTAAATATCACAAAAGATACACAAACCACTTCATCTTATCTCATACAGTAACACTCCCTGCAAAGCTATTCCAACAATCTAACCTTGCTCCTCTCTGACCATCCCTTAATCTTTCCTTCCATCCACTCAATCATTCATCCCATTAACATCCCACCTCATCTACATTTAATTAGCTTCATATTATTCTTCTTTAACTGCACATGCTATATGCGTCCTGTCAGTTCACTGGCTTACATCACTCTGACTTCTCTCCTACTCATATCTTCTCTGTGGGAGAAACTGGAGAGGCCTCCCACTGCCGCCACAGATACACGAACAACTTTGTAAACTGACTCCTCGCCTCTCTCACTGCCCCGTATCAGTTACACAGGAGATGCCAGAGGAGCAACCCGCTAATACATGGATGTACACAACATCACAGGTCGATTTGTTTTCACGCATGCATGTGAACATGTGCAGCGGTGTGAGGAGTTAGTTCATGATGTGAACGTGTTTGCCTTCTCGTGCGTTTGTGTTTGTGCACTCACGTAGATCAAACCAGAGTAGTATCTCTCCCTCAGGTTGTGCAGCACCGAGGCTTCGTTGAGGCAGGTGAGGTCGGCCATGTCCTCCACTTTGCTGAAGCGCGGGGGGTTCATCCGCTGCACCTCCTCCCTGGACAGAGTGATCCGCCGCTGGCTGTCTGTGAGCTCGACCTCCACCTCATCGCCGCGCTCTTCCCGAATGCTGGCCGACTGCACAGAGGGGTGAAAAGGTGAAAATTAATTGGCAGGCTTTAAACACAGTGAACGACACAGTGAACCTCAGGTGTAACATCTTTTGATGCACCAACAAAAAACTATTGTAAATAGGCATTAGTTCAAATGAAGCTATCTTTCAATATAAATAGACTTAAATTGCTGGTCTCAAGCAAGTTTCAAGATTTCTGAAAATGTTTCATTCTGCAAAGCAAATAACAGAAAGCAGGTTCAATTCAAACTAAACTTCTTTAGAAAATGATCTAAATTAATGAAGGATGAAAACCACTCTGGTTCAGTTTTTAAACACTACAGTGAATCAGCCGGCCTGCTTCAATTGACTGAAAATAAATTTGTGAAAATGTTTGGCAGAATCTCTGCCAGTGAGCTTTAGAGTAAGAGTCATTGTGTTTGACAGCTGACAGGAATAGATGGTGACAGAAAATGGAGGAGAGGAGCTCTCTTGTCATGTTGTTGGTCTTGCGCTTGCTGGACAGGAAACGATGACCTCTGCTCCCAACCGGGTCACAGGACTCTGCTCTGCTACTTGACATGCACCACACACAAAATATGTGCCCGTCTGCGCTTGTGCGTGTGGGTGTATATTAGTCACAGACTGAGCTCCATGCTCAGAATATAAAACTGGATGAAAGCGTGCGTGCCTCTCTGTGTGTTACGCTGTACGAATGTGTACACTCCGTATGAGTGTGTGTGTGTGTTTGTGCGACCGTGCCATCCTCAGATCATGAGTGTAAAATGAAGTCAGTGTCTCCACAACGGCCTCTTTAACATTAGGAGGCTGAACGAGAGTATTGTTCTATTCATAGAGCTCTCTGTGAAAGCAGTCCAGCAGAGAGAGGGGGACTCAGAGATAGGACATCAAATTCTTATGTCACATCCTACAAAATTCGCCAGTGAAACTTGAGCGTTATGCAAGTGACAAGGAAAAATGGAATAAATCAATATTATGACAAGAGCCTCATGATACTCATTAGGCCTCAGCATGTTGGAAGGCATCACAAGGCATATTATAGAGTCTAATGGGGCGAAAAGAAGGCAGGGGAAATAGGGCATCGTCATGGGGATGAACACCTCGTAAAATATGACAACATACACATACAAAGATGCACACACCCTATACTGCTTTGCCTCACCTCTTTTGACACACCTTCTGTCAAAGGCACTTACCTGGGGTTAATTATTTACCAGAAGATACTGAGATAATGTGAAACAAGAATTTAGCAAACAAGTTGTAAAAAAAAAAAATCAGCTCTAAAATTCAGCTTGTTTAACCTCTCCATGTCTCTCTTGTGATCTCATTTATTAATGTTGGTGCTTGTTGGAAACAAAAACCAAAAGTCATCATCCCTTTCTCTTAAGGGGTGGATGACTCCCGCTTACCTCAAAGCCGTGCTTCTCTGATGGCACCCACACCAGCCTCTTCGCTGCCCAGTCGGCCTGGCTGGCAGCGGAGAACACAGCATTGGAGGTGGGAGACCCGGGCCCTGTCCCCGCACCCGATGACAGGAAGCGGGTGACATCGTTGGCACCGCCCCCCGTTGGCCTGGACATGGTTCTACTGGCACTGCGTGAGGAAACAACGGGAGACACAATAAAAAGCGTGCCTCATCGAGCCATTTCTTTTTTTTTGGGGGGGGGGGTCTTGTGGAAGGCTTAAAACCGGAGCTGTGGATGATGTGACTGTCGGACAGTGACACTGATGTGTTTCTGTGTCAGGATGCACAGGCTCCACGGGCACACACCCACCCGCCCACCCACACATAAAAGAAGAGCAGGAGTAGCACGCAAGCAGCATGCAGGCTGTATTCAACTGAGATTGGGTCAGGGATGGCCTAATTGAACGACATGGCAAATGAAGGAGAAGATGGAAGGAAGAATGACAGAGAGATCGGTGCGTGTGTGTGTGTGGGGGGGGGGGGTTTGAATTGTGGAGGAACAGCGAGATACATCAATCGACTGAGTAAACTGACATGACAGCGAGGGGTGGGAGGGAGGGATTGCGAGGAGGGAGGACGGAGGATAGCAGTGAGGAAACGGGACCGGATCTATGGTTAACTGGAAGAAAACGAAGCATCCTTCCGCTACAGGCCACTGGACTCAGCCGAGATGAAACTCTACTGAGCCAAAATGTTGATTCGCCCCGGGACCGAGTATCCTGCGAAAGAGGAGGTGACAGTAGCTGGAAGCGGTTACTACTCCGAAACATGAAGGCTATTCTCCAGTCAGAGTGGCTGTAGTACTACGACAGGATGTTTCTAGATTCACTCTGACAACTAAGACATAACGTGACACCGTGAGAAAAGTTGCTTTGGTGGAGGAGACTCTAAAACTTTCCATCGAGGCTGGTAGGAAATGACAACGTTTCAGAAAGGCCGGGCTGCTGCTGTGTCCACCTCACACGGACCACTCAATCACAACTGCACGGCACACGCAGCATTAATACTGACTCAATATATCTGACAGAATTTTTTATCAGAAATGATTCCCTCAGCCGATTATGTCATTCTTAACACAAAAAGTAGAAAATGAAAACTAGTTCGAGCAATCTCAAATGTGGATATTTTGTTGTAGTAGTAGACATCTGTTGTAGTAATTAAAATATGTTTGGACTTTGAACACACAGTCAGACAAAGGAAGCTATTTCAAGAAATTTTTTTGGTCCCTTGGATGGATGTTTGTCGCTATTTACTAACTTTCAATGACCAAACAATAAATCAAGAAAATTATAGAAGTTCAATCACTAATAAAAATGTTACTAATCTCAGCCAAACATATAACAAACTGAACATTAGCACAAGGAAACACATTTTCATACAGCTCCCAGTCGAATTAATTGACAATTTATATTGTAGTTACATTTAAATATATGTATTTTGTATTCTGACATTGTCCTTTAGGAAACAGTGAGAAAGTTACTTATTCACTGATACATCTTGACAAATTCTTCCAGGAGACTTGAGAGGCAGCTCTCACAGATACGCTCATCTGGATCTGTGGAGTATCATGACCTGAATTTCATGTGGCAACCGGGAAGGACATACAGCTTGGAGATGAAGCACTTCAAGCAGTCCCACTGGATACATAAAGGACGCTTAAACGAATGCTGAGCTGATCAACATAATGTGAAACAGCTCATCATAATGATCAAAACGAGGCTTTATGGAGAAACGAGCTGACGCAAGGTCCTCTTGAGTAACCACAGGAGATGAGACACGCTCGAGTTTCAGTCAACTTTGATGAGACATGTAGGCTGCTGCGCTGGCCTGTGCGGTGTGAGTGTGTGTGTGAGAGAGAGTGTGTGTGTGTGTGTGTTAACTATTAGGCGTCTCCATGCCTCAGCAGGTATGTCATCTGGCCTGATTCCTGCCATGCATCTCAGTCTCATTTTTTTCCACTCTGTCTGTTCATGACAGGGCCCGGTCCCCAACCCTGCCTTAGCCATACCTGTTACTCCAATGCGACTCTGGGTGTGGAGTAAACACGCTGACAAAAGAGTCGCCACCACCCAGCCACTCAGTATGGAAAATATGTGATCCCTCAGTGGCACAAAACAGCTGTTAAAGGTCAGTATTACAACTATTTGTGTTATTGTCAACACATTAAAAAAAACACAGGCCGCAAAGTTTCTGATTTCTCTGGCTTGTCTGTTGCACTCATCCTCGAGTTCATCAGTTCCTACTGAAGACACAAATCTTTAAAACTGGTTAATCTTTAAAACTAAAGTGTGTTTTTTTCTGGCTTTTAGTTTTACTACAATGTAGGGCAATATATGTTCTGTTCATGTCAAATTGTAGTGAGAACAAATGACAAATCACGTGGGTTATGAAAATAACCTTCTGTCTCCATGTTCATAGTCAAGAATAGATGTTAAGGATGTTATAAGGATTGTTATGTAAGGATAACAATGGCAATCTTCATACAAAAGAGCTATATATCAAACTTTGGTTACCTAGGTTTTGGTCTTTTTATAGATCCTCTTACCAATAAAATAAAAATAGAATAATTCCTTTATTTTTAAAGTATGAATCTGCCCACAGACCTCAGACAGATCTGATCTACTGCAGTGAAGAGTTACACTTCCAGGATGTGGATGGACATCTATTGATTATCGATTATAGTAAAAAGGTCATCGTAGCTCATCTGTTACGACTCTCGTCTCTCTGTCCAGTGAACACAAATGATCCTCTCAACTCGGCATTATTCCAAAAATCAGCCCTCACAGCCATCACAGAGGAGGAGCGTGCATGCCAACGCTTACTGTATAGCTGCAGTGTAGGATGCTGCCCAGTCCCATGATGCTAATGAGAGCAAACACACACACACACACACACCCATACAAACACATATCTACACACAGACCTCACAGGTTGTCGCAGTACAGCCTGGCCTCACTAGCAAACTAGTCCTGCAGCAGCTGGAGTTGCCAAAACCTGCCTGTTCTCCTCCATGGCAACACCCTGAAACACTGACAGACAATACCTTCAGCTGAGGTCACTCACTGCGGGGGGCCTCGTGGTCTATCTGAGTGTGTGTGTGTGTGTGTGTGTGTGTGTGTGTGTGTGATGGGTGTGTGGGTGCCTGCGCGTGATTGTGCGCGTGTTAAACGGGTGGGGGCAGCTGGAGACGCCTTTTTTTTCCTTTTCCTTTTTTTCCCTCCCATCTTCCACGCGAGGTGGGATTGCATCGGTGGTGATATTGTGGCATCTGCGCACTTCAGCGGACAGTGATGATGGTGATGATGAGGAAGAAGAGGAGGAGGAGGAGAGGTGACATTATAATGATGATGATGATGATGATGGTGGTGACCACAGTGCGGCTGCAGAACCCTACAACTGCTGCGACCCCTATAAATCACCTGCATTTTGGGGGGCTGTGGCTCCAACACACACACACACACACACACACACACACACACACACAAAAACCCCACAGACGAAGACAACCACACCTTCAACATCAGACATGAGCAGCCTTTCATTCACACGAGTGTGGCCGCATCCAGAGAAGAATACCTTGGCGTTATCGTTTATTTCACAATATCACACAAAGATCACAGAGGGCCTTATGTGGGTCAAAATAATAATAATGTGGCCGTTAAAGGGACGCAGTTTTCCTCGGGCAGACTTCGGGTCAGGTCGGAAAAAAAAACATCAAACCGGTGTGATCGTCTCGTCTCGTCCCCCCCAAAGTCTCATTTTTAAGCCACCGCTTTTAGACCAACCTAGCGAGGTTAGCCGCTGAAATATGACACGTTCAGGATATAACACCGGCTATTTACGAGTTGGATTAGAGGAAAGGTAATTAAATGTCTCACCTTCAGGTTCCGCTCTGAGTCGTGGTTAAGGCTGCGGTGCTCGGACCGGGGTGAGGCTGTTTCTTCGGGTATTTTCCTGCCTGAGAGGTGTGCTGCCTACCGCATATGCGGCTTTTCTCATCGCACCGCTCTCTCGCTGGAGCCGCACTCGCACACTTCGGCGAGAATAAGACGGAGAGCAGTGAGGGCACGGCGGCGGCTTCAGCACGGGGAAGCTTCTTCCTACCGGCGGACCAATCAGACGCGAGAAGACGGCCCTTGGTCGGAAATGTGTCCAATCAAAAGCTACAACCGAGTGGAAGCCCCGCCTCATGAAAGCAACGGGAACTTTCCGCCCCAAAGCTGGCGTCAAACGGCCGCGGTGACCAATAGCGTCAACGGCTGCACAAGAGGCTCGGTCGTTAGCCAATGGTAACATTCAGGAGGCGGGGCTAAGTGCAAGTGACGTGTCTAGCAGCCAATGGGGGCGCTGCAGCAGGTGCCTGTGCGGCGCCCTCGCGTTAAAGCAGGGAGATTTGCGCGCCCTTTGTTTACCACTCAGTGGCGGCGGCCGGCTGCAGACGCAGATCTGGAATCAGGTTTGTTTGAGTCCCCGTCTGAAAACTGCAGCAGGTTTGCTTGGAAAGATCTGACTTCGGGCGCGTGATTCAGATCATCCCAGAAAATCCCACTGAACCCGGCAACTAAAGGCACCGAGGTCCTGGGGTTGTCGGTAAATATTTACTCAGGAGTCACAGCTACATCTTCTGATGTTTGTGTAACCTATATGATATGTCATATAGAAAGAAACAGACCCAATGTGCAAAACAGAAAGAACTATAATATGGTAAAAGTCGCTCTATTGATGAAGAACATGGGATTCAGTTGATTCAGTTGTTTTAATGATGTTTTGTGTAATTGTGGCCATCGTTATTTTAGTGGCTGTCTAAAAATAATATTTTAAATATTTTTAAATATACTCCGGCTTCCTCCCACCATCCAAAGACATGCATTAGGTGAATTGGCGACTCTAAATTGTCCGTAGTGTGTGAAT
>JBAJHX010000036.1:12190478-12209166 GCA_037176925.1 Amniataba percoides | reverse complement strand
CCTTCGCCCTAAGACAGCTGGGATAGGCTCCAGCACCCCCGTGACCCTGAGTGCAGGATGAAGCGGGTTAGAAAATGAATGGATGGATGGATGTTTAAATATACTTTAACAGATTTAGTAGTTATGACAGTGGCAAACAGCAGGATCAAGCCTAACAAAGAAATATTTGTATTTTTTAGGAATACTCATATTCCCAGAGAACCTTGCTGCTATTTCTCATCTCCACTGTGTTTTTTAAACAGTATACACGGTATAAAAGGTCATTGTTATTTTTTTACAAGGGTGTTTTATTCTGATTTATCAACAGTGAAAGTGTTTTGCAGAATCTCATTTTGGCAGCACAATACAAAACTTTCTCTTTACTCATTTAATTATTACAGTTTACAGTTCAGTCATGACAAGATATTTCTAGTTTTATTTTCAACATAAGTTTTTTAACATTCCTCCACTTGTTCTTGTGAAAATAAAAGCATAAATCATTAAGCTTAGGTCCACACTGTACTCTATGACAGTGAAAAGGAGGCTTGTCGTGGAAGCTGCAATGAAAACAAATAAAGAAGCAACCAATAATTGCAATTCAATCCCCATATTTTATTTGCTCTACAACACAGTTCAGTTTCTTTTGGAAGTGCTGTGTGCCTGAGGCATCTCTGAAATTACATTTCAATGTTGGAGCACAGAGGTTTCCTTTTCTCTTGAGAAAAATAACCTAGGAAAGAAAGCTACAGCTTTTATTGGTTTCATCTCCCTAATTTATTAAAAATGTATGTAATACAACAGTATGCTATGTATTTTACACTATGTATATTATAAATACCTATGACTCACAAAATGTAGTTTGTGTGCTGTGAGTTGTGAATCTTACGCAACCAGTGAAATTCTTTGTGGGTTGTTTAAAAAGCGCTATCGTTGTTAAAGTGATGGTGCCGTAAGTTCAAGTTACATTTCATGGAAGTGGAGGCAGGGTGAATGACACGACCTACCATGCAGCCTATAAATAGAACATGGTAAGCATAAAGGAGAAGTGCAAAGGAGGACACAAACATAGAACAGCATTAACACTAATCGAGACAGATAATATGTTGTCAATACCTCGACCTCCGCCCTGAGGTAAGCATAAAAAAAATCTTTCAATAACTGAAGTGAAACACTGCGACTGGTGCATTGAGGTTAACATTGTGCTGGTCCAGCAACACTAGTGTGCTGTTGTAGAGCTTCATAAGTGATATTAATCTTCATATATTACTTCTGTGCAAAGTACAAAGAACGAGTTCCCGGGATGTGCGTGAGACAGGCTGATTATTATTGGTCAATACACCTGATACTGGGTTACATTTCCTTTTGCCAGCACGTTCTGCAGCCAAACACTTAAATCGTCAGGTGGCATAAATCACTGCAAATTATTACAGGATCTAAAATGAACAAAAACATACTGAGTGCCTTGTAATGTAACCACAAAATGCAGCTATTACACTGCCTACAATACAATGCAGCTAAAAGCATCTCCATGTTATCAGTGCACGTTCATTTTGAGACTACTCATTTGCTGAGCAGATTCACAGTAATTTCATTTGCATAGACATTTTTGTGTGCTTAGAACAACATACGGCAAATGTTAAAGTGATTGACGAAAAACACTCTTGCATGAGTAGCATTATGCAAATACATAGAATAAAAATAAGCTTTAAGTACATTTTAAACATGAAATTAACCGCTGCAGATGAAGGGACAGTTGCAAAATCTCTGGTTTGTTATGAAGGCACCACTTACTACACTGTTCTCGCAACCACTGAGTAACACATTACAATTAGAGTCAGATGTCATGAGATTTTATGTGCACAATAATGAATCACTCTCTATAAATGTGGTGTGGTTTCCATTTCAATCCTCATCCACTCGTGCAGATGTGGTACATTTGTATTGTTCTTAGAGATGCAGACAAAGCAAGCCATGCTAGTTATGGTCTAATGATGCTGAGGGTGCCTGTAGGCCTCCAGTGCATTTACTAAGTCAATGAGAGCAAACTCCTTTGCCTTGGATTCAGTCTGACTCACTGTGGGTCTTCCCAATGCAAAGTCACATAAAAGTCCAGACACAACAGAGATAGATTAGAGTTAGATTAAATAAGCAAATGTTACAATCAGTGAACTTTTTTTTTTTTTGCATGAGACATTGAAAAAGCCAAAAAACAAACACATACAGCACATAACATGGCAAAGAAACTGCTCAAAACCGCTGCTAGTTTTCAGCTGTTTCTCCATGTTACTATTGTTCTGCTTTGGCTCTACAAATACTCAACTACGTTCTCGACAGAACCTCAAAATATCACAAAGTGTGCACCGTCCATACTTACCATAAGAAAATAAAGCCTTAAAATGATAAATCAGCAACAGAGCAGAATACATTCCTGAGTTGTACCTCTGTGGGTACACAACCATTCAGTTCATACAGAAGCCACCTCAGATAGGTCAAAAGAGTCCAGCAGAGTATTTAACTGGATGTGCAGTTGCAGGTTAGGGCCACCAGGGGGTGCTGTTGTATATTCTGTCAGTCAAGCGTTTGAGCCAGATGAGAGTGTTGTGGTGGTGATGGGCCAGAATTGAGACTTAGCAGACAAGTTTTCAATGATCCAAAACGATTGCCAGGACCAATCACACAACTAGGTCAATGTGGAGACCCACCTCCCATAACCGACCAAACCCAGACCTCCCACTGTTTCTCTATCTGTCCATTTCCTTTCTTTTTTTCTGTACAATCTAACCTCTACAGTAGTACTTACCAAAATCTTAAACTTAAAAAATCTAATGGATGTCTTGACTTGCTCCTATTCTAACTTTCTTTCCCTTCTTATCACTGTAAACACTGTCACTTCCTGTCCTGGCACGCTGAAAAATCTGCTTATTTACTTTTAATCCTGTCTCTCTTGGTCTGCCCATTCCTACCTGTCCAACCCTAAACCTTCCAACTTCTTCCTGTCTTGTTTCCCATAAGGCCTCCTATCCCATAGGTTCAGTTGTAGTGGAGATGTTCTGCTAAGGATGGTCTTCGGGTGGTTGGAGAGGGACACTCTGGGTCTCGGTCAGGCTCTCCATCAGGGGAAATGAGTTGCAGAGCCACTTCGTTCTCATAGCAGAATGACGAGCGTGAGCTTTGAATGTACTTCTGCTCGGCCAGCTCTTTAGCGCTGCATGATGGTGTGTTCGGGATTTCATATGTCCGATTAAAGAACGAATAGTCCACCTGGAATAAGGGCAGAAGATGTTTCAATACACATTTTATTTGTATGGTAACAAGAAAAGACTCTATAGCCACACTAACAGCTCTGTGAGGCTGTACTGGATTACAGCTGTGCTATGAGCTAAATGCTAACGTCAGGATGTTGACACACTCACAATAACAACACTAACATTTTGATATTTAGCAGGTTAATGTTTGCCATGTTAACCATCTAAGTTTACAGCACTAAACACAAAGTACAACTGACTATAAAAGTATATATGAATAGATATATTCAAAACATATTTCAGTTGATGAAAGTCATTATGATAAATCTTGTAAACAATGGAGGACCCCCCACATTTCTCCCAAAAACAATGAAGTAACGTATACCATTTTAAACATATGATAAACGAAAGAATCCAAATACTTTGTGCACATCTCTATATACTTTATTTCTGACCTGGTAGCAGTCTTTCCTCTCGAAGAGCACTGGTTCAAATCGGTGTCCCCAGAGGATTTCTGAAGCCAGATAAGAGCTACGGCACTGCGTGGTCATGGCTGTGGCCTCCACCATGCCCTCAAGTATGACCACCACCTCCATCTCAGAGTCATTCTCCAGGGTCTTCTGGTCAATCTCAAAAAAGGGCGACTCGTCGTTGATCTCATGTACAATTGTCACTGGCGAGACCAAGAAGATGCGGTCTGTGCCAGTGTCAAAACCCACGTTGATGTCCGCATTGTCCAGTGGGAGGTACTCTCCCTCTGGTGTCACCCTTGACTGAAGGTGGGAATGGAGAGTAAAATAAAGTCACTATTTAGTACATAAAAGTTTCCACATTAGATGTTGTGATGTTGAAAAATTGATTTTACGTGTGGGAAAATATTAAATGGAGACTACAAATGATTTCCAATATGAAACAACAACAGCTAAAGGCAGGTGAGACATGATCAAATAAAATAAAACTAAAATGTCATTCTGGCTATATAATGCAACACCATGGTATATACATGTGGGGATTCATCTATTTGGAAATTAAATTTCTTGCCCTGACCCAAAAGCTTAGTATTCAGTTATTATAATGACTTCAATGTAACCGTTTAGTCATACCGTCTATGCATAGGCTTATCACTCACCCAGCCTTCACTATTGAACAATATCCAGCACAGAATTGTATTTCTTTGATCCTCGCAAACTTAATCCCATCTGTCCTGTCTGAACTTTGATATGGTCATGCTATTAAAAGAGATCAAATTGTCTATGCTGTAGCCTCAATGTTCTACAGATTTTGACCCCCCAGACAACTCTGGCAGCATACACACATCTACACACAGCATAGATGATGACAAAACATTCACCAAAACAGGGAACAGGTTTAAAACTACCTGCAAATGGCCAGACAGTAAGGCAAACATAAGCACACATATAGTACAATACTCTAACCCACATACTGTACACACAAGGGAAAATGAGATGACGAAGGACAATGGTTCTCAGTTAAAGAATTGTGGGCAAGTTAATCCATGGTAAATCTTCCTAACCCCTGAGGGAAAATAAAACAAGCTCTCATTAACTACGGTCCACAGAATACAGGCCAGATGGTCTCAGCGCTCTCTTTCTCTCTACTGCAACATTTTACTCTATCTCTCACAGCAACAACCTGTTTTTGGTGCATTCTTTTACTTTTCTCTTTCTGTTTTACCATCTGTTTACCAATTTATCTCTTTGACCGATTTCTCAAAGAGGGATAGGTTTCTTTTATCAGCGCTATAGTTTGACCTCTTTCTCTTTCACCCATCACCATCATCATCCCTCTCCCTCAACTTACCTTCAGTAGCTGTGCTCGAACATGTGCCTCTACTAGGTGGCTCTTGCGAAGGTTTCCGACCCTCCACATCATGCAGAGTTTTCCGTCCCTCAGCGCCACCACAGCTGTGTCAGAGAACACCAAAGTCTCGTTGCGCTTCTTGGGCTTGGCAATCTTTGCCATGACTGCCCCGATGATGAAGGCGTCAATTATGCAGCCCACAATGCACTGCAAAACGACCGCCACCACCGCCAGGGGACATTCTTCGGTCACGCTTCGGAATCCGTAACCGATAGATGTCTGCGTCTCCAAGGAGAAAAGAAAGGCCGCCATGAAGCTGTTCACCTGGAGGAAGCATGGCTCCTCAACCACTGCCTCTCTATCAGACTCTCCTCCAGACCCGCCCTCTCCTGATCCCGGAGAGGAACCTGAGCTGGGGGTAAGCCGAATGGAGAGGTCCCCGTGCGCGGAGGCAATGAGCCAAAAGGCAAATCCAAAGAGCAGCCAGGAGAGAAGGAAGGAGAGGGTGAAGATGACCAGCATCCAGCGCCAGCGGATGTCCACACAGGTGGTGAAGAGGTCGCTAAGGTAGCGCTGGCCCCTCTCGCTCATGTTGACGAAGGTGACGTTGCAGCGTCCGTCCTTGCCCACAAAGCGTTGTCGGGGCCGGCGGCTAGAGCGCCTGTTGCGCCGGCGGCTGGTAGTGGAGGGGGAAGAGAGTGACTCCTGGTCCGAGGATGAATGGCCTTTCCCTCTTCCTCCTACACCACTGCCTCTTCCACTCCTTAGCCCTGAGCACATTCCTCCTGCTCTCACCCCGCCTTCTCCTGCATCTCCCCCAACTGACTCTCCAATGGCGCTCTGCCTCCGTGCATTGTTGGTGTTACTCTGGAGAGGTAGAGTTTTGCCATTCAGGGCATGGGTTGGGGAGGGGCTGGTTGGGGTCCCTGACCCTGTTGGACTCCCCCCAGCCCTTGCCGTGTCTGCAGCACTCTGTGCCAGCCTCATGACCTCCTCCTCCTCCACTGGCCCATCCACCACAGCACTGAAGCGACGTTTCACACGTGCTGCACCCATCATGTAATAGTAAGTGTCCTCTCACGTGCGGAGAAGTTGACAGTATTCCTCAGTGTGCCTTGATTAGATTATTGATGCGTTAATTAACCACCTCGGTACAGTCAATTAAGTGTGTGGTGCAGATAACACAGTCCGTCTTTTAATCCCTCTTAATGAAGAGATAATTGCAGATCCATAGTGGCCGACAGGATAATTCCCTGTAAAGCCATTGATCAGTCACATGTTTACTTTCCAGAACTCGTAAAGTTGTTTCTCAGTACTAGCTTTACAATGATTTTCCCTCAGAAAACAATGGATGTCCTTGAAGTAGGTCCACAGGTGCATTCAACACGATGTCTTTAGATAATACTCACTGAAGTAAGTAAAGTGGGTTGAGCTAAAAAGAAGGACGTCAGCAGTAGCCAAAGGAGAATTCTATTTTGCTATTCTTTTGACAGGAAGTAGTGGGGCTGCATTGACATCAACAGACATCACAAAAAGCATGCAGGACTGGTGCTCTTCATTTCCATTACAAGGGAAGCACTGAGCAGGCAACAACTGATAAAAACTATAAACGGATAACGTAATGGACTGGGAGGATGGAGATGGGACCTTGTAAAGGACATACAGCACACTACAGGGTACCTTCCATAACACTGTGACAAGATGCACACAAGACGGACGAATCCAAATCAATTTCACATAGTACGATATGACAAAATCATCTAATACATGCAATCGAGAAGCAACAAAAAACAAAAAAACATGCTAATTCTTACGATGAAAGTCCTTTGCATTGTCAGCAACCCTTGGTATGGGCATGAGGAAACAAAGAATACAGTACTTTCAGTTCATCAAACCCCTACTAAATATTCATTATTCATAATTCAGTGCAATTATATCTTGGAGAAAGCACCGAATATTGTACACAATTTAATACATATATTCATAAAATGTTTCTGTTCCAGCAGACTTAAACTAAAGACTAAAGTTGTCCTCAGAAGTCACTTTTGCACTATAAGAGGGTCCCAACTGAAAGAACCATGTTTTGTTTGCCATTTCCTGTTTAATCATGTCACTGCTTTAACAATTTCACATTTTCTGTCTAGGAGCCTGCATATCTGTTTGATGGCCATTTTGAGTCTGGTGAAAAGTTGTTTTGTGTTTTGGTTGTTGCGTGGATAATATTGACCTGAACTACACGGCTGTTAGCAATCACCTGGAACAGTTAAACTCTCAGAGCAGACATACCTCATTACAGTTCAGCATTACGGCTGAGAAATCACCAATGCCTGACAAAAGATAAGGAGGAGGGAAGAAAAGAACAGAGATTACTTTGATCTATCTCTGACGTTAGTTGTGCCTTTAGTATGAAGTGGAAGATTTATGTGGAGGGAAAAGGTAATTACACAGGTCACCTTTTCTTAATTTTTCTGGAGGTCTGGCACCAAAGTTGATTCATCAGGTGAATGCCACAGAAGGGGAAGAGCTGAGGTGTTGAGAACTAAGTTGGCTGAGAGCAGGATTGGTGGATTCCAGGCTCTAACTCAGCATCTGTGTTTGTACCAGATTACAAAAGACTAAGATCTTGACATATGAAAATAATTTTTTAAAACTAGCAAAGGTTTAAATGAAGCGAAAGAGAAATGTACAAATATATCAGGCAAAAAAAGGGTATCCTTGTAGTTTCAGTATTTACCTTGCCCAACCAGAGAGACCAGACACCTCCATTACTAAATTCTGACATGCACAAAAGAGTATCCACATCCAGTCTCTGGATCAACAGACAAAATCAAACCCTCAACTGTAACCTTGCACTGTGGCAAGTACAAAAACTGAAAAACAACAGACAAGAGCTACTGCTATAACTGGACAGACACAGAAGATTTCATTCAACCAGTAACAGTAGGGTAGACAAAAGTCTACAACAAATGAAAATGAGGAAAGAGATCCCTCCTGAAGTGTGAGGTGACATAAGGGTTCATCTTTGCCTGTGTCTTGAGCTCCCCTTATGACACATGTTCAGTAAAGTACACTTTGGGGGAAGCTTCAGTTCTCTTAACTGAGAAGTTGATTAGTATCCCTTTGCTTCAGGGACCTTCTTGTTTAACACATGGCCAGCGCTAAAAAGAAATGGGAACAAACAAGATAATGTGCATTAAAGATAAGGTAGAAATTACACTTTGCTTGAATAGATTCTCTTGAAATTGTTCTGCATATTTACACTTCATATCATCTCAGATCTTACGAATGGTGTACATAATATTTAAATGGACGGTGATCAAAAACCTACCAAGGTTTTCCTACAGATAGGCTTGACTTGAAGAACCACACTCTGTAACACTAAAGGGAAAAGCTTCATCCAGATGTGGATTACTGGAGCCTGTGAAGAGACACAGAAAGTAAGAATGCAATTATTTTACACTTAAAATAAATGTATATATATATAAAATATCTCTGTGAATATAAGAATAAGGACATTCTGAAGTGCATGCACTGATGGACACATAGTGGTGAGTGAACCCATTCTGAAGATGCCTCCAATCGCGAAAAATGTCTGATCTGCAGAGTCTTCATTTTGGGTCAGGAAACTAAGTGGTACTTGGTGAGCAATCTTTGATAAATAAGCAACAGTGGATTAGAGCCAATAGACTGAATTGGAGGGGATTTTCTTGGTCAAAGGTTGAGACTAAGATTGTAGCTCAGATGAGGGACGAGGATAAACCTGGACCCTGGGTTGGTTACGGTCGAAGAGGTAGTGTGTCTTGCTGTGGAGATGGCGATATGCTGTGGATTACAGCTGTGCTCGTGATTCTGGTAATCTCACCGATGGTTTTTCTAATCCTCTGAGGATTTACGTAAGAGCCACGACTGCTATAGAAAATGGCAACAGTATCTGTACACACTTACAGGTATGCTATAATATTACACAGGATATGGGACAGTATGGGATTAAAGTAGTACGTGTCAGTGACTCCAACAAGTGTCACCCTCTGCAAATTACGCAGAGTTGTTTATATATGTATTTATATATGTACACACACACACACACACACACACACACACACACACACACACACACAGACACATATATATGGACATTTAAAGTCCTTGTGTAAAGTTTAAAACAGATTCTTTTAGGCTTGTGTTGCCAAACTTCAAGTTAATGGACAAATGTGTGAGGTGACAGTCCTGACCTTGAGGCCTCTGCTGTAGTTCCTGCCAACACTACCAAATGAATACGCTCTCAGGTTTGCTATCTCTGTGATTGGGTTGAGGTGTTGCCGGACAACTGACGACAGTAACTAGAGGAGGTGATGAGGCAAGTGTGTGTGTGTTTGTTTGCAAGTGTGTACAGGCAATGTGAGGTTGCACGTGTCTTTGTGTGGCCTAACCTTATCGCAGTGAGGTGGCAAATGTTTCAAATGACTTCTTACACAAGAACATTCATGAAAGGGTGTCTGAGAAAATTGTCCATGTGAAGTTGTTGCTTCACATTGTCAGGACACCAAGAACAGCTTCTGATATGCCGTCTAACTTTACAGGATATAGCCTGAAATGTTATAGAGCTACTGATGTTAGATTATATAGTGTATATTCATATTTAGTTCAGCAAGCTAAATACAAAGACTTCACCTATTTATTCATGTTATTTAGCCTATATTTGCTGTAATAGTGTATGTGTGTAGATATATGTATGTATGTATGTATATATCCATCCATTTTCTATATCTGCTTATCTTGACACACACACACACACACACACACACACACGCACACACATATATAACATGATTAGTACATTAATTTATTTCTATCAGTCTATTAACTGCTAAATAGAGAAAATTTATTGATAATTAATTGTTAGTTTTGGCTTTGAAACTATTCTTTAATACATTCTGTGGCTGCTAACTGGCTGCTAAAGAAGATACATAAACCTATTATCTACCTAATTAGAAAACAAGCTACCTATATCCTAACCTAAGATCCTATTTAAGCCATTTTTAAATGTACAATTTATGTGCTCCAGGATTATCTTTAGAAGTAACAACGAAACCATTTGAAAGAAATATTGTATGAATGATATTTATGGACAGCAAAAGAGGTAAACTACCCGACCTTTTAAGGTTTGAGTTTATTCTCTTAAAGTCTTACTTAAAGCCCGTAACGGACCAGAAAAGGATTGGGATATAGCTGAGATTAATGCTTGTGATCTTTTAAAAGCAATTATTTTGTATTTTATATCCCTAAAGTGCAAAATCATAATTAACTCTACTAATTTGCTACTAATAACCTAATCAAATTAAATGGAGTCATCAGCATAACATCTCATGCTGAGTAAGAAATTAATCTTGCATGAATGTTCAATCTTCTAGCAGCAGATAATGCTTTCATAGCTGTTTTCAAATATGAGTAAAGCACTGACTGGGCAGCCCTCACTTGCAAAAGGACAACAGCTGCTTAAAACAGGAAACACTGCTAAAATTCTTTGTTATTAAAGGCTTTTTGGCTGTTTTAAAATAACCAGTGGTGGATGTGCAAAACTAACCACACGGAGTTGAAGGGGGCTACACAGACAAAACTGTTCAAGCTATCTGTATTACAACTCTAGCTGGTCTGAATTAGCCATAATTACATTAACCCAAACACATCTATGGCAAAATATCTATCACGCTCCTTCACAACCACTTTCACCACCCCTCTTCTCTTGCTTCACTTGCATTTTATTGTGGGTGTCTCACAATGTGTTCTCTCTCTCTAGCACCTCCCCTGCCCTCTTTCCATCCAGATTATCTGACCATATTACGGTGTTATGTGGCCAGATTAGGTTTGCAGGGAATATGATTTCAGTGTCATTGAAAACGGCACTGAATAAACTATGCTCTTCATTTAGCCCCGTCACTCTTCTCGCCTCCTGTGTCACGTGTAATCTGTCCTATTTTTCGTTCTCAGGACAACAGTTTGAGTAAAAGAATGTTAACAAGATGTTCCTCTGCAACGTACTTCATGTATCATGTATGTGAGTTTAATCAACACTGTGCACACAATGTACAAAAGTGATCCTCTACATTGCAGTGCCACAATGCAAATACAGAGGCATCAATACCTGTTATTGATTTGGGGGGATTAGAAACCAGGGCACAGACTGGGTTTCTCTCTAACAGAGTTTATATCTTTCTACACCTCTTCAAGGTTTAACTATTCTATCAAATATCAAACCTCACTTTATAGGTGGATTTGAATGTCTATGTTTAATGTGCATAAAGGGCCAGCTGTAATAGCAACGCCTACAAATATCAAACAAATGCGCAATGACATTACATCGCTGCAGTGACTGTACAATGCTGCAGTGACCTTTTTAGTCTGATCAATACAGTTCTAGTGAAGTGTTAATCTGGTGGCATCATTCACATGTTGCTGCTGATAGCTGCAGAGCACCAAACAGTAATGGGTGTTGCGTCATGAAGAGCAAAATCCAACCGACTATAAGGCGATATTAGACATATGTATGTGACTCTGTAGCATTATAATTTAGTTAGTAAAGGATTAAATATATGCTGACATTTTTCTTACAGTGTTGCTTAAACCTTAAAACAGTGAATAATATAATAACTATAGTAGCGTTCAGCATGTTCTTACTCATTTAACTGAATAGACAGTTACATCTATGTATCACATTGTAGCCAGCCTCTGATTTTAGTTTAATGGAAATAAACTTTGGTTAAGGTAAATAACTTTATATTAATTTATTTTTTAAAGTTTGCTAATATTTGTCAAGATGAGATGGAAATGTATGTCATTTTGAACAGCATGCCCCTGAAAAATCTAATTTTGCGTGGTTAGGGTTGGTTAGTTGCTTGCCTAGTCAAATACTGTGATTTCTGAACTGGGCAAACATTTGAGATTTGCTGATAAACAACACACACACACAAGCAAGCAAACACACGCACACACAGACACACACACACACACTCTTATGAGAACATCTGATCATAAGCAAGTGTGGAGTCACTTTGGCACTGGGCCTTATTCCATCTAATTGAAAGTTTTCAGCCGCTATCTCTCCCTCAGCTGTGTGCAGTGATCGAGGTCATTGTGTGATGACGACCAAATGTTAATCTGGGGAGTCAAGATGGTGCAGGCTGCAGTGTAACTCCGCATGGCTCTTTTCTAATTAAGAAAATACTCAGAATACTGACAAGTACGTGATCAAGACTAATTAGACACACTTATTACTTTTTACAGCTCTCTCCTCACACCTCAGCTATTCCTTCAGAAATATTCACATTGATTTACTCCATCTCCTCTCAGTAAATAAGTACAACACCATTGTGGCTTTTTGTCTAATAGTCATCATACAGACACAACTTTCACTTTTTTAGAAAGTCAAATATTAGGCCTGATTACAGAGCTCAGCACCACTCTGACCTTGCATCAAAAACAAGCATACTGTTTTGTATCAAACTGAATTACAATAACTAGAGATTTCTATTTTTCAAGTAAGTCACTGTAAACTTTCCAGAAAAAAATCCAAAATTCATGGTGCCCCCTGCTACTGCGAGATCTCTCCACATTACTGCAGAGATCTTGGCTAATTTAACCCAATCTGCCGAAGACCAGCACAACCTAGTGATGCTATTAGCAGATATTTGCATTTGAAAAGCTGCACAAATAAGGCATGTACATTACAGGTGCGCTATTTTGTTACCACCACATACATTATCCATGAGAACAACAGTATCACAGTAACACCGTTCAGTCCACAAACAGGCACTAAACATGTCAAATTCCAAAATGTCAGTATTACTAAAATATTCTGCTAATTTATAACCTTTCAGGAGTTAGCTAGAGTGAGCTTCAGTAGTTTGATGAGATATCACCATTGTTACATTCTTTAACGCAAGCCTGTATACACATAATAATGTCAATGTCAAACAGTCACACGTCATTGGAAAATTCCAAATGCAGAAATCTGAGCATTAAAAATGCCAAAAGAAGGAAGACACAACCATTCTGCATATTAATTGCAATATTGGTGTAATGTTGGTCTGTATCAGTAAAGGATTTACCGTAATATAGTGCCTTATTATTTATCTCAACTTGTGGAAAATGAAAAATATACTTAGGTTAAAAAAAAATCAACGAAACTCCAAACGACATGAGGCTTGCCATGAGAAATACGAGGGCATTTACCGAGCAGGGAGGGTTTAGCAAAATAGGCTACTGAGTTGAACCATGGGAAGTGTTGGATACAGGGTCTTCAGATTTGAATTTTATCTGTCACTCCCATGTCCTCTGATGTTAAAAAAGTGTAATCCTAAATTATTGAACTGCCTTTTAGAATCATTAGTCATAAGGTTTAGTTGCTAACTACTTTGGATGTTGTGCAAAGGTCAAATGACTTATTTTGCATTATCGTTTCCATATCAACTTATCAAGATGAATAAAAACAGCCTGTTGAGTTGATTGAGGCTCAATTTATTATAGAGAAGGTACAAATAAATTATTTCACTGAGGAACCAGGGACACTTTTTAAAAGGGAATCTGCTGTTGTCATTTTATAATCCTGTACTTTGGTCTGACCTTCTTACCCCACGCGCCTCCCTGAAAAACCTTCAGCAACGTCTTGACGCTTGATTTATATTTGTTTTATCCGTCAGTGGTGCAACAGCTGGAATAAATGTTTGAAATCTGCCTTTCTATTTGTGTGTGCCACCAGAAACGGCAAAAGAGCATCCTATTGAAATGACTATTCATGTGTAATATACCTGTCTCTCAATTTTTTATCAGCTCTTCGGGTGCATTACATCATTTTAAAATCTATTTTAAAACACAGCTGTGTTTGCAAAGGCTGCAAATCAATCTGTGCGCTCCAGTCCCTTTTTTTCCCCTCCTGTGTCCTTAAACTGAGAAGCACCTCATTCAGCTACATATTGCTGGAGGATGCGTGGAAAACCCTGTTTCAGCAGCTGTGTTTTATATCAGTTCACAACTCACAAAAACAAAAAAGGATTAAAGTCTAAGTCGTCAGCGCACACCGAGCTCTCCTGTCTGTTCAGCACTGTGCCATCAGTGCTCTCTGTTCCCTCCCAACAGCAACATCTTTTGAGTTTCTCCTCCAGCCCAGCACACTTTCAAGTTAAAGTAAAATAAATGAAAACAAAAGCTGGCATTTTCAGAAAACATGAAGCAGAAACTCTCCCTCATTCACATGCTGAATAAGACCTGACAGAATCAATCCCTGAACTGAAGTCTCGTTTGGAGACAACAGAAACTCCACAAACCAACTTTTCACCCAAATTTTTCAAACTGCATCACCTCTGTCTGAGCTCCGCTGCTTTTCAGTCCCCCTTCAAGTTCACAGGCACGACCGCCACATGATAAAGGTGAAATACATTTTCAAAAAGTCATTCTCAAAAACAAATGTGGCGTTTTCACAACTTCCTGCGCAGTCAGATTGAGTCCGCACTCACCCGCACTTGACATTTTCCTCTCGTTCATACGACGTTTAACCGGAACCTCCGACTTTAATCGAATTTCACGGTCAGTCGCTAAAAACAAACAAACAAACAAAGGAACAAACAAACACCTCGGTCGGTGCGCGAGCTGCGCCGCTCTGACGTTGCTGTCATCTATCCGCGTGCCCTCAGGTGGTGGCTGAGCGCGCGCCCGTCGCGAGGCTGTCAGTCCCCAATCACAAACCACCACGTGCTCCCCGGTGCTGCCAGAGTGACCTTGTCGCGCCATCTATACTGATTCATCAATGCTAAACTACAGTTTATATGTGTAACACCGCGGATTATTGATTGGATTATCGCTTACTCATTCGGTTCATTAAAAAGAAAAAGAAAAAAAAAGATATATTTAGACGTCTCAGATTGTGATTTCTATTTATTTATTCATTTATTTTTTCTTTTACTTTATATATTCAAGGGGGAATAAAAAAATGTATATATAAGAACTTTCATTACCCTCTTATTTGTCTGAGCACTTTTAAATGTCAGGCTGCAGCTCAGACAGACCGAATTGTCATGTAAGATTACTGTAACACCAATGATTAAAAAATGCTGGATGTGACTGTTATAAATCCACAGATACAAATAGATATGATGTTGATTTTTATTACATATAAAAGTAATTTTATGAAGGTCTCTCTGTCCGTGTATGTGATTTTGTCTGAGAAAAAGATATTGTGGACCTCTCACAACAATGGTTTGACCAGATGATTCTTAATTGTAGTCATATAAATCAAGCTCATATTAGTTTGAATTTAAATCAGAATTTTAAGACAAGACAGAAAGAGAGAGAGAGACAAAGTGACCAGTGACTGCAGCCAGATTACTGAGTTACCGGTGTGTGTGTGTGTGTGTGTGTGTGGTAGAGACAGAGAGAGAGAGAGAGAGACAGCGTGTGTTTACTAATACTTAATCTGATTTAATCTCAGTCCAGGCACCAAGAAGTGACCTATGATGTCATGAGCTCTGTCATTCTATGGAAATAAGGACCAGATTGAAGACGGTCGAGGGCAAACAGCAAAGAAGCGACAATGCAGCAGCCACAACACTCAGCTGCATCCAACAACATAAACATGTAAGCAGTTGGACATCACAGCGCTGTGCATTTGTGTTAAACAAATAAAAAATCTGTGTGGTGGACAATCTTCAACTGTTGGTTTGCAAAATGTGATGATGCGGCAATATACTCAGTCAGCGTTACATAAATTACATATGAAACATGCCAAGTGTTTGTGTAAAAAACACTAATTGCAATTGACCCATGGAAAATAGTGTGGGAGGAGGGGGGAGAGGACAAGTGAGAGAGAGAGAGACAGGGGAGGGCATGATGACGTGACACTGTGTGAATGATCAGAAGCACACAAGAAAGAACACAAACAAGTTTTGCATTCAAGTACAATTTTGGAGGTAGTGGCCTTAACCGATTCCAATTTCTGCTACTTAATACTTTTACTACATCTCAAAAAGTAAAAGCTGTATTTTTCACTTCACTTCATCTGCCTGAAAGCTTTTGTTATTTTTTAAATGTCAGTTTCTCAGATCCCTTCTGCCCAGTGGTGAAAACCATCTCCAAATTTGGTGATTTTGAATGTTTTCGATAAACTGACAAATTGAGTGTTCCTTCATTTGTTAACAAATAAACTATTCACCCCTCCCACCACGAGTTAGCAGGAAAATGTATCATCAAAATGTAATGTATCATTACGGACTTACAGGACAGGGACACTGTAAATGTACAATCTTATAGACCATGATGCATTACTGCAGACTAAATTAGAAAGAATGAACACGTCTACAGCAGTAAAATGTAACCAACAGATTAATGCAGCAATTAATCCAAAAACAGTAAAACTCTGTGAGAAAGCATTTTTCTGCACAATGAGTACTTTAACTTGAATATTGCTGATAATACTTTCATTTAAGGATCTACTTATATGTAATGGAGTATTTTCAAAATGTGGTAGTACTTTTGCTTCAGTCAAAACTCTGAATACTACTTCAATCGTCTGTAGCTGGAAAAAGAGTCGACAAATTGTAACGAGCCAGAAAAGTATTTGAAAATCAGTTTAGAGGTGTTTCTCAGGGATTCACCTGATGAAAAGAGGGTTGGAAACCAGACTTTTTTTTAAACATGGCTCCTGTGGCTGCCTTATAGGCAAGGAGTTTGTGCTGGAAACTTTACTAGTGTATAAAACTAAGAAAGCAGAAAACATTTACATTTCAAAGTCCCTTGCAGAAATGCCAGGGGTCTTCTTGCCTAGTCTTTTCCATTTAAAATTCAAATAAACAGCAATGGCAGTCTGAATGGCTATTCATTTTCTGTCATCTCACTTCCATAATTTCTCTAATAAAAAGACAGAGAAATGTGTAAAAATGATTTATGGTAAACTGTGCTTATTGTGGCCGGACTTCCTTTGCGTCATGTAAATAATGTCTGGCTTGGTTTGATTGTGGTCAGTGGTATTCAGATCCTTCATTTAAATAAATACACCACACTGTTAAAAATCCATAACATGTATTGAAAATGTTACTTCAATAAAAGTAGTTACCCAGAGCCCGATGTAACACCTTCAAAGTCTGTTTTTATCCAACCAAAGTAAAAGTAGCAGATGTGAAGAAGAAACTAATCATGGCAGCTCTGTGTATTATTATTGTTGAGTAGTATAATTTATAAACCATATTACCTAAGCTTGTCATTTGTTTTGTGTGAAAAAATCTTAATTTATATAAATAATTTGTAAAAAACTTTATATCTAAAATGCAATTAACTGTAGCAGGAAAAGACAACACTACAACTTACAGTACTTGAGTAAATGTACTTAGTGACATTCCCCCACTGATTGTGGTAAACTGTTGCAGCCATTGTGGTCAAAAGTAAACAATGAAAAAGTACGTACATCTGGGACAAAACTTTCCTTTTTAACTTGTTTGAATAGAAATGAAGCACAAAAGCAGCAGCAGCACTCATCTCTAGCTGGTCAACAGTGACTCAATATTTCCACTATTTAGCTTCAATCGCTGGCCCCTCTCACACAGTGGTATTTACAATGAATCATTTAATGTACAACAGTCATTTGGAAACTTCATATGATGCTGACTTGACTTTGGCTTTCATAATTTAGGGGGAACATGTGCAGCAGGGTGGCAGAGTGAGGAGCGTGGATCATCCAGATTCGAGCCTGCATGTGTCTGCGCTGACGCATTGCATAATTAGTCCATTATTATTATTGGATGTGTACTTGGGGATGCAATGCTGATTCTGGGCCACCAGTGGGCAGATTGAAACTATTTTTGGCATCCACCAGTGAGCCTGCAGTTACAGACTAGTGTCTCAGTTAAAGAACCCTTCAGTCAAAACTGGTAATTAGTTAATCGGACTGGGCGGCTTCAGACTGACCAGGGGGGACACACCTGGTTTGTATGGGCCTAATTACAAGCTGAGAATTCAAATCAGCAGCTGTGCAGACACTAAACGGGTTCAACTTCACACCTTGGGGTGTTTTAGGATTGTAAAGATGCAAAACAGAGACAACAAGAAAGAAACAATACCTGCTCACATGTCTGGGGTTTATAGAAATTCCTTTAAAGTTAAAGGTTATTTGCAAACCTGGAGCATTTTACATGTTGAGTAGAAAGTGTAATGTAACATTTCAAGATTTATTTAATTATCAGTTCATCATGGATAGGACATTATGTCCGCTGGCTGGTTAGGTGCTTTCTGCTGCGATATCGCTCTATGTAGGCCTGTGAGAGGCTGATCTGATTTCTGCAGATGGAGCAGCACCGCTCAGGCTCTGTGTGCTGTAACAGGTTCCAGATTTTGTCATGGTCACACAAGGTCCAAATCTAATGCTCTGTGATTTCAGGGGTAAGCGCATATTGGTTCAATGTGCGGTGTTTGCCCTCTGCAGACTTAATTCAGGGGCCAGTGAAGAAGAAAGATCCCCCACACTGCAGAGAAAAAAGTAAACTAAAAGCTATGAAGTATACACAAATCCTCTCATGTGAGGAAACCTGCTGAATCAGCCTGAGGACAACAGGCAGCAACACCTCAAATGAGATCAGTTGTTATTTTCTAGGGCTGAGGATAAC
>JBAJHX010000036.1:12130185-12190378 GCA_037176925.1 Amniataba percoides | reverse complement strand
TGCTGAATCAGCCTGAGGACAACAGGCAGCAACACCTCAAATGAGATCAGTTGTTATTTTCTAGGGCTGAGGATAACAATTATTTTTTTAGTGATTCATTGGATTATTTTCTCTTTGAACTGGTTAATTGTTTGGTGCACTGGTGCATTCATCATAAGAGTTTATGACATTTAAAAATGTCCTACCTTGTCCAACAAACAGTCCAAAACCTCAAGGGAAACCTTGAAAGGTGGAAAGTAACTTTTTCCATGTAACAATAATTTCTACTTCTATTCCACTAGATTGACTTGACAGCTGTAGTTACTAGTTACTTTTCAGATTAAAATTTTACACAGAAAATCTGCATTGAGTTTCTTAAATTATATATAATTAAGTGCTGAAATAACAAATGGTAACATATAAAGTACAGTAGTTAAAATGACCTCCACCTAGATTAGCTGTAATACTAACAGCAATGTTATTTAAACATAACATAAGGTAACAGTAATTGATATTTTTTACTTTTGATACTTTTTTGTTGCTAATACTTTTATACTTTTACTTATTATATAACTTTTAATGAAAGACTGTAACTGAGTGTTTTTACAGAGTGATATTGCCACTTTTAGTAAAAATCTAAACACCTGCTGCATCACGGGGTTCTCTGTAAAAAAAAGGATTACCAGAGAACATTACCAGAGAACATTACGTTAAACACATACATTAAAGAGGCATTTTTGCTTTAAAAAATTAGACCTATCATTGTATTGAGTATCAAATTGGCACATTATTTAGCTGTCCGTCAACTGATTATTTCAGCACTACTATTTTATATCATTTAAATAACTTCTCAAAATCTGATTAAAAAGGCAAGTGGAGTCACATAAGTTATGTGTTACATGTACTTGTTACAAAAACAAGGTTTAGCAGGTATTAAGGAAACAGATGAAATCAGAGGCGTAACCATAAAGGCAGACAGGGAGGAGGCAGGACGGGTGGGAGGGTGATTCAATAACTCAGTGAATCAGTCCGGTCCAACAGCCATTTGTCAAACACAAGAAGATGTCCGCCCATTTAATCAAGACTACGATACTGAGGACGGTCAACCAACAGGCAATTTGTCAATTTGCTTAGAAATGGGTAAGCTAATTAATTAAATGAATGAAGGAAGCAAGGACGGCCAGTAAAAGGTTAGAGAGCTGATAATGTTTATGTGCCGGGCGTTTGTCATACTGTGACTGCCTACTGACTGGACATGTTACAGCCCCTTCATTTGTGTGTGCTACATAAATACATGAAGATATACAGAATAATACAGACTGTTTTGTCAGGGGAGCACGAGTGTGATCTCAAGCTCCATTTTGTTTTCACATGCTCAACCTCTTGTGAACTCCCAGTAGCACAAAGACACCTCAGGGCCCGTTTGGCCCCGGTAGTATCCTAACACTGGAGGTGGAGGAACCAAAGAATATGATGAGTGGTGGAGAACATTTCTGTGTGACGAGCACACAATTAGTGAAATTAAACACGTCAGTATACGAGGATAGACTCCCCTGTAATCCACTCACGCTCACAGTCCTGCTCTGTAACAGGTGTCCACTGTGACACTGCAGCAGATGGAGCAAAGCTGCCCTGGAGTTTTGTCTTTCCATTAATAAAACATTTATCAGCTGAGGGAATTTATTAAGGAAATGAATAAGATAAGTAAAGTAAATAATAAATAAATAATAAGTAAATAATTGAAGAAATGAACTGACAAGTAAAGTAATAGTTGAAGGCTTTTATGTGGTGAATACCAAACAAATAAATACGTGCTGCATGATAGGCCTGGTGATAAACAAATGTTTGCTAACAAAAGATAAGCTAAAGTTAATCACTTATTAAGAGTAAAGTGTACTGCATTCTACAAAGAAATATAAATGAATAGAGATTTTGTTGATGCAATTAAAAATACTAATAATCTTAAATTATATTGCAATACAGTTTATATTGAGAATCGTGAAAGATATATCTCCCTGCTCTTTATATGCAGCTAAATTCACCCAGTCCTCATTTTAAAAGCTCCATTAATAATAAACAGCACAGGAAAGTGAATGAGCATGAGGATGTGGTCTTCAGACTTTGTGTATTTGCATACTAAAGATTGATGCAAACTAATTAACAGGGAAAACACGTGCTCTGCAGGTCAAAGCACTGGAACAAAGCCCATAGCTCAGGTAAATGTAATTAGAAATTATATAATGTGTCTGCACAGGGTGAAATTGATGACTTCTGACAAAGACAAATAAACAGCACAGCACTCTCTCTTTCAGCCACCCACCCCTTCAAACGCACTCCCTTTTTCCATGTTTGCATGTAAAAGTTAAGCATTGTCTGTTTCCAAATGTCTGTCAGTTCATAATCTTTTCTTCTCCTTTTTTCCCCACTTCGATGTACATTTGAGTCCCAGAGAACACTTGATATCAACTCATTAAAACTTTTTTTTGCCTCCTTGGCACTCATGCTTTCCTCCTACATTTCCATCTAATAAGTTGTTATACCTGTGCGTCTCCTTGTATGAGGGAGCCTGGGCTTCTCAGGCCTTCACGGTCCTCTCCCCCCTCTCCTATTTTGGCATGCCTGTGCCAGGTATTTGTTCAAATTCCTCACACCCCGTGGGGATAGGTATGTCCCCCCCTTCCACCCGTCCCTCTCTCGTCTTTACTGCCTGTCTCTGTCTATCTTATGTACGCCAGCACATGTATGAAGCAGCCAACGTGGACTCCCCACCACCAACATGAGGCGTACAGCCTACACATTTTACTGGCTAGTCACAACTAAATCATTTCCAAGTTGTTCAGCCTCTTGAAGCTGGCAAACCACAGCTGTGGGTTATACAACAGCCTGGGCCAAAAACAACTTGGTGGATAACAGGCAACTGTAAGTTGCTTTTGATAACTGCTGAAAGACCCGTTTATTCTGTGATGTTGTCAAAGCTTAAAGTCAGGCCACTTATTAGATCTACCAGTTAAACTTTTCTCTGACATAGAAAAATGTTGATACAGGCAAGTATACTGGATAATTAATTTCCTCTATAATTTAAACACCAAATCATCATATAAATCCTATGTGGGGGTGTGAGGCGCCTCGTGTTTGAACGTGAGCCCGTGTGGTATTGACATTGGGTCAGAGTTGAAGTACATTAGTTATTGCAGTGCGTCATGAAATGACAGCAAATAGCAATGATATGCTTTGCTCCGAGTGTCTGTCTCTTCCCACCGAGAGTCTGAACTCAGCAGAGTCAGATTCAATCTTACTGGATGAACTGACCGTGCAGTTTTTTATTAATGCTTACATTTTTCAGGTATCAAGCAGAAAACCAGATCTGTTCACAAACAGAGGCGTGTCAAAGACAATTTGACATGGCTTTTGATTGACTCATCTCTGCTTCAGGGGATTAACCCTGTGACCTTTTGGTTACAGGGCAGGCTTCTTTGATCCAATATAAACTGTCCAGCTCGCTCTGTGTTTATGAAAAACTGAAGTTGTAAATTAAAGAAAAACACTCTAGATTCCAGAGAGGGAACCACAGATCACTTGTCATTCTTCTACTGACTTAACCTTTGTAACAACTCTAGATCCACCACCGCTGTAAGAGTCGAGGTAACATGTAACTCAACTGTTTTGTTTTGTTTTGTTTGTTTTATTGTTGTTTGGGCCTTCGTATGTGGACAATAAAGGCACTGTTTTGCTTAAAGGCTTAAATAGAGTTTAGTAATAAAAATAGGAAAAACATGAATATTTTAATTTAATCACATATTTATTAGTTTTTCTATCTTCTACATTCTACTACATTCTTCTGTTTTTTTTTATATATAATATGATAAGATATATTTCATTCAATTATTTGTTATTATTACCCTTACTATTATGCATTATTACTGAATAAACCCAGGTTTTATAGATTGATCAAAATAAAATGGTAGCTTTCAAAACTTATGCAGGGGCCATATCTGTCAGTTGTAAAGCACCGGGTGATTTGCCAGAAAATGATATTACAATACCATTTAAGGTCCGATTCTTGACTTTCATGGAAAGTCTTTGCAGTGGGTTCACTGTGAAATTTATGTCTCGCTCAAAAGTATTGAAACCATTAGAGAGTCATCAAAGAACAATTGTACTTTAAATCCCTTCAAACATGGCTATAAAATCTGTATTTGAAATTCTTATACCTTGACTCAGCAAAGCTGTGGGCAGGATTACTCAGAGTGCTTTCTCACCCATAAATTAAAACAACTGAAATGGGCCAACTATTATTACCAGAATGTGAATGTTTTTATGATTAAATGTGTTGGTGAAACAATTTCATTGCAGCACCAAGTATTTCAACCGCAAACCCCATCGAATATGTCAAAATACACTCTTCAGATGTCTTTCCTATTATTTGTACCTAAATTATTCATTGTTGGAGAGTAAAATATATGATTAGGATGGTCACTGTTATATATTTTGTCGCTCTTCTGTTTCAAATGAATAAAAAAGTGACCACCAAAACTTAATATCAATACTTAGTATTATGCAGGAAAAGCCCCATCCCACCTCCTTTACTCTCTCTCTCTCTCTCTCTCTCTCGCTCTCTCTCTCTCTCTCTCTCTCTCTCACTCTCTCTCTCACTCACACACACAGACACACACACACACTCCTCTCCCGTTGACTCAGACATACCAAACACTGACTGAGGAGTCAGAGCTGAGCAGGACACAGAGCAGCGATCAGATCACAAAGTTTGGAGGCAGACTGTCACATATATTCCTCCTGCTGAGGACAAATAATACCAATCTTGGACCTGAAGAATTAAAACAAATATTTCACAATGGGAAATGAGAGTTTTAAACAAACAAATCTATGGGATATTATTTTTACAGCACCTGGAAATAAACTGCTTTGAGGTAAGTTTGAGAAAAAAATCTGCAGAATTATTGCCTGATTCATATAAACACTGTGTGGATTATATATTGCCCGTTTGTCTTCAGCACTGATTAGGATCACACAAAACACAGGCCACTGTGTGATCCTGTAGGATTTTTTTTCTCTGGCAGTTTATATCTAATCATGAAACTAATATTCTCTTCAAAGTTTCTGGATTCAAAACATTTTTAATGGCCTACAATTGTTTTTTATTTCCATTTCTAACAGTGGGATCATCAAATATGAGCAAAGTCATGCTATTAGCCTACTAACAGAAAATCTTTTGGGTTGCACATTAGAAATACAGGTATTTGTATCAACTATTGCAGTTTAAATGCAATTTAAATAAAAATTTACATTTTTAACAATACAACACAGCTGTTATTTAAAAGAGAGCTGGTAACGTATGGAGGCGCGCTGCACCGCAGGGGTTTGGCTGCTCCTCCACTGCTCAACAGTAGCTCTTAACCCCGGTGAAGACCGGGTCACCATGTGTCATGGAGGCCGTTTCTGTCCGGCACCCTGCATCTGCTTTGATGTGGCTGAATAGATTACATTTCTCCACTAAATCTCTTCATCTCACAGCTGACAGAATAATATCACAATAGCCTATGTGCAATATGACAGACCTCTTAGTTTCTCTCTCAAACAGGCTACAATGTTAATATATCCTTCAAAATAAAAATGTATTAACTAAAGTCAAATAGTTGTCATCATTGCACTCTCCACCAGCTCGTAGACTGGCTCATGTCCAACCCAAACCCCAACATTAACAAAGAAATATAAACTAAATCTTGAGTATTCAGATCCTGTTTGCATGAAACAACTTCTAAGTCTGGTTAGCAGTCATACATTTTTTTTGTACCTCACTTAGCCTAATTGTTGCCCAACTGCTGACCTCAAGTGGGAGCAGGCTTTGGTGGTTTCTGTCTAGATTTACAGTCAGTCAGTTGGAGCCCTCCTACTTTGAAAATCCAATTATTTTACTAAAACCATGACAGCCTCATCTGGCTCCCTGTGAAACTATAAAAACTGTAAAGGCTGCGCCAACCAGAGCAGGCTTCTTCTAAAACATAAACCATCCTGGTTTCGCTGACATTTTCATTTCTACTACATGTTTTCATGAGTCTATTTACTTTATCTGGTGTCAGGATACACGCGTACATAAATCACTTTGAAGCACCCCCAGAGACCCAAATCAGTTTTAGCTTTGTTGTCCTCAACCTGCATGTGTCAAAGAAGTCATGTGTCAAATCTCCATAAACTCCACAGAATACAAGAAGGAAGATACTGATGGAAACTAAGAAATGATTTTGTTCTCTTCTCCACCTGTTTCTTCCACCCCACGTCCCTCCTCTCCATCCCTGCATCTTTCACTTTACTAATAGACAGATTTAACATTCACTGGCTTCATTCCTCTTAACTTCCAAAACTTTTTATAAATTCACATTATGGACGTCTCAGGCTCTCTCCCTCCACCTTCTCCATACACCTTCCCTATTATCCCTAATTTCTCTGTGCCCTCCTCCTCTCCCTCCATCTCTCCATCACCCAGCCTGGCATCCACAGCTCTCTTCTGCTCCCTCCTCTCCCTCCTCTCTTTGCTGGGCATCACAGGAAACGTCTACACTCTGGGCCTCCTTCTGAGGCGCAGCAGAAGTAGGAGAAGACGTGGAGCAGGACTGACCTGCTGCTTCATCAGAGTGCCTGTACCATCTTGCCTCGCCAACTCCTCCTCCCCCTCCTCCTCTCCCATCTCCGCTTCCTCCTCCTCCTCCTCTCTTCACCTCCAGGTGCTGAGCCTCGCTCTCGCTGATCTGCTCTACCTTTTCACCGCTCCCTTCATCGTGTATGACAGCCTGGCATCCGGGTGGGCCTTCGGGGAGCTGGGTTGTCGCCTCCTCCTGAGCCTTGACCTCCTCACCATGCACGCCTCCATCTTCACCCTCACTGCCATGAGCCTGGACCGCTACCGGGCTGTGGCCCACCCCCTGCACACCTCCTCCTCCAACTCCTCTGGCCTGCTGCGTGTGGGCCTCGCCTGGGGGCTGGCTGTGGCTCTGAGTCTCCCCATGATGATCACACTACACCTGGAGGACGGAGAGAACCAGGAGGGCCAGCTGTGTGTGCCGGCGTGGGACGAGCAGAGCTCCAAGGCCTATCTGAGCGTGCTCTTCTGCACCAGCATTCTTGGCCCTGGGTTGGCCATCGGTGCACTTTATGCTACACTAGGCCGCCTATACTGGGTGTCTCAGACCAAGCCGGCCTGGGCTAGTGGGAGCAGCACTGCTTGTCCCCCCAGAGCCCCCAAACCCAAAGTCCTACTCCTCATCCTTGGCATTGTCTTGGCCTTCTGGGCCTGCTTCCTTCCTTTCTGGATCTGGCAGCTGCTGCCTCTTTACCAGCCCGACATGCTGCGGACAGTACCAGTGGGGACGCAGGTGACAGTGAATCGCATTCTTACAGGGCTGACGTATGGAAACTCCTGTGTGAATCCATTTTTCTACACACTATTGACTGGAAAACGAAGACGCAACCGGCAGACGCTGACATCAGCAAATCAGCTCTGCCGTAAGAGCAGTCCGCTGCAGTAGTCTGTCTCTCTGACAGTAGAGACAATAATGTGAGTTTGTACATATATACTGTACATGAATGCCTTATGAGTTCCATAACAGGCACCAAAGATCATTGATTTGTCCTTAGCCTGCAAACTAAGGAAATAATACTAAGCAAATGAAAGCACTTTGTATTAATGACACAGTATTTCCTATTAGGAGACAATCAAAAAGACGATCTCTGTACTGTACTGATGTGTCACCTAATTAATGCTTTACCTGCAAACCATTTCCAAACCTTCGTGGTCATATTAAATAACGTGTCTTTAATTGCTGTGGTAACCAAGTTTACATATAAATATTTTGTTTTGAAATGTTTTATTAATGATATCAGATTTGAGGCTATGGTAAAGCTTTCTAACACAGGCGGTTACTACAGTAATTAATAAATACAGTCATTTGCCAAAATCAACAGATTTATTAAAATAGAGGAAGGTTTATTTAGTCAGAGCGTCTTTGTCCTCTGGTGTATGTGGCTCATGCACAAGCATTTCTAGTAAAAGCCTTGGTGCATTTTTGCTTGTTTTCAGAGGACTTTCAAAGAAAATGTTTGTTTTTGAACAACTGGTTGTAACTGGTCAGGACCTCATCGGGACATTTTTGTGAGACATTGTTTGTTGACTTAATGAATTATGTTTGAGCAGGTCAACAATCCTCTGTTTGCTTCACCTGAACCCTGACATGTCTACATCTGTTTCTTCATAATCGCAACCTGCATGTTGGGTTTTAAAATGTACTTGTTATTTGAAATCGTGCAATGCTTTGCATGGCCTCATCTTGTGTGGATTGTAACTGATGTTTATAATGCATAATATAGAGCCTTGAATAAAGAGTATGCTTTCTGTAATTCACTGTGTGACTGGATCTTTAACTATGGAAAAAGAAGAAAAAAGTGACCTCTGTAATACAGAAAATAACTAACTAAAGATTATAGGTTATGGTTTTCATAACACTAACAGATGAGCAACAAAAGCTGAGAAACAACAATGAAGAGAGACAGAAAGAGGCTGAAAAGCAGATGTAAAAGGCATCTTTTTTTTTTAAAGATAAAAGACTGTAAGTCAAAACTGTATTTGTTTAGTGGAGAAAAATCCTTGAGTTGCATTCATACTTTTGTTTGTGTGTCTGTGTCAGCATGTCAGCGACTCTACAAGGTCTTCCCCGTTCTTGTGTACACACTCGCTGGCTGGTGTCTCTGTGTCTCCCTGTAGCAACGGCTCATCTCCGTCTGATCGACTCAAAGGCTGCACTGTCCTGTATCGCAAAACCCTGCTGCTCTTTGACGCAGATGAGCAAATATTGTTGTTTGACAGAAATGAGTAAGGATGGGGATGATGGGACAAAAGAGGCGTCGAGGTATGAGCGTGGTACTTTGGTCAGAAACATGGTGTTCTCTTTTGCAGCTTGGGGGGTTGGGGAGGGGGAGTCTTGGAGACACAGGGGTTTAAGATGCGGAACACGTGGTTTTAGGTCTCTTGGAAGGTCTCCAAGTCTGGCAGGGGATTATTGTTATCAAAAGTATATATTCAGTATATATAATGATAGATATGAGTGTTATAGCAACACTGGCACAGGATAACTTATAATAGGTGTAATAGCTAATCACACAAATTCATTGTTTAAACAATTCTGTTTAAATCTATTTCAATTTAATTCTGATTACACAGAGGCTTCTTTTCTGAAGCTTCCAAAATATATCTGTACTGATGGATGTGAACTTACATTTACACGTAAATAAACAAACAAACCAATGAAAAACAATTAAAAAAACATGAACCTGGATTTGATAATTGTTCCATTAAACAATTTCTGTGGAGGCCGTTTTTCTTTAGATCTAAATTTAAAGAAAAATAAAGTTTGAAAAACAGAAAAAAGCTGACAACTGTATATCAAATAAATCAACTACTGCTCATTAAAATATATGAACTACTATTTAAGCAACAACAACATTTAAACATATACAATATTAAACAGCATTTTGGTCCTCTCAGGAAACCCATTCTGAATAATATTTTGGACCCCCTCAATAAAATTTTGACACAGTAAGGGAGTGAGTAAAGAAGTGAAACCAATTTTGTTTTAAGTGACATATCTCGGTAATGGTGTTTTTCTTTGCTCACCCAAATTATACAGAAGGACTTTTAAGCTCTGTTGAGTGTGGTTAACTATGTTTTGACTTCTGCGCGAACATAATCCTCATGTAATTAACTATTTGAGTGATTTCATGGTAAATGCAAAAAATGACACTCAAATTAGGAGAGGAAAGCAAGCTTAGATTTGGGTTTATTTATTTGCACATAAAGTGGACACTAACTCAGGTAAAGAAAACCCCAGGGGTTGCGGGAGAAGCCCTGAAGCCCCGTGGAGCTTTCCTGCATTGGTAATACCAACAGGTTGAAGAGACGCATACCGAAAGCATTTGTCAAGGGAGTGCGTGCGTTTCTCTACACTGTGATGCCATTATTTCTGAGGCTATGGGGCTCTTCTATGGCCTAGGCAGCCTACCATGTGTTTCCATTTACCTGGCCTGGCCACCTCTGAGCATAACGTTCCCACTGCAGTTATTATCCAGAGCCCATGTGCAGTCACACCACAGGGGGCGCTTCTGTTGTGAAGTTAATGCAATATCCATCCACCTTTCACAGACAACTGAGGCCCTCTCAGCACATTCGTCCATTTAAACGGAATTTCTTGCAGACAAAGAGCCAGCTCCATATACGTTTGAAATCGTAAGCGCCCGCAAGAGACCTGGTGATTTTTGGACCCCTGGGTCATACCAAAATGACAGAAGATGGAGGGTGTAGCTTGTGTAAAGATGAAACCTTTCCAAAAAAGACACTTGTACAGCAGTGTGGATATTAAAGTACAGAGAGCTTGTTGTTCAATTTTCTGAGTCTGCATAGTGTTCAGGTTTTGGGTGTCTGTGTTTTCTAAAACTCAATATATCAGATGATTAAGTCCTCCCTCAGGTCTGCGGGGATGACTGAGTGTTTGATAAACTTCAAATACATGGTGTTTGGTCAACCCAACCAAATGGATGGAAAATATTGTGTCAGTTGGCAGGCTGGCTGATCTATAAACTTTGTGTTGTTTGTTTTGGTGGTTGCCAGCACCGTTCGACTCGCTCCAATCATAACTTTTGTCCTGCAGAAGCTTTTGATTTCATCCTGAGATTGCAGGCAGTGTCCATTTTCTCTCTACTCTGAAAGCACGAGGACAAATGTTTTCACTTGGGAGAGTCACTCTGTCCTACCTGAGGATTTCATAAATCCAGCACATGTCCATTTCCTGGAATCACCAAGCATCTTTCCATCCCAGCACCCCCTTGCCCCGCCTGTCAGCCTCTCCTCTTGACCAGTGTTTGAGGCTGCTGCAGGTGCCCCTCCCCTGGGCAACCCGCTCAGGAAAGCACCCCGCTGTTTAGACGAGACGAGGCCACAGCCTGCGCCAAATTCACGCTGTGAAGTGTATAAGAGGCTCCCATTCTCTCCAGACATACACAAAAAAGATTCCCTTCACACTCCACCTCTGCCTCTGCCTGCCCTCCACTAAAATTCAATCTTCCCATCTGTTTTCCCTCTCTCAATCACTTTTTGTCCCCTTCACATTTTCCGCCACTTCTCCTTCCTCTGCACGGGCCCACCTTACATAACATTAATATTAACGTTTCGCCATGAATTTTTTTGCGTAACAAAACCTCTTGAGTCGTACTCAAATGTCCAAGAAATCACATTAACATCATCTTCACGAACTTCTAGTTTTCAACATCTGTAATGTCACCGAAGCCTAAATCAAACACATTTATTCAAGTTTTTTTACGATACCCGCACATGTCTTCAACTCAGTATTAAAAAAACTGTTTGTAATTGCTGGTTTGACAGCAAATACTGAAACCATGGCGCTCACAGTGTTTCTTTGTTCAACTCATGGCAACCCCACCATGAGGCGCCCTCCTCCCCGCCACGTCCCCTGACTTCACACCTCTGTGTCAGCCGCCAGGATCAGGCAAGACCCAGGCTTGCGTGTCTTGAAGGCCGGAGGTTACATCAACCGACATACGCATTACGGTTCACACTTGGGCTCTTACTAGGAAAGACAGTAAATATGGCACGTCTGTCCACCTTGCTCCCTCTCCCTGTGTTTCACCATTTCTCCATCCTCCCCCGCCTCCCCCTCCTTGCGGCACACTGCCCGTAAACAGTCATCCCTGTCAGCTCAGGCGTCAAAGCTCCTCTGACCTCTGGCCTTCTGACACTTCACTCATCTGAACCCCATGGTTTGTTCATTGCCGGGGGGGGGGGGGGATTATGGATTTCCATTACACCGTTCAGTGTAGGGACAGCCTGTGTAGACTATTATATATTAGAACAGAAATTATTAGTTTGCTTAATTGTTATTAGTTGACCAAAAGAAAATGTAACTCTTCCGTAACAATAATTTTTCAAGTAAAATCAACAAATAAGAAGAACTAACTGAAAAACTTGGGGTCATGACTGTAGGACAAACAAAGTGTGACATTTGAACACATAACCTTGGACATTAGGAAATGTTAATGGAGCTGTTTCACTATTTTTTTTTTAAACTTTTTTTTAATAAAGGAATAATCAAATAATGAAGAAACGAATCAAAGACTATGCATAGGATTAATGGTTGCAGCCCTGTTTTGTAAATAAAAATGAACAAACTTTTATCTGCATGCTTACTGTGCTAAAGGTGCATTTCAAACAACAACAACAACAAACAAGCAACTTCTGAAACTGAGCGATTTCGTACAGAAGTGACTGATTAAAAAGTTATGGCCTTAGGTAATAAACTGGATCGGTCAAACTGATAAAAAATAAATTCCACAAGCATCACTGTGACGTCCTTATCAGATTGAAGAGTGAACAGTGTGGTGTTCACGTAACAGTTAGAATTAGAGTGCCTCCTGCAGGTGAAAAATGAGAACAAATTCTTCATGTTTGACACTAAATCATCACTTACACTTATGTTCAGCAGATTCTAGTTCAGGCACAGTTGACATTGGTTTATTACTTCTATTTACATTAAATGCAATGTTTGCAATGCAATGCAATGCTCAACACAGCTGAACATGCTTTGTTCACCCAGTAAAGAGCAAATATCATTATGTTTGCATGTATTGAAAAGAAAAATGATTTAATTCAACTATGAATATGGAGCTATTTAAGTCCCAAGTCATTTACTTTGAATTGAGTTTAAGTGAATTCACCACAAGTTAGTAAGTGAGATATGTAAAATTACAAAAATAACGTTGAGTTTAATTCATTTGTTTCCTGAAAATGGTGCCACACTTGTTGTCAATCACATTTCTTAAGTGAAATACTTCAGTAAAACATCATAGCAAACAGTTGGTAATATTGCACAAAAGGCAGTTTAATTTTTGTACAAGGACTGAAAATAATCCATCACTTTAACTCCTGAATTAGAAAGCAAAGTAAAAATAAAACCACTCCTAATGGATGAGCATGAACAAAGCCAGTGTTGTGATTGAAAACCAACACCGAGCCTTTTAAAAAGAGCCTTTTCCTCTTATGCACACATGACAGACCTCGATCGTAATCAAACTCAAGAACGCAGAGTTTTGCAGACTGTTTTCAACACCCCATGACACAGAACAAAAGAAATTCAACTAGGGCTGCTGGTTGTTCAATCTATTGATCCATGTTGCCCCCACACGGCGTTCTCACCTTCCACAGTAACCTGCACCTCCTGTCCATGTCTCTGTGCTCCTGGGTGGTCAGTAACTGAACACCTGTACCTGCCGGAGAGACTCTGAGTAACCCAGTACGTCAGGCGTGATGCTGTGGTCTGTCTCTGCGCAGGATGCTGGATGTTTCTCATCCTCCAGCGGCAGCAGAGGCTTAAGGACCAAGCAGGGTCTTTAAACACCTTGTTCACAATGAACACTGAAAGCCTTCAGCTCTGACAACCTTTATCCAAGTTCACTTTAAAGGCTTAAGAGGGTTTTTACTTTGTAACTCTTACAAAGTCCCCAAACAACAATAACAGCTACATCAGCATATTTTAAACAGATTGAGTTCGTAGAAACATTGAATACACCATCCCCATTGGAAGTAGTCATTTTGGCCAATAAAATAATTTCTTTTTGACTTCATAGTTTGTAGCTACACTACTGAGCTAATTTCTCTATAAATAAATCTACCTCCTTGTTAGTTTATCTGATATTTGAAAAAGACACTGTGGGCTACTTATGATAGAGCAGATGTTGCCTATATTAAGTAGAATAGTAGTAGCAGACATAACAAGACATAATGCATTAAAAATATATTGTTTTTGTTTGTTTTTTATTTATATGTTATTCTCAGTTTTACATTTGATATTAACTTGTGCTGAAATCTTTCTTTATATTTTCTACTTACTGTGTTAAATTTCCATGTAAATTCAATTTATGTGGAAAAACTACTTGACTACTTTCTGATTTGGGGGCAATTGTCCGTATTTAAAAAGTGACTAAGAGGCCCGGCAAAGTTAAAGCACAAAGACAATCCTGCCTGATGTTTCCGAGGTTTTCTGAGGCCTGACTGTGTGTTTGCTGCCACTCACCTGCCCGCTGCCTGCTGGAGCTCTGCGCGGTGGATCAAGCCTCTCTCCTCCGCTGGAAACTGCGACGAAACTCCGCACAAACTCACGGATGTGGAACAGGTGAGACAGCGGCACCCACACCTGAACCTCTCTGGCGAACGATCACAAACATTTGCTGGTATCTGGCGTCCTCTTGCGGCGTTACAGTCAGAAAAAACAGACAACAGCGACCGGAGGCGGAAACTGAGAGCTACGAGAGGCTAAGAGGCTAGCAGCTAACACAGCCTGCTGTGCTGCAGCTGAAGCAGGGTGTCGCGTTTATTTTTGCACAAAGAGGGATATTTCTATTTGACAGGTTATTTATGTCATTTTGTGGAACCCAAAACGGCGGGTGAGTGTGTTTGAGCGGGTTGTTTTTATATTTTTCTGTGTTTTTTGACACGCCACACAGCTGCTTCTTGTTAGCCGGCTAGCTCGCTAACGTTAGCTGGTTTATGTAATCATGGCGGACTGTTGTCGGGCTGCACACACTGGCTGCTAGTTAGCCGGATGTTACATCTTTTACAACATATTTTAAAACAATTCATGCCTGCAGATGTGTGTACCTGAATGGTCACAATAAGACAAACTCGTCAGAGTGAAGACCAAAATAATCCAGAGTCTCATTTCCTCGGTTAGTCTCCAAAACATCAACAATAACAGTGTTGGATTCGCAGCAGCTGCTGTTCTGCAGATGTTTTTGAGGGTACATCAAAGCACTGCTCACTCCCACTTTCTTTTAAACAGCTGTTATTCTTATCATGTGTTCTTCTGCCCCCCCTGCAGCCGCCGCAGTAAATGGGACCAGCCCGGCCCCGGCCCCGGCGGGATGGGGGAGGCTGAGGCTGCACCCTCCGGGGCTCTGGATGCTGCAGCTGCTGTGGCTGCCAAGATTAATGCCATGTTAGTAGCCAAGGGTAAACTCAAACCCTCACAGATAGGCACTCCGGGACCGCCTGATAAGGTAATAAGACAGGTAATAAAACACTACAACACGCAGCTCATGTATGTGTCAAAGGTGGCTATTAAGTTGATTAGTCTTACATGTATGTAAGTAACAAGTATAAATATACGAGTTGAATGTACTTAATATACTTGCTTATACTTAAAAACATTTAAACAGCAACAAAAAAAAAAAGAACCCTAAATGAACACAATGTTAGCTATCGTCTCAAATCTCCGGCTGCAAAAGGCATGTGTGGGCAAATCCATTAAATGAACAACTGCATGGCAGTACTGGATTAACAGATTTGTTGCATCAGTGTGATGAAGCATAACAGCAAACACTGATATTACACATACAATGATAGAAAGATTTGATTAATATCTCATATAGAGAGTTTAACTTGTTTAAAATTCTACAAAGTCATTGTGATGAATACTACATTATTTTTTTATTATAGATGTCACAACATTTATGTAGAGAAAAGGCTAATGGGATGTTAAATAGAAATCAAGCTAACTGAACAATACTGATAATAGTTTTGGAGAAATCTGGCTAAATATGACTTTGCTTTTAGTCTGAATACAGCCATACTGTTGCAAGATTGCATCCAGGTTTTCTTCAAAATGCCTTTGGTTTAAATTATTAAATTATTCTGCAATGTTAAATACCTATTATTAGTCGTCTTACCCCAATTTAGTGACGCTGGCCTCAATTCATTTGGGCGGATGCACACTTAAACCTTCTCTTTCCTTTCTCAGGCTGTAGGTGTTGGGAAACCTCCAGTGCCAACGAAGGCCAAAGACGACCTGGTTGTAGCTGAGGTTGAAATCAATGATGTCCCAATTACCTGTCGCAACCTCCTGACACGCGGTCAGACACAAGATGAGGTCAGTAGCAATATGCACAATCATATCTCACACAAGGTCATCAGTTGCTGTCTGTACTGTTCATTAATGCAAACTCTACCTCACAATTTGCTTTCAGATCAGTAAAGTAAGTGGTGCTGCAGTTTCAACCAGAGGCCGGTACATGACATCAGAGGAGAAGGGAAAAGCGCTACCAGGGTGACTTTTCTTGCCTCTTATTCTCGGTATTATACAATATAAACTATTTTAACAAAACCTTACTATTCTTTCCATGCAGGGATCGACCTCTGTATCTGCACGTTCAAGGACAGACAAGAGAGCTTGTCGACAGTCAGTACTTTACGGCTATCTTATCTTCATTCAGTCGTAAATGTACATCTTCATATAGCAAGTAATGAGAATAGCAAGTAATGAGAGTGATGTTTTCTTTCCCTCATTCTTCAGGGGCAGTTAATAGAATCAAGGAGATCATCACCAATGGTGTGGTTAAGGCTGCAACTGCCTCATCATCATCTTCATCCTTTACCCCCAGTGGGGCTTCAGTCACAGTTTACCAGCAGCACAACCCACCTCCTCCCTCGCTGCCCCCCATAACCCACCACAAACCACACTTCCAGTCGGGGGTAAGACAGTTTTCCTTTGTCTTTTTACATCTTATAAACTAGGATGATAGCACTATGAAAAGCTTAGAAAAGCACAAAATGTTTTTAAAACTCTTTCTTAGTTATGTTTTTTATACCTAACTCCAAAGCATGTTGAGTTGTTTTAAAGTTTTACTGCTTGAACAGTCTAAAGCACTTACTGTTCTGAGAAATAGTGATAAATGTTTGAGCTTTTAAACACGGAAATCTGGAGGATCTCTAAAAAGTCCACCGCATTACCAAGAACACAAAAGACATTTGATAGCCACTGGGTTCTATGTATTATTATGACTAATTTTGCCTGGATGACAGAAAACACATTGAACAAGATTTATTGTAGGATTTGGACTGCAACTGGTGTAAAATAGGTTTAGTTTGTAGTAAATGGAAATAGCTAAGTAGAAAGACTTTACTTCTTCTCTCTAACAGTAAAAATGAATGATTTGTCCGATGGATGGCTATAATGTCCCAAAGTAATGCATATTGTTGGATTCATGGTTTTGTCTATTTCGTTTCTCAGATGCATTATGTTCAAGATAAAGTCTTTGTGGGCTTGGAGCACGCCATCCCGGGGTTTGTGGTCAAAGAGCGGGTTGAGGGCCCTGGCTGTTCATATTTGCAACACATCCAGGCAGAGACTGGGGCCAAAGTCTTCCTCAGAGGAAAAGGATCAGGCTGTTTAGAGCCTGCCTCTGGACGAGAGGCCTTTGAACCCATGTACATCTACATCAGGTGGGTGCAGTGCAGTGAATTAAGATAGAGTATTATCCTTTACCTGTCAGAGATGATTCCTGCTTGTGCAATATTATGAACCAGCCACACATGGCTTTCTATGATCGACTAAATGCAGTCTGTTCTCTCTTCAGTCATCCTAAACCAGAAGGGCTTGCAGCAGCAAAAACCTTGTGTGAGAACTTGCTTCAGACAGTGAGTAACTTCCTGTTACTGTGAAATGATAAACCACAAGACTTTGTCCATGTCTGTGCTTTTCCACTACAGCCACAATCAAGACTCCATCACAAGCTCATACACTCCCAACTGTTTGGACATTGAAAACAACCACACATTAAATTTCCCCAGGATGCACATCAGCTTAGAAATTTGTCAGCGAATACTTAATACTTAAGTTTTAATTCATTTATCAAGTGTCCATAGTGGCCACTGCTGATGTTTCCAAATAGTCTCAAACAGAAAATGTTTTTACCAGCCAACAAAGATAAAAATGTTAAAAAAAAAGTTATAAATACTTCCTTGTGGTATGAATAGCATGACTGTGGTATTGTTTTACACCACAAGTTTTAACAGTGCTTTCTCAAACTCAATAAGTTAAAAACTCAAAAGGAAGTATGTGCATCTACCAGGAGGTGTTAATGAACAGCATTAACATTTGTATTGGTGCTTAATAGTTCTAATTATTATACAGTAGGGTTCTACAATATTTTCTTCCGCAAGACAGTGATATGTTATAACATATACAATAAATATTTAATTGTTGTCTTAAAGTAGTTATCTACTATTGTAAATGTTTATGACTTTGTTCCTTGAACCACTAACAAGCCTTACTTATGATGTTTCTCTTTTTTTAGGTCCATGCAGAGTATTCTCGCTTCCTTAATCAAATGAGCACAATGATGCCAACGCAACAAGGTGCAATAAAGCTGGTTGTCTATTTGTATAAGTTATCACTTGATTAAGCAGCACACTGTTGTTTTTCCTTAGCTAACATTTTCAAACAAACTGTAAATGATTGTATGGGCCTGACTTGATCTGTTTGCCTTTTCTTCTTCCTCCAGGATTTGCACAGCCTCCAGTGGTGAACGGGATGCCTCCTCAACCTCCTTACTACCCTCCTGCTGGATACCAGCCAGGCTACCCAATGCCTGTACCACCACCTCAGCCACAACCTGTCCCTCCACCTTACGCTGTCCCACCTCCAATTCCTCCCACGGCACCTGCAGGTGTGCCTCCTCAGTACCCCCTCCCCCCTGCCCATGCTCCAGCTCCTGCCCCTGTCCTTGCTCCAGCTCCAGCTCCAGCTCCAGCTCCAGCTCTTGCCCCTGCACCTGCTCCTGCTCCTGCTCCAGGCACTATGCCACAGGTAGGACCGAGCCATCAAATCCATTTTACATAATGAATGAGGTAATCATATCGGTTCATAACTAATTTTATGATATTCTGAAGATGAAAGCTGTGTCATAGATGTCCTGTATTTAAGTCTAAATCAAGAGACAAATTTGGACATTGTCCAAGCAATGTTCATACTTTGGATAGCAATAATGCTTTGCTTTCCCCTCTCTGCAGAATGTTCCTCCTGTACCTTTTCCTCCATCAGCCGCAGTGCCACCCAAAGCTCCACCTCCTGCTGCCCCTGCCAACCCACCACAGAAACGACGCTTCACAGAGGAGGTCCCAGATGAGAGGAACAGCGGTCTACTTGGATACCAGGTGATAAATCTCTCTTCCACCTTCCTTTAACCCTTCCTTTTATTTCTCTGCCTTTTGTTTGCATGCCTACACTTTTACCTGAGTGGTGTGTGTATATTTGTGTGTGCGCGCACACGTGTGTGTTGAGTCACTTAGCTTTATCAGCCAATCATATGCAGTCTCTGTCTTAAACAGGTCGATTACTCAACTGCTTTCTGTGTGTGTTTTATGGTTGAGATAGCATGGCTTGCTCTTCCCTGTTCACTTACAGTTTACCTTTGTCTATATACAGCCAATGTGGAGTTTCAGAAAAAGGTATTAATACTGATAAGCTTCAAGTATCTTTCATAGTTGCTGGGAAAAAAAGTCTATGTATTCAGACCTGTGGTAAGCTCTTCACAGTGCCAGATTTTCTCACTTTGGTGTTAGTATAGTTAATTATTTTAAAGTACAGGGTTTAGTAGAGGATGTCTGCTAATCGGGCCTGTGTGTTTTTCTGCTCATAGCATGGACCCATTCATATGACTAATTTAGGTGCAGGCTTCCCAGTGGGCAGCCCAGAGACTACAGGACCCCCACCACCGAGTTCCTCCGGCCCACCGAGTGAGAGGGACAGGTATACAGTACATGGTTTTATCAGTGAAAAAAACGTGTGCATGTGTCGGCAGGTGTAGTTAACTCACATAATTTCTCTCTGCCTCCTCCAGTCGGCAGCTAATGCCTCCACCTCTGTTGCCTGTGAATGGAGTGAGACCCAAGATGGAGGAGAGAAGGGCACCGCAAGGCCCCGTGGGTAAGGGAATTATCCTGTGGATTGACAAATCCCTGCCCAAATCCAAATCCACAGTTCCTGACTGTGGACTCTGCCCCTCTTAAGCTCAGCATGGATCTATTCTCAGCTTTATTGTAGAGCTGCAAAGAGTAAAATGTAAATCTTCTCCTGGGCCACTAGGCTGCATCTAAATTTCAATCGTTAGATAAAAACCCAGCAGATGCATCAAGATGTAGTTGGCCTAAAAAGCTTTTACTCCTTGGGATTTGAATAATAAAGCCCCTTGTTTTTGTTCCAGATAAGATTAAAGCAGTGTTACACTCGCACTTGGCCTCAGGCCTTTATGCTTCTCATGATTCTTACAGGATTCTGCTGCTGTGACTAGAAATCTCCAGATAGTGAGGTGGAGCTATGACTTGACATCTTTTGTGCATTGTTCAGTCCTTTGCCAAAAAAGTCTGCTAAGTCGAGTCCACCTTACCGTCCCGTTCTGATGACATCATCAGTCTGGAGTGTCTGTTGTTTGTTTGCTTTCCTCACTAACGAGAATCTCTCCTGTTTTTGTGTTTTTCTCTTCTTCTCTGTGTTTTTCTTCTCTTCCATGTATCTCTGGGGTGGTGCTGGATTCTGATTGGGGGTGGGGCACGACTCGTCCTGTGACGCCGTCCTTCCGCTCGATTGGACGGCCTTGACACTGTCGCTCCCCACCAACCAATGGCTGCTTTCGAATGGCTGCCCCCCTTCTCTACTCTGCTGACAATCTATGATTGACATCTAATAACTATTTGTTTCTCCCACCAAAATGTCTTTGGAATGATTAACTTGTACCTGTCTTATGTTAAACATGTTGCTGCCGTTGTTTGTTTTTTTTTTGCATTTTCCTCTCTCCTCATATTTCTCCCCCCACCTCCCCAAATGTGCTACCTCTTCCTTTCTTCTGCGTGCTTCCTCTCTTCAAATTTCAGAGCCTGCGGTGAAGAGATTGAAAACTGGTTTGGTGGCATACACTGGCGACTCCTCGGATGAAGAGGAAGATCACTCAGCCTCTAAAGCCTCAGGGCCAGGTAACCCTGGGACAGTTCCCCCCACCTCCACCTCTTCAGGCTGGACACAGGGCTATCGCTGCCCTCCTCCACCACCCCCTCGTGCTAAAACACAGCCGCAATCAATGCCTTTCTGGATGGCACCTTAAAACAGGAAAAGCATTATTTTAGTACGTGGGTCCAAATGGACATAACATGTTTTGGAAAACTCCTGTTTCTGTTTGGTGCACACATAATAGTTTGATGACGAACATTTGCAGGACTAATACTCCAGACTATTTTGTGGATGTATAGATGGTCAGATGAGCGATACTTTACCCTGTTTTCTTTGGAATGGCATAAAAACCCACAACAGGTGAAGTGTTTGAAAATATTGTCTTTGTAAAAACTAGATCTCAAAACGATGTGTATGTCACTGACTGCTATTCACTTTGCCCCTAGTGCAGCTTTTCCTATGCCGCCTCCTTTCCCTCTTCCCTGTCCAAGTCAGTGACACCATCCTTTTTTATTCTGGTCTTTTTGTACAGATCATATTGAACTAATGTGTAGTAAACCTATTGGAATTTATTTCATGCTTTTGAAATAAATAAACTTAATTTATTGCCATGTCTGAGCTTGTGATACTTTGTCATTTGTATTTCCCCCTGTGGTCTGCTCTGCTACACAGTTAAATCATCAACAAAGACCACGTCACATTTTCCAATAAACTGTCAACAGCTCTGCTTGATAAAGAAAATTGTGGATAAAGTGACAGACCTGCTTGGAAATTTATTTTACAAAAACGGACTACTCATCTCTGCTTAATATCCCCATTTAGCTGTTAATATTTTGCAATGATAATAACTTTAAGCTTTCATTAAAGCAGTAAAACTTAACACTCTTGATAATACTTTCACATTTAAAAGAAAAATAATATACTGAACGAAGTAAAACTTGATACAAAGAACTAATGATATAGATGTGAGGGACTGTATGTTTAAATCAGTTTCAGATCATCTCAATCTCTGGTTCTCTTGGAGGGTTCTTCTTGTTAAATTGAGCAATGCGGTTCTCCATGACCGGCCGGAAGTGGCGGATCAGCCCCTGTAGAAAATGGAAGGTGAAGAGGAACAAAAGTGCTTTTTAAAAATGTAAATCAGGACTCACTTGAACATGTTACATAAGTCAGTGTTTGATTAACAGCTCTGTCTGTTGGACTGGTTTTAAAAAAAAGATAAATATAAATAAAGATAAAAAAAAAAAACATCTCACCTGCACAGGCCAGGCAGCTCCGTCCCCCAGAGCACAGATAGTGTGTCCCTCTATCTGCTTGCTTAGCTCCCAAATCATGTCAATTTCTGAAACTGCTGCTTCTCCTCGAACAAACCTCCACATCATTTTATCCATCCAGTCAACTCCTGTGTGAGAGGACAAAGAGGATTTCTTCTCATCTCCAATGTCTTTATATGGCAAGTACCCACATGAAGCCAAATGACAAGTATTTCTTCTATGATATATTAAATGCAACTTATTTTTAATACTTCTATTAAATAAACTATTAAATTGTGAAATTCTAATTCAATACACTTTGTTGAACTAAGCAAAAATCCTCTTCCTGCCTACTGACCGTCTGTTCAGGCTGTGTAAATGAGAAACAAACAGTGGCTTTGATAAAACTCCACAACTCGTGATTATGCACAAGATAACTGAACAACAGGGAGTCTGACTGCAGGATCATTTGTGTCTATTGTTAAAATTTGATTCAAGTCTATGGCAGTTTTATGCTTGCTGTGTCAAAATAAATATACACTGTATTTATTGTATCTTGTAAATCATATGTCGGTTGAATTAATCTGGTTTACAACTACAACAGTCTGATCCCACAATAAACATGATGTGATTTAGTCACAATATAACAGATATAACTACATCATAATTCCAACTTATTACATTTTTTTTTTTTTATTCTTTGTCAGGTCTGTCCATAAGATGTGTAACTAGCTTTTAAAATGTCACAGCTCACAGATTACAGCTAATAAAACTGAATGGATGACTTTTACTTGTATCATTAGTCAATAGTGTTTCTAAATACACACTACAAGGTAACTTTGTCATTATCTAGTCTATACAAATCCTCAGTTCTTTACCTTCTCTGCAGGGGGTGCACTGGCCACAGCTCTCATGTTTGTAGAACTCAACCAAACGTGCAATAGCTCGGATCACATCTGTCTGGAGGGAAAAAAAAAGTTTTCAGATATTCGTTCCTGACGGGCTGTCAATAAAAGTGCAGTGCATTTTTCTGTAATCATTATTCGGGAATCTGTTTACCGACTTATCCATAACTATGATGGCAGCAGTTCCAAGTGCAGTCTCTGCACGGACCAGGTCATCGAAATCCATCAAAACGTCATCACACACGTGGTGGGGGATGATGGGAGTGGAGGACCCCCCAGGGATCACACCTAGTAGATTGTCCCAGCCACCCCTCACTCCTCCTGCACCAATCACACAGGAAGGAGAGAGGTGGTCATGTCAACATCTCACAGAGCAAACCAACATTAGCGTGGAGGTGGACCGTAAACACACACCTGCGTGCCTCTCTATTAGCTCCCTCAGGGGAATAGACATCTCTTCCTCCACCGTGCATGGCGTGTTCACATGGCCGGAGATGTTGAACAGCTTTGTCCCGGAGTTCCTCTCCCTCCCGAAGCTGGCAAACCAAGCTCCGCCTCGACGGCAGATCGCAGGCGCCACAGCAACCGTCTCCACGTTGGAAACGGTCGTTGGGCATCCAAACACCCCTTAAGGGAGAAATAGAGAGAGAAAAACAGTGAATAACCACTTAAAGGCTGTAATTACAGAATAACCCTATTTTGCAGTTTCTTAAACCATAATTAACTCCAGCAGGATGTAGGAGCTTTCACCTGACCTATGTCTGCAGGGAAAGGCGGCTTGAGTCGGGGTTTCCCTTGCTTCCCCTCAAGAGACTCGATGAGGGCCGTCTCCTCCCCGCAGATGTAGGCTCCGGCTCCCCGCATCACAAACACGTCAAAGTCAAACCCTGAACCGCAGGCGTTCTTCCCTATCAGCCCTGCTTTGTAGGCCTCATTAATTGCTACCTGATTAAAGAGCAGAGACAAACAACACCCAGCATGAAACACGCAGCAGCTATGATTAACAAGCCATCTATCTGTGCCTTTTGTTTACCTGCAGATTCGATGACTCATTGTAAAACTCTCCTCTGATATAGATGTACGCAGCACGAGCGCCCATGGCTCTCCCGGCAATCAGGCAGCCCTCTATTAGCTTATGGGGGTCATGACGCATTATCTCACGGTCTTTACATGTCCCTGGCTCTCCTTCATCAGCATTCACCACCAGATACTTCGGTCTAAGAAACAGGAAAGAAGGAAACACACATTATAATTAATCACAGAGTGTCATTATTGGTACGAAAAGTGACACATGCCTGGAGTGACAGATCTGATCTGCATCATTTCTTTTCACTCTTGTTCCAACCTGCCGTCACTGGGTTTATTCATGAAGCTCCATTTCATGCCGGTGGGAAAGCCGGCTCCCCCTCTACCTCGGAGCCCTGAGATTTTCACCTCATTTAGGATCCAGTCTTGTCCCTTCAGTATGATCTTCTTAGTCTTATACCAGTCTCCTCGCTTGAGGGAACCTTTGAGCCTGACACGAGGAGGGAGAGAAAGAGAGAGGGACATATTTTTCTCATATGTTTCAGGTCATTACAGACTATGAATAATATTTTTTCCTTCTTGTGTTTTTACCTCCAGTCATGGCGGCCATATAAGTTGGTGAATATCCGGTCTTGATCACTCAGAGGACCAAATGTGGTCTTTTTTGGTTTTGCCTGGTGACAGAAAGGGAGATAATATAAGTGTCATTAACAAAGTAGCTATGTGTATGGAAATAAGAGTTGCAGTCACTTAGGCCCTGCAACTAATTATTATCTTAATTATTAATAATATTTTTATTATTAATTGTTTCATCTATAAAAGAGCAAACAATAGCAAAATCTCCACTTATAATTCCCCAAAACCCAACGTGATGTCTTCAGATTGTCTTCTTTTTTGAGCAACCAAGAGTCAAAAGCTATAACATTTGTTTAATAAGAAATACAAACATCAAAACAGAGAGCGATTGATTTTCAACTGATTTAATCAACAAACCGCTACATCACTACACTGTTAACATATTGTGCAATTCAGTAAAACTATGTTACAGTGCCCAATGCATTTAGAGACATTGTCATTAAATAAACCCCTCAAAAGGTCACAGAACATACTGTCTGCCTGTCCTATCTTTTTATAGCATGTATAAAATCTTATGAACCTATTTAAAGCCAATATCAAACTAATTCACAATAGCTTGATTGAACAACAATTAACATTGACTACATAATAGAAAATCTATATGTGTGTGTGTGTGTGTTGCAGTGTGTTGTAGTGTGTGTGTGTGTGTGTGTGTGTGTGTGTGTGTGTGTCCGGGCCTACCTGTGGCTGTGCTGCCGTGCTGTAGTTCAGGCGCGGGGCCACCTGACGAGTCACAGCTCCCCACATTATCCGGCTGGACAGCATCCTGCAGGAGCCCCAACAACAACCGACACACCTCCAGCTCCCGTTTACACGCCTCTGTGCTCCGGAGCTGCTCCTCGCTGCGTCTCTGTGCGACTCCTCAGACCTCCGTTTCGGTGCGAGGCCTGCTGGTTCGGCTTAATTAAACTAAGAGGATTAAGGAGCACGTCACATCCCGTCCCAGCTGCCCGCGCGGTGCCCTGCAGGTGCCTTCACCCTCGCGCAGGTCAGTATCAGGGTCCCTTATATAAAATATATATATAAAAATAACCATTACATGTATAAGTTCCTTAACTAAACCTCTACTGGCCTTTTCCACAGCAGACATTTTGTCTGGCTATTGTTACAGCACAGGTGTTGCTAATTGGACTAATGATGGCGGAGTTGTGTTCAAGTGCCCTGGTAATTTGTGACAGCGAGGCAGCAGCCACATCACCAGGACCCTGAAACTGAAGCAGCTAACATTTTTCTGTGATCAGCACAGACCACCACGAGCCTCTTATTGCAAAGTAAATGCAAAAGTAACAAATAATAGAGATCAGAACATTAAGGAAGTGTTTGTCGAAAGTTCCTCCCCAAACAGTATCAGGAAGTGAGCAGTCAACCAAAAAACTAAGGGGTATTTTAAGGTGGTCTAAAAAAATGTATGTATTCGTGTTCAAGAGGCTCACTTAAATACTTTCATGGGGGATTCAATTCAATTCAATTCAAAAATTCAAATTTATTTTAAAGAAGGTCCTCCGACCAATAATCACTGGGCTGGCATTACTGCAGATATATCACTTGAGAGTGACTCGAGTGAGATTAGATATAAAGTATCGGTCAATGAGTAACGAGTGCGTGTCAGTACAGAAATGCCAAAGGTAGGTTAAAGGTATGTAACAAACTCCATAACACAGTTTGTCCACCAGAGAGCACAAGTTATTTTTTGAAACTCAAGTATGGATATCTGCATCAGACTTAAAAATCCTGTCGTGTTTGTGTTCCTAAAGCCTGTCAAGAGTTGTTTTTGCAAATCAACAGAAAGACAGAAAACAGCAAGCTTAGAGATCTTTATTTATTTTCTTTACATTAACTGAAACAAATGATGGGAAAATGAATTCATATCTCTGAGAAGGTTCTACTAAAAACTGAAAGACAAAAAAATGTATCCCTGATAGCGGGGTCTCTGCTCAGACCTGACCCCATTTCCCTTCACCGAAGCCAAGAAAACAAACAGCTCACATAGAAACACACACTTCACAGCTGGCATCAGTCAAACCCTCATTCATTCACAAAGCTCTGACTGGGAACACCAACACCCTTCATGAACCGGACCAACTGTCATACTGCCATTCCAGTACGACTGGTTCCAGTAAGGCCAGTAGTTTACTTTCATTACTTCCCTATTTTTCTCACTCTCATAGGTTCAATTAATTTGGTTTTCAAGCGTCAGATGATCCAATACAAAATCAACAAAATGCCTTATTTTGAAACTACTGGCCTTACACTTACATGAAGAACGTCAATCGCCCTACAGCACCAAACGATTTCTTCCCATTTTATATTTTGTATAATCACTTAGTGCATTGCTCAAGGTTTCCTGAGAGTAGTTGCAGCACAAAAAAATCTAAGGCAACTTCATCCCAATATACATTATATTGACTATAACTCTGTACTATTATGCAGGAGGAAGAGTATTCAACGTATGTAGGTTTTTAAAGAAGTAATGTCTATTTCAATCACAATCTTAAATCGTACCGAGTGAGTTAATGGATTAGATATTGAAGGTCAGACAAAAAGGCTTGAAGCTCTCAAATCTCATAGTGCAAATAAACTGGAAATAAAAGAATGATTTACTACACAACAAGGACTGGATAGTGCACATGAGGCCTGACCAGCGCGACTGCTACACCAGGCTTTGACTGCATGGGTTTCAAGAGGATTGGAAATAAAAAGACAACTGCTGTCACTTAAAGCCATTAATGGTCGGCCTTAATGTACTGGTCCAGGGAAAGCATTGTGAAACTAAAAAGGTTTTTGGTCGAAGACAGACTAACTCAAAAGGTAATGGCCCCTTTAGACACAGCAGTGGCCGATCTAGAAGAATTGCCATGCAATAACATGTGTTACAGTACTATACATGTTGAATTAACAACAGAGAAGCATGCTGAAAATGTCAAACAGCAAAGTCATTTCCAGTTACATCAGAGGTTTTTAAACCCCCTGACTTCTTCTTTGCTCTGTTCCCTTCTCTCAACCCCGGAGGATGGAATGTGCCTGTATTATTGCAGTACCTGACGGGGTTTAAATGTGCAAAGACTGCATTCGAGGAAGAATCGCTCAAAAGAAGACACGCAGCCCATAAAAAGGCGTTTAGGTATGCGGAGATGTCGAGCCAAAATCTTTAGCGCAATGCAGCTTCTTGTAAGACTTAGATGAGAAGTGGACTGTGACCTGTGTCCCCACCCTGGATTTGGTCTCACAAGAGAGTTTCAGCAGAAGAGTCATAATAAATAACAATAAATAAATAAGTACAGAAAAAGGGGAGGGGGCACACCATCTCATTCATCCCCCTTTCTTTTTTCAAGGAAGAAACCCAAACGAGTGCATTGGAAGACTGTCATCCACAACCTTTGGGAAAAGAAGAATTGTCTTCCACGTGATCAACATCAACCGATTGACCCAGACTTTGTCTCTTTTGGTCAGGCATCTAACACAGAGCTCTGTGGCTCTGAAACACTCAGATATGGAAGCAGATTCTTTCTCATGGCTATCAAAACAGTTGGGAAGAGTCTTCTCTTCAAACCCAACATTGGCTACAATTCACTTTTCTCCTCTCCTTTAAGGAAATAGTTCAACTAAAATCTTTGGTTTAAGCACCAAATTGAAGCAAAGATTCTACCACTAACGAAAAAAGACACAAAGAACATTATTGCTCACAATGTACAGAACATTTGATTAATCAGACTGCATGTCCACTGATAACCACCAGAGGACAGTGGCCACACAAACCCATTCTTGTGATCTAGGTGATATGACTTCTGAGTTGCACCTGAATCAATACATTTATATTGTAACTAAAATATACATCTTCAAATATCCCTATAAGTCGCAGCTCTGGATTTTAGTTTGCATAGTGAAAAGCATCCCGGTAACCACACACACTCGACATACGCACGTCCAGCTAGAAAATTCAAATCAAACAGCTCAAACCTGAAATACATAAAAATGAACAGCAAACGAGAAATAAAATTTAAAAGACAAATGAAATCAAATGCCAAGAGCCAGATGACAAACATTTAAAATATCTCAGAAAACCCGTTTTCCTTTTTTTTTCTTCTTATATCTAACATTTAGTTGTTTCTTTTTCTAAGCGCTCTCTACATGGGAGCAGCAGGTCATTAGTCCAGCCACCTGAGTGAGATTTTTTTTTTACTGTGGATGCTTTACCACACAAGCACACGTATAAGCACACACTCTCTTTTAATTATTCCTCCTCCTCTGCTTCCTCTTCTCCCATTTCCTCTTCCACCTCGTCAGCCCATCGGTCACGCCGTGCAGCAGGTGAGCGGGTTCCCCCAGGATCCTCTCCCTCCGCCTCTCTGCCCCCTCGCAGCTCCAGACCCCGCAGGAAGAGCTCGGGGTAGTTGGCCAGCCTGCGGGGCCCGAGGTGGGCCAAAGCCTGGAAGGCGAGAGACCGCTCCCTCTCAATGTCGCCTGGAAACATCAGTGGTGGTGCAGTGCCGGGCCCGCTCCCACCATCCAGCACAGAGTGAGGTAGGAACGCCGAGGAGTGAGCCTGTAATGACAAAGCCTCCAGAGGGTTGGGCTGTTCCCTCCCACCTCCGTCCCCTCTCCCATCCTCCCCAAGCTCGGGTCCACGTCTGGGCCGGCGTGTGCGCAGCTCCAGGCAGCTGTGTCCCTTGCGGTGGCGCTGGAGGTGATCCTCTCGGGCAAAGGCCTTGTGGCAGAGTGGGCATTCGAAGGGCCTCGCCCCACTGTGGAGGGACAGGTGATTTTTGAGGTCGTATGAGTGGAGAAACCGGGCAGGGCAGTGTGGGCAAGGGTAAGGGCGCTCGCCTGTGTGTTTCCTCATGTGGATCTTCAGCTTGTCGTTCCTATTGAAAAGACATATGAAGAATTAGGAGGCAGGAAGGGAGAAACCAAAACATTATTATAGCATTCAGTCATATCACAGTATGTCAAAGCGTTTAGTTTTGTGCATACCGTGTAAAACGGACTCCGCAGGCAGAACACTGGAAGGGCTTCTCTCCAGTGTGTGTCCTCATGTGTCGGGGCAGTTTTCCTGCTCCATGGATGATCTTCTGACAGACGGGGCACTGCTGAGGTGTCTGAGATTTCCTCTTCCTCCCACCTCCCACTGCCGACACTGCCGTTCCTCGGTCAGCCACAGAGTTAGGTATGGAGGTGCTTCCCATCAACATAGCATCGTCACCGAAACCCTCCAAGTCGTCATCCTCTGACAGCTTGTCATTCAAGGGCGGGACAGGAGGTGGGTGGGCTATACGGGGGCGCTCGTGCATCCAGGGAAGGAGCCCTCCGTTTATTGTGGCCCCTCTCCCTGGCTCTCTGATTGCCCTGGGGTCTCCATTCTGCCCAGATTTGAGGTGAAGCTCCTCTTGTTCGGGGCTGGAAGGCTGAGTGGATGGCAGGGAGCGGAAGCTGTCGGACGCGGGTGAAGGGTGCGAGACAGGGGAAACGGGTGGTAGGTTAAAAACCGAGTTGATCTGATGCGACCCAACTTTTTTCACCTTCTTTTTGTCCGTTTTTCTTCGGGACGCTTTCTCTACTGTACTCTCTGCCTGTTCCATCCTCTCGGCAGGTGCGTGCTGGAATCTCTGCTCCTCCGCTGTCTCCGCCTCTGCCTCCGCTGTCTCCCCCAGGATGTCCCTGCATGCATCAGCCACACACTGGATGCCCAGAAGCTGAGCCCCTCGCAGCACATCTCTCATCCCAGAGCTGGGGATGGTCAGGGTGGCAGTGTAGGCGAACTCCAGCAGGGCGTCCAGGGCATCGGGTGCCACGCAGTCCAGCTGACACACGCTGAAACCCCCTCCGCCCTCACCGCCCCCCTCCTCTGTCCCGAACAGCCGGCGGAAGTAGAGGCTGACTGCAGCCATGACGGAGCGGTGGGTCGGGTAGCGCGCTCCGCGTGACATTAGAGTGAGGTCACACAGGAGCCCTGCCCTCCTCTGGTCATTCAGGTGGGACAAGAGCTCGTTGCTGTGCTCCGGGAAGGGGATCCCAATCAGACCGTCCTCTCCTGGAGACATTGCCACCTGCATGAAAGAAGAAAAAGTTTCAGTAAGTGGAGAGAGTTTTGAGCTTTTAACAGGAATAATATCAATCTGTTATACTGTGGATTTTGAAACACTGAAAGAGCATCCTTTTTTCAGGGAACAGTATTGAAAGTGCCTAAAAGTAAATCTTCAGTAGCGTGACTGACAAGGAGTTTCTTTCACGTGAGGGACAATTTAAACCGGGCTTAGCAGCAACTCTGCCCCCTTATCCTTCCCTCCCCACCCCCGTGCTTTCTTTCCAGATTACTAAATCGGGAGGAGGCGATTTTGGCCAGTGATATGGGTGCTGGGTCACCAGAGGACAAATGCGATATAGACCACAGAGCCAGCAGGAGAGGTAAAATATAAGAGCAGGGAGAAGAAAAAGAAGTCATCACTAGAGCAGAGAGAGCGATAGAAAACGAAATGATCGATAATAGTGACGCGGAAGGGACACGGGATTATGCAACGTACTGTAGACTCTGCGACCAGTGGCAGTGGGTTAATTCCTGTGTGAAACCTTTATAGCATTAGCCGTTTGATTAAAATACCTGGACAAGAAAGAGAGGGACTAATGGATGAGAGCAAGACAAGAAAGACAAGCAAGCGAGGGAGAGAGAGGAAGTGACTGAGTCTAGAGTGGGTGAAAGGGGGGAGTACCAGTGAAAGAATGAGGAAGGAAAAAACAGCAAGAGAAGAATTACAACCTTCATGAGGACTTGAATAAAGAACATGACTCATGGACTTCATGTTCAACAAATATGGTACAGTCATTAGAGTTCATCTATTTAAATTCCCTTCTTTTTAACCCGATTAAGATGTTTACCAGAAACTTTATCGTGCATGTAAATCGCGGTTAAGTTAAAGGTAAAATATTGCAATACAAGTCAAATAAGCCCAAGAACTTTCTTGATTCTCTGTGTGAGACATAACGAGGCCTGCCGGTAATAAGACCCAACAACTCCCTTCTTTGGCTCCCTAAGCTCGCACCTCACACCCTGTCCACACTATACCTGCTCGACAATATCTCTAACACACCTGAGCAGACCAGATTTTCCACAAACAACTCACCCTCCAGATTCCCCCTCCCTGCCCTTCATCTCCCTCCCATAGCAACTGGCAGCCCCCTGGCCATCCAATAACAGTGTTCACACAGTGCCCAGAGGGCTCTGCACAACAACGGCACATCCACCTGACTAACCTGCTCCAAAACACACCCTATTAAACACACACACACATACAGGCACAGGAGGACACGCACATATACAATACAAATGCACACATACACACATTGCGTGCCAATCTGTGGCTCCCCCCACCCACCATTGTTAAATTTAACCTGTTATGTGACGACCTCAATGCCAGCCAATTTAAAACACATACGAGCACAAACATATTCCACCGGTTCAATGAAAGGTTAAGCAAAATTGTTTAGACTTCCGAAGAACTTGCCAGTTTGTTTCAGGCATACCATCACTCAAATTGTTGTCAAACCTCCCGAATGTTCCCTCTCTCGCCCCAGGACATGCTAAAGTTGTGTCAATCGTTAATCCTACCTTCCCCGTCTTCATGGGCATCGGCACAGTGAGCTGGAGACGAGGCAGCGTGTGTCTCATGGCATCCATCTTTTTGCTTTTTCAAGACTTCTCCCTACCTCTCCTTCTCTCACTCCGTCTTTGAAAACCACCGTATTTTTTCCTACTTCCTTCTGCCCTCAGATGTGTAACTTAAAGGTCTGATCTCGCGTCAGAAGTCGGGGTTAAGCGTTCATCCTTGGGGATGTCTACCTCTTTCGCACGTTCTGTCACTCACTCTCCTTCCTGTTGTATCAAAAGAGGGTGCACGTTGACGAAGACAGACTCAGACATACCCCTCCCCCCAGTGCGCCTACGCGCCCCCTCTCTCCAAAACCCAACGGCCCATTTTCCGAACACTTTCCGATAAACACGATCTCCTCGTCGACCTCTCCCTGTTAAGATCTAAACTGACAGGTAGATGGGGTGTAGTGTATCTAAGGTCATCAGAGGATTGTGAATGATGTAGAATAAATAAATTTCACACCAAACACATTAATTGAACTGGTTTGGCAGGAAGGAAACCAACATGCTCGACCAAAACACCTCAGAATTAAGGTTTTTTTTTTTTTTTCAAGTCAATGTCAAAGTTGAACAATCATGTAAGAAATCATATTGCCATTATGAGTCATATTACACCCAGGAACAAACATTCAGGTAGGTGCAATATGAGCGTTAAGCCATATTGCATCGTACCACAGAGACAAACTGGTGCTGAAAGCTCTTCCTTTGAAACCTACGCATGCTACGCATGACGCCACTAAGTGCTTATCACAAAACAACACAGTGACCTCTTCAACAGATATTTACTGTTATTTTTCAAAACCAAAGCATTTTTTGCGAGAATTATCTCTTCAACTTGAGGCAACAAGGACGGCTTGCCACTGACAAAGATGAGAGAGGAAGTTAAGGGGCATATGTTTGCTTTGTCTTTTGCACATGCATGCAGACACACTTGTCTCTCTTTTTTCTTTCTTTTTTTTGCATGCTTGAGAAGCTATGATAAAAACGTATCAATCATTTAAATAATTTTTCAAGCAAATATGGCAAAAGTTTTCCTGAGCCAGCCTTTAAAATGAGATGATTATCTGCTTTTCTTAGTTTTACCTAATTATTTTATCTTTTTTTTTTTTTTTAAAGTGGATTGGACAAAACAAGATATTTTAAGGCGCCACACGTCTTACATTTTATAAATTGTTAGCTAGAAAAAAAGTTGCCCACCAGAAACTCATCACGTAAACCCTTGTAGGGCAAAGTGTAACTGTTTCCTTTGACCTTGTACGAGTACAGGTTGTCTCATTCTAAGTAGACATGATAACAGACCTGAATGTCACACTTAACAATCACCATCAAAGGTAATCATTATTTAAATGCATCCGCAGGAAAACTGGATTCTTGCTAATAATTATCATACACGTAAAAAGCCCCACAATATACCATGTTTTGTCCAATTTCTAAAACGCCCTTAATAAGAGAAAAGTCACTCAAAGGCAAAACCAAGAAATCTCGAGCAAATCATGAACAAAGCAATTCAGAAAAACAAGACACATAGGGGTTTTAGGAGGAGCACACAACAACGCACGTTAAATTTCCGGCGCAGGGGAGAGAGAGAGAGAGAGAGAGAGAGAGAAAAAAAGCATCATGGGTGGTTGGTGGTTCAAGCTTGTTATTTTAGGCATATTCCTTAGAACGCAGACGTGTTCGGAAAATAACAAGATTGCAAAGAAGCTGCAATGATTCCCATCAATTTTCTGTCTGTTTGTGAGTCACTTAATACTGACACATCGTGACATGCGCAACCACATACACACAAACTAGACACTGTTCATATCCCCCCTTCTCCTTCCTCGTCACCTTGTGTCTGTTTTTCGTTGCTAACCGAGGACATGCCTGCATAAGTTGCTGAATCTTGCAACACATCGTAACTAATGTTAAAACAGCCCACAGGCAGATACCACAAACACATTTTGTCTTGCAAACAAAATAATAATGTGAGCTTGCAAGCATGTTTGACTATTGTCATAAAACATAATTACAGTCATTGTCCGTTTATTCATGTTAATTCGACTTCAGTGCGGTACAGTCAAATAACTGATATCACTGTTTGCCTCTAGGTGTATAATTTAATATCACCGTTAGTCTTGCCAACACATTTAATGCTCATGTAAAGTATTTTATCTGTCAAAAAATCTGCCATCTTTTCAATTTCTGTGCATTTTTGGTTCATATGTTGAGATGTTATCCTTCCAATAACATCTCAACACAAAGGCCTCTTATCTCTTTCGGTGTTTTTTGTTCTCACCTCCCACTCTTATGTCGACGGTGGAGGAATTCACCTCCTCTGCAACTCTACGGTTTCCTCATCCCTCGCTTTCATTATATGCACAGTCTTCCTCTCGCTTGAAAACAAGGATTTATTTGTCACATAACACAATGCTGATTACGTTTGGAGATTTTTAAACATTTTAGCCACCTATCCTACGGGCAGGCCACGTGTCATTGAGCTAAAGCTACAACTTAGTCATCAGCCAGATCACATAAGCAAAAATGAAATTAAAGATATATAGAAGAGAATCCACCGTGGATTCGTTTTTACTGAAGAGGAAATGGAAACTTAAATCCACCGTTACTGTCCACTAACACGACTCTGGAACTCCTTAAAAAAGAAAAAAAGAACAAGAAAAGAAACTAATTTGTGTGTAGGCCAGGAAAATGACAGCAGCAGCATTGACAAACCTGCGCACAAAGATTTATTCTTCGGTATAAAAGCAGGTTACAGTATTCGTCGGCTATATCATGAAATCCTCCTGCACACACGCTCAGAGTGTGTGTGATGACTGGAACCAGAACTGTTAGTATTATTTTTATGGGTCTTATTTTCCGTTAAAGGCTGTAAGTTTTCCCAGTCCACCTCAATTATATCAGGCTCCAGCGCTAAGGGGGAAAATATGACTTTATACTATTCACAGAAAACTGTGGCTGAGAGGGAGAAGGAGAAATGCTTTTATAAATTCTGATGTCAGATGTTTTCCAAAGTGCCTGTACTCTGTGTGTGTGTGTGTGTGTGTGTGTGTGTGTGTGTGTGTTGGTTAAAGTGAGCATGCATGGCTGTTGGTTGTGTTTCTTTCTCAGTGCTTAAATACCCTCAGGGACAATTTTAAGAGTTTAAAAAAGTCATAGTATGACAGTGAGTGACAAAGTGACAGTAAAAAAAAGACAACTTTTTCAAATGTTCAAAATATTATGTGACATATCGTCTACGTGGGGATAGTTTTCTTAACATCTTAGTGGCTGAATAAATATAAAAATGTACTTATTACAGAGAAATGCTAACAAAGAGGGAACAGCTGTCCGTTCTGTACAGCAAGTGAAACACTCCTCTACATGTGCACGCGCACACACTGACACACTCACTCACAACACACATACACACAAACCCACGCACTCACACACACACACACCTACAAGCGTTTTCATTCAGATAAAACCCAAGACTTGAAAGGTTATTCACAACCACAACGTAACAAATTTTGCTGCTAAACCGCCACTGTGCCAGAAAAATAACAAAGCGGCCGAACACATGGAAAGTAAGATTCAAGCTCATACCGTTTCTCCTCCACACACTCGTCCTCCTCTCACCACTTCTCTTCTCTGCGCGACAGACAGTTTAATGGTTAAGAAAGACAAAAAGTTTTCACCCTCTTTACACCTCACTTATTTGGGTTAGCGAGTGGAGTGTGGTACTGGGACACCTTCTCTGAGGAAGAGTAAGGGGAGGAGGAAACGTGGGGGATGAGAAGAGATGAGAGTACACACACGTTTGCCAAACCAAAAGCTGCACTTAGCCCAGCAGAGCACTCTCTCAGGACTATCTTGAGTGCAACACGCTTCACATTTGAAGCAACAAATATACCCCGAACTGCACAGAGTACTAGCTACACACACACACACACATCCTGGTCTTCTACTAATACAGCTCGTCTCTGCTGGGAGATAAAACACAAGCTCCACATGCCCTGTGTCCCAACAGTTCCCTCTGGATTCAACATTTGCATCCTACCAGGAGATATAAAAACAGACACGACCAGAGAGAATTTGAATCAGCATTTGAATTAGTCAAAGACAAGACTTGAGACACTATCACGATAATTATAATGATTGCATCCTGCTATGACTGGACACAAGGAAGATTTTTTTTTTTAAAGAAAAAAAAAAGAGAAGCCGAGTTACTGTTACTCAACAGATGTTTGTTTTTGTCTTTTACTTAAGAAAGACATTGCAGCCAAGCCCTCCTGCCCTTACTGTAACTGGGGCATTATGGTGTGTGTGTGTGTGTGTGGACGCATGCGCACACTGTGGTCTTCGTTCCAAGAACACATTACATTATTCATTTGGCTGGCAGAGCAGAGGCCCTTATCCCCTCGCCCTACCACACCACAAACACTGCACTGTGAGCTATAAGAGCAGCCAGTTTGCATGTCAGACCTGAACACCAGGGTGAATCTGCTGTAAGATAATCAGCTTATCAACACATGGGACAAGACATTTGGGTGCACATATAGGCCCTGCCCCGTAACGTTAACCCACTTCTACCCTGAAGTTAATGTAAATAAAATGTTTTTTGGTTTGTTTGTTTGTTTGTTTTTTTCAAAAAAGGCACCACTCACATCAGAAATGAGGAAATTAGTACAGAACTATTTTTAGTCATTGTACTCAACTTGAATCAACAGCAGAGAGTAAAATTATTTTATTATAATTTAGCCTTCAAAACCAGGAAAACACAAACTTTACATCCCAAATTCCTACATTACATCTCACTATATATTACAACACAATGATTGAATTGGTCTCTGTTCCACCCAACACCCCATCTCCATTCTCTTTTTTTGCTTTTTTTTAACCTGATAATTACAGCTAAAATGTTTCATGTATGTTTCAACTTTTTTCCATGTCTTAAGTTTTTTTTTTTTTTAAATACACAGAACAACAAAGAGTCCATTAGAGATTTTTTGCACTTTGAAGTTTTTTGTAACGTTAAGCTCTTTTTTCTTTACATCTTTTTTATTTCCGGAGAGACTCTGTGTGAAAGTGATGATTCAATATAATACCTACATAATTTCCCCATAAAAAATGCTTCTAGTATTTTTAGTGCTGATTTGTTCTGATATGAGTGTCGTGTGGCATGTTTGCCACTGTGAACGGAGGAGTGAGCAGGAGCAGGAACAGAAATCAATGTGAGGTTGGAAAGAGGAAAAACAGTACCAGATTTAACAGGAGACAACAAAAAGAGCATGAGGGAGGTATGTTTTCTAAAAACACACATGTTCTTAGAAATCACACAAGCAAAAGAGGGCATGGGGGAGGAGAAACACATGAGAATGAGTGAATGGGGAGTGGGTGTAGAGATACTCTGAAAGATAAAACACAGAAGAAGGGGAGGTTAAGACAGGAAAATCTAGTCCCGGCCTTGAACAATCTGCGTTAGCGAGGAGACATGAAACAAGAGTAGACAGAGTTAAGTTACAAGGGGAGAGGAAGGGGGAGACAGAAAAAGAGAAGGGAGAGGAGCAGTGACATGACGACTGGGAGATAAACACAGCGATCGAGCAAGAGGTGAACACATGCACGCAGCCACAGGAAGTAGCAAGAGTCCTTGCAGGTGTGTGTGTGTGTGCAGATGTCTGAGGGAGCGATGTGGTAGCAGCCACCTCTATCATTAGCATCACTAAAAGGGAGTTTCACCCTAAGATGGAGAACACACACAGATGTGAGAGAGGAGGCATGCTGACAGAGTGGTTTCACACTTTACTCTCCCTCTCTTTTAGCTCTTTATCTGGTCAGCAGTTTCTACCCCCAATCCAGTGTGTGTGTGTCAGTGTGTGTGCGAGTGAGTGTGAACACTGGAGCGTCAAGGTGTGTGGGCGAATCACACACTGCACCCTGCGACAACTAATATGCGGGAGCAGGATAGAAACTTTATTTTTGTACGTGTGGTTTTAATGACGATCGTGCGTCGTACGAGCTCATTTGAGAGGATGAAGCCGAGGGACGTTTCCTCTGAGAGTACAACTGATTTCACGGCATGTGAAAAACAGTCATGAAAACAATGAAAGAGCAATAACAGTGTCATTACAGTCGAACATACAGTAATTTGTCAGCCTACTTGCTGTAACTCAGTGGGGGTGTTTCAACATGTCACTCTGTGGTACAAACAAATGAAGAGCGTAGGTGTTGATCGTGGAGTGGAGAACCAAGTGAATTAAAGGGATTTTGCACTGAGCATTACTGAGCATACAGAGATAATTAAGTAAATTAATCCTTTATATACATGTTTCTTAGTGTTTTTTTTATTAACGATTGAAGGATATTTATAGTGGTTACAGATTAAATGTTTGTTCGCCACTTGAAAGTCACTTTTCAGTCAGACTTTCCGAGGAGGTCAATATCTGCCCCCTTCGAAATCTGTGCTAAGAAACCAAAAACAGAAATATGTCATTTGTCTTTTCAAATACATTTATCTCTCAAATTTTATATGACTCTGTGCAGCTAAAAAAATATCCAAGGAAGAACATTCTGCTTTTGAACGTACACCAGAACGAAAGAATGAAATATTTAGCTCCACTGGTCCTTTTATTTATATATTGTGTGCGTGTGTGTATACATATATATAGTGAAAAAGCCATGTTGTTTGTTTTATTAGGTGTACATTTTTATGATGTATTTCAAGGTATAAGCAATGTTAAGTTTGCATTAATTACTGTATAATGATATTAAGTATTTTAAATGACAGCTGTCATTTTCTACAAATGCTTTGTTTGACATTGAAAGTCCTTCATAAAAGAATATAAATGGGTTTCTCATGGATAAACACATTTTCAAGTAGCCTTACGTTGCATCGCTTGCACATAAACATAATCTACAGATGGACACCATTACAAGACCAACAAACGATATAGTTTTATCTAATAGCTGTATAATAATTAAAACTGTGTTTGTAATGCTTATAATCTCAATTTGTAAAATGATCAATATTATAATGCTGCACTGTCCTTCTTACAACTGGAAATAAGCTACATGACAACACAAAAACACTGAACACACACAAAAACTGAACCTCCAACTCTGAATATTTAAAAGGTTAAACTTCAACTTTAAGTGCACTTCCTGTGTATGGGTGTCTGCGTGGGTAAACGTTTGGTTGGCGGGGTGATCAACATGGTTTTGGTAGATGGGGCAGTGAGTGGGATTATCTTGTGATGAGGTAAAAGACATTATCTACAGTCTGATGTACACGGTGTGCCAATGTGTATTCACATTGTGTATTTAAGTGTCTGTGAATATATCCTATGCAAAGGGCAAATAAAAGGAGTATTGCAAAACAAGTGAAATCATTTCTAGAAACAGAGTAAAAAATGTGATAGTGGCTGCAGAAAACAACAGAATCAGTTTTTGAAGCTTTTTAATTTGCACACATCTGCTGATAAGGACACTTGTGTAGTAAAACTAACTCTTAATATTGTTCCTGTGCTTGAGTTGTGTCGGTCGATTACATCAAGTTGCCACATCACTGGGAGGGTCCCAGCAACTGCTCATCTCCCACACAAATGACCTCCAATTTTAGAGGAAGATATTGCAAAAGCACTGGACACACAAACACACACACGCACACTCACACACAAACACCCACAGAGAAAAAATGTCGCAAAACTAACTGATCCTGATCAGTTTCCTCTTCCTGTGCTCAGTAAAGATGTTCGACCACTAGAGCAGATGGAGAGATAAATGGAAGACAACCTGCCATGTAGAAAACTAGCAAAACCAGCTCTGAAGGAGATTAAACAGGAAAAATTAAAAATATGCAGGTCTGTAGAAGTACAGAGAGGGAAAAAGACAAATAGAAGATGTGAGTGAAAGACGCGTCACCTTCCTGACAAATCAGCCTAACAGCATAGTAACAGGATAGGGAGGGGTGGTGAATGTTTGTTTTTACTGTAACTACGATCCCTGAATTATAGCAGAACGTCGGAATAACTTTAGGGTATGTCTCGATTTGCGGTCAAGCTGAGCAGTGCATAAACACATCACCCCCCGCCATGGTGTCAAGAAGGTCAGGAGCACAGCTGCGTGAGTGCAAAAACTGACATGAGATTAAACTAAGAACTGATTTTCTTGATGGACTGGTGGGTTTCTTCTTTGATGATTGATTATGTCTTGAGGAAGAACAAATAGAAGTTGTGATAAAATAAATATATTTTTTAAAAAGACTTAAAAAAAAGAAAAAGTCATGTCATGAGTCTTGAAATACGAACCAAACAGGTGATTTTTCCAAAAGGGATGGTGCACAGCATTTTTGGAATAAAAGCCTCTGTTTGCTGCTGGAGTTCCCCTTTGAACGCCACACATGAAAGGGGTCAGTTTCAGCAGCCAAAGAACTCCCTTTTGCCCACTCATGTTTGGGTGTTTATTCTCACTTTCCCTGAAGTGTTATTTCACAGTACCTATTTATGATAACCGCCCGCTGAATGTCTACAGAAACAATTGCACTGTTACTAGAAGAGCTGAATCATGATCACTCTTTCAGCCTGTCGCTTTTTTTTTCCCTCATGCCTGTTTTCTCTCTCTCATTCTCAGACTCTTTACAAGAAGAAGAAGAGTCACGGCCACCTGCCGATTGGTTAACACTGGGTGGCGTGGGCTGCAGAGCTGGTGGTCGAGAGCGAGGGAGGGCTGTCAAATGCTACAGAAACTCATGACTGAAAAGAGGAAATGGCAGATACAGAACTTCCTCTATTGACACAGATCGAGTGGGGGCAAGACTCAACTGTAGTAGCAGCAGACTGGATTACGGACACCGTGTAGTCACTCCAGTGCCACTGTTGCCTCAATGTGGAGAAGCAACCGCCATATATGGTGAAAATGTGGCGTTTGCATAGAGGTCAAAGGGATACAGTCTTGATTTGTGCGCGTTTTTAAATAAACCGGAGGGGGAGGGGGGACTTCCAATCATAAAACTAATCAGTTACAGCAATGAAATAATCATCACCATGACATGATGAAAACAAACCACAGACGGAAATATATTCCTCATGACAAGTGCATCCCCATCTGCTGCATCAGGTGATTGCAGAGGTGTATTTTCTCCTCATTTTTTGCACGAACAAAACTCAATACGCAACGCAATAGTGGAGAATCAAGAGATTTTCTCAGAATAAAAGGCTGTTGCAGGACAGGATGTAGTCAACTAAAAAGACCTGAGAAAAAACGTGAGACACCTTCACATATTGGGGGCAAAGTGACAAAAGCTTTACTTCTTTCATCTCCCATTCTCCCTCCCCCATTCTGTTTCTCTCTCCCCACCTTCCTCCCACTCAGTCGCTTTGCATGAAACTGAAAGACCCATGTCTGAAAAGGGGGAATTTATATGGGCTCACATGCCCTAATTAAAGCATTTCCTGGAACTGTGCATGCATGTATATATATGTCTGTGTGCATTTATGCATGAGTGTGTGTGTGTGTGTTTTTCGCCTGACAGACCACTCGATGTCACTTCCCCCTACTCACAAGTTCAAGGACACATGGCTGTCACCAGTCATACTCCAGCACAGCTAAGGTCACATGATTTGTCACACCACACACACGCACGTATGAACACAATACACACTAAAATTGCAGAAAAAAATCAAATATGGGCGTCAGTGATTACATGTAATAATCTTTCCTCCAAAGAGACAACTCTACAGCGCTAATGATATTATATAATTCATATCCTGTAAATTTGTGTTATTATTAGAATTTTACAATACAGGTCAGCATGAGAGAGATTTTCATGTTATTTCTGATGACAGTGATCAGTGATCTGATGTTTTATCAGTTAAATCAGTAATAAATGGACATTTCAATTAATCCATCAATGATCAAATCAATTAGTACACAGAATGTGTTAAAACACATAAAAAGTGTGGTTGCAAATGCAAATTTTAGTCTTCTTTCATCTTCTCAGTTACTTGATGATCATTTTTAAGAAAAGAACATCAAATGTGTGTGTTCCTTGTTTGACCAGTTTAAGTTTTAAAACCTGGTGGTAACGTTTTTTGAGCTACAGTATTCCTTGATTAAAAAGTCATTCAAATGTGGATGGTATCAAAAGCCTAAAAAAATCTGTGCATAGGAAATACCACTGTAATATTCTTTATTTATTATTTCCAAGGTAAGAATGTGCCATTTGTAATACTGTGGGCTACACTGTTCCCTAATACAGTGCATTATTAGTTACAGATATAAAAAAAAAATCAGCTTAGTCCAAAGAAAAACGGAGAAAAATTCAATTTAGCAATATCTACATACAAATTCTTTTTTCCAGTTGTATTTTAATTGCAGTTTTTTTTAATGAGCTAGCAAAATATTGGCCCGGAGCTAAAGAAGCTCTTTATGTTGCTGGCACTGGATTAATGTGCACGGTGTATCTTACTGCACTCCTGCTGTAAAGTCAGTGAAGCTTTAAAGCATCTCAGAGGCGGAGCTGCTTTGTTGTGATCACACACCAAAAATCTATAAATATCAGAAGCCCATTTTTAACACAAAGGTTTATTTTTGGCATCATCCCTGAGCCTTTTTTAAAAGCTGATTGCAGCCAAAAAACGTCAGAGGAGTTTATTTAGCTCATATTTTGTCCAAGGTCATCCTATAAAAACAATGTTTAATAAGGTTTGATCCCGACGGAAGTGTGTTTGTGGTGTAAACTGTGACAGAGGAGCAGAAATTATATGACTGGAATCAAATGGTTACAGATTTGGCCATCCTTTTGATTCATATCAGAGAAATTAGTCCCTTTACTGCATCAGTTCATTTGTGTTACTCAGACACAGGGTGGGCTGAGCTCTGGAAAGTCAAATGATCTGAGATTGTTTTTTTTAACTCATTTTCATCTCTGATGAGGTGTGTGTGTGTGTGAGTGTGTGTGTGTGTGTGTGTGTAGCTTGGTGCGTGAAAGGGGATGAAGACAGGTTTGTTTAAGATGAAAACTGTCATGTTTTTAATTAATATATTATTGAAATTTAAATTCATCTGTATGTTGGAGATGACACTCCAAACTAACAAAATCTAGCGTGGTTTCTTTATACTATAAAAATGCGCATCATTTTGATTTTTACAGCAACGACTCCACACACGCACACACACATAGACACACACAGACGACACTGGATACTCTTTTATCTTCGCTGCAGTTTAAATGTGAGAAAGTTTCAAGGGTTTCAGCTGTGAATCCTGATTCAGCTTTGTGCCTGCAGGGGCTGCTAATTACCATAAATGTACCATATACCTTTGAGATGACACATTTACGTGACAATGAGCAAGTATATTTTTTTTAAGGTTAAAGGAGCATTCTGTGACCAGTTACCACAAAACTTTCACATCGTTTGATCAAACTGTCGGCGTGTTTTGGCTGTCGCTGACTGGAACTCGGGTCTTGTTTTCCTTAAAGTCTCCTAAAGACATCAGCATGAGTTAAAAAGAAGCACGCGTCAAAGCGTCCGAAATAGTCTCCCCCACCACACAGCTCTTGGGTGACAACATTAAGAGCGCCTAGGAAACATTTTACCTTACGGACAAAATAACACATCTGTAAGTAAGCAGGATTTAAATTCTCTGGACAATTACTTTAATCACAAGTGCAATGCCGTGATTTTAATGAGACCAAAAGTCCAAAAACAAAAGTGTGCACAATTATCTCCGTTTGCTCCTGGCTGTCTGGAGCAAGTATTAATAGATGTGTTTGGACAACCCTTTACTATTTTTTTTCTTCTCCTCTTTTACTTGTCCCATCATGCGTCTATGGCCTCAGATCTTCTGAGAGTACGCTGACTAAAATGGCTGACAGCGCGAATGATAGCCCGTCTGAAGGAAAATATCAGGGTGGTGTCAGGATAAACGAAGTGATTCCTACCTCCAGTCCATAAACCCAGGAGAAGATGGGTGCCTGCTTCCTCTTGCCTCTCGCTTGTGCCCCTCCTCTCTGGTTCTTCGCTCAGAGGTCAGTGGAGGTCAGACACCTGAGGGGGAAAAATGCAGAGAAGTATGAAAAACTTTACCCAATTTAATTTGAGCATTATTCATCTTGTGAGTCAGGCATTCACAGAGCATGTGAACAAAGATGAGCTGATAAGGAAAACACAAAGTGCTGACTAACTGCGGCATATGTTATCTTTTGTAAAATAGGTTACACCGTGGATTAACACACACACATACACACAAAGAACGAAAGAAAAATCACATGATGCATCAGATGTAATTTGGGATGGAGTGGGGGGGTTCTTGTAAAAAAAGCTGAAAAAAATACAATAGAAACCGACCGCTTCCTACTTTGACTTCTTCGGAAAAGAAGTCCTCCTACAGTCGGTAATGCTTGGGAAAGCCCACACACACGCACACATACCCACACACACCCCTTTCACATGAATGTGATTAAGAAACGTATTGTACAGACTCGATGGCATTGTAGTGAGTTCCACAGCTCTCTAAGAAATGTGCAGAAACTGACGGCCGAGTCTAAGAAAGAGACCGAGTCATCTGCTGCGAGGAGCACAGCAGGGCCCGTGGAGAGTGAGAGCAGGATGCAGGTCATGTCAGGACGGCAGGGAGCGAGCGTTGAAGCACAGATGTCTAATTATGCTGCAGACACTGTGAGGGCAAACAGAGCTGGCATTAAGAATTCATTTCAAAAACCCTGATGGCTCTTCCATACGTGGAGGGAAACCAGTACGAGAAAACGTCCGCTCACATGACGGCAGCACAGAGACAACTTAAAGCAACACCAAAAAAGAAAAGGGGGGGCTTCTCTGCCACTGACCTTTTTTCTCTTGAGCTGGCCCACGAACACGGGCCTGTAGTCGCCGCCCCCACCCCCTCACTTCACCTCAAAGAGACAGAGAAGCGCGCCGCAAAAGGCTGCTACAACACCGGAGCCTGGAGGGCATAAGGCATTAACTACCTGCATAGACGGCTAAAGATTTAACCAAACAGGCTGTGCCCAAGACAGGGAAACCAAACCCAAGCCAGTTGAGCTTGTTTGGCCAGTCTGTCAGAGGGGCGAGTCAGCAACACGTCCAATGATGAGACACAAACACACAAAAGCCCACTGGCTCGACAGCCCTCCCCACCCATGAGGCAGCAGCCTGAACCCAATATTAAACAGAGCAACACGGGACAGTGCCGGATTAGAATAAAACACTGGGTGCGCCATGGAGGGGAGGAAGGTGATGATGATGGTGATGATGATGATCATCAGACCACTGAAGGAAGGAGTGTAAAGAGGGAAGGGGGTTGGTGGGGGGGTCATTTAGGCACAAGAGGCTAAATCCAACAGATCCACCGCTCTCAGCAGAGAGGCAGGTGATGTGCGTGAGAGCAGGTCGGGTTTTGGATGTCAGCCGGTGTTCTCGGCTATAATTAGCAGCCCGGTCTCCAGAAATGTACCCGCCGACCCCCCCACACCCCACCCTCCCTCTCTCCCTCTCTCTCTCTCTCTCCTCGCCTCACCTGGCCGCTGCTGCTGCGCATAAAAAAAAAGACGCACAAACCAAAGAGCGGCTGCAGCACCTGCTACACACCAAGACACAGAAACACACACACACACACACATGCGCGCGCGCGTCAACACAATCACGCACTTTTTTGTGCGCTTTTTAAGAAGCGAAGCCGAGAGACGTCGACGGGAGTTACCGAACACCCGTGACGTGGATTGTCCTCCGCTGACCCCGATCAGCACCGGGGAGGAGAGGGGGGGGGGAAGAAAGAGAGGAAGGAGAGGAGAGGAGGCTATAGGTGGAGGCGAGCCGGAGCTGCCATGTCTCGCGGCAGCAGCCAGGTGAAGCGGTTACCTGCGCGCCGGTGTGTCACCTGCTCTGACTCGTCGCCTCCCACCTGACCGGCCTCCGCACTTCCTGGATTACAGCGTCCCACCCTGAATACTTCTCCTTCTTCTTCTTCTTCTTCTTTCTTTTTCTTCTGTTATATCCTCTCGGTTGTTGTCTGTTCTTCTCTCCTCGGAGCAGCAGGAGGTGGAGGTTTGTTAGTTTGTTTGTTTGTTTGTTGGGGGGGAGTCACCTCTCCTGCCCGGTCCTCAGCTCGGTGCCTATTTTTTTGTTGTTGTTGTTTGCTTATTAGTTATTTTACTCCCCCCTCTCCTCGTCAGCTCGCGTGTCGGTCCTCCTCTCTCCCGGCTGTCTCTCTCTCTGCCCCCCCTGCCTGCCGCTGCCTCCGCTCGCCCACTCCGACTCTCCCTGCTCCTTCTTTCTGAGAACCAGGAAGCGGCTTGCCCTACTTACACCAGGCGCGGATTGGCTCTGGCAGGGCTGGAGCAGAGACCGCCGGGGTGGGCAGGGCACGGGGGGGGGCGGGGGCGAGGAGGGAGGGAGGGGGGGTCCGGCTGCGGCGCGATAGGCCAGCGGCGGTGTCTGTCGTTTTGCCGGTGGCGGAGGGTGGAGAGAGGTGAGCAGGTTTGGAGACCCCCCCCTCCCTCCCTCTCTCCCTCCCTCCCTCCCTCCTCCCCCTCTGGGCATCACCGTTCAGAGGTGGGTGAAGCGCAGCGGGCAGCGAAAGCGGATTGAAAGAGATCTGCCTATTGCTTACCTGTCAGATGCAAAAGCATTTTCAGACGAAATAGACTTAGTGCGCGCGCACACACACACACACACACACACACACACACACACACGCTCCTCATGACTCCCTCTCCAGCCTCCTGGAGGTGGCCGGACCGGAGGAGGAGGAGGCAGGTGCTCGGACGTCTCTGTGGAGCCGCCGTGAGAAATGAAAGCGACGGAGGATGCGTCACTTCCAGCTGCGAGTGCAGAGCAAAGGGCATCATCATCATCATCATCATCATCATCAGCGGGGACTTTTCCCAAATGAACCGGTTTACAGAAAAACAAACAGAAGCTGCGACCTGCTCAGGAGACTTTTTTTTCCAGAGAGAGAAAAGTTTTTCTTTCTGTGACAGAAGCGCAGAAGCTTCACTTCTCAGCTTAAACCAGCTCACATCTGTGCCCCCTGTTTGAAGTGGTTGTGGGGTGCGGGGATCACCTCACTCTTTTTTTTTTAAATCTCATCTTCGCCTGCTGCAGCTCCAGGAGTGTGTTATGTGTGTGTGTATGTGTGTGTGTGTGTGTGTGTGTGTGTGTTATATGTGTGTTATGTGTCGGTGGGTTTAGAAGTGAAGGTGCAGGAAGTCTATATATAATTTTGCGGTGAGCTCAGCCAGCCCACCCATTCCCACCCCCTGAACCTTAAATCTGTGCTCGTCTGCGGTCGTGCTACCTGTCAGACTGCTGCGCTGCTTCCATACACGCTTTTACACGAGAAGTTTGTGTGTTTTAAAGCAAAGTGGTTCTCAAAGTGGGGCTCCGGACCCCACATGAGGTCGCAGGATAAGTCTGAGGAGTCTTTTCATAAAGAAAAGGCGTGTGATAAAAAATGTCCCTGTCGATAATTGTCACTCTTTGTCTTTTATTGTGAAAGTATTTGATACTTTGACGCTATCAGGCCCCAGAAACCTCTCGAGAAAAGGCCAAAGTATTTTACAGAATCACTATTTCGATGAATTGGTAGAGTAACATAAAAAAAAAAAAACTTTTTAACATTGCCACACATGCACAGAATAATATGTACATCTACATTTTCTTGGTAGTACCTCTTTTTTAGATGCGTGTACTTTTATATCTTACTTTATCGCATTTTGTTAGCAAATATTGACAAGTAGTTTCCAATTATTAATACAAACAATAATTAAATACTAGATTATGATGGTGCTTTATTGAATAAGATTCCTGGCATTATATAAACCATACCAACTTTACCAGCTGCAACATAAAAATGATGAATGCAATAATACATTGGTTGGTATAATCCTATAAGATAATACACATTATTCAGAATCGGGACATTCTGCACAATGACTGCTTTTACTTTTAAGAATATTTTGATGTTTTTAGTTTTTTTCTAGTATATATTTTCTACGTTGCGTTATTGCAAGTTTTAAGGAGTTTTAAGGGGAAACTTCAGGCTGTTTGTGGATGAATGAATTAAGGATTCGACTTGCAGGACAAATAAATAGAGAATGTAGCCATCGCCATGTACTGCAACCCTATAATATTCATAATTGTGAGCTTTGAGCCCCTGAAACTTCCTGCATGTTTGTTTCCAGAGCAGCTTCAGAGTAACCACTTCCCTGTAAATCTATTTCAGAGCCAGAATGACGGGCAGCAGACCTGTTTATCCCCCCCACCTCTATTCATGGCTGGTAATCCAGGCTGGTCTGCCATCATTAACCTCTTTCACACTGTCTCCCTGCTCCACGGCAGCCTCTCATCATGGCATTAAACAACCCTCCCACTCTCTCATCTTACTCCAAAGACATTTAGGCGATATATTAATGGTACTCCAGTGCAAAGGTGTTCCTCTGTCATGCTGTGTTGATCTGATTATTAAAGTGTCATCGCCATCTAGTGGCCACTGCACTGCCAGTGGGCCTGACTGTTTGAAGGCCTCCTCTACAAAACCACTCATGCACTGTGTGAGAAATGCAGCATGTTCACTCCCATGTGCTTTCCTCTCATCCTTTACACCCTCTTTTCTTCTCCCCAATTAAACATGTCAGTATAATTCCCAAACAGTGTAGCAAAAAGCCCTCAAACATTTCCAGCCACAAGGCAATCATCCTCTTACAGCAGGGGCTATTTAACAGTGCAAATAATAACAAGTGTAAATCCAATATGTTAATTCCTCTTAACTCTCGGAGGTGAAAAATAATTCTCTCATTGCCGCCCACACAGACTGAAGGGCTGTTAAAAAACCTCTTGGACATTAATGAGCGAGGAGAGGTAAAATAAATGTGTGTGTGAAACGGAGGCAGGTGTGTCAGTGAGACTGTAATCTGCCCTTCTGAAGGCGGATTTTCATTTAGTTCCAGTCAAGAGCGGGAGATTTAAGTGTCCCCACATTCACAAGCTTAACCTTGGATATGAGTGTGTCTGCCCTCTGCTGAAAGGTACAGGATTAGGGATGGGGATCCAGGAGCAGCAGCGGCAGCAAAGTAAATGGCTCATAACAAACTGACTGGTGGCTCACGCACAAAGATTTTTTTTTTTTTTACCACAGCATTGAAGTTGAGTCACTAAACTTCTCAGGTCCCAAATCTTCAAAGATCATCAATGAGTCCAAATCTGAGTCACCAGGGTCACATTCATGTGTCTCGAAGTGGTGCTCAGTATCCTGGTAATTCATCTGGAGTAAAATGAAACATGCAAAATGAAAAATCAGTTCACTTAGTATACATCAGACCTTTAACCATGACAGCAGATGCAGAAAGTAAACAGTTAGTCAAATGCTGTTTTATTTTTTGATGTTTTCATTTTCTGCTACTTTTTACCTTGCTACCCTTCAGGGAGAATTACTGCTCTTTTTACTCTTCTACATTTATTTGGCTACGACAGTTACTTATACAATTTGTATTTTAGCTTATAAAACATTAGCTCCTAAAGATTTTTGCCTTTTGACCCCTTATAATAAGGAAGTGTGTAGTTGGAGGCCCTTGACATGGTTCGGAGAGCAGTTGTACTAAAACATTTCCCCTAAATTTCTCTGGATGTTTCCCAAAATTGGTCAAGGCACATAAACATTATCTACTATTTCACAAAAAGATAACAAACACAAGTGGAAAAAATAAAAGCCAGTACTCTCGCAGTTATTTACATGCTGGTGTGTTTATCGGCCAGTATCAGCAAATCATTAAATGTGTTATTTTGAGATTAATGTTTAACGTTTTTCAGACTTGTCAAAGTATATGTTCAAATTGCAGTTTTAGTCCCTTAAAGATCTGAATACTTCTTCCACCACTGCACGGCCTTTAAGATTTCTCCAGTATAATGGAGGTGAATTACATTTTATTTCTGCTGCTCACAATATGAGCTACAACTGAGGATACTGAGGTTTGCAAACTGCACTAAAAAGTTATACATGGTGGGTATTTTATAAGCTGATTACACTATTTTTAGACTAATTTCAATGAAGAAAAAAATCTTTCTAGAAAAGCGGACAAGGCTCTGAGACAGCATTTGGACCTTTATGTTGGGAAATGAGATTTACAGAAAATACGACAGAGAACACTGAACTGAATAAATTAAATGTAAGAGACCGTGTTTTGGGTTTTTGGTCAGACATTTCAAAGGGCAGTTGTGGGTGCATTGAGCTGACCTAAGATGTCAACATTTATAAAATCCTGGCTCCAGCCCTGCTCATAACATTGAAAATGACATTCAAATGATTCAACAGCAACATGTCTTTCCAAAAACAATGTCCCTGTTCTTCTAGAAAATCCATAAAGCTTACTGTAAACGTTAAACTGTAAACAGTTTTCAGTGGAGGCTATTTTTTTTCCTTATGAAAACTGCAAACACAGTGTTTTGGAGACTCTACAAATTAAGAGCATATGTTTTGGTAAAACCTTAATTTATTCTGCTTTAGTACCCTGTGGTTATAATGGTTTGTTATGGATGTCAGTTTTAAATGTCAAGTTAAAAGTTAATGACATATGGAGGGCCTCTGAAATGAAAGCTTCAAACTAAACCAAAAGGAAAGACATTTAAAAATAAAGGTGAACAGAGTCTGTTCTGCAAAAGTACCAAGTCACAAACAGTGGCTCAAAAATAATTCTTTACTATGCTGTCAATACTTTTGTAGATTTTGTATTAAAGTGCATGCAGGACACAGGACAGAGACACATATGCAAGCACACAAAAGAGCTCATGCCTCAGCACACCCAACCAGATGATATCTAAATACGCTTTATTCGTACATCCAGATATACACCATCATCATCGTGGTTGTCAAGAGTATCGTCATGATCGTAATCAAAATCATAGCCATCACCTTCAACACCAAGCTTTAGACCATCATCATGACAGAATTATTAGCTATTTTTTTCTGTTCAAAAGCTAAAGCTGTGATAAATAAAAAATTAAACATTTGGTCCTTTAATATATTGTCTAGGCAACATGGTATCAGGGGTTAAGACAGAAATGCCTTGTTGCTACCCACACAAAACATCAAACATCACTGGAAATGGCACTGAAACAGTGTCGTAGGGCGACAGAAGGAGGAGCGAATTGAACATGAGGCCAATGGCAGCAAAGAGCAAAGTGTCAGGCAAATCGAGAGAAAGGGGGAGAGTCCGTGAGAGAAACAGTTAGCGACCAGAGCTGTGAAATCAGATGAAAGGCGGTGAGACAGACCAGAGATGAAAGACTAAGAGACTGAGGAGTGAGGAAGCATACAACAGACCCACAGAGAGCCACGTATTTACAGTACAGGGAGCCGAGTGTGGAACTAAATCACAGCAGAGCAGTGTTGTGTGTCTCACAAAAAACACGATTTACAGAGGTCGTCAGAGTGAACATGTAGGTTTAAAAGATTTGTCTTTGTTCAAAAACTAAACACTACACACCTGGGACAACAAAACTACCAGTGAACTGCTCCTAATTATTCAAATCCATATGAGTATAGACTTTACAGTGATTTTCAAACTCTATATTATTATTATTATTCTGATGAGAAAATATTACACTTTGGTGCAGAATGGGAGGCAAGAGGGAGTTGGAGCTGGAAACCACAAAGTGTCTGCTCTATTGCCTGTGTCTGAAACCAACATCACAGTAGACTTTATTCCCAACAACAGAAAGATTACTGTCAAAGTTATTCCTGTCACATTATAAGAGTCTCAAATGTTTACCATGTATTGCTGTTTACATTGTAAAAGAAATGGACACTTTTCACATTTTTTTTCTCTCGACTATTGCTTCCATCCCATTTTACTGTGAACACCGTTTCCACTTCAGCCCCCCTGCTTGCTCCAACAATCACTAACACAGATATGTATGTGTACATTTGGATGGTTTCTTTTTTTTTTTTTTAGACTCTACTGTCGCCTGCGCCAATCACTCAGCACGCCCGTAGCGTCTTTCTCCGCGAGCAATGGCTTGGTTGAGAGTCACATGAACACCTGATGTTCTAAGACAATCACATCCTAGAGTGAATGCAAACAAGATGTACCTGTCCATGTGGGAACGTTGGTTGTCTGGTGCCAAGTCTGACACAACTCTCTACATTCATGGCTCTGCTGGGCAGCATCAGCCACAACACAGGATCAACATCCTATTAGATTTTATTCCTCTCATTTCTTACATGTTGGCAGGCAGTTTGTGTCTTAGTCCCTCTGAGTCTTTTCTGGTGAGTGACAGCTGAGGGTCTTTTTTCCCACCTTTAGGAGAGGTGGTGTTGGCAGGAGCGGCTGCATGTGCTGACGGGGCGGATGTAGTGGTGGGTGCCTGAGAGGTCTGGGGAGGAACAGGGGATGTATTGAGTTTTGAGGGGTGGGTGGGGGCAGCAGTGGTAGGTGGCATTTGTTTTGGGATACTAGGAGAGGTGGTGGTTGAGGAAGAGGTGGCAGTAAGAGAGGAGGGGTTAGTGGATCCTATGTTTGGGCACAAAGTTGTTGTGGATGGGGCTGGTTTGGTGGAAAGGCTGGAGCCGGAGATGGGGCTTTGAGTAGAGACAGGAGAGGTTTGCTTTACAGGATGAACTGAGAACGTTACTTTAGTAGGAGCGCTAGCGCTTGGAGATGCAGTTTGAGTCGGGGTTAGAGGCGAGGCCTGTTTTGGGACTTGGCTCGTGTTGGGACTTCTTGCTGAGCCGGAGACAGGAGCTTGGAGACAAGAGGTTGGACTCTGGGATTTACTTAGGGAGGGCACAGGAGTGGGGGAAGGGGAAGGTGTAGGGGTTAGGGTCTGGGTAGAGGTTACAGGTGCGACAGTTTGTGTAGGGGTTTGGGAGGGTGTCGGAGTGCGGGTGCGGGCTGTTTGAGTGGGAGTCGGTATTGGAGAGGGGATTGGGGTTGGAGCAGGACTAGGACCAGACAACGGAGAAGCAGAAGGAGGTGTGTTGGACGCCTTGCCGCGGGGGCTCTGAGGATGCGGTGGGGAAGAGGAGACCAAAGAGGAAGGGGGAGAAGAGGATGTGAGAGATGATTTGGGCCCGTAAGTTTGAGGTAGTGGAACAGGGGTAGAAATGGAAGATGGAGGTGGCGTAGAGGAGGGAGAGGGAGAGGAAGAGCGAGGAGAAGGTGTAGGGATCGGTTTGGGACGAGGCGTTGATGAGAGTGACAGTGGCTTTGTAGCTGCTGAGGGAGGGGTGGAGCAGGGAGGAGGAGAGGAGGAGCGAGAGGGGGGCATTGGGATCGGTTTAGGACGAGGTGTCTGGGAGAGTATTGGTGTAGGTGACGAGGGAGTGGGTGCAGGAGAAGGGGTGGCAGAGGAGAGTGGGGTCTGCTTTGGAGGGGAGGAAGATGGTAAAGAAGCTGCAGAGGGCATGTGTGCAGCTGTAGGTACTGAGGCAGTGTGAGAGGGAGACTGTGTGCATGTGGCTGTGTTAGCAGAGATAGCCTGTGCTAAAGTGGGCTGTATAGGAACTGTAGCATGTGTTTGTGCATTAAATGGCATATTTGTTACCGATTGTACTGGGGCGTTGGAGGTCAACATGCCCGCACTGCCTCCCCTTGCCAACTGCCCTGCCAGGAAAGGTGCAGCCAGCAAATTACCACCAGAAGCCTTCCGGTGAAGAGGCGGATGAGGCTGCACTCCAGCCCAGGAGCGGTGAGGCAGAGTGGGCTGCGAGGCCGACAGCAGCCTGGCCTCCTGGGTCAGTCTGCCCAGTGCTGGCAGACACTGCGAGCTGTTTCCTCCATGACGAAGCAGAGCTTCTTTCGCACCCTGCTGGCCCGTCACACAAGTGGTGCCATCTGACGAGGCACCAGAAGCAGCAGGTGTGTTGGTGGTAGGTACCTTGTGCATGGGTGGAGTTGGTGGCCCTCCACTTGTTGGGGTTCCAAGCGACCCAGCAATCACCGAGGGATCAGGCTGTAGACGGAGGCTGTAATGAAGAGTCCTGCCTTGTTGGACAGAAGTTGGGACAGATGAGGCCGGTGTGGGTGGAGTTTTAGCAACAGGGGGCGATGTCACCCCACCAGGAAGGCCCATGGTTGAGGGAGAGGCAGGAAACCCTCTTGGGGACAAACCACTCATCCCGCTCATTGCCATCATCCCAATGAGAGAGCTCACAGAGGGGCGAAGTGGCTGTAGCACAGGAGCACGAGGAGGAGACAGAGGGAAAGTGGAGGAGGGAGAAGGAGAGACTAGAGGGGAGGGCAGGAAGAAAGCACCTCCAAGTGCATGCTGCTGCTGCAGCTGCTGGAGCTGCTGTTGTTGTTGCTGCTGCTGGTGCATGAGTGCAATGGCTACGTTACTGGTGGCAGCTGCAGTCTGCAGGGGGGCATGGACCAGCGGTGCCCAGATGACCGGACGCGGCCGAGGAGACACCGTGCCACTTCCTCCCATGACTCCGCCTCTTCCCGCAGCAGCTGCCGCAATGGCATCCTGCATGGCCGGCATGCTGTCGTGTTTGACAATCTGCTGCACCAGCATGCTGTCACAGGAACCCAGACCACCTGCTGCCAGGCCCCCTCCAGCTCCTGGTCCCCCTCCACCCCGACCCCCACCACGACCCATACTGCCCCCCAGAGAACCACCCTGGGACGACTTCCGCAGGAGCACAGAGTTCTTCCTGCCTGTAAAGTAAAATATATTGTTTACTGAACACACCTTCCTGTTCTTCACTGAGAACATTGCTCAGTATTTCAGCTTAAGATCTTTCAGCTCATTTTCAAAGATGAGTTCTGACCTTTCTTAGCTTAGAACATGTTAAAAAAGCACTTAAGAAATTTAGCAGAATTGGATAGATAAGTGCTATTAACTGTCAAGGTCATTGTAGTTTTTGTAGGCTGAAAGGAAAATGGCAAGTCACTGCATAGAGTAGTGAGTGAGAGAAATGTGTGAGATGGTCAGAAATCCACAATTTACCGATACGGTCCAATCTGTCAACGGCGACAGTCTCAAAGGCACGCCGCATCATCGGGTGTTCCTCCAGCACCTCGTTAAAGCTGTCCACACTGAGCGAGTACAGACGACAGTATGTGTCTGCACGGACGCTGGCTGTCCTCCGTCCACGAGTCAACAAGCAGATCTCTTAATGTGCGAGGAGACACAATGGAAGTAAGAGAAACAAAGAAAATAACAACAAGTAGTGAGAAAATAGTTCCTTCTTCCCCTACACAGCTTAAACTATCTTGACAACCATGCATGTTCTCACCTCCAAAGTAAGACCCATCACTCAGCTTTGTCTCCTTGTTGCCACGGGTCAGCACACTGACTCGCCCATGTTGGATGAAGTACATCTTCCGGCCAACTGTGCCCTCACGGATGATGAAGTCTGAGGGCTGAAACACTTCAAAGCGGAGCTTGGTCAGCACAGCAGTCACAAAGTTAGGATCGGCATTGGCAAACAGCGGCATGTTGGCCACCAGGCTGCGGCAGTTAAAGCTGACTATCTCCTTGACAGATAGGACGAAGAGGGGAAGAGAAGAGAGGAGAAAGAAGAAAGATTAGCTGGAGGAAAGAACAATTGCAGTTTGTACGTGTGGGTGTTTTTTGAATTTATTACCTCTTTAAGTGGTTCACTGAGTTCACCCAGGATGTTCTCCTCATCAAACATTTTGCCCTGGAAGCGGTGCTCATAGTACTCGTGGATCTTTTGCCGAACATCAGCAGGCAGCTTATGGAACGACATGTACTGCTCCACCTGCTTGTACTGTGGTAACACGCAAACACATAAGCACAGGTCATGTTTCTGCAAACTCTGGGCAAATTTGCTTCAAAAGAACATAAGGCAAGATAACATAAGTACATTAGGATTATTTAACTGGTTCCAAACCTGTGAAACATTTCTATGTAATTTTCACGCATACAAAATGTTATACATCATTGTCTGACTGGACAAAGCAAGAAATTTGAAGATCTCACTGAGATGTTGTTGACTTACTGTCCTTTTATAGACTACATAAATTGATTAATGGAAAAGAAAAGCAACCCACAGATTGATAATAAAAACGATTGTTAGCTGCAGGCCTAGACAGAAATTGATTGAGTCCAGTTTAATGGCTGAACTATAAAAAGTATAGAAGGAAAGATGGATGCAGTAACAGATGGATGAGCGTCATGTTTCACCTTTTCCTGGTACTGTCGCCGCGAGGAGTCCAGCGACTGGATGAGAGCGGTGGCGTGGCCGATGAACATGGCGTAGCAGGTGGCCCCCACGATCATACTGAGCATGGTGAGCCACACATCAGTCATCCCTTCTGGAGCCTGGGCACCGTACCCGATGCACAACATGTGGCTCATGGCTTTGAATAGAGCATAGGAGTACTGCACGCCCCATGTGTCATTCTGTGAGTGGGAGACAGTCAGAGAGGGTGACAGGAGGAGTAAGAGAAGTTTCAAGTGTTAATTAACAGGCACTGCAATATTGAACTGTTCTCATTTTAGTCAGGTTACGGGAGCTTTTTCCCCTCAGAGGCTCACAGCCACACCACTTCAGAATATACGTCTGAGATCATAACAAGTAACGGCAGAGCAATTTAACTGTCAAAACCCACTCTGCTTCAAAGCTGCTGCAGAACATATAAACGGCAGACAAAAAAAAGAGCAGTCATCATGCGTTATTAAACAAATGATCTAAAGACCACAAAAAAAAAAAACTATGTGTGTGCTCTTCTGTTTTAGGATGTGTGTCCACATTATACAAAATGACATTATGTGAGTCCAATTATACAAAATGTTAATGGTCCAGCGGATGAGGGGACTTTCTCTGGGGAAAATCCCAGCATCAGCTTGCTTAGCAACAGTCACCCCGGCAACTGCTGAGGCGTGAGTCAGCTATTCATACAGCTGTGTATCTGTGTAGTATTCATCCGCGTCCACATCCGTATGCCTGTGACGAAACCTCCAGCAGGTCCCTAGGCTTTCGACTGTTTGTGTGTGTTCGCACCTCCACCTGATCTCTGTTGTGGTTTTTAATGGGAAAATCTGTTTTACTTTTGTGATGATGATAGTCAGTCTTTTTCCAAATGGACATGTCGTTGCACAGGCCAATTAATGCGGATAAGGAGCAAACAATGGCAAGCCTGATAAACACCCTAACTCTGTACACACACAGATAACCCAAACGCCGAGGCTTTCTAGATCTCAGATTTGTATTCATCTGAAATAAATATTATTCACCCTGTTCAAACAAGCCGAGATAGCGCTGTGTTTCATTCCACTCAAATCAAACTGGACATCATGTCCATTTTTCGTTCTCTGTAGAGTAAAATTACTCTCTGAGACATATTAAAATAGCAGTTGCATTCAGAGACTCACCACCATCAGGTTCTTGGAAACCCAGCAGTCAGGAGGGAAGTCCTGCAGCATGGGGACCAGGAACTGGAGACAGCCATCCCAGTGGCACAGCAGCAGCATCATGCCGATCAGGTTCACTATTCTCACCATAGCACTGGCGAGGTCATAGGTCATATGGAAAATCTGAGGTGTTTCAGAGGAAGAGAGGAATAGGAACATATGGATGTGGGGCAAATAAAATTATAGCTCAGGACTGACGGTGAAGTCTACCTTTTCCCTTTAATTTTCATTGAAAAAAATTCTTTAAAATGCTTTTTAAAAAGAACTTTCCCCCACCTCATCCACAGAATATAAAAGGGTTTATTCTATGCTCTACAAGTATTGTGTAAGTAAAAGGCTTGTGAGGGGTCATGCCTTACATACAAATGAGCTATGAAGAGCCTCTTTCGCACAAATATCTCTTTCTCTTTGTCTGTGCTCCCTTTTTTAAGCCTCCGTCTCCTGGTCTCTGTTTCTCACCTCCTCCCACTGGTGGATATAACGAATGAGTCTGGACAGGCGGAGCAGTCGAAGCAGGCTCAGGATTTTGGTGAAGCGGACGATGCGCAGCGCCCTGGCTGTCCTGTAGACCTCGGAGTCCAGACTGTCCACCATTAGGAAGATGTAGTCCACCGGGATGGATGACACAAAGTCCACAAGGAACCAGCTCTTCAGGTAGTTCTGGCGGATTGCCCTGAGTTAGAGCAAGATGGGGGACAGCAACATTCGTGATTTGGCAGTCAAGCCTTGTGGAAGTGATTCCAATATTTGGTTGGCATAAAACGATTGTAATCAATATTCAACAGGAGCAGAACTGGAACTTGAACAAAAGCCTGGCCGCTGGCTACGTGTCACCTTTTCACATCTCACACATGGATTGCTTGAACACAAACACAGCAGATGGCCAGAAGAGCACATTTAAATTTATGTGACAAAGCTGCTCTATCTATATTCTAGACCACACACAGACACGATTCACCCACAGTGGACATTTAAACACTACACATAAATGCCTCTACTGACCTGGGGTCCAGCAGTATCTCAGTGTTGTCTTCCTTGATGATGCCGGTCCTAAAGTTGAGAACCAAATCCACCATGAAGAGAGTGTCAGAGACTACGTTGAAGATGATCCACGAGGGAGTGTTCTCGTCCCTAAAGAAAGTGATGCCCACTGGCAAGATGATTAAGTTCCCCATCATCAGCATTAACATCAACAGGTCCCAGTAGAATCTAGATGGAGAAAGACAGTGGTGCTCAGTTGTGTTTCATTATTTTCTGCTGTAAGTCAACATGTCATGATCTTATGTTGTTGAATGTACATATTTGCTCATAGGCCTGTTTTATTTACTGATGACATTTTGGAGGACAAGCACAGGTGTTAATAAAACAGCTGAATTCCCTTTAGCTGATTTGTTCCAGGTGTTGTACATATTGGCTGAGTGCCATCTGCACTACATACTAATCCTAAGTAGGTTTTCAGTATGTATGCGCACACTGAGTGTGTGACAAAATGACACTTCTTCCACAATGTAATCCACAAAAGAAATGGAGGAGCTGCCCACTGTGGGAGAAGAATAAATATATTGTGGGTGTTAGTGAAACAGCTCAAGAAAGATTTTAGAAAACAAAACAATAAGTGTGCAACCTTGAAAATGTTTCATGTCTGTTGGTAAAGTTTAATTGGCAGGGATGTGACAAAAGTTGCAGACACTGTATCCTTTCCTGTGTACAAAGTCAGAAAGCGCGTTTATTTATTTGCAGGGGTGCAGCACTGAATTCTGGATCCTGCACAGGCATTATCTTTAGGCTCCTATTTGCTCAGTCCTACCTCTCCACCCTACACCCCATTTGTATGCTACCTGCAAAACATTGTATTTCCAAGGTTTATTGAAATGCAACACTGCCACAGTCAGTATCTTTATTAACCCCTGAGCTTTCCCTACCATGACAAGTCAAAATGTCTGCTGTGAAACATTCAGGCTAACACAACTTATTAGGCTGATCTGAAAGAGCAATAAAGAAATAAAGACAGTGTCTAGCCTAATAGATTTTCTGCTATTGCACACAGCAAACATTAACATAAAAACCTGAAAAAGGAAAAGTGGATATTAATGCAGCAGGAGCCAAAATGTTAAAGCTTTAACAGTCTAGTATGGTGCAAACAGCTAAGACACTGAGAAACTACAACTCCCACAATGCATCTGGATAACTTCTAATTCTAATCTTTTGTTAGAACTTTATTCCCTGATCAAACTCCAAACCTCCTGTATGACTTTCTGTCAAACTCAACCTGAGATAACCTTGATGACAAAATCAGAGTTATTTCCTCAGATTTTAAGATCTCCAGAACCACAGAAGACATTATGCAGCTGTTTTTGACCAGCTGAGAAATCTCATTCATGAAGTATAACCTGGTATGTGTAAAGGTGGGTGGAAGATTCTGATATATTTGGACAGTGCAAAGTCCTTCTCTTCCCCTGCCATCAGCACCTTTTCTGCCAGTTAATCCTTCCATATCTAATATATATATATATATATATATATATAT
>JBAJHX010000036.1:12098925-12130070 GCA_037176925.1 Amniataba percoides | reverse complement strand
TATATATATATATATATATATATATATATATATATATATATATATATATATATATATATATATATATATATATATATTGTCTCTCACAGTAACAAAGCAGAATGGAAAAAGAGAGGCAGACAGAGAAAAATGATCAGTAACCTTGGGAGGCCGCATCAATTTGTATTTCACGGAGGAGGGTATTACTGAATGACGGAGCCCTCTCATACGAATGGGGGGAATCAGTCATGTCATTGGGATGCTGCAACTGATTAAAGTATGACAGAAGAGGCGATCCAATCATCTGGAGATGATTCCTGTCATCTTTCTGTCTTCTTCCTCCTAATCCCTTTATCCATCACTTTAAACTATATCAATGCCTCCTTTTCTTCTCGCACCCTCTCCCTTTCTCTCTCCACACACGCGATCCAGCTCTCTCACTGTGAGAAAGTACTCGCTCTGTGGTCGATTGCTATTGAGCGCTAATTTAGTAACACAACCTCATAGTGTGACGCTACCGCCAGACTGATGAAGATTAAGCATGAGTCATCACGCTGCTGTACACACGCACACACTTCTCCCTGACTTTGTCACTTATACTGACAGATGTATCACTTCATAATCACTGGCAATAAATACAGGGATTATTTACAGCAACACAGACACAGTGATTCTGTGGCTGTTGTGACTGGGGATTCATTCTTGACCTTGAGGACACAATTTGTTCATTCTGATTAAAGGAGCAATTCTCTGCATGTCTGTCACTGCTATCCATATACAAAATATTAAACAGACCTTTAGTGTGGTATTCAATGTTCTCATAGAGGACATAACTGTGTTTTTTATCTTTTACAGCGATGCCTTTACAGTAAATTCGCTGAACTGAAATTGTGAATCTATTCAGCAATTGGTTGATCAGCAGAAAAGTCAACTGCAAACAATAATTTGATCTGATAATTGATTAATTACTTTCTGAATATTCAAACTTGAACTTTGTGATGGGCATTATTACTATATTTCACATTTTATGCACCAAAAAATCTTAGATTAATAGAGAAAATAACTGGAAATGGTTTAGCTGCCCTATAATTGTGGAAAGTAATTAAGTACATTTACTCAGGTTAAGTTTTGAGGTACTTTCACTTAAATATTTAAATTGTAAGCTACTATATGTTTCCTATTCAGACACTGCATTTCAGAAGGAAATGTTGTGCTTTTTACTACACTACATTCATTTGATTGCTTTAGTAGATTTAGTCTGAGTAAATATAAAAACTTGACCTCATTGGCTAACAAAAATGCAGGACAGTCAGATGTTATCTGTGATGATATAGTACTGACAGAAGCCATTTGTCTGAAGAAGTACTTTATTTCCTTGAGTGCCCTTTTAGCTAGCAGTTCAAATCAAGTAATTATACTTGTAATGGAGTATCTTTACATTGTTGTACCATAAATCAAATGAAGAAGTGCTTACCTCCACTACCTTATATAGCATTTCATCCTTTAGGGAGTGTCGCCCGTTGACATTGTCTTTCTTTTCTACAAACAGACAGACAGGCACTAATGTGCACAATTACACTGTTCCTCTTTCAGGCAGCTTCCACAGATCCAAATAAGAGTTAATTTAATCTCAGCGTTAAGCAATAATGTTTTAGCTCACAGAGTAACAAAATAGATGACACTAAACATGTCACATTACATTAATCAGCCTGCACTAGATTTTGTTGTAGTCACTGGGATGTGGAGGCTGATTTGGGCTTGGTGTAACACCAAAGAGAGGAGAGAAGATGTCGGCTCCAAACTGAAAATGATGTGAAGGTTTGTCACGTCGGTTTAAATACCCGAATTGGCCTGGCTGGTTTCTGATCTCCAAACTGTGAACTGACGCAACACTGACTCGGGCATTTCACGCAGGTGCACACATACGCACACTTGTGTGTAGTGTGCATTCTTGAACTGCACACACACACACATAAACGCACACAGACAGGAATTGCAAATGCAATCAAAGCTGTTCTCCTCGGCCTCATCAGTATTCCATTTTGAACATGAGCAGGTGCCAGAGGAGAACTGACCTGTATCTACCTGCTCAGCTGTTGTCAAACCAAACACTAATTCTACTGTAATTGAGGCCAAGTGTCTCCTGAGCGGCCTCTGATTGGTTCCCTGCTCGCTGTTGGACAGATGTCAGTTCTGAGCAAGTTTCCACCCATCATCCTGCCAGACATACAGACAAACAAGCACAACAGCGAGAGGCTATTATATAATAAATCTCCGTTACTATATGTGTAATGCCACCAACCCTGCCTCCACATGAGTCATCTGTGTTGACAGCCAAACCGTCTTTCTGTTTTCACCCCTCTCCTCCACTTTGTGCATGCGTTTTCTTCACCTCTTCTGCCTCTCGTTATGTATTCTTATAGCTGCAGCAGCAACACGTCTTTTCTTAATGAGGTGAAGGGCGTAAGAGCTTATCAGCAGACTCAACCGTGACACACACACATATGACTGCACGTACACACACACACACACACAGGTTATTTTGCTCAAGGTCGACACCGGGACAAAACCACATAAAAGGGCCTTAGAGGTAATCTGTCTTTCCTTTTCTCCTCTCGCTTCGGCCTCACGAAGTTCCTCCTCACACGTCGCCCCAGACTACAGGTACTTAACTAAAAAGTTAGAGGGCTGAATTATGTATAATGCATACTCAGTGTGCATAATTTAAGGATGTCATACATAATTGATCAAAATTCAATTGTGATTCTCCAGTGGGATAATTAGGACTATTAACATCTTTAGATATCTTGTATGAATACCAAGAAGTGCAGGAGAGTCAAGGAGCCACTCATCCATCCACACGCCTTCATCCGCCCTTTCCTCCATTCCTCACTGACCTCATTCACCACACGTCCAATGAGCAGACTCATAAGCAGCACTTGTGAGTGATCATCAAATTGACAGACAATTCAAAACGACTCTGAATGTGTGTGTGTGTGACAAAAAGTAAAAGTGGGCCAGGAGCCTTGGGGATCAAGTCATCCATTGTTGCTGCAGCCTGTCTGGAGATTATGAGTGCCTCCCTCCCTCTGCTGTCCACCTGCACATTTTAGGAATGTATTAATGCAAAGTCTCTGACAAACTGGTGGCCTACACATCTGTGTGGGGGGGTACACCTGACATGTTGATAAATATTGTGACAAATTAAAACTGTGGCTGGCCTTGCTGTTTGGCCTCATGTGTTTAAAGGATGTTGGCAGAGATTCATAGAATTTCCCTGCCATCTTTACCTGTGTTCAAAAAAACAATAAATGAATAAAAAAGAGAAATTTACTGTGAGAGTTTGCTACCAGGTTCATCTTCATTTTCATGAGTAAAATTTCACTCAAGGTAAACCCCAAATTAACAGCCTCAATAGTCGTTTTCACCTCAGGAGTTATTGACTCTTGCACTAATCGTTCTGTCCTTTCATGGAGTTGCCTGCAGGCAGTGCTGTGCCAAGTTCATCCACTGTTCACAGGAAAACACACTTTACATTTTGCCTAATTGACATGGAAGCCATCTCTCACCACTCCCCAATCAGCCAAACACCTCTTAGCTAAATTTGTCCTCCTCATTTGCATCTCCTCACCTCCATCTCCCTCTAACTGTGCAAACAGTTTCTGCGGGAAACAACAGACACAATAAAATCAGTCTAGTATTCATTCTCTCGCTATTTTACAAATGGAGACCTGATGTTGCTGCATGGTGTCTACCCTGGAGGCCTTGTCACACTGCCCTCTATTCAAACACCACTCCCTCTGCCTTCTCCGAGCCCCCAAGGACTTTTCATCCACTCCCCTTTTTTTCATTCAGCCTTTCGTCCTGATTCCTCCAGAGACTCAGAGTCCCATTGCACCTCCTGCCTCTCCTCTAACCCTCGCATCACTTCCGATACACTCCTGTTGCTGACCAGTAATATATATTTAGCTTCTTGCATGTCTCTCCCTCCTCCCAGTTGTCCTCCTCTCCATTTCCCCTGTTAAGTAGCTGCTGAATGTATGATCTGTGTCTCTTTCCCTGTCCCTCCCTCTATTTAACTGTCTATCAGTGTGCTCGCTAAAGTGAGCACACTTCCAGCTTGCTTTGATCCACATTTCCACCAAAGGAACAATATGTCTTTTATGTGCTACAAGTGGCATTTCTTTTGCAAACCATCACCAGACTGCATACTGTGCAGCGTGTGTACCTGAAATCACTGTAGGGGTGTATGATCCAGGAGCCTGCTGATTTCAGTCTCTCCTGCTCCAGGGCCACAGCTTTGTGGGACCCAAACATGCGCAGGCTGAACTTGTTGACTCCCGGCTGAAGCATGGCTCCAAACTGTCTCTGGATGAAGGTGCTCTGGTTGGAGGTGCTGTAGTCCTCCCCGTCCAGCCCCATGCCGAACCCGCCCAGCCCGGACTGACACATCATCTCGGGGGTCCCCGCCGCTGTGGTGTTGCAGGCCGTGGTGGTGGTGGTCTCCAGTCCAGTGGCCACCACCATCACCCCTGTCCCGGTGGAGGAGGTGGAGGCCAGGGCGGCGCGGGAGGCGGCGAAGCCCACAGAGCGCGGGGGGGGATGCGCCGGGGCGGAGGAGGAGGAGGAGGGCGGCGGAGGCGGCAGCGGCACCGGGGTGGTTGGAGTGCCCGCCGTGCGGAAGGGGAGGCCGTCCCTGGTGGAGGAGCTCATGATGGAGAGGCGACGGCCGCGTCCACCTAAGGAGGTGCTGTCCCCCCCGAAGGAGCCCCTCTCCCCCTCCAGAGAGGCCTGAGACAGCCTGTAGCCCGGAGAGGGCAGGCTGCCCTTACTGCGCCGCTTCGAGTCCCCCCCGTTCCGCCGCGGGAGGCTGTCGGCCCCGGAGCCGCTGCTCGGGGTCCCCACGCCTCCAGCCACTCCATCCATCCCCACTCAGGAGGGGGGGGGGGGTGAATCTAACCTGTAACTCCCGCCCCCTCAGGAAAACTACTGTTTCGTGTGGGCGACGCGTCTAGATCACATAGAGTCAATGTCAGTCTGAATGTTACACTGAACAAATGGAGAGAAAAAGAAAAGTGTCTCTCGTCGTTCTCTCACACCCCCGTCCTCCCCCCGCCGGGGTGGCCATGCCTGCCTCGGTGCCCTTGGAAGAATCCGCACATGAAATCCTCCTTCAGCCGGCGGCTCCACTTCTCCCCTGTTCTCCAACACTCTGCTTTGTCCTCACAGATGTTTCTCTGTCATTCCTCCTTCCTCGTCCTTGAAGCGTCGCTCCCCCCCCGCGGCCCTCCCTCTCCTCTCCACAGCCGCCCTGCACGCCCCGCCGCCGGTCATACTGCCACCGGATTCCCGGTCTTTTGTAGATAACGGAGCTCGCCGCTCATTGGCCGCCGGTGACCTGTCTGTCTGTGTAGCCTCTGTTTTCCAGGCTGCTCACCCGGTGCTGCCGCTTTCTGCGCACTCCATCATGTAAGAGATGATTTGAGCAGAAAGGATGGATGACAAGGACACTTGATCCTCCGTCAGGGGGGGCGTCTCGTTAATGGACATCAGGGACGCACACGACCTGCTCGCGGTCCGAGGCGCACCGATTCATCCCGACACGCACCAGAAACGCGTACACAGAGCAGCAGAGCCGCAAGGACGCACAAGACGGCGGAAACAAGTCAGATCCGGCCCGCGTTTCCTCTGAGTCCGCGGCACGCTGTCATTTTCGGGCTCCGAGCGGAGAAAACGCGCGTCATGATGGCAGAAATGTTGCCTGACTGAAGCGCTCAGCAGCAGCAGCAGCGCTGTTTTCTGAATTAAGTTGGTCAGATGTTCAGAGGAGCCGCTGAATTTGATCCCCACTTGTGCGACTTTCACCGCGTCCAGACTTCACGTCACGGCACCGAGCACAGACGAACATGCTCAGTGTGTCAGCCCCCGTAAAGAAAATAAAACAACTTGTTGAGCGTTTAAGGTGGATGCTCGATCGCTCGCTCGCTCGGAGTCCAGTTTGAAGCTGAAAATCACTTCTGACATTCAGAGGTCGAGCCGGCACGTCCACGGCGGCGCGCGGCGCATGCAAATGAAGTATTAAATAAATAAATGTGCCTGTAAAGGTCTGGATCTAATCGGCCTGTTGCCATGGCATCCGCATCCCCATCATCCGTCCCCCAAGGCCGCGAGCCCGGTCGGCGCAAGACGCACGCATCCCTCGCAGGTACAGGTCGCGCGTCATCCTCTCTCACCAATACGGCGAGGGAGCGCGTGATGGAGAGAGTGATGATGAAACTTCATTTAAATCTCGGGGAAAAAGCAAGCTTTTTCAACAACGCTGATAACTAACAGAGAGAAAAGAAAAAGAGGAAAGAAAATAATAAAATGATCGAGTTCATTACAAGCTGTCAAACCAACCAAACTGAGATTTTAAAGGAAACGTCTGTAAGAAATGACCCTTTTTCTACGTTACTCTGAGCTAATGTGTAATCTCAGTCCGTCTGTAATAATACTATATAATAGATCATTCTGAATGAGTACTATTGCTTTGGATACATAAAGTATATTTTGGTTTAATGTGGGACTTCTGTGTTTTTACATGACTTTTGCTTCAGTAAAGAATCTGAGCTACTAGACACACACACAGGATTTTGTTTTTTAAAAAAGTCCATTAGAAAGTATAAAAGTGACAATAGTGCTTTAAATGCATGTATTTTTAAATATACTTTGTCATCAACAAACCACCCGTTTGGTCACTTGCAGTGACAAACATGCTCAATAAGCTCCCTGTGTTTGCGAATGTGGACGATATGGACAAAGACAGAATAGGCAGTGTAAGGGAGCAGGTTTCAAAGCACATTAGAGCTGGAAAGTTAACGCCAAAGAAGGAGGAAGCCTTCAGAAGAAAGGATCATCACACATGAGAAAGCCTCACACTGGAACAGATATAATTAGTTTATGAGAGAACAGTGGGCAGATGTCGGCATCTGGGTCATCTCAGTGGACAAAAGAGTGCAGTCATCTCAGCATCTCCCAGCACAGCTCATAATGGCCAAAAGAATTGTGCTGTCACAGAGATAAGCTCAGGACTATGGACAGGGATGAAAGCCTTATCTCCAAACTCTATAAAGGCTAACAATAATGGATAATAGCTGACAAAGGAACAATATTCATTTAAAATTCAATATCCCTCCCATAAATAACAAAGATAATAAGAAGCGGCTGGAAGGCTCAATTACTCGATATGAAACAGGAGAGCAGTGCGTTAAAGTTAATTATTCAAGTTTTATTTGGAGGGAGTCATCGTTTTCAAGACGCATTAAACACAAATTCACATTCATGAGACCAGTGTCAGAGGCTAAAATCTTTCAGTATCAGTGGTGATGCTGCCAAAATGCTTTTGTCTTGGTTGGTTAGTATTTCATTTAACGGTTGGTTCTTGGCTTCCCATGACATTTATAGGAGTGGCCTTAAAGAGGCTTTTAACACTGGTTTGTCAGCATGTCAGTCAGATTTAGAGCCGAATCACTCGACGTTGACTGCCCTCATAATGTTGGTGTGACCAGACCCTGGGATCCAGCCTGTCACCACAATCACCATGTCGCCCGACTTGAAGAATCCTCGCGCTTTGCCTGAGGGGAGAAACACAGGAGGGTGAGAAAGATAAAAAGTACAAGTAAGGCCAACAGGGGTGTAAGAACGCACAAACACACACACACACACTCACCTATGTTCATGCCGAAGTTGACCCTGTTGTCTACATCATCGGCCCAGACGGGAGCAGGCAGCGGGTGGAAGAGGACAGGAAACACTCCTCTTAGCAGCTGAGACTGACGGGCCACCTGAAGGAAGAGACAGACAGACACACAGTTCAGCAATAATCTCGAACCCAGAGGAATCCAGAGAAAAATATATATTTATACATATTACTTTGTGCATGTTTCTGATTTTGAAAGCTTGTCTTTCTTCTAGAGGAGACACCGCAGTTGGGACCTGTTGATCAAATGGTGATCTAATGCCGATGCTGATTTCCCTTGCACCTACATTTGAGTCTAGGGCAAGGTTATCTCAAGGACTAGAGGCCAGGCTTCCTTTAATCTCGCTGAGCATCTTCAATGCAATTTAGCATTTTAGAGTAATCCCTGATCTTTCCTCTAGCACCACCAGCAGGCCAAAATTTCCACTTGGAAACAATAAATAAAAACATAACATGTCATTGAAAAGACAAATTAATGATCCTCAAAGGACTAATTATTTTCATTCTCCACACGTTATTAACTTTTATCGAATAACACTGCCAGCCTTAAATGTCATATTTGCATACAAAGTAATGGGCAGAAAAAAGGTTAAACACAATCATACTCCAGAGGGGACAACGCTGTTTGATTTTAATAATGATGATTTTTCCTCTAGTTTCACCTGAAAAAAAGACATATTTTTAATTATGTTATACAACTGTTATGGCCTGACTATTATTATGTTACATTTTGTATGATTAATGTTAATTAGCATTTTAGTGATATTCTGATATTTTGAACTAAAGTGTGCACTAAATGGCTTATATGATCCTTTTTCACATAGGTGTACAAGGACAACGCTTCATCCTGGACTAATCTACCAAATCTGTCACAAATCTGTCAAAGCTTTAAACATTCAACATGATGGTCCTGAGATCTGAAAAGTTATGGGTGTCATCATAAGTAGGTCCAAGGAGCCGTCCACTGTGCTGACTGTGTCCACATCAGATCCAGATGTGCTTCCTTGAATTATCTGACCCTGCCATCTGACCTCCACATGCAGCATACAGATGGATTCTTATGTGGATTAACCCGACATGACCTTAAAATTATGGGTAATCATGATCTACTCTCATGTCACATTTTGTGCTCTGACCACACACTCTTCCTGAGCAAAGAGCTCTGCAGAAAGCTCTCATAAAAGAGAAATACACTCCAGTGAAGTAACACACATAAATACGCTCAGTAAGTGAGACCAATCTGACATCTTCAGAGCTGCGACTATTTACACCAACACACAGTGAGAGTAAATACTGACTTTATCACACATTGTTCAGGTTTGAAAGTGTGAGTCATCAGCCATTAAGTCATGTTTTAGGTAAGAGAAATGGTGGTTCACAAAAGCTGACGGTACCTGAGGGCTTCTGGTGACGGCAATAATAGGACAGCGAGGACGGTACCTGGACAGGAGGTGTGCGGACCTGAAAGGACGAGGAGGAAAGAGGAATGGTCAAATTTTGAGTCTTCCTCTGTATGTAGTGCCCGTGTATGTATGTAGAAACGGCTTTATGTATGCCTGTTTGTAGTATTTGTGTGCATGTTGTAGTTTGCCAGGTAGGGGAGTACATTAACATAGCAAGCAGTCAGAACACACAAAAAAATGCAAAATAAGGAGATATAACATAAGGAAAACACAATAAACATTATAGGCAACATAAAACTCTACCCTAAGGATGTGAAAGGATAGAACAGTACTGCAATATTCATCTGTAGCTTTGCTGTAGGATAAGAACAAAACATCTGTTTCTCGATTCTTGAAGAGAGCCTTTATGTTGGTCCAGGGGGAAGAAGAGAAACTCCAAAAAAGTGTTATGCTCACTTCAAAGTCTGTGATTTTAATGTTAATTAAAGAGTTTTAGAGGTCCTGGTAGGATATTATTATCTCTCTTTTCATTTATTTTGTTAAGCTAAGTGAACCAGCTGACAAGAAAGATGAGACAATAAAGCAAAGTGTTATATTTTCCAATATATCTACAACAATTCAATAACCATAAGGTAATCATGTACTCTTGTCTGGTGCTAGCTTTGGTGTGCGCACCTGCCGCTGGTGGTGAGGACTATAATGGCTCCAGCACAGCACTTGAAGGAGGACTCTACAGCTCCAATGGCTGTGACCTCTGTGGGGTCAGAGGAGAGAGGAGTGAGGCGACGCAACTCCTCAAACAGCTGCTGGTGGAAAATGGCCGCCTCTGCCTCCCTGCAGATCTGAGAGACAGAGACAGAGACAGAGTGGAGGGGGGGGTTATCAGGCGGCGACTAAGTCAGCGGTAACAGAGTGGACATCATGCACACACAGAAACACACACCGAGTGCATCATTGCGACTGCCCCCACAGGAAACAGTCCCTTGGCGGTCTCCCCAGATAACATTACACAGTCGGCTCCATCCAGCACGGCGTTCGCGACGTCACTGCCCTCTGCTCTGGTTGGCCGCGGGTGGGCCACCATGCTCTCCAGCATCTACAAACACACGCCATGCATCAGCTTCACATTTCAACCACAACCAAAAACATGTCCATAAAACTTTGCAGAGAGATTACATCAATTGGTCCATCAGAAATAAACCACTTTGTGCGTCCTAAATGGGAACGTGATGTGTGGCACACAGGCTTCAGGGAGATATGGGGGAGAGGGGCTAATGGCTTTGTGGATGGATGGACAGTAGTGGAGGAGAAATGAGAGACCATTTAGACTGAGGCAGGCCAGTCTGACTCTGCCAGATCATTATTGGCATGCCGGAGACTCAGTATTATGAGTCAATAAGCGCGGCAGACAGTTGGAAAATGAGATAGCTTGCGGCGTCGCCCGTGAAGCTGCATTTTTGTAGTAGTTAAGAAGCTGCTGCTAATGCCGATTAGTGTATGTGTGTGTGGGTGTTGTTTGTGGGCTTGGGTCTCGGGCAGCAAACCTGCTATAACGCTGTCACTCTGAGTCAGGAGCTGTAGCATAAACAAGATATAGCACAGTGACTCAACATGGCTGCAGGAGTGTGCATGCATGTGTGTGTGTGCGTGTAAAGGGAGAGGGGTGTGAAAGAGAGCGAATGTGTGTGTCGCTGAGGGTGAATTTATTAGACAAGTGAGTGTGTTTGTGTGAGTACATTATGTAGGCGTGCAAGGTTAATGTGAGCCTGTTAGGTTTTAATGTTAGTTTACTTGGACCCATTTGACATCTGATTGGATAACACTGTATTTAGCATCTAAGTCTGCATATTCCATCATTTCTGCATCCCTTTCTGTGTGTGTTTTTTGTGTGTCTATGTGCCTGTCTCTGACCTGGGTGGCACAGATGACTGGCTTGCCGGCAGAGTTGCAGCGTCCAATCATCATCTTCTGGGCGATGAAGACTTTCTCTGCCGGGATCTCGATCCCCAGGTCGCCCCTGGCAACCATCACTCCATCGCTCTCAGCCAGGATCTCCTCAAAGCTGAAAGAAAGATTAGGGCGGAGGAGGGGGGAGATGAGGAGGTGAAGGATTGGGAGTTTGGGATGAAAAAAAAGGAGGAGTCCAACATTATGTGGACGACATCCAACATGTATATAGGCACAACATAAACGTGACGTGATGACAAGGCAAATTTGAATAAAAATGCAACAGCAAGTAAATGTAAAAGGGATCTCTTCAGGCTGAATGTTGATACACAGCATCATGTGAATCTAATCTAAAAAATCCCATTTAAATTAGAGCCGTAGTTAAACACTGCCAGCAGCCAGTGAACAGTGAAGGACAAAACGAGAGATGAGTAATGGAGATGAGAGAGCTGTGACATAAATTGTGTCAGATATATTAAGTGGCAGCCATAACTCACACAGACAGCCACACAGATCACTTAACACAGATGTGTAAAATCCAGACCTGACATATGTCAGTTCATCACCACAGCAGCGGTGGATTTATAAGTCCTGTCACAGCCTCATTATGAAATTCTCACCGCCTCCAGCTACTAAATCACTCAAAATAACTGCGCTTTCATGCTTCTCATTCATAACCCTTCACTCACTTCTGCACCCCTTGCCGACTTTCCACCTTGCTGATCACTTTGATATCCCGTCCATGTGCACCTAGAACTCGTCGCACGTCTCTGACATCCTGGGCAGAGCGGATAAAACTGGCGAATATCATGTCCACGCCCTGGGACACCCCAAACCTCAGGTCGGCCTCATCTCGCTCGCTGACGGCCTGCAGGCCTATGAGGTCACACCCAGGGAGGTTAACGCCTTTATGACTGCACAGCACCCCACCAGCCTCCACCACAGTATCCACCCAGTCAGAGCCTGCAGACGAGGATGAAGTAAGGAATTAAATTATCTTCTGAAAACCTTGAATTAGTGATTGTCAAAAATACATTTTCCTAACTCAAGTGGATCTCTTGATAACATTTACTAAATTAGAAGAAGAGCTTGCTGGAAAGGAAAATGACTGTGTACATTAGGAATGTTCTTTCATTTCAGGCTTATTGGAGGAAGATCCATATATTATCTTGGATTTCTCAAATCATAATTCTGATTTCCATCACAGATAATATATATACAAGGTGACACACTAATTATAGTGGACTGCAGAGCCTCAGATATGACCCAGATCATATTACTACTATAATGGTGGGGCAGCAGATTTTATTAAGGGACCGAATGACTCCAGGAGAACCATCCTTTCATGAAAAGCTTATTCAATTCCACAAGGTTGCACTTGGTAAAACTCAGTTTAAAATACTCTCATTAGAAATGACAGACAGAGACTACTGTTACGTGATGGCACGAGGTGGTCTTTTGTATGTTTATACTATGAGCTCATGTGTAAAAGCAAAATAATAGAGGACAAGTAGGACTTATATAGACTATAATAAAGAAATAAATATATAGACTATAATAACAATAAATGAATACATAGACTATAATAAAGGTAAATAAAAATGACAAGTTCTATACAATAATTAGAAATAATTAGATTAGAGTCCTTGTGTTTGTGTAAGTATCTGTAGTTACACTGACCAATATGTGTGTATATATACACTTGTGAAGGTATTTAGTTTTTTCTTCCATGTTTTCTTCTATATTGTCATTTTCTCTATGATTTGCTTACTAGGGATTGTTTGTATGTATTTCTTTTTTCTGCAAACGTAATGAGGAGGCATGCGGTCAGACCCCAATGTTTTTTCATTACAGCTTTGTCAGCACTGTGTTACCTGTTTCCAGTACTTTGAGTCCAATGAGGCCGTCATCGATGTAGATCTTTCCTCCCTTCTCGAGGACTTTGGGCAGGCTGGGATAGTCCACCCAGATAATCTTCCCGTCTGTCTTGTCTTTGTCACTCTCTGCTGTCACCACACGGACATGGCTGCCCTTTTCTAGCTCCACCTCCTCCTCCACTTTCTATACAATGAAATACACACACACACACACACAGTGTGAAAGAAATGAATGCCTTGGGTAAACACCTTTCCATTATCAACACACTTTTAAAAGCAAGTGACTCAATGAAGTACTTTTGTACTTATGCATTAAATAGCATTTCCATGTCAACACACTTTCATTACTGGTTGTTTCAAGGAAACTACCTCTGTAGTGGGAACCTGTGTTGCAAGTATAAAGGTTCTTCCCAGCTTTGTTTTGTGAGTGTTCGCAGGGATGTATGTACACACAGACACAGACGTACCAAAAATGTGCAAAATTTATGAAGCTGCAATCTTCTATTGATATTTCGGCAACTATCAAAAAAGTTAAACGTATAGTCGCCGAGAGGTTAAGATGGGGAAAATCTTTTTTCGCCGGACGCGCTGGTTGACAATGAACCACTGCTCCGTGCTGTTTGCTTCCGTGTATTTATTATTATCAAAACAAACAGTGAAACCATACAATAACAATACTAAAAGCAGCACGCAGAGCGACTTAAAAGCAAAAAGCGTTCAGCAAAAAGTTGGATCTCCCCACTCACCCTCTCTGTTCATTCATTCATTCTGCGCGCCATGAGAACAGCTGATATTAATGGTACCTGCCGACGTACCACCAACACCACGTGACTCACGTTCCCGTATGAGACCAGAATCTCATGACATAAAACAAACAATGATAGCGGACAATATGAAACATCAATACTATACCTGGCACCTACAATTATTATGGATACATATTTTCTCTATGAACATATAAGAATTATGCTATGGCAACCCTCCAAGTTCAGATTTTGTCTCTTACAAAAACAGTGTGTTGATGTCCCTTTAAAAAAGTCAAATATTTGTCTTTCTCATCCAGAAAGAGAAATGCTTCCTCTATTTGCTATTGCAAAACCAAAACCTGCGTCTGAGCTGGTCTGACACTTGCTTCACACTGTCTAAACCCATGACTGTTTGATTTAATGGTGTGCTGAGCTTCAACAAGCCAGCGTGTGTGTTTTTTTCCTCTGTCAGATTTGCTTGTGGCTGAATAGTTCTGGTAATTCACATCAGACGTTTCCGGTGTCAGTGATAACGTGGCAGACTTCAACTGTGCATGGTTATTATTGTCTCACAGATATGTCAGCTGCTTCCTACCAAGGCTACTGTCTACTGCTGTTGTCTGACTTTGAGTTAAAATGACTGCAGTGTGGACTCCATCTTTCATTACTTTGTGTCATCCAAGTATGTTAAAACATGGAAAAAATTAAATGACCTCAAAGTTCATTATTTATAGGATAGGAAATCAGAGTTAGTATATATATATATATATATAGTACATAGTAAAATATAATATACAGATCATTTAAAACATAGGACACATAGGACATTTTATCTTCCAACTGAGCTACTAAACAGACAAACGATTCAGTGTGGTGCTCACACGTCATGCAGAGCATTTTGTAAGCTAATCAAGGCATAAACAGCTTGGAGTTATTTGTTAAGCAAAGCAGACAGCATGCAACAGCAACATAAAGAACAACTAGATGGGATGATGATGAAAAAGCAGATGAGGAGACACAACCAGCTGATTCGCCACTAAAAAGGTCGATAAACTGTGAAAAATGGTGATACAAAGCAGTCAACATATTTTCATCTCCTCTTACACATAGCTGAATGTGACAGGTTGATAGATGATACACAACATATTTACCCCTTTCACTAATCCGGTGCGGATCTCTGGACCTTTCGTATCCAAGGCGATGGCAACTGGCCGATAATACAAGGGGTCAGAAGTTACCGTCTCCACAGCCTCTCGGATGTTTTTAATGGTTTCTCCGTGGTACTGTGAGACAGACAGAGGATCAACACACTACTGGAAAGAAAGACCAAAATGTGTGTATAAGAACAGTAAGTGTGAGAAACGCATGCACAGCACCCACTTCATGTGAACCATGTGAGAAGTTTAGACGAGCGATATTCATTCCTGCCTTGACCATTTCTTGGAGTTTGGGTATTGATCGGGATGCGGGACCTGAAGGTAACAGGAGACAGAGAGAGAATATTTGACATTAAAACTGATCTGAAACAACAAGTCAACTACAACAAAATTGACTCTTTCGTCATTTTAATCACTTCCCAATTGTGACAGTAACTGAACACTTTAAGGTTCTGGTCTGATGATAAAACAAAAAAAGCTATTTGTGATTAGCCATTTTCACAATTTCTTGATACTTTTCCGTTTTTTTATTGAAAACAATGGCAGATTGATTGATGAAAATGAAAATGAAACAACTTCAGTGAGAGGAATCAGAAGCAAAATAATCTAAAACGTCAGAGCTCTGTAGGGACTAGGAACAAAATTGTATATTGCATTGGCCTCTAATTATTTTAGTCTTATTTTTCTGGGCATAAGAAGAGCAGAGGGAGCTCCACAGTGTCACAGCCAAAAAGCAAACGATGCCAACACACTGAGGGCCACCCAGCACCTCGACCGTCTGACAGACTGCCAGTGATGACATACAACAGTTGCCAGAAAACAAACTTGAAACTGAGACTCGCTGTCTGCGGCCGGTTGTCACACTCACCGATGGTGCAGATTATGCTGGTGTTGCGAGCTGTGATTGGCTCCTGGTCGATGTCCAGCAGACAGAGATGCTCCAGGAAGGTGTCGGCCATGCTGGCATCCAGCTGCTGGCGCTGGATGAAAGAGTCCGGCAGTGTCATCGCCTCTGAGTAGCGCCTGATGCGAGCTATAGCGACAGAGAAATGTTGTCAGCAGGGGGAAGTTAGTCATGAAAACTCTACTGCCAACTACACCTGCGAATACAAATGAAGCAGACACCTCAAACAGAGGAAAAGGTGTTTAATTTCTGTGTTAGTGATGAAGAACAACAACACTTATACTCTGTGTTAGGAGCGATGAGTGGAGATAAAGATGGTAGCTTGCCACAAAAAGTACTGAATGTACAGTCAGAGCAGAGTAAATATAGAGTATGTACCTTCTGACCTGACATTAACTACAGCGTGGAAGGGTCTTGAGGATTTACACATTGACATTCAGCTGTCATGTGAGATGGTAATATAAAGACAAAACAGTTCAGCAGATATTCTGTGATGAGTAGCATTTATAAAGAGACAGGGGGGCTGATAATAAACAGAACATAGAGGAAATATAGGAGTGACATTTGAAAGAGATGTAGAGACAAAGAGGTCTTTGCACCGACAACCCTTTAATATAAAGACGGCTGAAAAGAAGAGAACGATTTCCTTTCTCGTGCAGTTTAATGAAATATTTCTACTGAAGAAGGAATCGAGGCAGACTGAGCTGACTTGCATTCTCAGAGGAGACACTCGAACTGAAAGGAGACTGATTTGGTTGCATTTTCGCTGTTGTCCAGTCTGTCAGTGTTGCTCTCCATCCTGGAAACTACACTGCCAAGAAAGCCTCCGTGAGCAAATGACAAAAATAAATAGATGAGAGCTTGAAAACTAAAATTAAAAACAGAGCTGTATTAGCATTAATTGTGTTTCTGCTCAGCCGATGACTGTGAGTCCATATTCATTCATTTTGAGAAAAATATTTGGCTCTTAAGCTGCTAAATGCTCCATTATGTTCCCTTGCTAAAAGTGATTCTCTGTTGCTTGATGCTCAACAGGTGCTGGACAGTCAGTTTATTAGATTATCAAATTGCCCACTGAAACCAGCTGCTTGCTCATACTGGAAATTATGCTATAAGGGAGCAGTGAGAGTGAAACAAAACATTAAAGTTGCAGGTTATGAAACCAAAACAATGAACTTAAAAATGGTGAAAGTGCTATAAAGCTGCATAGAGCTTAAGGAAACTGCAGAGTCAGGTGACAATGATTCTTTATCACTATGAGAGCCACTGTTAAAATCAAATAGATTAAAGCAGCTTTAGACTAAAATTGTTTGCATAACATTCTGAGAGTGTGGCTCTTTTTTTGGTACACAAATAAGGCAATAAAAACAATCAGTCCAACAAACTAAAACTGTGATGTTACTAGTACACAATGCGTTTCAACACTCTGTCCAAGTGACTCCACCTGTCACTGCTGCTGCATAAAACCAGTAAGCCTGTGTGTCTTTCATGCAAAGCATTGTGCTACCTGACTGAAGGGCTTTTGAGGCAGGACAATGGCATCCATTTTAAAGGATGTCACAGTCAGTCAAGCCTGCAATTTCTGCCACCACAGGGGAGGAAAGAGTAGGAGGAGGATGGGAGGAGGACAAGGTCGCTGCTAAAGGCACAACAAGGAGTGAAAAGGTGGACAAAGGACAAAGGGGAGAGGGAGGAGGGTGAAGGTGAAGGGAGGAGAAATCTAACAAGGAAGATGTCTATAGATCCACAATAGGAGAAAAGAAAAATTGTTCAGTTTCTAACATTACTCGGTTATTTCTGGACTGTCTTAGTGATAGGACCTTATTAACCAACCTCCTCTAACAAGTGTCATGTTTTAATTATGTGCTATGAGCTAAAAGCCCTTTGACACACAGAAACAGAGAAGCTTTATGTCCCTGATGAAGGTTTTGCAGGATGATGCGAAAACACAGTTCCTCCATCCTACGGACTCAGTAGCTGTCAGTGTTTTCTGTCTCTTTCTCTTTGTGTCTTTTTCTCTCCCTCCACCTCCCTGTGACCCAGTTCTGCCGCACTGCTGCACACATCATTACGTGTCCCACTGAGATCCTCCTCTGACACGTCCCAGAGTACACATGAAAACACACGCACACACATACATCCAGGTACCTGTTACTGGAAGGCTGACTATAAATAAAGCAGGCATCAGGTGAAAGACGCGTGCAAAAGCCCTGCTGATAAGAAAGGTGAACCATGTGACGGGTGTGACCTGTTTGCAAAGGGTTACATTCCTACATAAAGGCAGCTCAGAGTGAATGTGTACAATCGATCAGAGAACAAATGTTTGCGCAACTCTGACTCCACATTAAAGTTCAAAAGCATCGGACGAGCAACACTGCATTGCATTATTTAACCAACAAGCTATAAAGGGGCAACTGAGTGATCGAACATTTTGATATTGCGTGATCACAGATATTAGAAAACGATGATTATTGGCAACTGGACTCCAATACTTAATTTCTGTGGCTTCACTGTGAATCAAGGTAAATCAAGGCAAATGAGTCATTTAAAGTTCATGTTTGGATTATCAAAACTGAAACTGTGTGATAATGTACACAACTTATTGTCACTCTGCACCCACAAGTGCAAAAGAAAATCATTTGTCCACTTACACATTTTTCTATACGGTCCAAAGTCCTCCTCCTGTATTTTAGGTTGTCCTGGATTTAATTCTGTTATTTTTCTAAACTTCCTTCTTTGTCTTTATCCGTGTCTCTGTTCAGGGTGTCCACTTGTCATTGTGTAAGTCTGGTGTCACAAGCTTTAGCAAGCCTAGTTCAGTCCCTTTTCTGCATCTTTACCCTCTGACCCATCCGCTGCCCCCTCATCTCTCCTCCCACTCAGACCATTTGTAGTCAGTTCATGCAACACACGCATGATTTTGGATGAATTCAGCATATGTGGCTCAGCCTGACTGGGCCGGGATGAAGCTAAAAATGGAAACACTTCATGTCAATGGCCCAGTGATGACTCTGAACTATCAGGGTGCACTACAGAACAAAGTGATACTTGTCTATTGCTGCATCACTGAAGATTATGTAATCCTAACCACGGGTTTGACAAATTTTTAACAAAACCAGACCAAGAAAATCTTTGCAAAACTTTCCTGATGACTGTATATGTCGCTGTAACAGTCAATTGATTTATTATTCAACCTACAGAAAAATATATTTTAGAGAGTTCTCCCTATAGTATTTTACTTTACCATGATTAGTTTGTACATTGTTATTATCAATTTAGATCCTTAAGAACAACTTTAAGTTGAGTTACTTTCTTACCTTGAGATGGGTCAGAATAAAAGGTAACACCTATAAACTAACAGCTTAATATAAATTCACTAAATGTCACTAATGAATGTTTCTTACAACAATTCAAGTCAGCAATTATAAATGTTAATAAATTATTAATAAATACATTTTTAACCAGACTGACTCCATAAGGTGAGACACCATGCACAGAACACACAGATATATTAAAGAACATCCAAACTATGAGCTTGAGAGCAACAGAAGACAACGAAAGTGTTATAAAATAGCAGAACAAATACCAACCTGGCATCCTAAAAACTGATATATAAACCATTTTAAAAGACGACTTGGTACTTTCCAGGATCTATATTATAAAATGATATATTGAAGGAATTCACTGTAGATTTATCATGTCATTTATCATGTCTTGTCATTTATCATGACTAATTTTCTGTGGTGGTGTTGTTTTTTTTTACTGGAGAACACACAAACCATGACCCTGATAGAAAACACTAACTCGGACTGATGTTATGTAAGTGTGAGATTTTGACAAATGAGGTGAAACATAGAAGTGATACGACTCCCTCTTACTGACACCGTTTCTTAGTTTTTAGCTTTCATATTGGAAAGAGTGCAGGGGGCTACATCCTGTTGAAGGCAGGCTGACAGAGGGTGTAAATCGTTAGCCAAAGGACAAACAGACCTTTGTTCCTGACTAGAGAAGATTTCCACTGCGGCCCTCTGCCCTGTGTGGGACACACACCTAGTATGATATAATAGCACTGTATTATTACCAGAGTGGACTAAAGGTCAGTTTTACACATGGAGACCAAAGTGCAAATTAAATTATATGCAAATTAAACTTCCAGCACATTAAATAAGAAAACATCACAAAACAGAGACCAGGCAGCTGTATTGGTATTAAAACATTCAGCTTTCAGTCTTTTGAGTATCCTCATCTTAACCTGTGAGTCACAGAAGATAATGTCTGAAAACAACAGAAACAAACAGCAGGAAAGATTTTCAGCTGAAAGACAAACATAAATAGTGGGGTACAGACAGAGGTGTTGGTAGGCTGCATACATTTCTTACACAGTGACAGCATGAGGAAAGGTTGTAAAGTTTAGGTGTTTAGAGAGGAAATAACCAACCTGTTGGATGTATGAAGCAGGCCAAGACTGAATGGGGAGGAGGGACAAGCGACAAATGTAAATGAACAGACTGGTGTGAGTGTTAGCGTCACCTAGTGGAGGCCAATGTGACAGATGCTTTTGCACAACAACAGGAGAGGGAATGATCCTTTATTCATCAGCATTATGAATCCTTGGGCTGAACGCAAAGAGTACGAGAGATGTAAAAACAGCTCAGTATAATCTTTCAGTTCTGTCTGGAATACGAACGTGAGCTGAACTGTGCGATTAAACGTGTTGAAAGCAGGACTCTCTTCTGTGTGTGTGTGTGTGTGTGTGTGTGTGTCACAGCTTGGTGAAAGTGATCCTTGGCGGAGTCTCCGGCTGCAGGATGAGGGTGCATGTGGTTTTGATGTCCTCTGAGGACGACACGCTGAGGTGGAAGCTCAGCAGGATCTAGACAGAGAGGGAGGGGAGAGAAGCGTGGAGGATAATGGGAGGCAGAGGGGAGGCGGGGGAGAGGAGGTGATGGAAGCGTGAAGACAGATTCGAAGAGAAGGAAGAGAGAAGATGATAAAAGGATCACACTTATATTGTACTCAACAGCAGGGGTTGAAAGAAACTAATACGAATAATATTTCCACATTAAGCTACCTGATACTTCCACTGTACAATAATTCAAAGACAAGTTGTACTTTTTTTATACTACATACATTTATCCGACTACTACATTTCCCTGTTAGATCAGCATTTTACTTTTGAAAATACATATCATATGGTTATAATTAAAGTAATAGTTTAAGGGACAAATAGCTACAAATATCACAAGAAAATTGCACATTTTTTATTTAAATCGCAGAAAACAAATGTAAATTTTATAAGCAGCACTTTTTTTCTCTTGTCATCTTTCTACCCTCCACTTTATGCTTTGAGTTAACAGTACTAATGATAATTTATTATGTCAGTCACAGGGGGAGAAGCACTTTATGTTTAATATTTAAATGCAGGATTTGACTTGTAGGAATGTTTTCATTGTCACACTTTTACTCAAGTACAGGATCTGAGTAATTCTTCCACAACTGCTCAGCAGACACTTGTTAAGCTTGTCCAATCATCTATCTGTCTTTCTTTTCTTATAACTCAACACCAGCACTTTCCAAGTCTTTTCTGTTGTCTCGCCTCACATCCTCCCTGTCTGACGTCCATCCGCCTTCTCTTGTCCGCCATTACTCACATGCATGAGCAAGAGCTGCATCTCATTCTCAGCAATCCTCCTCCCGACACACTGCCTTGCCCCAAATCCGAATGCGAGCGAGCGAAACGCTGACCCCTCCCCGCGCTGGCCTTCCTCCTTCCCGCTTCCCCACCGGTCGGGGTGAAAGCGCTGTGGGTCCTCAAACACGTCTGCACTCCTTCCCAGAGGGTAAAGACAGGCCTGGACCATCGTCTGAGGGGAGAGATGACGGATGTGTTGGTGTGAAGATATCAGTACATGTGAGAAGAAGAAAATAAGAGAGTCACAGTCTGATCACTCACCCCTGCAGGTACATGGTAATTCTGAAGAACAATATCTTTGATCGGATAGCGCTGCACTGTGGTTCCCACCGGATATAACCTGACACAACCCACAACAAAAACACACACACACACATAGATTTGTGTTATCTGGATGTTACCTTGGATGTCTGACTCACTGTCAACACAAACTCAGGATTACTGGTAATCAATTCTCATTCCAGGTAGTTAAGGTGTGCGTCTGTTGCTGCAAAGCCTTGTGATGGAAACAGACTCTCAAACAGCTGTTCCCACATTGGAGCAATATTTTTTTCATGATACTTTATTGATCTGAAGGAGGAGGATCTGAAGGGTGTGTTTTTGTTTCAGCTTGCAGATCCTCAGATTCCTTTCGTTAACTGTGTGTCTGCTGGACACTGGTAATATGATTAACTGTACTTTCAAAATATTATTTACTTTAAGCATAAAAATTTCATTGATGGCTTTGGAAATTATGAAAATGTTTAAAAACTTAGGAAAACATTTTTGTTTATCTAAGTTCATTATTTTAGTTTGTATTGTGCTAATATTTTCACACTTGTAGTTAGCTAAATAAATAGCTGAATAGATGCGCGTCTAAAGAAATGACCACAGATAGAAAACATGTGCGCGTACAACAAAGGTGCCATCCACATTGTATCCGTGCACTTAATACTTCAAGGGTACATGTATAATGATTAACTAAATAATAATACTAAATAAGTTGATGTTATACAGATGGATGAGTCTGGAGTATTACGTACCTGAGAATCTCCTTAATCGTGCCTTTCAGTAGTGGCGCCCCCTGCAGGGCTCTCTGAGGTTCACCACCAGCCTGTGCCCATGACGCCCTCACCTGCTGCCTCACCTTCTCCTGCACCTCCGGGTTACGGCCCAGCTCAAACAGAGCAAACTGCAGGGGCACCGCTGTCTGCAGAGAGGATGGGATGAGAAGTGACACTGAGTCAGTCTGGGCGAGCGATAGAAACACAGGCCGAAGAAACACAAACACGCACCGTGTCGACCCCTCCAGCCATCAGCTCAGTGATATTGGCTTTGATCAGGTCCAAAGAAAGCTGCCCTTTCTCCATGAGTTGGCCCAGGACCCCTGTGTACTGCCCTCCAGCTTCCCCAGCCTCAGACGCTCGACCCTGGGAGGAGGACAAGCGCTGGTACCCTCTCTGGATCCTCGCCTCCGCTGGAAGAAGACCAGGACAGGGAGGCAGAGCCAGGCAAGACGCAAGAAGTGAAGGGCAATACTGAAATCAGCTGAAGATAAACTAGATTTTCAGGTGAAATCAACTGTTATCCACCTGCCTTAAAGGTCCAACTACTGCCTACCGTGGCTGAAGATGTGGTCCCATGCGCTGGCGTGCTGGGTCCACAGGGGAGCACCGATGCGGAGCAGCAGGCGGGGGGGCAGGTACAGCAGAGGAGGGGTGGTTGCCAGCATTCGCTCCACAGCCCAGATGAACTTCTGGGACTCCAAGGAGGGAGATGAGGAGAAGAGGCCAATACGCTCCCCGTAGATCACGTGGCAACTGGCTGTAAGGGGGAAAAGAGGGAAGGTGGGAGATAAGTGAAGTGTCTGTGATGATTTTCAGTCTCCTAGGTTATGGTAATAATAAAATAAAACCCAAAAAATCCCCAAAAGACAGTTACCATAAAAAAAAGACATTTCTCTCTTTGACAGCTTAAAATATTCTGTATTTTCCGTCTCTGCTCCACAGATAGACAACTTGATTTTCCAAGCGCACACATTGTCTCAGCGGTACTGCCTCCCCTCCACCAGGCATCCATCACCTATCAGACACGCTTGTGTTATATTAACTACACATCACTGACTGGAATAGACTTTCTTGCCAGGCTATTCCTACTCCAGCTTAGCACCCAGCTTTGTGTGCTGTGGTCCATTAAGAGCATGACTCAAAGTCATAAACCTTGCACCCCTCTCTCTCTCTCACACACACACACATGCACACACAGATGCATACCAGTGTACAGCACACTGAGTCACACAAGCATTCACTCTTGTGAATATGGCATGCTGCAGATAGGCACATGAAAGGAGCAGACCTGGTGAAAGAATGCCAGAGCTTTGATCATCTTTGTTGGTGTTTCTATTTTTAAAGGTGCATGTTCTCCTCGACCTCCCACATCTATAATATGTTCATGAAAGATATGCCTCGGGTTACAGCGAGGTTTGGTTCTCATACGAGGTGAGAATATCTTAAATTGAAGTTTGACGTTAGCAAGTTGTTTTTCTTTTTTTCAAGATTTCCAAAAGGTAATGTTCCTGCAGCTTGTATAATTCCTCTGACGTGAGTAGCTGTCGCAGCCTACGTCAGCATTCGTGACTCAACCCAAAGAGCTGATAGTTAGGGGGAATGAAAGCCTGTCAAAAGAGGGAGGTGACACTAATCCATAGCCCTCCACTCCCTCAGGATGTCAAGGTCTACCACTGCTGAATGAAAGGAAAAAGAAAAAAGGGATGGGATTTTTTTTGGCCCTTCGTAAATAAAGCAGAAATTCATAACTGTGCGGTCGCAAGTGAGAATACGCACAAGAAACACAGGTCACAAATCACTGAGGATGTTGACCTCTGACCTTCCAGGGCAAATCGGAAGAGGTCAGGACTGGGATCCATGGTCAAGCTACGTTTTCCCTCCTCGCCTCTGCCCTCCTTCTCCACCTTGGCCCGCAGCATTCGACAGAAATCCTTCGCCACATCGTCAAGCAGGGGGAGAAAGCGCTTTACGGGCGCGCTCATCATCACCTCCTTGTTGAGCAGTAGACGGTCAGCTCGCCACTCCTCACCGTTCCTGTGGAGAGACGATAGAGAGAGAGCGAGGCATTTAAGTCGATCCGTTTCACTTCAGCTGAGTCACGGCAGAGCGAAGAAACTGGGTTGGAGAGAAAACCTTTCTCAAGCAGATGTGAAGTTCCTTTCCTTTACATATTCGGAAAATAGAGCTTCTGTGTCAAATCTTATCAGTTTGTGTTTCCCCTCACCTGAACCTGAACCTGAACCTGAGCAGGGCCGTTATGCCAAACACATCTTTTCTGTGATGCTGAACCTCTACCCAATTATTTCTGCAATACTTAACTATAATCTGACCTGAGATCATGGATGGATCCTGAAACAACGGGTCCTGAGGTACACACATAATAGGCCCCCATCACTCCTACATAGAGGAGATACATTCTGGAAGAGACACAATAAATGAGGCTCTGGCTCATTTTGCGTCTATATCCGGTCACCTTTTTGTCCCTGTTCTTTTATCATCTTTTTGTAGTTTTTTTGTGTTTCTTTTTGTGACACTTCACAGGGGAAACCCAAGGAAAAAGCAAATAACTGATTTTCAACCATCCTTACACATATAGGCCCGTTTATATACCATGATGAATTTCTCAGCCTGTGGAGTTTGAAAGGTGTGGACATTAACTGAGCATGGAGAGTCAAGAGAAATTTATTTGTTTGTTGAATTATGCAAAGAGTAGATCCAGTGTTTGTCCAGTTTGACTGTGGTGGCAGAAACACTGCGTGGATGATTTTGCTGGAATTGGCCAGTTTTTCTACAAACTTATATAATTTTTGACATTATTATAATTCAGATGCAACAATCGCATTAACAGGCGGAAAGCTGAGTACTGTCTACAACTGATTGAATGACCCCAGAATGAACAAGTCAATGATGGCAGTGATTGCATTGGTACTGACTTGAGGAAGACTCCTTTGCTGTGCTTGCGTGTCTCTCGGTGTGTCGCCCAGGGCTGCAGGGTCATACGTCGGGGGTGGAGGCCCTCCGAGCGGAACAGCTCACTGATGTCAGACGGCAACATGATGTTTACACTGCTTTGGGTGCCCACGTGCTCCCTTCAAGCACACACAGAGAAAGAGAGAGAGAGAGAGAGACTAATATAAACTCATAAGCACAACCACTAAAAAACATATTTATAAAACACTGATGGTCAATCCTTACTTACTTACATTTAGACTTATGACATATATACATATATATTACATTTTGCATGCTGGACTTTAGATTAAGTAAATGATCTGAGTACTTCTTCCACTGCTGGTTACCTGTAAATGGGGCCGAGGGCGTTGAAGGTCCTCTCCATGTGCTTGTGGAGCTGCCGGAAACGATCCTCTCTCCAGAACTTCACCAAGTTGACCCAGCCGCTCCTCCCTGTGTGAGGGATCTCCTCGAAGCTCTTCAGCCGTCCGTCCACGCTCCTCTTCCGAACTACTGCACTCTCAGCTCCCTTCCTCTCCTCCAACTTTCTACCCACCAACGTTGTGCAAAGAGCTTGTTGTGGGGCCACACCACCGAGCAGAGTTTTGGAGCCACATGTTCCCCGTGCTCGGACGAATACAGTCACTTGGATCCACATGCTCCTCACGGTCTCAGAGCAACGTGTTTGACGGCCTCTGCAGGACTGATTATTTCTCTTCTCCATCCCCAGCCTCATATCCTTGAATGTGCTCGTTCACTCTGATGAAACCGATAACATTTGATGATTTATGGATGTGAAGATTAGAGTTCAAGAACATCCCAACAGAGCCCAAATGTCAGGTTGATCCAAAACACACACACACACACACACACACACACACACACACACACACACACACACACACTACCCTCGGGCCAAAAAAAACAGCTGGTCAAAGATATCTTTATTTCAAGTTTTAGTCACAGCTAATAAACCAAAAATATTTATGAGTTTGTCGGGAAGCTTATAACATTTTATGGTGAGTTTGTGGTTCTACAAAGACCTTTGATTAGGCAGCGTGAGACAATTAACAGACAAACGAGAGAGTAATCAAGAAAACTTGGCTGGTATACACCACAAATATAGTTTGGCTCATACACAAACATGTGAGACAGATAAGAGATTACACACAAAGAAACAGTTCATCATAGATACAAAAACAATATATTAAATGTTATTTCATTACGTGTGTGAGCGTGTGAATATGTTGCCCTGAGATTCCTTACTTGTGTATAGATCACCCAGTTGGATCTATATTATTCAAAGACATAACAACAAAAACCCTGTGGAGGGAATAAGAAAACTAGCTACAATAGTGTGTAGATTATATAAATATAGTAATATTATAATGTTATTATATAATAATATTTCTAATTATAATATCACAAAATTAGTTCTAAATTATTTGAAAATGTAAAAACCTCATAATGAAAATCATATTGAATGTTTGTCACTCATAATGTAATAATTATATGTATCCCTAATAATGATCATGATTTAAACAAAAGCAATATGTCAACTTAGGTCAATATTTATCAGTCAATATCATTACAGTATAATCAGTTAAAACAAATATAAAAACACTTGTGAGGTAACCGTCTGACCGGTGATGAGAATTTTTATCATTCATTACATTAGCAGTCACGACATTTACAGATTTGATCGAGGTATTGAGGATTCAAGGTACTTAAATAGAGTTTTTCCATGTTATGCAACTTTATACTTCTATCCTGCTAAATTTATCTTACAGCTTCAGTTACTTTGCAGATTATATTTTTTCATACACTTTCTGTCCAGTGAAAACTGTGCAATGTATTTCCAGGTGATTTTGAATTTTTCAGTTTTCTCACCTCTGGAAAATGCATCACAAAGCTGAAAACAGGCTGTTTTTATGAGCTTATGAGTAAATGTTAAGAGTTCTCACAGGACAAATATATGTTGATCTTACAGACCATGAAGCACTGCTGAGTATCAAACTACCTAAAAGTACATAAAGCAATAAGATGAGTTCAGCTTAAAACATCTACAGTCCTAAAATACAACATACACATTAATACAGAAGTTAATATTAATCCAATAAAATACCGACTGAGACCATTTTACTGCTGAATAAGTACTTTTACCTTTTAGCCTTTGACACCCCGGTGACACAGATGACTGAACTGAGTTTGTGTTGATGTAAGATGTCTAAGCACAGTTTGTGTGTGAGCAGCCGTACAAGGGCATTTCTCCTGCTGTTTCCCTTCACAAAAAACACAATCAGAAGGCAGTGACTGATTGTCCCTGTGAACACGTATCGATCACATGACTCTACAAGAGTCCTCACTCGCTGGCGTGGGAGTGAACGTCTTGCTGTGTTTCCTCCCCGTGAGCGCCGCTGTGCCGAAGCTGAGGCCTTGGAAGGCACTCAGCAGGTTGAAGCTGCTGTCCTTGGTTTTGCTTTCGGGATGAATGATCTTTGACAGTTCACGGGGGAGCGACACTTTCCCTCCAACAGACCTCAGGTGGCTTTTGTCCTTGGAGTTCTAATCATGATGTAAAAAACAAGAAGAAGAAGAAGAAGAAGAAGAAGAAGAAGAAGAAGAATTGGGTTTAAATCCCGAACATGTGACCAAAAACAAGAACTTAATGACGTGAATTAACTGTGTATTCGTCTACTTTACTCATGCTCATCCAACACTGACATACAGTATCCACAGCGAATTCAAAAACTTGTTTTATGTTATATAACCCCTTTGATTTTTCAAGAAAATTAACTTTTGTGAAAAATTTGTATAGTGCATGTGTATAAGTACATGGTTATATTGATGCTGAAACAAGAAATATAGGATAGAGAAGAAAAACTCGAATGTTTGGCTACATATATCTCACAGCAGTTTCTATCCTCCTGTGGTAAACATAAGTAAACACAGAGATTTTTCTCCTTCTATTAGAGACACAAACACAGACCTCAGACAGCTGATATTTTCTCCTGAAGTGAGACCTCATAGCTGCTCTCTCCGCATTCTTCTGAGCGTTCATCGCTTCCCGCAGCTTTCTGTAAACACAGCAAGCAAAACACAAATACACAATTTAATCACGGCATCATCTCTGCTGCAGCACAGGTGACTTGAATGAACTGAATTCATTAGAGCTGACTTCACTAATGAAAGGAAACGGAAACATTATTAAAATGTTGCTATTGAAAACATATTTCATTTCCCTAAAGTGTTTCCATCTGGCAGTGTATCACAATGTCTCTTTCTCAGTTAAAACTTGATTTCTTATGGAAAGAGAGATCAAAATTCAAGAAAATCAATTTGCTCACAATGCTTGGCCCAAAAGAGAACATGCTCTGTAAATCAACAAGTTTTCATGGATGAGGAGTAAATTTACCCAGGTACCGTACTTCAGCAAGGCATTGAGACCGTACTGTATTTGTATATTACTTGAGTATTTCCATGTCATATAGCTTAGCAGTTTTACATTGCACTTCACAAGGTAATACTGTGCTATTTATTTGTTTATGTTTATATACATTTGTCTTATATTTGCAATTATAGTTTCCAGTAACCCAACTGATTAAGATTTTACAAGCAAAACAGCAAATAAATAATTAAAATTTGCTTCATTTTGACCAATCTATGCAAAATAGGATATGAAATATTACAACACTCACAGGAATAATTCCTCTGTCCATACTTGCAAATGCAAGTGCATTTTGAAAATAATGGATACTTCTACTTAGATAATATTTTAATTCAAGACTTGAAGTTATGAGGTATTTTCAAAGTGTGATATTGTTTAACTTCAGCCTGCATGTTGTGTTTTATACTTTACATGAACACTTGCCTCTCCTTCTCCAGGTCTGCCTGGTAAGAGCGGATGACTGACGGGTCTTTAGGATGTGCAGTCCGTGGAGGAGGGGTCCTCCCCAACTTGTTGCCCCCTCCTCTTCCTCCTCCACCTCTGCCCCTCTTGTTCCTGCGCTTGGCACAGAGTTTCCTCTCTCTGACCCCCGACACACAGCTGGTCAGCTTCCTGATGGGCGTCCTCAGCGATTTCTTCACTTTCACCACAGACTCCATGATGCACAGGAGCTCTCAGCACGGGGAGGGCACGACCAGATCACTATTTCTCTGACAGACGACAGGTGAGCCTAAACTGGTTTTCTCCTTCACTCATGTTGTGTTGCTCTGACAGGACAAACTCAGGACACACACAGTCTCGCATCCGCCAGCGGCAATAACTCAGATTGAGACATGCCAAGGGCAAGGACGGCAGTCAGACAAGGCTCAGACACACAGACTTAGTCAACACACACACCTGCTTATAAAGATTACATACACAGATGATGTGCTTCTCATCTAGCAGGAAGGGAAGTACTAAATGAGAAAGAAGGAAAACACACAAAAACAAAAAAAAGGACAAATGTCAGATTCAAACATACTGTATTAACATACAATATTCACCTGCATGCTGATCCAGTCCACAGCTTGCTTACCTGTGCATGTGGCCACAGTTGGCCAAAGGCTCACAGCATAAAATCCTGATAAAGCTCCAGCCAGATGGCCTCCTCCACAACCACACAATCCTCCCAAGGTTTAGAGCAAATCAGAGAAAACAGGGAGAACCAACAGAAGAGTCTCCACAAAGCACTGTGTCTGTGTCTCCTTCGCCCTCAGAGGAAGAAATGGACTGTTTCAACCTCTGCTTCATCTGCTTCTCTCCTCCGGACCCACTCCACACTTCAACAGCCTCCAACTCTCCCATGCAGATTACCACTTAAGGGTCTTAATGAGGGAGAATCTCGTTAGCTGTCGCAGGGAATGCACCCAATGACTCACGTGTTTGTGATGAAGATTTAGAGACTATAGCTGATGTCATGCTGAGTGACACATGTCTGCTTTCACAGGCCTGACATCAGCGCTGTTCCTTTATTTAGAGACGCATCTGTGCTCTTAAATATTATCTGCTTTTTTGCTTATTTGTTTGTGTGTTTGTTTGTTTGTTGAGGAGCTTAAATTAATAAGATAGGGAGTAAAGCTGACAAAGGAGATAGCAGATACTCGTGTGCAACTTTCTCAATACATGACCTCCGACACCTTTTTGCTTCCTTACAAGGAGATAATCAGCATTTAGTTCACTGGATATTTAGAGATGAGGAGATGAGTGCAGATTTGGAGAGAGGACATGAAACAAAGGGACACCTGGACGGAAAGAGTCTGAGACAGCAGAAAGAGTCTGAGTCACCGAGAGATAAGATAAAAGTATTGATCACATGGACTTGCTGGACCAGCACATGGAAGCTGATCACATTGTTAAACAGGAAGTGACAGAGTGAGGTCGCCCCTCCAGAATTTCTCTACCAAAGAAAAAATGGGCACTCATTTCAGGTTTTGTATTCTGCACTAATGAAACAACAAACTCAGGTTGTTTTGAGCTGTTTCATGCCACTTGAGCTGTGAATCCCAGAAATGATGAGGGAACACAGACATAACATGCATAATGGATGAGATGTATTTTATCCAATATATATTTAATTTTTGAAAAAGAAGACATAAGAAGTGAGACAACTCTCTGATGCATGTTGAACAAATTCCCTCAGGCCCTGATTGGATTTATTCAAATCATTTGCAATGTAGATGCAACACTGCTAATTTTGTTTTGTTCGGGAAAATGTGT
>JBAJHX010000036.1:12048374-12098825 GCA_037176925.1 Amniataba percoides | reverse complement strand
TTAATTTTTTCATTAAAAAATGTTTTTCCTACTAACAGACTGATCTTCCTTTCTTTTTTCATTGGCTATTAGAAAACTATAAAGTATTCCACTCTGTTACCCTTGTGTACTCTTTGATCTGATCTGATTTCAGAATGTTTGCCAAAGGGAAACTACTCCACAAGACCTACTCCAATGCCCCATTTGGCATTGACACCACACACACATCCGCTCAACCCTTCCAGAGGACTCCGACCCCTTGTTTCGCTCCTATTCTTTCCCCCCTGCTGCCCCGGCCACTTCGATTTCTGACAGGTGAGGAGGCTTTAATCCTTTAACAAGATCTCCAAGAAAAGCCACGCCTCCTTGACCTCATGCTCGGTGACAGTTCTGGGTTCAGCGTAGTCATCCGGGGCGCAGAGCTGTCTATTAACAAAAGAGAGGAAGGATGAGTCAGTCCTGTGTCAGCAGGTACAGATCAGATAGAGGCAAAGATAGAGCACATCATCAGCCCTAAATCTGAAATAAATTAAAGTGCTCCATTTTATTACACTGCACAGTGTTGGATCATATCACCAAAACCAAGTTTGCAAACTTTTGCAAAACGCTGCAAATTATTGTCATACTCCCAGCTGATTTTTGATAGGAAATACATACTTCAGCTGCATGGTCGGGTCGTCTGCGTGTGTGAGAATCAGAGCTTCCATGCAAGCCCACCAAAAAGAGCCACTTAAGCCACTTTCTCAGGTGGATCAGTGTCCCACACGTGGCAGGCACTTACACCAACATATTAACACACGCACACACACACAAACACGTTTTCATGCATGAACTCACGAGAGGCGTGTCTTCTGCACAGACACAAAGTAGGATAAATATTAACTTAATTCTGAAAATACTAAATCTCCATCTCATCATACTGCATTAACATAATGACCTAAATGCATACAAACACAGTTGTTGCTCTAAATGAAACCAGCATGATCACTCTTCCTCAGTGTGTGAGCGTAACGTGAACAGCACACAAAGGACTCAATCACACTCATTAGTTTTATGTCATTTCTGGTCATATTTCATCAGATTGTTTTCTTTGTTTGTACAGCGTCCTTGGGTGCCCTGAAAGGCGCTTTAAATAAAATGTATTATTATCATTATTATTATATTACATATTATTTGGCCAACAGCGATCCTATAGTAAAGAAATGCCCTGCAGCCCTTGGTGAACAACTTTTCTTCAAATGAATATTTCCCATCTTAAAATTCTGTATCCAGTTCTTAAAATGCAGCCATGTATCAGTCTCACATTTTATCTATTGTATTAATTTAGTTATATAGTTAGTTTGTCTTTTACTTTTCAGGCATGGCATCCCAGCCTGTCAAATAACTTCAAGTGCATGTTAACCTCTTGAAGCTCATTCAGGGACGGCCTCTGCTTCCTGGTCACCAAAAGGCTGGGTGCTTTTTATTCTGAGCTGCTTTATACTTGTATCATTCGTGGTCATTAAGAGCCTGAAATATCTTTGCCAAGGAAGAAAATCACACACCCACAAACACATACACACACACACACACACACACACACATACACACACTCATACACACCCTCTCTAATACACACATACAAGTGCCCACAAAACACACAGGCACACACACTTTAGAAGTAAGGTCTCATTCAGCCTACACACACACACACAAGCCGACAGACAATAAGTCTCTCTCAGCTCTGCCAAGGCTGCAGAGGAAAAACTGGCGAGCGCACACACTCGCTCCGCCTTGTGACCATGCTCTTTGCTGGGCTGCACTCGATCAACATGCCAGAGGAGGGCTGCAAGAGTAAATGGCAATTACGTGAGGAGTGTGTCTGTGTGTGCGCGCGTGTGTGTGTGAGAGAGATGTGCACGGATGGACCATACTCATACTGGGAAATGAGCAAGGAGACCAGAAAACTGAATTTATTAAAAGACTACAGAGGTCATACAAAAGTTATTACAAAAAACACACAGATTATTGTTATAAAGTGACTGAGACCATAAAACAAGAAAGTTACTTTTTAAAGGATCATTTATTTTATACTTCTTACTTTAAGCTATTCTAGTCCTCTAAATTTTAGAGATATGGCTTGTTTTTTAACATTTTGAAGTAGACTTGACCTCATGTGAGGATCTGTGTTTAAAAGACTATATCCAGTGGTTTTGGACATTTTAATTCTGTTACTCTTAGTAACATTACATGTTGAGTGATGTTGTGGAGTAACACACTTTTTTTTTAATCCATCTGCACTTGCAGAAACTGGACTGCTATGCAACAAAAATTCAACAATGACAAAAATGTAACAGTTGTAACAGAGCCTGATGTCTTGATGTGACTGTTACGCCACACAAAAATGAATGGAGAACAAAGCCTGGGAGAATCAGAATAAAAGACATGCAGCATGTATTAAAACTGGGATTGTAATTGTAGATTGTAAAATGTGATGATATTTAGAGGAGGCACAATCAAAAAGGCTATTTATCTAATTGTTTTCACATCAACAATCTCATCTTTTTGATCTAGTAGTTATTTTCTTTCCCATTTTCAGGCAGCTGGGGGTGTTTGCACCCTTCAAGTCACCTCTGCAGCCCAATCAACTTGTTGAAAACAAATCCTACCTCTCTCTCTCTGCTGTTTGCTGTTTCAGTGTCCGATTAACATGACCTACCTCAGTCCAGTCACCTCCAGTTTCATCAGAGCCACCTGTCCAGTTGGTCCTTCTGACCTTCTCATGTTCTCATGCTGGTCACATCAAAATTTTCTCCTATTGTTCTTTCACCACCACCAGCGTCTAGCCTCTCTCAGGGGGATATTTCTGCAGGGCTCATGGCATGAGTATGCCCATAAAATGATCACATCACAATGGGATCGGATTGCCAAAGACTCTTCACTCAAAGTGTTTTTTCAACTTTTTCTGCACACTAAGTTGAATAAATGTAGCTCCTGATAACTCTTTAAACCATTTGATCAGCTCCCCATATTAAAATGTAATATAAAGTATACATAATTTGCAAAACTTGCAATGGTCCTTGACCCTTAGTGCCTCCTCTGGGTCATCTGCTCATATCACAGCTGTTTCTCCAGACCTGACTCCTTCCTGGGTGATGGAGGGGCAGGAAGAAGGGGTGACTCAGAGCAGAGGAAAGAGAGATGCGCTTTGACGGCTCGTACTCCAGCATCCTCTCCAAGAGATAAAAAAGCTGGTGGTGCTCAGCCCGCTGAGATAACAAGTAGTTCTGGAGGAAATGTGAATTAAGAGAGAAACCTGTTGCTTAAGGGAATTAATGTATTTGGCTCATGTTTAAAAGTTTGCCCCCGCTTCAGCTCACCCTTAAAGGTTTGCACTTGGCTTTCACATAGCGTCCGGCCTTGGAGGACTCATTCCAGTCAAGACGCCCACGATGGAAATATTTCTGCTTTCTGTGAAGAAAAAAAAAAAAAACGCATTTTACTAGATAAGGTTTGTGGGCATGTGTGTTTGTGAGTGTACAGGAGTGCACTACCTGCTCCTCTGGATCATCCTCTGAGGAATTGGTCCCTGTATTCTCTCCATCATGGCCAAATGCTCCTTATTGTCATGAGTCTGTAAGTGAAAGCGGATACGCAAGTGAGGACCACGTCCACAAGATGAAAACCATCCTACTCTCAGCATGAACACACATTTGACCTGGAACAGAGTGAAGCCTTCGTAGTATTCAAACAGGATGCAGCCGATGCTCCACACATCACACGGGTGAGTCCAGCCCAACTCTGTGGGCGAGAGAAGAGGGACAAAACCTTCAAAAACAAGTAAAAAGAACTGACAGTTCCTGGTTCCTCCCTGGTCTAAATCAACATCCTTTACCCAGTATGACCTCCGGGGCTCGGTAGTGACGCGTGGAGATGACGACAGAGTGGTGCTCGTGGTCAAAGGTGGCGCTGCCAAAGTCAACGAGACGTACTGTGGTGTCATTGATTCTCCTCTCATTGCACTTCTGAAAGAAGACAGAAGGAAAAATTCACCTCATCATTTAAGGGATAATTGCAGTTTATTACAGGGTGGGTTTTATTTTAATCATGCTGGCTGACACTTCTATCGGGTATGATGACACTACCAGACAATGTATTTTCTGAGGTCTGGGAATACTGAAACAGCACTACAGTGACACACACGTGGTCAAACAGGTCGCAGACAGACCAACATATTAGCCTTGTGTTTGGAGATAACACTGACAGTCAGCACAGCAGTGATGCTTAATAATGCCCTAATGCAAAGGAAAATTGTACATACACAACTTGTTCATGCAGACAGAATGCAAGAACATTTTTAGGGGTTGGATGACTATTGATGAAAAAGTATATGATTGTCTGACTGTGTGTTTTTGTGCCCCATCATACATCTTTTAAGCATGAAAACTGCGTTCTAAGATCTCAGCAATCACCTGTACAATCTGAGCACAGTTTTATTATAAGGAATGATAGGAATGATTGAGTCTCATAGGAATGAATGAGTCTCATAAGGAAACACACGTAAGTGGTTCCCGGTTTTCTGCCGTGCAGAATTTGCATCCAAATAGACAGCCTCAAAGCAGTCGCTTGTGTTGTTCAGCCCGCATTAATCCCTGCTTGTTTAACATCCTGATTTCCTTTCACCCCTGAAGGTCCCAGCCCTCAAGCCTGCAGTTGTTTGTAACCTTCTCAGCGTTGTAAAAGAGGGAGTAGTCGGAGTTGACAAAGAGGATGTTCTCAGGCTTCAGGTCGGTGTGAGTCAGCTTGTTGTCATGGAGAACTGCAGTGAAGACAGAGGGAGGGGGGCAGAGGAGGGAAAGTACATTGAGATTTATCAGGACAAGGCCAACGCCCTCGTCTGGTTTTCTGTTGGTTAAACAGTTCGACATTATAATAGATTTGTAGGGGAAAAACAGATGAAAAGAGTAGAAGTCCGTTTCCTCCAATGTGATGGGAAAGAAAGATCCTGTAAGTTATTATAATAAGAAACCACATCATAAGAATGACAGTACATCACAGTATATCACCGTAGATGATATAAGGAACACTTGTATCATCTTCAGCTAACAGTCAACCCCAAAATACTTAGCTGGTTTGTTTGCTGCTGCAAAAGTGGGACAGCTGTGAATAACCAGCTTACTGTCACCACCGACATCGATCCACAGGTACAAGAGAAAAAAAGGCATATGGGTGCCGTTAGCGTGATGAATACTGGACTCACAGCTGACAGCGTGGCAGATCTGGTGGGCCATGTGTCGGATCTGGTTAACGGGATAAGGCAAGAAGTTGTTCGCCTTCAAGAAGTCAAAGGTGCTGAGGGACAGCAGCTCAAAGGAGATGCACACATGACCGTAGTAGTCAAACCAGTCCAGCATCTGCACACAGTGACTGATGGGAGACAAAACACAGTGATGAAATTTAGACAGGAAAAAGACAGAGAAGACAGAAAATACCAAAATGGATCCAAACCCACAAACTACTTACTGTTTGTTTTCTGGATCTCTCTCACTTATCTTCTTCAGCACATTGATTTCCAGTTTGGCTGCCTCCCTGTATTTCTCCAAGTTCTTAATGATCTTCAAAGCAATTTGACTTCCTCCTCTGTGTGTTAAAGCATTCATGTAATAGTAAATACGTTGCACACATTGGTCCAAGTTTCATTATAACAGGAAGCAAGTTACCTGCGCCGGTCCAGACAGTGAACCACCTTCCCAAATGTGCCTTCACCCAAAGTGTCAACTATCTCATCTGTAAGACAAATCAAAGTCAGATTAAAGCTGCAGTGTTCGTATGAAGGCTGTCAACGCTTCCAGCCGAGCTGATACCTACATCTGCTTTCAAGGATGTCCCCACTTTTATAGATCAGGTGGCCATTTTCAGTGTCCCTTTTGCTGTCGCCTGCAGCTTCATCACTGCTCCGCTGTGAACAAAGTGAGCTGAATTTATGAAAGGTGGAGCGAACAAGGAAAAATCAGGGTGGAGATCAACCTGCCTCTCTCCCTTTCATCACTCTTCAACTTGAGACAGAAGCAGAGTGAGTGACACATGACCTCCGGGTCTTAAAGAGCAAAGGTCACCAGCTGGATTTACCCCTGCCTAAGACGGATGCACTCAAACTTACGTGCAGATACAAACAAATCTGCAAAGGTGCTTCCAGCTCTTACAATGTCATGGTCCTGACGACTGCTCAGAAAGGAGGTTAATAAGAAATGTCACACGACTTCTGGCCTCTTCGGAGGAGCTGAGGCTCTATTTCCATCCACATTCTGAGACTGTTATTAATATCAGAAGCCCAGCATGTGCTGAGGAGACACTTACTGCAGGACACAAAGTAGGCCGTGCACAAAAACAAGTTACATATGTAAACATGGGCAGTCTGCATGGGGTTTGTCATGAGAAGAGGAGCTTAAAGACAAAGTTAGCGCACTGCGCAGAGATATTTCAGGAGCAAACAAAAGTCACCCAAGATGCAGAGATGAAAGAATTATTTGCACAAAGACGCGGGAGCAAATGCATGCACAGAAAATGGAGATACTCACAGAGAGGCAGAGGCACAGACAGTCCAGAAAACCCTTATAGAGAGAGTACAGCTCTGTCTTTCCCATTACACAGAAGTGCAGAACAACTCAGAGACTGGAGGAGCTTCAGTGGAAGAGAAGATGATGGAGGAGGTTGTAGTCGGTAAGTAAGGTGGAGGAGAGAGGCAGGTGAAGCAGCAGCAGAAAAACTAGACTCCGAGGAGAGCGTAGAGGAGAGAAAAAACGCACAGAGGACAGGGCATTTCAATATTAAAGCGGTGGCACAGAGGAACTAAAGGACATGGAGTTGTAACAAAGTAAAAAAAATAGTCTGCAGTGTTGTCAGCTGAAACCAAAAGCGAAGGATAGACACGATTGCACGGCCAAGAGAACAAAAAGAAAAAAAAAAGACCTTCAGAGAAATAAAGGAAAGTAAAAAAAAAAAAAAAAAATCAAACGGTGGTACGAGACCAAAACAGAAAAGAGACGACAAGACAGGAGGAGGACAGAAAGAGAGAGTGAGAAAGAGAGAGCCGAGACAGGTGCTAATAATAAACTTTGGTCACAACCCCCTGAGAAAGTCTTCAGAGGAGAATCAAGATGTGGTGAGGGGGAGCGACAGAGGAGGAGGAGGAGGGGAGATCCAGTTTCACTTGCCTTACTTACTCTCCTCCTTGCACCTCTTTAACCCCTGCAACGTGTTTTGCCACACCTGTCCAACTCAGCGTGCTACAGATTCCTCTTCAATACACAACGTGTGCTGTCATGACACAGATCTTATAAAGCTTTTATTTTGTAGTTTGTGTTGGGGGACGGGGAACACATTACATGGACTTAAGATGTGTTTTTGTTTTCAGTACAAGATGTAAAAAATATGTGTAACAATTAAAACAGTTCATCTGAAATTGCATTGAAAGTTGACTTGTTAACTTGATACAAATGCATTGTTTTGAAAATGTCATCAAGTAAAATGTTTTTTAAAAAGTTAAATTATTTCAAACATGTCAACGAGACAACCAATAACAAATTGAAGTTAAAATGTGGCGACGAACATATTAAAATGCAGTGATCTGTAACGAAACATTCGACAACTCTGATTATTTGGTCAGAAAACAGACAAATGATCTGCCGTCACAGAGAACAATGGTGTTTTCTCTCTGAGTCGTCGTGCGGTCTCCAGTGATGGCGAACACATCACAAAGCCGCATGCACCTCTTCGTACTCAGGTCCAGGTAATATCATTATGTCGCCATAAGGCTCGTCCTGCTCCACGCGCACCTTTCTGGTCGATAAAGCCTCTGCAGACAAGAAACACACAATGAGACAAAAACATAAAAAAAGGGATAGGAAGATAGGTAGTAAAGACAAATATATTAACACATGAGGACCACAAGAACAAATACAGAGCTCTAAATTCATTTTTCTATTAACTTAAAGCTTCCACTGGGTCAGGCCAAACTCTGACTCGACATTCTTGCTAAACTGAAAGTCAGATTATCATGAAACCGCTGACCGCATATCAACTACAGATCCTCCTCCTGTGTTGACGCTGTAACATTAACACGATTTCAACATGAGCGATGGAATGACTGGATGATAACTACAACTAACGCCTTACCCAGGAGCCTCTGAAAAATGTTGCTGACAGTCCTGCGGTCGACCTCTGGCGGGAGAAGAGAGTGAAAGAGCACAGGGGCCGCTTCATGCCCCATCAGCTCCGTCAGCAGCCTGCTCACACACACACACACACACACACACAGCAGACCGCATGCAAAGACTGAGAAAACCGAACTCCTTGGCTCTGAGTTTCTACTGCGCAGTAATTGAATTGTAAGTGTCGCGTTCGCCGTCGTTACCCGGGAGACTCAGCCTCTGCTCTGTCCTTGTACTCCTCCACCGCCTCTGGGATGTCCTGCAGCGTGGAAACAGACCTGGAGACGGACCTGCCGACACACCTGAACGTAAGCGTGGCTGCACACACGCGCTTCACCCACATCTTTCTGTTCCTTACCCTTCTCTCTCGGACGCGTACATGGGGGAGATCTCTCGAAACTCCTCCATTGGTTGGGACCTCTCCAGAGGCAGCGAACCGTGGTCTGGACAAACACACACACACACATTTTACAGGACATTGCACTGGGTTTTATTCACTCCCTGGAGGCTTGTTCTAGCTCTTAACCATAAGTGATACATGCTTAACCCCGACCTCTGACCTCAGCTTCACCCTCCGGGTGAGACACAAACCACTTGAGACTGTGCAGAATTTAACGGTGGTGGATACACACTGAGTTTAACAGGTTGACTCTTTAAAATCCACAGTGGAGTCTCATTTTCCCCTCAAGGTTTACCTGAAATTTCAAACTCTCTCTCTGATTCTGGCAAACCTCTGGGGACCTGTATTTACACACAGAGACACACACACAGTCACAGACACAGACTTCCATCTTGTGACGTGTCCTCCCTGCACACATAAACAAAGGCCCGGTCACACCTCCTCGGGGCTCAGCTCAAGTCTCTCCTCCTCCGTCTCGGCCACTTCGGCTATCTCGTGCTCCATCTCCCTCTCAGATTCGGTGGACTCGGGCCCTCTCTCCCCGACCTGCAGGTCCGAGCCGGAGATGGGCTTGATTGTCGCAGCCCGTTTCCATAGAAACTGCACCTCATCAGGCAAAACTGCAGAGAGGGAAAAAATAGCTTTGTGGTTTATTTTTGAAAAGGTTGCTCGAGTCGTTTGGAATAGCAGGTGATGAAAATGATAAAAATGACAAAGTAGAATAGGAGTGTATGAATAAAAACACAGGTGTGATGTTTTTTTTATAGGTGTGTTACTGACAGCTGCAGGGGTTGTTGAGGAGCTCAGCAGCGGGGAGCATCCTGTGAGAGGGAGGCGACAGGAGACGAGCACGCCTGGTCTCAGTCAGAGGGTTGTCGATCTGCTGCTGCAGCACATCCTGGGAGATCTGTGTCTCTGGATCGAAGAAGGTCAGCTGCCTCCTCCTTCCCCTCTCCTCCTTTGGCTTCGCTGCTGGAGGAGGAACGTCCTGAGCATGGGAGGAGCGTGGGAATTCAATTTGCTTGAGTGTTTCTCTTGTTGTAAAATTCAGTCAATTTTACAATAAGGCACCCCTTAATAGATGTTTATGAGTTGTGACGGGTTTATTAATGGTTGCCAGATGAGTTATAATCCATAAATAAGAACAACTTGCCAGCAACTTTTTCTTTTGTCTGGCTCTGTCCTCCATCAGGAAAACCTTCAAATGTAAGTTTTAAATACTGGATCACAGTCCATTTAATACCAGTCTGTTAACTGTTGGAAGTGCTGGCAATAAGAAATGTTGTTAGTTTGTGGTCAGAGCCCCGACATTGTGACAACACTTAGTAAAACAAAGGAGCTGATAGCACAGAGGCTGAACATGGACTCCAGGATCCTCTGCAGCTTCTACAGGTGACCCACAAGATATCCTGACTGGCTGCATCACCGCCTGGTTCAGCAGCTGCACCGCCCTCGACCATGAGGCTTTACAGAGGGGGGTGGAGGCGGCCCGATCATGGCCTCATCCCGCATCAACACCATCACTTCATAATAACACCATCACACATTCTATTATATATTTTATTATATATCTCTGTTTAGTTGTATATTACTTGGCTATATTTAATTGTATATTATATGTGTCATATATTTATATTTTAAGGTCTTTATTATTTGTTTATTTTGTATTTTTATTTTTAATCTAATTTTTTTGTTTTTTTGTTTGCGTGTTAATATCAATCTGCCAATATAAGTGTGAGATGTAACACGCTTAACTGTGCTTTCCTGAATATTTTATTAACCGATGATAAAGTTTGTTATAACCACTTTATAAAGTCGCCCTGCCTACAATCTGCACCTCCAACTCCAGAGTGGGCCTTTCTTGCTCCTTCGCCACAGACGGTGGAGAGGGTGCTGCGACGGGGGTGAGCTGGTCTTGGGGGGGTTCAGGCATCTCCACGGACGGCCCCGGCTCTTCTTCAGACAATAACATGGCGTCCTCGCTGGAGAGAGCGGTGGGCTGTAATCTAAGAGAGGTGGAGACACCGTCAGCATGTGCTTGTGGATGTGTGACGTTTCCACGTGTGTGTGTGTGTGTGTGGATAAATTACTCGATGGGGGATCCTGGGGGCTCAGTCATTCTCTCTCTCTCCGCGTCTCCTTCCACCCCGGCCCTTTCCATCTCCATCTCCGTATCCACCTCCATCTCTGCCTCTTCCGGTGTCACTTCCTCTCTTGGCATCTCCAGATCTTCTGTTAAAAAAAGTTAAAGGGAGAAAAAACAACTTTTTCTCCTTCCGTTTCACAATAAACTCTCTCGCTCCCAATTTTGCAACACACCTTCTGGGAAGTCATCTGTCTGGGCCAAGAGGAAGTCAATAGTATCTGGATGCTGATCGACAAGCTCCTCGCCCTCAAACTAGCAGACAGAAGAAAAAAAAGGGGGAAAGATGGATGCACCAACAGGAAATCTGATGCAAAAATGAGCACGACTTTCCTCTGACAGCTACCTCTGCCGGAGGGATGGCGACAGGCTCGGTCTCTCTCAGAGTGATGGTGTCTGCAGATGCGGTTATGCCTGAGCAGGGGGGGAAAACACACAGATGACATTAATAAAAAGCCACCGTTTCAACAGCTACACAGGCCGCTGAAACCATCAGGGGAAGACACAGCTAATCAAGCTGCAATTTGAGCACTCTCATCTGCTGAGTGAAATCCGGCTACGCAACACTTCCTGACAGCTCGGCATCAGATTCAGCCAATTAGGAGGATGTTGTTGAAGGCAGCCTGCCATGCCCTGACCTCCAGCATCTCTCTGCTCGACGCTGCTCTGTATTTCTGTCTGGTTTCTGCCTACTGCTGTGACCTGTTGGTATTTCTGTGCATATCAATGCACACAATCTGACATACTGTACATTAACGGGCATGTTTGTTATTTTTCTCTCTTTCTATAAAGCATTTAATTAAAGCGGTCATTGAAATAATTAGTACAGGCCTCGCTGTGCTGGCATGTAGATTCTTCAAGTAGCATTTCAAATATTTGTAAAATGAGTGAAAAAAAAGAAAGGCTAACCCTGAGTTGGTGTTTTTTCAGAGTTGTTAATTTGGATAAACATGAAGTAAAACAAATTTAGTTTAAGATTACTGTTCCTGTCAGGGAGCAATTGCAAAAATCTGTAAAATTAATAAAATATAATATAATGAATAACAGACATCTGCTGTTCAGGATACGTTCGCCCTTTTCTGTTTTGAAACCACAGTCGTGTTGTAATGCTTAACCATTTTTAAAAACTGAAATCGTTAAAAAGATTTTGCCATCATTTGCTTCAGTGTGAGCGATGAAGGCAAAATCCACAATGCTTGTTTTGTGCTGTTTTAAGTTAATATGAAGGTCCAATCAGAGTTGGATATCTGTGAAAATTACAGCCTTTTTTCAGAGATACACTTCCTCTTTTGGTTGTTATCCTTCCTCTGCAGCTCAACAGGGAAACGTCATTTGGGAATTTTATACTGTAAAGGCCGTAACTCTGGATGACATCCCCTCTTACCGGCTTCAGATGACCTTTTATATTTCTACACAGAAGGAGGACTGTGGATTTTGTCCCTCATCACTTACACTGAAAGCATATTAGGAACGATCCCTATGAACAGGGAAGTTCAAAACAAGAAAACAACGTGTTTAATGTTCATATGGGGGCCTGGATGTTATTTTAAGACAGATCTAAATGATTTGAAATCCATCCTTTTATCATGCTGTATCAGTGTTAATAGTCGTCTAGTCAATGAAAGGTCCAAAATCCTTTCCCTGCAGAAAATCTGAACAGCAAGGACCTCTGTCAAAAATTTTGCATCACACTGTGACATGATTTGTTTTCTAGGCCTTTTCAGAGCCATACAGAAAACCTTACGGCACCCCTGATGAATAAACCATGAAGACCACGTTTCATGATCAGTTTGATGTGTATCTGGCTTTACATAATAAAGTATTGTATAATAGTATTCTACTAGTTTATTGTACTCAGTTTAAGAAATGTTTTTGCCCTCATTACATAATATTTCTCAGGAAATGTAACAATCTGTTAACAAGTTTAATTCATTTGTGTTGTTTCTTTGTGTTTACTCACTCTGAGAGGCATTTTATTTGATTTATAGAGTAGTCTGGCAGTTAATTATACATCTGTAGCTATTTTTGTGTCCACAGTACATTCTTTTTTCTCCTGCTGCAATGACCAGATGCCCTGAAGAGATCATTATTTTTGTGTCATTACAGCACATCAAGTCATCCCACCGCTTTCTTGTGCGGCGGCAGCTGCAGCCGGACGTTCGGGAGAGGTTTTTCTAAGGTCCTCCTGACCCCTCTGGGAGACACAGAACAGGCAGAGAACAAATATTCAGGTGATATCCAGACTTCAATGCAAATGCTTGCAAAGTGTTGAATTTCTTTCCCTGCTTGTGTGTTGGTGTACCTGGATCAGTGTATTGGGGCTGGGCATGGCATCCTGCATGTACATCACTCCGAAGAAAGGATCTGGAGCTCCCTCTGCCTCCTCCAGTAGAGACAGAGCATCCGGGAGGTCCAGAGACAGTCTGACAGAAAACAGACAGCGAGAAACAGGCGTCACCGTCGTGTCTGCGAGCGCGGGCTAATGTGAGAAATACCGAGCAGCTGTTTCTCGCCTGCTGTGGTCGTCCATATCAATCTTCTGGGACGTCTTCTGTTTCACCAGCTGGCCAATGACGGACTGAAGTTCCTCTGAAAAGACACAAGGTCAAAGTCGGTACCCACCAAGCCCGTCTGGACGTCTCTTTCCTCCAGCCTGTTGATCGTGTCTTACCCAGCAGAATAGCACACTGTCTGTGGAAGACAACGACGACGCCGTACTGAAGCTGGGAGGACAGGTAGAGGGAGAAGCGAGGTCGCGGCAGACCAGGCTGAGGTGGAGAGACTCGCTCCAGCACGTAGTTCATGATGTCATCGCTGTACGGACAAAAAGGCTCTACTGTAACATAAGTTTGGATAATTATGAATATGTGACAGTGACTAACATAACCTCTTACCAGGTGCTTTTCACGTTGACTTTTAGGAAGTCCCGGCGAGGAACTCTGATGCCTTTCGTAGCAACCAGCCTGGAATGACAACAGAGCGCTGATTTAATCTTGTTAAGCAGCAAACTTGGGTTTAAATAACTGTCCCCATCTGAACCTGTGCTGGCAACCACTACAGGCTCTGCTCATCGAGTCTCGCTTAAAACGAAACAGGGGCCTGTGACTCGCAGTTCATTTCTCAGCATCTGAAAATTCAAGGATATGAGGAGTCTTTCCACCCAGCAGCACGCTGAGGATGAACACAGTAAACACATGATCATCATGTACAGTCTGCGATCAATGAAGGGGCACTGAAGCAGGTAATCAAAAAAGCTCATCAATCCAAAGCACCACCCTCGACGAGACAGACCGCAGGCAACAGAGATGGAGTTTTAGAAGGTTTTAGAAAATACGCTTTTGTTCCTGTATTCACATTGAAGAGCACTGACATATTTGCTAATACAGCTTTGCTTTTTTCATTTTCATGTTTCTCATGTAACAGAAACTATTTATTTGTGTTTCAAGGCTAAGCTCAGTTGCTGGGGAACAGAAAAAACATTTTTCTTTTTTTTTTTTCAAAAATGTCTTTGATGAATTTTGATTTTGATGATTCAATTGCAAAATTTGTTTTTTTTTAAAAATAATACAAGGAAATAATGTTTACACTGTTCATGTGTGCTTAATCGTGGTCTTGTGGATAAAGCAAATGAAAGAAAATGTGAGGAGACATAAAATACACGGCGCACTCATTTCATTTCATGTCGCATTTGCAACTACAAACTCATTTTTCCCCACTCTTTTGGTCATAATGTCACCTTTGACCTTCGACCTCATCTTCAAAGCTTTCGTCTTTTGTATAAAAAAAAAGGACTTCAAAGGCTCAGACTTGTTGTTTTGACTGCAGTGTGCATGTTGCCAGATATTTGTTGTCTTTGCCACTGATGCACCTGCACATGTCCTCCTGTGTGTGTGTATATGTGGTGTGTGTGTGTGTGTGTGTGTGTGTGTGTGTACCCTGTGTATAAATAGTAGAGGGGGATAATCTGCAGTATGGGTTTTAAATGAGGGAATATATAAAAGAAACATTTAATAAACTGCTACACTTTTTCACGAAAAAACAAAATCCCTAAAGGGAAGTGCAAACCTCAAGCTACCTCAACAGACCAACAGAAACATCATGCACTTCAGACCGCCATCACATGAATTATTAAGGCGTCTAACCACTTAATTTGTAAGAAGCTTAAATGGCCTGTCCCCTGAGATCAAAGGCAGGTTTTTGATGGTTGTGATGTCTTTCAAAAATACACCGTCTATAAATGGAGATCTAAAAAAAAAAAAAAAAAAAAACCCTCATAATTCAAAGAAACAAAAAAAAAATCAGTTAACTGAATGATTTCACATTTATGAGCCAGTAATACACTTCAGTGCCCCATAGCAAAAAGTAACTAAGTACATCTACTCAAGTACTGAGTGTTTAGTAATTGCTTGCTCCTTTACACTTTAAACTCCACTACACTTAAGAGAAATATTATACTTTTTACTCAGATGGATACAATTGAATGTGCATATAAAATTCAAAGTGTTATTGTACAGTGAAAGTAAACCATTCAGAAATTTGTAGCATCAATAAAGTTATCTGGCTACAACTTCAAATGCTGCTAACATGTTGCATACTTTTACTTTGACATGCTCAAGTCTGTTTTTTGGTGATAATACTTTTTTCTCAAATTTTAACTTACTAACGTTTTGTAGCTACTCTGGAAAAAAAATCTCTGAATTCTTGCTATCCTTGTCACTTCACTGTGGTCAAACTGTGAATCGACTTAAAATAGTCAAAGAAGATTTTTACTCACCAGATTGTGGAGAAACATCCTGAATGACGCTTTAAAACTGCGGGGTAGTAAAACATTTCAGCAGGTCTGTCACAAAGATCAGTACGATGCCTTTCTCAGTCAGAGCAGACTGTGAACTGTGAGTTGGGAGATGATGAATGTTTATTTTCTGTTTGTTTGAGACGAGCTGATTGGTCGATCCCACTGAGGACAGCTGAAAAAAAAAACTGTGGTCCTGTTAGCTACACTAACTTAAATGGATTTCAGTCGTACATTTTATCTAATAGGAAAATGAAATCGCATATTTGTTGATCACGGTTGCTTCTCTCAACATCAACAGCAAATAATGATCCAACACATTCAAACTGTAAATTTATCTCAGTAATATAAATGATCATTTTCATAATAAGGACATAATGAGTTCCTGCTGCTCATCTTTAGCACATGTTCAAGTCACTTAGAATTAATTTCAGTTTATATCCTTTTCCAATAACAATGAAACTCGTGAACCCAATTCTTTTTTAAATGTCCTTTCACAAAAGGGCAGATGCAGGCACTCTGCTTCTTTAACAGCATTTTATTCACATACACCTCATGGGTAAAACAAGAAAAATCGTGACACATAATTCATATAAAATAAAAGGCAACAAAAACAGCTGTAATAAAATTCAACTTAAAAAACAAGGAACAAAACTAAACGCAACGTTTCGGCGTTGAAAAGGCTCATCTAAGTTTCCTACAGATCCAGCAGAGGGAGTGAAGTCCTTAACGGCTGCAGATCACAGCAGTCTCCCCCTGCACTCAGTGGATCCACAGCAGCACAGCAGCACCTTCCCCTCCACGCTGCCCACCTCGTAGTTGTAGTCCCACGTCAGCTCGGTGCCGGCCCTGATCCGCCTGCACGAGGAAACAAGCAGGTGAGTGCAGAACAAGAGCTAGTAAATACATTAACATACAGCCAATACAGTGTATTGATTACTACATCAATAACACAAAGGTGGCTGCAGAGCTTCAACCCAAAGAAGTGTTTATTCAAAGAGTGTTGAACTAAATGTCACAGTGTTATAATGGGGATACATTTCACTGTCAGTCACAGCAGATGCAGCCTGGGTTTGGATGGCTCCATGGGGGTTCGTCTCTACATCCATAGGCAATCCGCCCTTCATAATTTACCTCTAAGAGTAATTTAACGGTCTGTTTACCGCCTGAAGATGACCCATGGGTGCCAATGTGCTCAAACAGACCATACATTCATTCACTGAGGGCAATGCTTTGAGACCCAGACAGCGACAGTTAAAAATTCAAAAAATTATACACATCACTGTCCGGCAAAAGAGTTGAACCTCTCTCAACTTTCGTCACGCGCGACACACCGCACTGGCCAATCACATTTGTAATGTAGGCGGTGTCGTACTGCTCTTTACCAGGCAAGGCAGGAGGACAAAACACTGATAACTCTCCATCCATCCTCAGTGTCATAGATCGTTGTGCAGTGTTTTATTAGCCTTCAAACTCACAGGTATGCTACTTTAACTTGCAGTAACAGATTTTTTTTGGCCATTTGAGAGCAGCAGAAACATGTTGAGAAAACACTGATATGAGCCTTTAAATATTCCCACATCAAAGATTTATTGAGCAGCATGTTTCCGTCCACCTGATGAACGAGGGTTCAATATTCACTCTTCTTTACCCGTTTTTGGTCTCTGCTAACTCCACTCAGATAGTATAAAGTGAGTCTTTGGAGTCTTTTTCACTGTCACATTGTTTTCCATTTTCATTTAATTTATTTTTGATGTGCTGTAGTTATAACTGTCTAAATTACAACCATATTAAACTGTCGTTTCTGGATTGCTTTTCATTGTATTTCTAATAAATTATACAACATGCCTCTACCCTCACCACTCTTGGAATCATGAACATTGTATCCCTCCCCTGATGCTCCTGAGATTGAACAAACACTTCCAGCAAACACAACAGGACAAACTTAAAATGTGTTTAAAAACTCACTTGCTGGCAAAGAAGGCCACCCAGGGAAACCGTAAGTCATGTGTGTCCACAAACACATTCTGGACAAAAAGGTTAGGACTACAGCTGTGCTGTAATACAGAGAAAATACAAAGCTTATTACATAGGAACAGAATTTTATTACGTCTAAAAGTCACACACTGACATCCTGTAAATGAAAAACTTACATTAAGGTAACGCCCGAGGTTTCCTTCTAACTTGGCATCAATGATGTAGCAGGACTCTTCCCCATCAAAGAACAGTCGGGTGTTTTTGGGAGCGTTTTCACCGCCTCCTCCAGTCTGTCCTTGCTGTCCTGGTTTTCCTCCCTGACCTCCCGGCCCTCCACCCCCTCCAGGTGCTCCTGTTTTTACCATCATCCCGTGGCTTGTCTTCAGGGCGATGCCTCGAGTAGACTTCACTGCTACCTGCTTCTTGGTCACACCTGAGCCAAGGAGGTGCAAGCAAGAAAGAGAAAAATAAAATGTGAAAACCACATCATTAGATGTCGTTTTTGCCTTCTCTGGTACTCACCCTGGGTGACTTTCTCTCTCTCCTTGTTGTCATCAGATCCGGAGCTGATGGTCTGAACATCATCACTGTCTGAGAGAGTCATCACATCTTGCCTCTTCCCAGTTTCTGACTTCATTTGACTGCAAAAAACAGTAAATGAAGTGATTTAACTTTGGTGATATTATTAATCACAGAGCTGAGAAACGGTTTTAAAATGAAATATGCTTAATATCAGAAAAAATGAAATATTCATCTGAGCATATTTTGTTCAACACACCTCTTGCTGTCTCCGGATTCCTGTGATGGAAAACAAAAAAAGAAGGGCAGTCATTTTGCAAGACTATCATAAAACAAATTCTAAAATAAAAGCCACCTTTGACTACTTATCCTCTTGCAAAAAATAACACATAGTGTCTAATATGAGACTTCCGAGGGGCAGGAGCAGTAAAATTACTTATGTGTGTGTGACAGTGCAATTATTTTTTAAAAAACTGTGCACACTGAGCTCACTTCAATGAAAAATTATTGTCTGTATACTCACCTTCTTCAGGCCCTGGCTCGTCAGCCAGGAAGCCACTTTGCTTTTTCCCGTCTCCTCTGGCATAGACGGTGGCTTCTCATCATCAGTTCCTCTGGCTGATGCACTCAATCCATCTTTACTGTCTTGACTCCCTGAGGCAGGAAAAGAGAGTTGTGTGAAAAGACAAAGCAGAAATTGTCTGACTGACAAAATAAGAGGTATGTCCGTGACACTAAACCTGAAACTTCACCAGAAGTACAACGTAAATGAAATGTGGGTGAAACTGAGATATGAAAATAACAATTTGCATTATCAATTAATCAATAATTAATTTTTTTAGATAACTGACTAGCGAATTACTCCACTGCCAAACACAAGTTCCAAGAATCTGAAGTAAGGTTTTTTAATAGCTTATTTGGTCTAAATGAAAGTAAAGAAATCTAATTTTAAATGTTCTCAGCAGCAAATGATTTCATACAGTTATTAAGTAGTTTGGGGTGACAGATATTGGTATTACTCACCCATTAATCTTAACATATTACGTATTTAACACACATATTCACAAATAAGCACTCTGACCACAACTAGGTCTAATCTGAGACCTAAAGATCTTTATAGCATCAGCATTACTGGAAATACCTTACTATGTTTCTCAATAATAATTCAAAGAGAAAATAAATACCAAAATATGGTGTACATAAATATGAAGCTGGAGCCAGAGGTCTGTTAGCTTAGCTCAGCATAAAGACTGAAAACAAGGGGGAACAACCAGCTTTACTCTGTACAAAGGTAACAAAACTCACCCACCAGCCTTTAAAGGTCACTGATTAACACGATAGACTTCATGTGTTTAATATGTAAAAAAAGATTTGTGGTTGTATGGCAGCTTATGTGGCAAACTTTTTCATTGTCTTAATAATAATAATGTTAAAAGCAGAAACAGTGACAGCGTGTCCCTCTGAGAAACGCCTCCTAAAGATGCCCTAATCTCACCTTCCTTGTTGCCCTTGACCTGACCCCGTGTGGTGTAACTCCTCCACACAGAGCTGGAGTTGTAGTAGTTGTCCTTCACAAACGTGTCGTCTGAACTGTCACTTTCATCTTCACTCTTTGAATCTTTGTCATCGTCTTCATTGCTGTCTCCTGATGAACTTGGACTTCGGGCTTTGGCAGAAAAACAGGATAAAACATGATCACATGATGGATGAGTAGGACAAAATGTCAGCTAGGGTCAAAAGAAAAAAAATGGTGCAGAGAATCGAACCATCGGACCAGGACTCACCCTTTTTCGGCGGTCGTCCCACAGGGTTAGACGACACTAAAGCGGATGGCTGGATTTTTATCCTTGACACGTCAACACCGCTCCCCTCACTGTCCGAGCAGTGGGCCTCACTCTCATAGCCCTCCTTGAAGTTCTCAACACTCTCTATATGATCCAGATTAGCAAAATACTCATCGCCCATTTCTAGACCTTCTTTGTCGGCAAAATCGTCTGTCAAGATTTTACCTGAAAAAAATGGAACAAAAAGGGGGCCACTTTGCAATTAAATCTGCTTTTGTACTGTAATGAATAAATAGGCTCATTCTAATAAGCCTGCTCCCTTTCCTCACCAGCATAAATGCAGACAAAAGAGCCCTTGGCCACGTCGTCCAGACAGCGGATGCCCCAGCCTTTGTTCTGAGTCTTGAAGAGCTGGAGACGTACCTGCAGGCCGTGCTGAACCAACCGGTTGGTGCACATCTGGGGGCAGCATTTGCAGCGCTTATTACACTCATAAATCCTAAAGAGAGAGAGTGCAGGAGAAAAAAAATCATGCAGAGCGAAGGAGAGATCATGGCCTATGAGACAGGATAACCAAATTAGCCTTTATATTCAACAGTAATAATCTTCTTATAAGGTTACGGGAGGTCTTTCTGCAGAGTATGCTACAAGTGGGAGGTGCTTTGGTGTGTGTTTAGTGTCTAACCCTGTGGGGAGGCACTCCTCTAATCGTTTGTGCAAATATCCAGCATTTTGGTTGATCTGTCCACCTGGTGTACAGCCTGTGGCCTGAAGGGTCAGCTGGTGGCAAGAACATTTGGACCTGTAAGAAACACAAGACGTGTGTGCAGAATATATACGGGGAAGAAATACATGAAATGAAGGGTCATTGATGAACAGCTTTACTTACTTGTCTCGACAACCATCAGTGCATTCACACCCAACCAGGAAGTCTGGACTGGTGTTGATGTAGACTCCGTCTTCAGGAATACGCTCTTTACCTTGAAGAGATGAAGATCTATTAGTCTCTCTGCAATAACTTATTCCACAGGGATTCTTCAAAGAAGGCAGGCATAGACCTGTGAAGACTTTGATATGTAAAATCAGAAGAGTTCCTCTTTACGTTCAATGTGCCCTTAAATCTCACACATTGATCATATTGTCAGAAAAAAAACATTGTGTAATCTGATCCAGACACAAGCCCAAAACATCACTCCTTTATTTCCATCTCGATGTATTTCTTACTGTAAGCTACTTTTGGAGGCGGGGTGGAATCAATCTCATTGACGCAGGAGAGCGGGATGTCCTCCTTCCCACCAGTGATGTCTGGAATGTAATAAAATGGCCTCTGAGGCTGGAAGGGTCGGTCCACGAGCACATAGGGGTCTAGACAGAACATCTCTAAGAATATAAAGTCACAGCGCGTCTGGAAGAGGTAGTTCTGGATTTCTGCCATGTTACGCAGGCAAAGTCCACATGGAGCCTTGTAGATGACATGGAAGGACATCTGAGGGTTGGACAAAAGTTGAAAATGTTAGTTCTAACTGGAGGAAGGAAAAATAAAAGCTGGGAAATGTTCTATTCGTGTATTAAAGTCTCCATTCCCCTGCTTGTCCTTCAATTTACCTTGCGATTTACTTTGCGCCGTCCCGTCATGCGTCTGAAATCGTACAGCAAAGGCGTGAGAAGGGGGTTCTTTCCTCGGTGGATGTCTGCTTTGGCAGGACGGACACGTGTGAGACAAGCGGGCTGACAGGCGTGTGCCAGGTAGAAGATACGGTCCGTCGGGGCACGGTACGCGGGCTGATGCGGGATGGTGGCCATCGCGTGGGTCACGGGAGGGGGGCCGGGAGCCAGAGGGGGCAGCGGCCTCTGATACGACTGTGCGAAATTGGGTGTCACTGTATTCTGGACATTCAACATTCTTCCACTGTGGTTTGGCAAAGAAAAAGATGAAAAGAAGAAGATTGGTGACATTTAAAAACATCAAATACCCCGAGACAAGTTCACTATCAACAGTGATTTTCTTTTTTCTGTTACACATGCGGCAGCTTATTAGACCAGTAACAGTAAGGTGGACTCACCCAGGGAGGTTGGTTGGACTGGTGGAAAGAGACTGCATGATTTTGGAGGCGTGAGTGCCTCCCACCCCAGGAATAAATGGAGAAGTACTCTTCTTTGCCATCTGATGTTTATTGCTTGAAGAGAACAGAAATACATTTAGTCAAATTCTTTACCTTCTATGAAATTGTTTAAGTTTAAACCTCTACTAATCAACATGTTTTCAGGGACAAAAACCCAGAGCTACGTCTTAATATGCCCATTTGCAAAAAATTTTGTCATAGCAACTTTACAAAATAACAATATGTTTGTTTGTTCTACTTGCTGTGTTTCCCTGTAGTGCAAAAACATTGTGTCTTTGTCTTGGTAATATGGAGTAACTCAACACCAGGTTTAAAAGCACTGTTTTGCTGACCTCTCTGATTGAAAATTTAAAGCATGTTTCAGTGATGGGTGTGGTCAGAAACATGCATCAGTACGCCCAACAGTGATGTCACCGGGCCGAAGTGCACCTCAACATCACTGCAGCAGGGTTGCAAAAACAAGATTTTTAGTGGGTGTTGAGTTAACATCCTTCTTTAAATGAAAACTCATTGAGTCAGATAAATTCCCACTGTGCTTCAATATAGTAAGTAGCAAAGAAATTAAAAACCAAAATGTGTCTAATTTCTGGAAAGAGATAACAGCTGAGTCTTGCCAGATGATCTTTTCAGTGTTTGTTAGGATCACAGTCTTCCTACAGGATGAAACTCTAACCAGGTCATTTTCTTAGCAAAACTTGTCCTCAGGTAATTTAGTTGTTTGTTCCTTCAAATGGTCAATTATTGCTCACTCTCAAACAAAATGCAGTCAGTACTGTTAGTGCCAGATGTTCAGGAAGAATCACTTACTCAATACGTGGAGGTTGTGAAGGTTGTAGAGACGGCGGGGTAGTCTGTAGGGGCTGAGGGGTTTGCTGGATCTGTTGGATCTGCTGGGTTTGTTGGATTTGTTGGATTTGTTGGGTTTGTTGGGCCTGAGGAGGCAGAGGAGGCTGAGGACGCTGCTGATGTTGTGGTGTCTGTGAGGACTGGCTTGGTGGGGACTGCTGTGTTTTGACGGGAGAGGCTCCAAGATGTCCATCACTGGTGTACTGAACCACGGGGCCTTTACTCCTCAATGCACCTGGAGATTGAAATGGACAGCAAGAAGAGAAAATTAAATACACACAACTGATGTGGCCTAAAACATGGTATTAACACAAGGAAAAATATAAATAAAAATGATATAAATATAAATAATAATATAAAATAAATGTATTATAAATGTATTTTTCAGATAATCTATTTTTCACCACAACAATAAGCAAGAGTTTACACTTATTAACATTGCAGAAAATAAAACAAATCTCTAAAATATGATCTACATGAGGTACAAAAGTAAACCAAAAACACTGTGACTCTGAAGTTGCAGTGCCGGTATAAGTGTGGTGTTACCCATGTTGGGTCGTGTCCTCTGCTGGCCGGCCAGCTTCTTCTCCTGTGTGTTGGCAGTGGTCATCTTCAGGTTGAACATTGGCTCCAACCTGGTGGAACCTCTATAGATCCACTCACTCCTCTTATCATCCTGAGCAATACAACACAATATTAATCATAATATAACAGACTGCACAGCTGGACAAACACACACACACACACACACACACACACACACACACAGAGCACACACACTCTGCGTAGTTATTGAGCAGACTGAGTAGAGATGAGAGAGAAATAAGTTCAAGTGCTCCACATGCACAACCATAAGTAGTGATACCACAGTGTAGAAATACCATGACTGCTAACTAAGTCCTGCACACACAAACATATATGCAAACACACACACACACACACACACACACACACACACACTTATATATACATACATACAAATGTGTGTGTGTGTACACAATATTACTTAAGTACAAATATACACATATGCAATAAAAAAAAAAAAAAAAAAAACTTAAGCACCAAAAGTAAAATAACTATGCAGAACGGCTCATTTCAGAGCAATGAACACAGTGTTCCCTCGCAATAACGCAGTTTCACCTTTTGTGGCCTCATTGTTTCGCAGATTTTTTTTTTTGGTTTGAACTTTAGGAGTGTTTAAACAAGAGAGAAATGCCAGAAAATATTCATGCCTGTCTGAGAACAGTGTATAAAGTGTGTGGTGAGGGGTTCATAGCCTTAAAACATTTAATAATAGTAAAAAATCCTACTTCGTGGATTTCGCCTATTGCAGACTATTTTTGGAACGAAACCCTGCGATAAACGAGGAAACACTGAATTATATGATCAGATTAGAACTATTTATGCTTTAATCTGGCAGGGATCTTTTTACAGTTATTTAAGCCAACATACCAGAAAGAGGATCTTGACCAAGCTTCCATCCACCTCCTCCACTTTGCTCTTCCACCACGTTCCCTCCCACTCCGTCTTGATGATCTGTCCAACCTTTAAGAGCACCATGGGCCTGCTGGGATATGCGGTGATGTACTCTTCGATGAAGTCTCGACACGACGCGTCCTCTATGTCCTCCCAAGTGCGCTTCACTGTGGAAACATGAATAATTTCACTCTTTCATTAACTGATCTTTTCTAACAATGAACTGCCTCTCAAGAGCCTGCAGCCAATTTAACACAGCTTTTAGCCAACTCATTTTACAGCTGCAGAAGAGTTTAAATTAATCTGGCTTTACATAATACGAGAGAGAAGAAGAAAATAGAGAGCAGAGAACTCACGTGGTCGGCATACTGGGTAGAGTTCAGGTAGTGTCACATATGAAGCATAGCCATCGTCAAAGAAGATCAAAAACCTGAAACACATAAAATAAAAGATATTTACTCTTCACAGATACCAGTATTTGCAAACACAGAATACTGTTTGTCTTTATTACATACTTTGTCCACCAATGAGCGCTTTGTAAGTGTAAAAAGTCTCACTTCCTACATAAAGTACTTTTGTCACAATTCTTTAATAGCAATAGCACAATTGTGGAAAAATAATATGTTGGTAGGCTTCCCCTTTCTCTAACTTTTTCCTCCCACCTCATGCGGTTCTTGTTGTTGGGCATCTCTGCCACTATTCCAGCGTAGAGCCACACCAGGCTGCCGTCCTTGTATTTGGCGACTACACGAGCTCCAACATAAAGAATCTCCAGGGTGGGGTTGTAGTCGAAAGCCACATGATTTCCAGACAGCAGACTCTTTCCCTTATCAAACTTCACCTTATACTTAAATATACCATTTCCTGGATACAGAAAGAGGGTGTGTTGTATTAAAGATTACAGATCAGGAAAATTCAAGCACAGGATATGCATAATGAATATTTAAATGTTGAATCTTAATATATTTAAAAAGTTGTCAATTATAAAAAATAAACAAAATGTTCTGGTAACACACCGACAGGGTTGATGGCAACGAGGGTGCCTCTGTGCCAAGTCTTGGTGCGTTTCTTGCCCAGAATGCTCATCCCGACTCTGATCTCATCCTCCGTCACGTTTGGGTTCGGCTGGGTCATGGACTGAGATGGAATCTGGGATACAAACACTGCTGGCACCGAACTCTGAATCCCTGCAGGGTTAAAAAGAAATAAATAAATAAGCCAAAGACACTTTTAGTATACACTTCCCTCCAAAAGTATTGAAACAGTGAAGCTAATTCTTACATTTCTGCTGATACACAACTTAGAAGATCCAGATTTTGAGGTACTTTTGGAGGCGAGTGTATGTATGATATTTTCTCTCAGGTGTGATGAATGTAAGTGGAGAATGCACATGGTGCTCACCTGTCTGGGACTGAGGCTGAGTTGGAGATCGGAGCAATGGGCCACCCGGTGAAGGCTTGCTGACCATTTGGACTAACTTCTGTACCTGCTGGGAGGTTTTCTGTAGAGCCACAGAGGCCTCTTTTGCCTGACAAAATAAATAAAGAGGACGTACATCATCATCTGCACACACCGAGTCGTGTTTCTCTCTCATATCTGCTTGCTTGTCCATCCCTTGTTTCCCTTGTTAAAATTTAAACGAGCTGACTTGTATGGGCGTCATGCTCCACTATCACTTTTCAAAAACAGTACCATTTGGTTTAAAGGTAAAACAAAATAATTGGAGATACAATAATCATTGGTATCTTGGTGTCAAGTCACGAGTGGTGTCTCTGATTCAAGTCATATTGTTAGTCTATTGTTAGTTAAAGAAAATACCATAAATAGGTGAGGTTGTCAAACATTCAAGGTCTCAAGAACTTTCAGAGAAACACAACATCAACAATTCAACACATCTTAACTCCCCCTCAGACCAGCCCACGACATTTAACACTGTGGTATGAATACAGATTGATATAATGAAGCTCTCTGTTGTTCTCACCACGGGATCTTTGCCCGGAGCGACAGTCTTCTTTGGAGGAACCACTGTGACAAACAGAAGGGAAGCAGATATTTAGCAAGTAGATTTTCTGGTGGTGCGATAACTGTTCTCATAAGGAAAATCACACGACTTACAGCAGCCCACAGCGATGACATCATCATCATCGTCGTCGTCTATCTCAATGACCTCAGACGACAACACGCCTCCTCCACCCCCCTCATCCTCTGAGCTGCTCTCGCGGTAAACCAGGCCGTTCCGATGGTAAGTGGCCTTCACAAGTTTCTCACACTCCAATATGGACCTGAGTGAGAGCGGGGAGAAAAGAGACAAACAATCTCTCACATCATCAGCCATGATGGGACCGATCCCAATGGGATTAATACCATTACGGTTTCTTCATCAGTGTATAAAATTCTTTATCTGTCCCACATTCGTTAGATCATAGTTGGCAGTCGATTCAGTTGTTTTTTTGTTTTTTTTCAAAATTTCAGTTGCAATCAGTTTCTCACAATGAGGCTGAGAGATTTTAAATTTGGACAAAAGAGTCCACCCAGGCACCTTTGTTGCATCTCTCTCCTTCATTTCCTGTCACCCCCCTGCTGGCGCCATCCAATAAATAAATGCCCCCCACTGTCACTCATTACACCCACAGCCACAGACTATTTTTATCTGTTTATTGGAAAATGTGAAAATAATAAGACGACTATTTGTACAATTACATCACAACATAAGACACAATGAGAGAGGTATATTTTTACACAGCTTCACGATTTGTCAATTAGAAACTCAAAGTCCAGTTAAAGAATCAAAAAATCTGAACAGTGGATCTTCATCCTGCATGTGTTTTCAGGGTTATCTTCCTTTAAGATAAAGCTTCAGTTCTTTCAAATAGCATACAAGAGTGTCACAAGAATTAGTACAATTAACTATATAGTACCAAGGCAAGCAATTAACATGATATATATATAAAATATTAAACACTGAAATACAGAAGAAAACACAACAACTCTAAATAACTTAAATAAACAGACTTGCGAAAAGGTTAACGTCTGCTTACTGGTTGGCATCATTGAGAAGCTTCTCTGTCATCGCCTCCTCTTCTTCTTTCTGCTCTACCCATTCCTTGAGCTGCGTTAGCTGGGCCTTTTTCTTCTGCACAATCTCGCTCTTCTCGACAGCATCTTCAATCCATTTCTTCAGCTCATCCAGAGAAATTCCCAGCTCTTCCTCCAGACTGGAGTCCCAGCCCTCCACCTCCATTCTAACAGAGAGAACAGAGACAGAAACAGGACCCGTAAAAATCATTTTAAATATGTACGCATGGATCTTCCGGGTCTCACTTAGTAATAAATAAGTAACTGCACAGCAAAGCGGCATTTAAGATGTAATACTGTAGCTGTGTAGCATTTCTTTTATCGCCAATATTTTGATAGGCCTACATGTAAAATTTACATCTGAGTTTCTGTAAGTTTTGTTAACAGCATTTGTGACAAATAATTTATCAAGATATTATGGATGCCCAGTTTCCATATCCAGATCAGAAGAGCTGCTAATTTTGTTGAAGGAAAAAAAATGCATGTGCGTGTATCCATACCATTACAAATGAGGCACCATGGTTTTACAGAGATGTCCCGACCTACAAGTCATATTCTTCATTTGTAAAGCAAATTGCTTGTTTGATACGGAGACTAAACACATCATTATGATTGACTGACTTTTATTTATTTTATCAAATTATGGTAAGCATGTTCTATTACTCAAACACTGATTACTGAGTGAATTAATTATTTGCTTAATGTTGCTGAATATTGAATAGAGCTGCATGTAAAAATGAATTTTGTTATAGATTAATATGCAGGGTTTTTTTTCAGTTGATCATGTGAGCTATGAAACATTAAAACATGTAAAAAAGCCAACAAAGTGTTTGTGACACATAATTCTCACAGTTGTTACAGATCTAGATATATACAAGAATAATATTAAAATGACTTAAATATTATGTGGGAAAGCAATGGCTCATGATAATGAGATGATAATAAAATACAGTTGTTTATTAAACTAATGTACACTGATGACCATTAGTCCCTGATCAAATGTTAATAACAGTGCAGAGCTAATGTTACAAATTATATCTATGTTGACTCATTATATGATCACTACATTTGAAGCATCAATTCATGCAAAAGTGTGGGGCTGCAGTGTAAACTCTGCACACAGGGTGACACTTGAGTACAAACCAAAACAGCCTCTGTGTCAGCCTGACTAAGATGTGGATGTTTATGCAGACAGTCACAGATGAGCTGTTGGTGACCGATGTCCCAACGCAAGAAGACCAGTGTGCACTTATTTATTTTGGGACTGATGTGAGACACTGCTGTTATATACTTTAAAATAAACAACAAGCCACAATGAATGTGAATTAAAAGACGCTCCCAGAGCAGCCTGCTAGCTCTTGGTTAGCATAATAAGGGACAGTTTCAATGACAAAATTCCGCCCCGGTATCAGTTTAAGTCCCCTTTAGATCTCCATCCCTCGATCCTTTTTCCTCCGATAACTCTGAAACTTTAACGAGGCACACTGCGGGCAAACAGGGGAGCTAACAAACAACAACAACAAACTGCAGCTTGATACAAGTGAGAGTCGGCTAACTCGTTAGCCTAGCATTAGCATGGAAAAAGCCTCCTCTGCTGACTGACTGATGCAGGTGTCCAGAAATTAAACACCTGGGTGTTTAATTTCCGGACACCATCATACAGTCAATTCATTTAGAGGTGGCACTCAACACTCACCCCTCGCTGCTTTCCATCCTGCCTGCTCGCAGCTATAAGTTTAGCGAGCTAATGCTACCGGCTAGCTACAATAAGGAACGCATGCTTTCTACGACACCGTAACCCAAGGGGGCGGTGTTATTTCGGCAACAGCATGTTTCTTTGACAGATGAGAGCTCCGCCCATCCGGACGATCAAGGTATACATAAGCATGCATCCGAGCTACAGGATGCTGTGCTTTAATTATTAGAGGCGCCTCTTCATGTCAGAATAATGTTGTCAACATGATCATCGTCAAGAATAGAAAATGAACTATCATTTGTGGTTTAGCGCGTAATATTTCAATCAAGCAATGCAATATTGCAATTTAGATGAATGAAGTTGTATTACTGATAAAAATAATAATAATTATTATTATTATTAATGTGTATTTATACGTGTATGTCAGTGTACTTATATTCATATGTTATATGTAAAAAAAATAAGTATAATATAGTACCTCAGAAATATTCATTTCTACTAAGTGCCATATGTTAGTATAATTGTGAGGTGCTTGTACTACCAGAGGAAATTATTTATTTACTTGACACTTACAGTCACGAGCCATACTTTTGATACTTTAAGTCCATTTCTCTGTACTTGTTCATTTGTAGTAAGAAATATGCAAAAAAAACCACAAAAACAAACAAACAAAAAAACAAATACAATGAAAACATTTGATTAGGTCATCCACCACTATGTATTTGTCAAAAGACAATCATCATATCCAACTAAGTTTCAGGCACATTTTTTCCCACTTTTTGCATTATTCCTAATCAGTAGTTCTAATTCCTCTTAATTAATGATTACTTTTGACTTTGAGAACCACTGCTCAGAGGAGAATTCATGGTGCATAGAAATTATATGTCCTGGTCTTGTCTCTCCTTTCTCTGCTGGGTGATGTTGCTTATGCAGAAACCAACTGATAAATTACCAAGACTGGTTGCGAGCTGAGGGATTTGTTTCATTTGTACATAATGAGTGACTTGCATGAAAGTTTGTGCAAAGTTTCCAAAACATTGTGTGAGAGAATTTGGAAACATCTGTTTTGCATTATAGTTCCATCACTGCAGACTCAGAAACATCTGTGCAATATTAGTGTGAAAGGGAGCCTCTGTCTTCATCAAGCAGTTTTCATGGTGTGCATTCTGGTGCAGTGAACAGATCAAATCTCATGTGGAAGGTGATTGGAGCTGGTTCCCTCCTGGGCATCATGTTTTGATCAGTAATTATTTGTACCGACTGTGAGCTGAGATTAATCCACAGTGAATTAGCTTTTTCTGAGAAAGTCCGGAGTTGCAAATGTCTGATAAAATGCACAGACTCTGGCCAGCGACTTATGTCCACTGATGAATTGTATATTGTGATATTTACCAGTTGAGCTAAACCAACACATTGCACTTTATGCATTAATATTTTATGCAAATTTTCAAGATGTAAAAATGCTGCAAGGTATGGAACTGCAGGCATTAATGTTTATCACACAAGAAAAGTTGGCCTGGATGGAAAGATTTAAAATCTCTAGATATAAAAAATCATCAGCATATCACAAATGACATGATGACAAAGCCCAAATATGTCTGCTTGTGCAAAGGGATGCTGATGTCAGACTATTTATAATCATATCATATCACAATAATCCAATCAGATTTTAAACCATGAATACCTGGTATTATTTCTAAGCATTTAATCTGTGATTTACATTAGCATACTTACATCATTTGAAGTAGTTGGATGCTGGTGTTAGGCAGCTTTTTCATTCAAAAGGTTTATACTGTTCGGTGTATACATGTTGAAGTAAGACCAGAAACTAATTTTTGTTCTCCCATTTGAGGAATTTGAGCAGATGGCAAGGCTCCTTTTGGAAGGCGAGGCGAGAGGTCCATCATTCCTCTGTTTGCTCCTCCTGGTATGTGGTGACGGAGATATTACTGTAAGGGTCCAGCACCATCTGAGCACAGCGGACTATTGTCACCAACAAGAAGAAGCAGAGCAGGAAGAAGAAGAAAAGGGCAAAACCAAGATCCACATCCACTTCAAACCTGGCTATGGGAAGGGCTGGAGGGTCCATGTTGACCAATCTACAGATTGTTTCTACCCCTCAAATGTTGTCCAGTCAGATTACTGTCCTCTTAATAGTTTAAAGTAGTTTAGCAGATGGCTGAATGACACAAAAAACACAGTATAACTTCATCTAAACAGGCTTCACCAGTTCCAATCCATTGTGCTGCTGCAATTTTGATCCAAGAAACCAACTCTTCCTTCTGTTTTGACTGAACGGAGTGATCGAGTGCTCTACGTCTTGGTCTCTTTGTCTTCTCTCCACATTGACACCTACGGTCCTCCTAACCTAAGGCTAAAATGGATTGGTGGACACTCGGAGCCCCATTTGGCACCTGCGTCCTCCATGAATAGTTAATAAGGAGTTTGGTAACGATCAGGCCGTTCCTGAGATTAGAACACAGAGGCATCTCTCTGGCCTGGACCTAAACAGGAGATGACACCTTAACAGGAGTCACTGGATCCCTGGTCAGTACAAGAGATGGGCACAATGACAAGACAACAGAAATTTGGCCTTGTAAAAGTTTTTAAAGCTTTATTAAGGCATGCAAAGTAAGATGCTCTGTCTATATTGGACCAATCAGTTCACTCTACGCATTCCTCTGCCCACATGCACAAGGTTTTAGTTTTTTATCATCTAAAAGTGGTGGGAAAAGAAAAGTACAGACTGGTCAAGATGAAGAAAGGAAAACGAAATGGTTGAGGAGGAGAAAGAGGATATGACGCCTTAGTGGTAATCCACTTGAGAGGGTTTGGAAACTGATCCTGACCAAAAAAATGCAGATTGCTTGTACTCTGATGCCACTTCAGAGACACACAAGTTAAGAGTAAAGTGACTCTATGCAAATAACAACTGGATCTGAGTAAAGCAACAGAGGAAGAAAATCACAAGAATTACAGCACAAGTTGTGACTGACGTTTAACGCAGGCAGGGCATGGCCGACAGGGTAAACCTATCTTAGATCAGTACAAGCATCAACTCTGTCTGTTTTCACCCCCGGGCTGTGAAAGAGAGGGGGGTAGGACGAAGACGGAAACTGATCCAGGGACATACCCACAGACCTCTGCCTTCTTCACGGATAAACAGAATGGGGAAGGGAAACAGATACAGGCCAATCAAAGCAAAGTTGGCTTTCGTTTCATCACCTGTTGAGAACATTAAACTGTTTCAAGGAAACGAATACTGTATGTAATTAAAGACAGACATGACTCTTGCATGAGTGTGATCAGAAGAGCAGGACTACAGTAAAACAGACAGCATGAACTAGACTGGAAATATACACTAGTCATTGTGGATTTAAATGATGTGTGCTGCTATAATATTCTACAAATGATGTGCGTGCAGTTCAAAAAACAGCACAACTTCATTTTTCAACAATATAACAATTTAATACAAAAAACAAACATTTCTTTCTCTCGTTTAACATTTCATAGACATATACAGTATATTTATATATTTGTGTTTCTATGAGTGATAAAAGTTCACATCATTGAAAAGAAAAGAAAAGAAAAAACAAAAACAAAACAGGAACCAGAGCAACCAAAGGAGGTTTCCAACATTAACAAAAACAACACAGTGACCAACATACCAACCTCTTGAAGATGCGAACTGGACGATTATTAGCAAGGGTTTACATACAATAACACAATTTGTCATTATGAGTGTGCAAGTGTTTCGCACAGACAAAGGACAAATGCAATAATAAGGATCAAAGTTAGACAAATTCCACATAATAAAAATTAAAATATATCGGAAGCGTTATCTTTTACCCCACGACATCCTTCTATAATACAAATTGACCAAAAAAATGATTGTAAAACACCAGTGTGATTGGGGTTGGTTTGCAATGATTCAGTCCAAGTCTACAAATGTTCAACGCAAACAAGAGGGCAAAACTTTCTGGGGGTATTCTCACATATTGTTTTTAGCTCTGTTTATTCCATTTTAATCCTGAATACCCTGATGAAACCATTAATAAAATATCAATCAGAAAAGGGCATTGGAGATCATTAAAAGTTTCAAAATAACAATAAAAATACTGGGAAACATTTCAATTAAAATCAAACATTACTACCATATATCTCCATTTTAAAATAACAATCAAGGACAACATTGATGACAACAATAAAATAATGGCTTTTTAAGTACACAGTTCCTGCTTGTTAATTATTGCTGTGTGATTTCATTATTTTGTATTTCTTCTACAAAAAGGAGTACAAAAAGCCCATACTTGGTATAGGATAATGCAGGGTGACAGAAAGAAGAGTGTCAAGCAAGTCAGAACCCCTATTAAAGTTGACAATGATACTGTACGCATCCATTTTACATACACACATGCATGCATACTGTATATATGTATATGTAGGCAAAGAAAAATAGATTGTATACATTTCCGAAGGGCACCTTGACAAACAGTATACAGCCATTGTAACACTTTGCCTGTTGCTGTACATCATTCAATGAAAGGAAGAAAAAAAAAACTGTTCCTTCAGAGGAAAAATGAAATAACCCAAATCTGTAGGCGACACCACCAATGTACATAGAAAACGGTACGTAAGCGCTCCATGAAAGCAGTGCTGACATGCAGTCATGCTGTGGGTTTAAAAGTGTGAGTGAGGTTAACACAGACATTGGTGGTTTGCGTGCAACACTTGAGAATGTTAAAAAAAAATATATCACCAAAGCTGTATATCCCTGCAATTTCCTGAGAGTTTAAATCAACGATTGGAGTGATTAGTCTATATGCTAAAGGGTAAAACAGAATAATACACTTTTCATCAATGCCTGAGAAAAACTAGGAACATATTAGAATAAAAAGGCCTTTGTGTGTGTATTGATACTTCGTGTGAGTGTTTTTGTGCTGTCTATCTATTCAAGTGTGGTTGTGTGATTGTGCGCTTTATATATATATATATATATATATATTTCTATATATATCACATATCTACAACATAGGTTGTTGAGCTTTGGGCAGTGCTAGCTAGAGAATTCTCTTACAATGGCTGGAATATTGTTAGAATAATCATCTTTTAGTCAGTAGCAAATCCTTGATTTCCCTCCCCAATATATCTGCAGTCAGATATATCCCTCCATCTTTATTTGGCTGCGGCAGTGCAATTGAAGCCATGCAAAGCAAGGGAAGAGTGCTACTCTCAGGAGCAGGAAGAGAGGAGGAGCAGATCAGCTAAATATAAGAAAGACTGAGGACAAAAAACAGTCAAGAAGACAAAGGGGATGGACCAGCAGAGAATGCTGACCAGGTCACTCGTTGAACGAAGGGTACATAGGAATCTCAAAGTCATCGCTGTTGAAGTTGGCAGGCTGCTCCAGCATCGACAACACATCCTGCATCAGATTAAAGAGATACAAGAGATTTATTTCAAGTGACAGAGAGGGGGAGAAAAAAAAGTGGTCTAGAGAGAGATTAGCGATTGTATCACTCACAGGAAACATGTCTTGCTGGTTGCCCTGAGCGTGAGGATGCTGCTCTGCATTACCCTGCGAGTGCTGCTGGCCCTGCCACTGAGGCCACACTGCCTCTGCTGCTCGAGAGGGGAACTGTGCTCCAGACTGAGAGCCATCTAGGATGGGAAGCAGAGGGGTGAGAGAGTGCAGCGGTATGAACACGGAGACATGGATTCACACTTATATGCACAGAACCTACCATAACCATTGGTGTTAAGGTTGGCACGAGCATTGATGGGTGGGAAATTTGCACCATTGGTTGGGGTGGGAGCGGCACCTGTAGGCATCTGGCCAAAAGAGTTGGAAGAGCCACCAAATCCTACCATGGGAGCAAACTGTGGAGACATAGTCTTTGCTGCCTGGGGCGCCACCTGCTGGGTAGAAAAAGACAAAGAATAATTTAATAACTTGGATAGGTGGGATTGGTGTCACGTGTGATCAATAATAGGTATAGACATCAAAGTATTATAATATCTTTGGTCATTATTTTTGCAAGAAGAAGAAGAAGATCATTATATATCGCAAAATACTAAATCTCATTGCACTGCCTTACTTGGTTATTAAACTGTGGTCGAGCTCCAGCTCCAGCTCCAGGCCATCCTCCCGCTGGTCCTCCGTGGAGGGGGCTGCCAGTGCTAGAGGGGGTAACTGAGTGCTGTGCTCCATTCTGACGAGATATCTGAGCCAGCATCTGCCCTGCTGAGTGGGCTGGCTGTGCCATCTGTGGAGTTATCTGTGGAGTCATATTGACTTGCCTACAGAAAAAAGTGAAAGGTATGAAAGCTCTGATCCACTTATCAAACCTGTTAGAAAGTCTGCTGAAATAAACATGGAAGTCATTCTCAGGTTAACCGCAAATAAAGAAACTGCAACAAAAGTCAGTGTAACAGTGAGTATGGCTACTTGAAACATGCAGTAAATGTGTTCAGGAATAACATCCTAAAAGGGACATGATCTTTGCTAGGCAGCATCTGCATCCACTTAAGCCACATGAGGGAAGCCTTTGTTCTCCTATAACTTTCATGTGGACTATAGTATGTGGCAGATTAATAATTGAGGGAACTGGGAGTTTTATGATGGGTTGCTGTTGGATATAAGCTGATATACAAAAAAGTACTACTGCTAGTTCTGATCTGCTCTGATAGGCAAAACCTCCAGACATGCAAACCAGCTGGTAGGTTACATAAATGTGTCATTCTCACTGCAGGGAGGCTACACTGCGACTGCTTGTATAGTTTACAGTACATAACAATACAATTATCTACAGATCACCATTTAAGCAGTACACCAACAGTTAACAAAATGACCTGTTGTTTCTGCGCCATGACATCATGTTTGCATAAGAAATATCACTACAGAGTTTCAGTCTCTACTCAGTGATATTAGACTGAGAAGTGCTTCCATGTTTAAGACCTGGTGCACAAGTTACAGACACAGAGGACTTCCTACCTGTATGCATCACTGGTACGACCAGTGGTGAAGTTGTTGGCTGGGGGATAGATCTGTGTGGAGGGAGTGGGGGTGGAGGGCAGAACCTTGGTCTGATCTGGGCCTTGGAACAGGGAGGGGTAGAGCTCTGGCTTGTCAAGGCTCTTGCTGTGGTCCGGCCCTGTTGTGGTAACTGGCTGCACCGGCATCTGATGACCATGGAAAGCACCAGTAAGGGATCACACTCCAAATCTCTTCAAGTGTTCAAGTTTTGAAGAACTGACCTGATTGCAATTGTGACAATCAATCATCTCAACCCAAAAGCTAAATTGCTTGAAATTAGTACACTAAAAGTTGGTGCGTTTGCTGAGGCAGGCACACTGCTGTTAATCAAATGCCTGTGTTGTTTCTGAAATTTAAAGGCATTCATAACAGATGGAGGAGGTGGGAGGAGACATAACTCACAAACTCTCCAACACAACTGGAAACGTGCAGACAAAAGAATGAAAAAATGCATCACATGGCAATACTAACCTACTGTATGTGACAGTGTATTAAAGGGGAAGTGAACCAGACACTCTGTTCAGCTGACTCCCTGCCCACAACGACTGTTAAGGCAAGTCTAGAGTTGAAACAATAACTGTATTAAACAATCATTAGGTAGCTATTCTGATAATTGATTACCTCATTTACTTAATCCATTTTGGCCATTTCACTGGCTTTAAACTAGCTTTGATGACTGTGATTTCTGTGTCTGTGTGAAAAGTTTGTCTAATAAATTATCTACAATAATACTCAAAATCATTTGAATACAAGAAAACTTGCCAATGATTCATCTCATCACAGTAAGTGGAAGTTCATCACGATGTTATCAAATTATAACAAATCTTCTGCTGCCAAAATTAAGCAAATTAGAACTGAAACCAATGACCAAAATACATATTCCAGTTCACTTTCGTCACTTTAAAAGTTTAAGCATAACCACGGCACACAGGTCATAAACCTGCAAACACCTCCATTTTAATTTTGTAAGGAGAAAGAGTTCAACTTAATTTCAGCATGAACAGCAGATGACAAAGGAGTGATCCCTACATCCATGTGGTGTTTTCCTGATAAACAAATAATCAACATTCTGTCAATGTGTCACAAAAAACGGCCTCAACGGTCACTGTAGCAATGACACATACACGTGACCCTACATGTGAATGGACAAACCTGTGAGAGCGTGATTGGTCCTGCCTCATACAGGCCGTCTCTGGTCCCACCTCCTTCTAGCTCAGCCTGCTGCTGCTGCTGTAGTTGCCTAAAAAGGTTAACAGAGAGAGAGTGTGTTAGTCTAAAATGGCCTAATTTCCATTTCCATGCCCTCAACTGTTGAGTGAGAAAATCGCAAACACCTGCTGACAAAATAGCACTCGACCCGCCACCGTTCACCATGGCAACATAAAAGAGAACAAAGTACAGAGGAGGAAGACAGTCGCACGCTTCAGCCAAGAAAGGTTACACAAATACATACAGCTAACATGCTGTAACATGATGTATAAAGGCTGATCTAATTAAACCATATTTCCTACTACACAACTGGTAGACATGCTTCTCTGCTGACAGCAGCACTATTTTTCCAACACTACAGGAGAACAGAGACAAATAAAGTGTAGAGAAGAAACACCCAGAGTGGGAAATGAAAACAAAAACAGGACTGCTAGAGATATCAGTAGTCTCCCATGAAGAAGCAGCCCCTGTTCTCCCATGCAGGGGGGAGGATAGTCAGGTCAGGCCTGATCTCACCTTGGGGCCACCTGCCCAGGGCTGAGCACTACAGGAGGACAGTTTGGGCTGTTCTGGCCCAGGGAGGGGGGCAGCGAACCCCCTGGGGAGGAGATGGGAGTGAATTGGTCCTGAGTCGAGTTTCTATCGCCCCACAATCACAGATGGGTGGAGGGGAGAGGTGTAAGGAGAGAGTGATCAGTGTGTGCTTTATGAAAAAGGGGTTGTGGTGAGGTTGTAAAAGGAACTGGGGACTAAGGGTGATAGGTAAGGATTCAGACATAAGGATCTTTCACAACAGTCACATTTTAAGATGTCAGTGGTTTCATTATGTGCTGTATTTGATTGTGTAATTCACATTACATAAGCACCGGTATTGGCAATAATCAGTCTAGAGTATGTAACTCACTTGACATTGACATTGGTGCAGATGATGTACTCAATTTCCTCTGAAAATGGGTTCTGGAAGGTGAAAGAGCTGGTTCTCATCCAGATCCACTCTCTTGATTTGGAGTGAAACCGGTACATCACTGACAGGACCTGGCCTTTTAGCTTTATCACCTGTGGACAGTCCAGCAAATTACAAAGTCACAATCCAGTGTTTTCGTAATCAGTGAGCACTACTGTTTACATACAAACACAACAGAGATATAGAGAGATACCAGGTTATATGGGTAATTGGATAAGTTAACAGTTAACAGACTGGCTCTTCAGTGAGACAGCACAGTCTTTAATTACAGCATGACCAGTAGTCCACTATTTAGCTGTGGAAAATGGTTGATTTTGACTTATAGAGGCTACTTATGGTTGGTGTTGTTCTGACAAGACAATGATTTACTTTATTTTGAATATAGGTTTGCTACATGTAGTCTGATTTTATTTTATTGGGATGCACCACACATGCAGATTAGAAACCTGGTTAGGTGTAAAACTGAACAAAAAAATCTATTTTAACCTACCCAAATTAAGGAAACTGGGAAATCTGGTATTGCAAAAGACCCACAGGGACATGGTTACTTAAGGGGAACTCCACGAATTTTACACAAAGTCTATTTACAAGTACTACTGCATTTGTGAAATGTTTTGTGGCTTCAGAGGAAGCTGAAAGAAATCTTATAAAATGAATTGGGGTTGAAGACTAAAAGTCTGAAGGAAAAAAACCCTCAAGTGTGGAGTTAGAAAAAAGTAATATAACCAGATGTAACCTTAGTAGCTTGCTCCTCATCTCTAAGTGAAACAAACACCTAAAGGTTACATGGTCTGTTTAGTTGCATTGTAGGTATTGCAGGCACCATGTTTTGAAAAGAAAGAGGAATGGGTCGGATTAACAAAAAGACACTATTTATCAAATTTCAAGAATTAAATTTTTAAAAAACGTTTCCATTATGTGTGATAATAAGAGGGAAATCCTAAACATATTGATGTGGTGGTACAAACACAAGACAAGAACGAAAATAAAAAAGAGTCCTCAAAAAGCAGCAGATATTCAGGCAGCCCTACCTGTTGAAAGCTGTCTCTCAGCAGGCCCTGGTCTTCAGGGTGGGCAAAGTCAAGAATATTCTTCCCCAGTAACTCCTGCAGCACACAGCAGATAGAGCCACCATCAGTTCAGAAGACTTTAACACAAAGTTCTAGCACACACACAGTTGTTAGGTGATGCTGTCTGTCTTGTCATTTATAGCTGCGAGTCTTACTTTGGGCTGGTAGCCAATAGCGGCCATGCAGCGGTGGTCTACAAAAGTGAACATGGCCTGGCAGTTATGGCGTGAGATGAACTCCACTGGAACACTGATGCTGTTGATGTCTGTGTCACCTGGGCAACAAGTCACCTAAAGGGACAAAAGTAACTCAAAACCCAATTTTTGCCATCTTAAAATCCATAAGGTTATAAGGCTCACAATAATTACAGTTTGTTGTTTATACAAATATTCACACAAAATGTTACATTTCAGCCATAGTGCAAATTTTAATTGTGTCAAACATATACTACTTGACAATTAACTTATCTGATTACCTTAAAATCATGTTGAGACTGTAAATTGCTTGAACACAAACAACATGTGAAACAACACACAAGACATCCATGTTACTTACCTGTAATCTTCCGATGGCAACTAAACAGTAGCGACTCCCCTGATTGTTGTCTGCCTCATCATCCGTTAATGATACTCCTAAAACACAAATATTCAAAAACTCTTAAAACAAGACACAAGAACAACTCACAACAATAACTGATTTCATCTAGCGTCATTTAACATGCCTTTGTAAAATTATACAAAACAAACAAAACTGATATCAATGATGCCAACCCTTATAAAGTTATCAGTTTTACCTGCAGGGGGCCAGGACTTGATGTATCCTGTAATGTGGACCACTACATACTGGGGCTCTCCTTCCTTGGCTGCGCCCAAACCATTCCTGAGGAAAACCAAATGTAAAATGCATTGCAAAACTTATCAGTTCTATATATACATAATATTGTACTTACACATGTCTCATTGCTACTGGGATAGATCAGGTATGCTTATCCTCTTCACAATTTAAATAATGTGTTTATAAAAAAGTGTTTGATTCTGGTCACCTGTTTCTATTCCTAAGGAAATTCAGTCTGTTCATGGACAATGGCTCCACCGGACAAGTGCCGCACCTGTGAATACACAAAGGTCACCACATGGGCTATTTATGCATTCACATATATCAATATAAATAATGAACTGAATAATTAACTATAGTATGAGTCACACCTCATTCTGCAGATGAAGGATCGACGGGCTCCCATACTCATTCTAGCTGATGACTGCTGGGCTTCCTTCTTCACTGTTCCCGTCTTCAAGTCCAACATCCTCCCTTTGTAGGCAAACAAGAGATGGAATCGACTCATTAATGACGACATCACATGCTAACATTTTTTACATTGACAAAGGACAATCTTTTAAGATCAATGGTCATTTTTTTTAAAAAGCCATTGTTTTTAAAAAATCTGCATTTGTCTGCTCATTTACTGTATGTATATGCTTTGTACCTGTGTTGTTACTCTCAGCTGTGGAGAGCTGCTCCCTAAGTTTTTCTATGTCATCCGGGTGGAGCTGATCATAAAGGGAGGAGCCAAGCCAGTCAGACTGTGCCTGGTTGAGGACGGGTGTCAGGGAATCAGAGACATAAACAATGCGGCCGGTCTCACATGACACCACGAACAGGAAGCCGTCAGCTGCCTCCAGTATGAGGTGCTTCAGTTCCTATGGACAAATGGCATGAAAGACAGTATGAATGACAGCTCTACTGTGAAGCGTGAATCATCTTTGTTTCTCCTTTTGTGAATGAATCCCTTTTCTGCTAAATCAGACTTCTCCAAAATCCTTATGCACTGGTCCTTGTCATTGCTTCTGCACTGTTGACCTGTTGAGGGTGTGCACTGACATGTATTACTTGGAGGGTGTAAGGCCCCAATCAGACAAAGACGGGCAAGGGCAAGAGTAGTGATGGAGGTATGCTTTGTTCATCAGCCTTTGGTGAAGCACTAAGTCGTGAAATTCCTGCACATGAACTGGATCCATAAAGTTTCCTTTAGATGATTCCCTGGGTGCAACTCATCACCTGAGCAGAGGAGGATGGAAGACTTCTGACCTCAGTATACTGGCTATAAGGCAAAATACAACTTCCATAACTTTATCTACTGGCATTCTGCTGATGAAAAAGACCCCAGCAGCACAGCTTTGTGCACTGAGCCATTACATAGAGCAGCAAAGCATCTAGAGACACATGCAGCTGTGTCAGAAAAGACTACCATCCCTCTCAACTGATTATTCTTACTGATAACTGAGAAGAGCCATATCAACAATAACAATAATAATAATTACAATAATAATAATGAAGAGAATAACATCACATTTATGAAACATACCATGTCTGTTGTGTCATTATATTCAAATTGTTTCAATAAAACATGAAGCAATCTGGAACTAAGCTTGTATTTATAATTTGAGTATGTTCAACAAAAGTCAGTATTAATCTAAGGATTATGGAATTAATCAGTTAAGTACCTTTCTATAATAACTCTTTGTATAATAACTTTATGAGAGAGAGAGTGTGTGTGTGTGTATTTGTATTTAAATAAAAATTAAATATTAAATCTGGTCTTCATCACCAAACTATCTGCATGCATTTTACTTTCATATCCTGCACCAATTTCCCTAGAGGCATGCCGTTTCCTGTTCAAATCATGGTAACTATGGTAGGGTTGTATACCTCTGGGTATCCAGCAACAGCCACAACTAGTTTGTCCTCTGTGACTGCAATTTCCAAGCAACTGTAAACTATGTCAGTATCACCACCATGGCCTGCCTCACAATTGATCCGAGTAGACGATGGGAAAACAAAGTGAATGCTGCCGGGTGCTTTTCTGCTCTGAGATGAAGTATTTTTTTATCTTGAGGTCTTCAGGGTGCTCCAGCAAAAACCCAAACCATTCTGGGCGTCTAAAATGTGAGGCGCCCAGGGTGCATCAGTAGTGCAAAAAACACTTGCTGGCTAAATAAACAACTGGAAAAAGATCGTTTCCTGTCTGATCAGAGCCTTACAGTTGTTGCATTTTTTCACATTTGGATTCACAAGTTTACCAAGTGCCGGGAAGTTGCTGAAATGTGGGAAATTAGTTTTGACATCACAAAGTTAGACTACACCAGCAACATCAAAGATAGTGAAAATAGACTACAGACTTTAGAAACCACGTGAGAAAAAGAACTTGCTGATTTAAAAAGGTGCAACTTTCACTCCTCCTTCATTCTATTTCCATTGAATTCAGAGGTTTTGTGTGAACTACACTGTGAATGTGAGATGTGTAAAATAAAGTGACTTTTTAAATTTCTACTTCTACAAAAGCAGTACTGCCACATTTGAACTTGCTGCTTCATCTGAACATGCTTTGTACAAAATTTTGACATGCTTCCCACTGTGAATTTAGTCTCCCTCATTTCTGCATTTCTTCTCTTTCAGTTGCTCATACCTGGTCAGTGAGAAAGGAAGGTTTATATGACCCATCTGCATTGGTATTGCCACTTCCTCTCAGAGACTTCATATGGGAAACGGCCATTCGTAGAATGGTTAGTTTGTCTGGTTTCCGTGCTAGTGCACTGCAGGTGGGCACCATGTCTGATAATTCCGTGATGTAGGCAGTCATCTTGTTCCGCCTTCGCCTCTCAATCTCACTGTGGTTCTCCCTGGAGTGAGGAAACGAGGGAAGGAGGCAGAGGTGGAGAGGATACGAGGGACAGAGATGGGGGAAACAGACAGGCAGGTGGACAACATGGAGTAGAGTTTAGAGTTAATGCTGCAATGCAAGTATGCCAATCGAAGAAGAGGTGGGAATGAGAGAAGGTGAGAGAAATCATAGACGCACAAAAGAATAACGTGTAGTCAATGATCTATAAAAGTAATAGTGAGAAAGCAAGAGGTCTGGTCTTTTAGGGCCAGCTGTTGTGACAAAAGAGAGTGAGCGCAGAAAGAGAAAGACCCTTCAGATGTCCTGAGAGGGGGGAGACAAAAGAGACAGAGAGGACAGTTGCTCAGGAGGAAAGGATTATCAAAGTGAAAGAAATCCCTGAGTCACCGACAGCATAGCAGTTAGTGACACATAACACAGTGGTGTTTTGAGAGAGACAACCAGCTGCTTCGGGCAAAGAAGCATAACATTAGGACAAGCACCAAAACACGCGCAGAGAGCAGTGAGATAAAACAATAATCGTGTGCTGTCAAAAAGACAATGTACTGGGGTCCCAGCAGGACAGGATAGTGTTTGATCAGTGCATTCAAATTTGATATGGACACAAGCAGGAGAGAAGCCTTCCACAGTGGTACAGGCCATACCTGGCTAGTTTTTCCTTATCTGCAAAACTCTGATCTTCTTCCAAAAACCTGGAAATGAAACCAACCCACTAAAACACAGACCCAAAAACCTCTACCAAAATAAAAAAAAAAGTGGAAAAGTGAAAAGTGAAAAAAAAACAAAAAAAAAAACTGAAAGCACAGGGAGAGCAGTGCGGGGGTTTATCCATAGTACCCCCCCCCCCCAAAAAAAGCACACACATAAGCACCTATTTCTTCTTATTCAACCTCCTACCTGGCAAAGCGCTCTTTGTCATTGGAGCCTCCTTCATCATCACACCTGAGGAAAAGCACAGAAAAACACTGCTGTTTACTTACCCCAGCTATTTAAAACACATGACATACCCCCTCATGTTACTTTAGGACAGAACAAAAATGTACCTGAATAACTTGCTGCCTACTTCATCATCAAAGTCAGGCCTGTGATAGAGAGAAGAGAGTTGCATGAGTCACTTCACACAAACTTATTCCAACAAAAAGTTCAACCACGTTTGTCAAAAACAAAAGTGAACCAGTCAGCAAATACACATAACGCTCTCATATCAGCACAAATTTACCACCACCACCAACAAACACACAAACACTTACGCTGCTCTTTTTTTGCTGGTCCCTTTTGGTACAACCGCCCCACCACTTGCTTGGGTCCCACTTGCCCCCATGCCCAGATTTGGGTCTGGTAGCTCTATAAATAACACAAAGTGATAGAGACATGTAACAGAGGTGACAGGTGACTTCCTATTGTGCCTCGAGTATTGAAAAAGAAAATAAATCACTCACTCAAAGGTCAAAACCAGCATTAACGAACTGACATTTTTATTTCAAAACTTATTTTTGATAAGCTAACATTAAGATAGTTCATCATCTCTTTACTCTTTGACTTGTAGAGAGCAAACAAGACAACAAGCGATCGGTACACCTACATGCTACACACCGACACCAATCTTGCGAGTAGCATTTCCTAAAAACACAAACATGACACAAACCAACCAGTTGCAGCTTGTTGAATCAGCGAATTTAAATTTAATTTCTCACCTATCCTATATGTGTCACGCAAAAATAACAACAGAGCTGTCTTAAGAACTAGTTGGTCGCTAATCTGCTGGAGAAGGTACGGAGCGACCACTTTATGCAATCCGCAGTTAGCCGTGGTGTTAGCTTTAGCCGCTGAGCTAACCCAGCAGCCGCTGTCACGCTATCCTTCAGAAACTGTGCGCTTCAGCTCCCTGCGACAAAACAACTTAAAAAATCGACCCACGGCTCCGTGGAGCCGAGGACTGAGGACTGGTGATGACTTTTATGGGACTTTACCTGGGTTTGAAGAGGACATGTCCGTTTGAAATAATATAAACAAACAACTTCGGAGAAAAAAATCCCCCGCCCCTCCCCCGTGCTAGCTGGCTACAGGCTAACAAACGCCTTGCTGATATCCTCACGTATGCGCCTTTATTCCGTGTTGTAAGCGCTCGAATCCATGTCTAAAGCTACTCCAGGGCGACCCGAGGATTTAAAACACAGGAGAAAGTCCCAATTTGGCTCCTCCGGTTCCTGCTTTCGTGTTTTCTCCGGTTTAAACCTCCTTTAAATTTTAAGATGGCGTTTCGGGCTAGCAGAGCGCGAGCTGTCTACACTGTTTTCTTTTGTCGGTTTCCCATTGGTCTCCACGCAGCCAGATACACATGACGTCAAATGTTGGGAAATCCATGTTTAGCTCCGCCCCGCTGGTGCTGGAGGGAAGTGCAGGTCTGAAAAGTTGAAGCACCTCAAAAGTACATTTACATACTATACTGCAATTTTTATCTTATTTTATCAACTGGGTTTTTTTTCAGTTTTTTATTTCACATTATTAATAGCTTTCTATTCTATTTTTAATGTGTAGTCTATGTCTATTTTCATCTGAAGCACTCAGTGCATGTAATTACTTTATTGTTCATTTGTTTAATTGTGAAGCACTTCACCATAATATATGAGTAATAGCAGCAATAATACTTAATTTCCTAAAACTATTTATTTATCCTATTTATTTATTAATTATTGATAAAGACTATAAAGTAATTGGAATTGGTTATATACATGAGCCACAACATTAATGATTCTTGCATTACTGCAACAAAACGAGCCATTCTGCATCATAAGTGCTTTTACTTTGGATACTTTAAGTATATTATGATGTCAATGAAAGTGTACTTTTACTTGAAGTAAAAATGAATGTTTAAACACTGTGAAATACTACTTGTACTTAAGTACAAGATCTGAGTAATTCTTCCAGCTCTGGTTTTATGTCATACAAATGTGACAAGCTGAGCCAGAACATGTCACAGAATATTCCAACAGTTCAAACATACAGGCCTGGTATTGCATGCTTGACACAGAAGTAATGGACACTAAAGTATTACTAACACACTTTGGAAATGTTACATGTAAAAGTGCTGCATTATATAGTTATTTAACTAGAAATAAGTTAATCCAATGATAAAAATGGTTTTAAATGCAGAAAACGTCCCCTGTGACATCATACTATAAAAAATTACACAATTAGATGACCACTGAACTTGATTTTAACTGTTTTGTGCAGGACTGTAACTAATGATTATTTTCACTATTGATATATCTGCTGATTTTCTCCACTGATTGATTTTTGCATTTGATTTGCAAAAAACAGTCACAGTTTACAGAACCCAAAGTGACACCTTAACAACATTTGTTTTGCCCAACAAACAGCTCAAACCTCTTAATGATGAAAATTAAGTTAGATACTTCAGGTAATTAAAATGAAAGGGAGCAAATCTTCACATTTGCATAAAAAATATTTAAATCATTCTGAACATAGTTGATCAAGTAATCAGTTCAGATATGCAACTCCTACAACTGTTACGGTTGGGTAGTTTCATTTCTAAAATGGTGAAATCACATTTAATATGTTCTGTAAACTAAACTATGTATTAATCAAGTAACCAGTAACTAAAATGTATAAGTTAATTGTGGAGTTATATTATACTATAGTGCAGCACTTGAGTAAATGTTCATTTTGCTTGCAGTATCTCTTCAACTGTACAATTTTATGGTGCATACATGTATATATATTAATACAGAATATAAATTGATTGATTTAATGGTCTTATGTTTTACATGTTGGATTTGAGAAACTTTTGCAGACATGAAACAACTCCTGTGTAATTTTCATTGTGATTCATGAGCTTTCCTTTTATTATTAATAACAATACTTAGTTATCAATAAACAAAGAAAAAATAGAAAATAACACTGTAATTAGGACACAGCTGTTTCTTCTGTATCACTGGGGAAAGAGAGGTTGCTGGTTGGTCTGGATTAGTAAAAAAGAACGTGGTGGAATGAGGGTGAGTTTGAGAAGAAGGTAATTTATAAAGAAGAGTGGTAGATGAGAATGGGGGGAGGGGCAGGGGACGATACTGGTCTTAGCGTTGTGATCTGTGCCGTGAGGTTGGAGACAGCAAAGAAAACATGAGGACATGAAGACAGGTGCGAGAGAGAGCTTCCCATACATTACAGATAAGGCACTTGACGTACAAAACACTTTAAAGCATGACAACGAAATTGCAACATTTGATTAACTGATTATAGAATTTTCTTACCTCCTCAACATCAAATAACAAGACTTATAAACCCGTTTCACACAGAGAATCATACCTAAAATCATTCACTTAGATTCTCTAACCCACGTAAACAAACATAACCCAGGCGACTAGGCAGTGATTTGAAGAAATCTGGTTCATGTGTAAATCTTGGAAATGGTTAATCTCATCCATTCCATCTGGTTTAGTAAAAATCACAAAACAACCCATCTTCACTATGATTATGTTGAGAGTCGTTGATTTCAGTGGGTTGCACCCATTTCTGGGTATTTCTGACTGCTCAAACAGCAAAGACTTGAAATAAACCACCTCTACAGGTCAGACGTCTGTTGTGGAAGCAGGAGTTGTACATATTGAGATATGCTGGATTATATATTGAACAGAAATTAAAACTAAAAAGCAAGATTTTCTTGCTGTTTATATACAATCCTGACACCAAATTTACTCCTTAAAACCTCACATGGCAGACTTCTTTATAAATGGCACAGGCCGCATTGGAGAGCAGAGGCTCGCAGTCCTACTGCGAGTTATTACAGTATATAAGAGACACTGCATGTTTGTGCAAAGATGTTGCAATAGCTGAACATTTACGTAATTGCATAGACAGAAAATAAGGGAAAGAAATGCCCTGTTCACTTTCATTTCATTTCACTTTCATAAAACTCACTCTTTCACTCTCTTTTGTTCATTTAGTAGAAAACAAAACAAAAAAAAAGCACGACGAAATAAAGCGACACGAGATTAAAGCAGAAAGCTTTAAAATGGCATTTTAACAGCCAATAACTGGCTCTAAGGCACACAGACCAAGGAAAGCTAGAAAGTAGAAGCAGCATCAACCCCTCCCTCCCGCATCCTCTCCACACCTTTCTCCTCTTTGTTTTCTCTCCTGTCTCTTTTAAGTTTTTTCACCGACACTGCACGCAATACTTTTTTTTTTATGACAAAGCAGAAAAGCCATTCCACTTAATGTAGTGTATATCATCTTCGGGAGCTCTGTGCCCTCTAAAAGTACGAATGAACGTGTGTGAGTGTGTTTTTGTGTTGTGCAAAAGAAACAGTGTCAAATTTCTTCAAGATACCTGCTGTTCTTGGTTTTAGGGAATGATCTGTCCCCCCCACCCCCCATCCCCCTTAATATACAACCCTTCTTCTTTTTCTGTCTTTCCATCCCTCCCTCCTGCTCCCCTACTGAGGGATATGAGTCCTTCTCACATTCCTTCGTCCTGATACTTGTTTGCCTTCACTCTGTCTTGCTGTGGTTGTTGTTGTGGACTGTGTGACCATTCAGCAGCGGCCCATTTCTCTTCATGTCCTTTTTATCCCCCTTCTCTTCCTCCTCCTCTTCTGATTCATCTGTTTCATCCTTGTCACTCCTTTCATCGTCCACTTTTTCCTGGTGAAAATAAAAAGTTCACTTTAGAAACACGTCATTAATCAGGTGGACTTTCTGCTCAAACTGTGCTGGAGCTCCGGTCAGTGTCAAAGAAAACTCAAACTGTCCAGTTTCATGTATGGAAATGGGTTGTACTGTTCTTGCACAAAAGATCTGTAAGATGACAAGTACTTCTATCTAATATATTTGATTGTATTTTATTTTGTGGGTATTTATGTTTGTCTTGTACTCAAGGCTGGATGATACAGATATGAGCTCTTAAATTTCTACGACTTTATGGATGAATGAGCAGAATCTTGCTCTTCTACTGATGGCTCCTTTGCTTTCATTTCTTATTCTTTGACTTCAGGAGTGCAGCTGCATATGTGATAAAAACTGTAAAGCTTCTTGTGGCTCCAGAGAGAGCTGTTCAAAGTCTCAAGTGATGTCACTTAAGTTAACCTTCAGTTGGGCTTGATGACTAAAAGTGTGAAAATGAGAAAAATCTGGAGGTGTGGAGACCTCTGTAACCGCTTCTCATCTCCAGTCAAGGCTACATTAGCTGCTACCAGCATAACACACCCACATCTGCATAGTCGAGTAAACTGAGTCAAGTTGCATTGTGATTACAGTGTGTACACTGAAACGAACATTTCTTTGAGGACTTTCATTCAATCTCCAACCTATTTTGGTAAAACTGTATTTAAAAAATGTGGATATTTGTGGATATTTACTGTATAGTTGTCTTTTAATCAGTGCTGGATGATGGAGAAACGTCCACAATTTAAAAGGTGAATAAACACAATTTAGATCTTCTTCGTTTGCTTACATTGTTGGTGAGGAAGCGAACTGCTATGCGTATGATGAGGATGGCCCAGAAGATATGTAGACACTGCAGAACCATCAAAAGACCATTGAAGAAGTAGTACCCAAAGAAGGGTTCATAGATGGTCACTGGGTAAACCCAGGTACAGTAAATAATCCTGCAATAGAGATGGTGAGGATTTAGAACGACTCGAACAACAGCTAACAGTATATTGCAATAAAACAATTGTTTACAATGTGTGAGTGTACCGGAAGGGGAAGATGACCAGGCGAGTGACAATGAAGATTGCAGCAAATACAATGAAGATGTAGTTACAGGCATTTCGCCAGCCAGCATAGTTAAACATCTTTGCAGACTGCCAGGGAGAGAGAAAACGAGAGAAAATTTGTTTAATAAGGAAGCTGCAGATAAATTGATAATCTTTTGTTTGAATAATGCAAATATAAGCCGGGCTGCTTCCATATGACTAAAGATAACCAAAATGTAGTTTCCTCCACAAGGTGGCGGTGTATCATCAATGTGTTGATACCAGAATATACCTTCTGAGTTTTAAGCTGACTTTAAACTCAGAAGGGACACAACACGGAAACAGTCTAAACGGCACCAACATCAGTGGCCTCACTTTCCCATGAATATAGTTCTCTGGTTGTGATCGCAGACAGATTGTTTTCTTGCAATGCGTGCTAATCAAAATACTATGAATGTAAAGTGGAGACATTCACCTCGAGGAGGTAATCAGAGGAGTCATGCACCAGCATGATGAGAGTTCCAGCACGGATGTAGTTAACACACCAGGAGAAGCTGATGAGGAGGATGGTCGCTACATGGTGAACAATCTGCTCCTTGAAGTCCTAAAGAGGGAGACACAAGACGAAAGGAGACATTATGCTGTGCAAACAGGTTAATGTAAGGCATATATGTATGTGTATGTGCGTAGTATGTTTTTGAGTGGGTCTGTGTGTGTGTGTGTGTGTGTGTGTGTGTGTGTGTGTGTGTGTGTGTGTGTGTGTGTGTGTGTGTGTGTG
>JBAJHX010000036.1:12023593-12034580 GCA_037176925.1 Amniataba percoides | reverse complement strand
GGAGGGACGCAGATGACGTCCGAGCACATGAGAGCGTTTGGCTCACACACACACAAACACACACACACACACACACACACACACATCCGCTATTTGTTTCCGCTCGGAGAGAAGTTTTACCCCCTTTCTTTGTCTGGATGGAGGATCCCTGGAGTCGGGGTCATTTTATTTCTCATCACAGTGTTCCTCATTTATTTTCATGGGCGCTAAAACTTATTAATTAATTAATTATTGTTATTATTATTGTTTACTGTGGATGACCTTTGACCTTCTTGTTATTGTCAAATGTAGCAGAATCTTCTCTTGCATCCATTTACTTTGACTCTTATGAATCACACTATTTGTAACGTATTCATAGAATCAGACTCAGGTTCATTGACCATATATGTGTACAAAAACAAAGAATTCGACTGTTTTCTCCGCTGTGTTGTCAATGTATTTACGGTACACATACATAACACCTATGAACAGACATGAACGATAAAGATAAAGAAAAGCCGAGACTATTTTGAAAACAAGTGTATAAAAAATATGTATGATAGATCGAAAGCACCAATGACCAACAGCATATAAATAAAATATTCTATGTACAAGTGATCTGTTAGTGCAACTACATCTCTGGCACCACGTTTCAGTTTTATTTCTGCAGAGATAGTGTATCTGCAGTGCACTGCGCAGTTGCCTTTCGGTCAGGTGCTTTTTCATGGCGGGTCTATCCTCCTCTCCGTGTGACCCCTGAGCTGTAAAATAAGTGTGTGAAGCGTGTTAGGCTGACATGCAGTGCAGAGTGGCTTAAGGTCTGACTAACCTACAGCCTGGTTAGCCTAGATAGCAGGAGTTTGCACATGTGAGATGGGTCCAATGGACAAGGTCGCTCAGGTTGTCGCTGTTTTGATTTTCAATGACTGATTTTCAGCCCAACAGTTGTTAATGGAAGGTTTTTGAATATGTCAGAAAACCAACGGGTCAGGAATACAAAAATATCCAAAATGTTGTCAAGTATGAATAAGAATTTGTCATTAAGCTGCTCCATAATACCTACATATAAAGTTAACCTCAATCAAGAGTTTTGTACACTTCAGTCTGACAGAAAAAAGCTAATAAGCGTTTCTTCTTAAAAATGTGTATGTTACTCTAAAAAAAAAAAAAAATCTGTATATGATCAATAAACATATTCATTTTTTAGTTTGGGTCACTCAAGTAGAGAAATTGAAAAACTTTGAGAACTACAGAGCGAGACATGTCATTTTTTATTTCTAATGCATCTGATGAACTCCATTTTTGAAAAGCTATATTATGTGGTAATAATTAATCTCTATGATTTTGAATAAGCACTTGCACACACCAAATTATTATGCTGTTTCTCTTTTGGTTAATTGAGCGGAGATCAGTTTATCCAGAGAGAAAACGTGCCCCACAGGGAGGAGTCACGTTATCAGAGATAAAACATGAACAGCATTTAATTCTGCTGATAAATAAGTAGGCTACTGCCATAAACGAATACAGGAGATAACACAATTGGCACATCAGCTTAATGTGGGTGAAAATGTTCTCCTATTCTCTGGTTACATGCTCTCTGCTTACACCCCCTTCTGGTCAGAATAAGGATGTACTACATTTTGTGTTGAATCATTCAAGTCAACTTTTTTATGTAAAAGTAATCATTAAACGCGCGCGCACACACACACACACACACACTTAATAAATCACATTAGAACATTTAGTATGATACTTTTTATTTTAACTTAAAAAGAGAGTGGATCAAAAACAGGATTCAATAAATTAGAAATAAATATAATCGCTGTAATAATTAATACATACATTATAATTACTCGATTGCAAGAGTCTGACAGAAACAGGCCCTCAAAAGGTTTTTCTCTAGAAAATTCTAAAATCAAAATATTGCAACCCACTTAAACCCCTTCTCCCAATAAACAAAATAATTGATAAATTAGTAAATAAATAAAAAATAGTTCAAATATTAAAACCTCCCGAATAAAAGTGCAGTCCCCCCTCCCCCAAGTTTCACCTAAAATCTAAGTAGAAATTTAAAATAGGTTAGTGATTTTCCCATTTTACAATTTGGAATGTAATATCCCTTTATGAAGATGATGATGTTACTAGTGGTAATAATAATAATAATAATAATAATAATAATAATAATAATAATAATAATAATAATGATAATGATAATAATGTTGCTGTGTCCTCAGTGTTTATCTAAAGTAGTATTCTTTTTGCATTTTTTCTTGTTTTTTAAATGCTGCTCTTTGTAAACTAAATTATTTACAGATCATTAGGATTTTCTCCAAAGTCTCTCTAACCTACTCATTTAGTCATCTTTTTTGTATTTTCTTTATTTTTTTATTATGAAACATCGGCCCCTCTATATTTGTCATGTAATAGACATGGTATAGACACGTTAAAGTCTATTGAAGTGATATATCAGCATTTTTCAATCAGTACCTTCCATACATGCTTGGTCTGAGTAACTGTACTAAACACCCTGTTGGCAGACTCCACACAAACCAAGCTCTTGGCTGTATGAGTAAGATTACTGACTCGTGTCAACCTTGTGTGTGTGTGTGTTTGTGTGTCAGCAAGTGTGTGTGTGTGTGTTTGTGCACTTTATGTACATTTGTATATCAGCCTTGTACCGCTTTGAGGTTCAGTGTTGAGAGTGCGTGTGTATTTCACGTGTGTGTCTGTGTGTGTCTGTGTGTGTATGTGTGTGTGTGATCGTGTGTGTGTGGCTGCACTCCCCGGACGCTCAAAGGTAGCAGACAGTCTGAAAGCACTATGAACCCTGGGATTCCACCTCAGATGGACTCTGAAAGGTCACCTGTGAAGGGAGGGAGAGAGTTGGGGGGGGTAGAGGGTGTGATACATACACAGGGAGAGAGAAAGAGGGAGGATATGTTAGAGAGCAGAGTTATAAATACATCGGAGCTCCACGTATCTGTCTGATCTGTACATCATGCTCCTCCCATCAAACCAAACTCTTGTAGGCATGAACTGCTATCGTACATCTTGCGGCAAACTTCACCATTTGGATGCTCCTAGCTGGTCTTTGTCTTAGTTTCAGTCTCGGTGAGTTCAAACAAGAAGGCGTCATTCACAGTTGTAAAGCTCTTGTCTTTCAACAGCAATAAAATCATGGTGCTTGAACACATACACACACAGTGTCTGGATCATGCAACTCCATACAGTGAAAATCCGTTATCCGTGTTCCTTGTGTGATCGGCTGAAATGTGAGCATTATTACCTGTGTGTGTGTGTGTGTATTTGTGTGTGCGTGTAAAGCTCCAGCTTCTGGGCGTGTGTTTATGTGTGTGACTTTATGAGGATGTGCTGCACTGGTGTGCCTTGAATCATGGCAAGCAAACACTACTACCGACATGCATCACTCTCTGGCATTTGCAGTATAGAAATTCTGGGTGATGACCGATATAGTGGCAGTTATTAGACAGGCCCTTTAAAGACTTTCGTATCATCCACAAGGATTTGTTATGTAAAAGTTTGTCTAGAAATAGAAACAGAATCCTTTATTTATAATGTGTGCTGCCATGTGACGGTGCGTCCACAGGCCTGACAGCAGTTACACATTTTCTCCTTGTTGTTGAAGGTTCGTGGAGTTTGTGGAGGATTGAATTTACTTCAAACTAAAGAGATCCTATTATCCCTGTGTTAAATTTCTCCCAGAATTCCTATAGTTGAAGGCTGTTCTCCAATAAGCAAGAGGCACTTGTTTTTCCACCATAACAACCACATACCCTTTACCTCAAAACACGAGCTAGAGGGATATAAAGAGGAGGTTTGGGATGAAGGGAAGCGAAGAAAGACTGACAGAGAAAAGGAAGGACCAGAGGACCAGAGGAAGGGAGCAGTGAGGAGGGGGAAGAGGGAGGAAACACCACAAAAAGCAGTGATAGAAGATGTAAAACAGATCAAGAAAGAGAAACGAAGGAGCAAAAAACTAAAGTGCCACATCAAACAGTGTAAGAAATCAGAATCCAGCAATGTAAAACTCAGCCTATCAGAGTACAGCTCAACAAAATGCATGCTCGTCCAAAAATAATGTGCTTTTGTCATTAAACTCTGTCTTTCTGCTCTTTTGTGTCCTAAACTTGTGTGGCCCAGTGGCCAGTCTGTAGCCATATTTAAACTTCTACGTCCTGTACTGCAATAGCATTGTCCAGCATGGCCTGCCTATGTTGTAGGTTGCATAGGTTAGTTTTTTTGCCATCAGAATAATTTCATGTTTAGCAGTAAACTGTAGTGCTGTTCTATTTTTCTCCACCGGTCCACTGTGGGAACCTCTGGAAAACCTCTCTACACAGACACCGGTACAACAAGAGTTATGCACTCCTGTATTACACACTAACAGTGTAACACAGACACATATGTACACATAGATGCCCACGCTCACTACTGTACCCAAACAATTTGTTCAAATAATAATGACACCAAACAGAGCACTACAGAAACTGATCAAAAACAAAGCTGCAAAAAAATAACGAGCATTGCTACAAAATTTATCAAATGACTATACAATGATGAGGTGTATATCCAATTGAATCAATTGATTCTGAGTACAGTCCTGGCTGTTGACAGTTATTGATCAGTATGTGCACAGGTCAATACAAAATAAAGTCACAATGCACCAAACACAGTCTGTGGTCACTACAGCAACAGGACATGCAAGTCAACGCATGGCTGGTTGCTCGAGGTGACAGAACAAAAATTGCCAAGGGCAACCAACACAGGCAATCAATCGCCACAGCAACCCAAACACAGGCCAACCAATCAACTTACAACAATGCGAGAGGAAGGGGGGGTCAGGGCTTTATCGGTCACTAGGCAACCATTGCCATAGCGATGGGAGTCCTCGTGAATTATGATTGGACGGAAGGATCTTGGGTGAGGTAAGTTGTCGTTTCAGGAAAAGATCAAAACAGCAAGGAAGAAAATAAATAAGATTGTGAAAGAAAATAAAAAGGAAAACAATATTTTAGTATTTTCACTTTTCCTGAGTTGATTAAGTTGTTTTCATATCAGTAACCCAATGAATATTCATGATATGTCATGTTAAGCTTTTCTTTCATCAATTAGCATTGCAGTGACAAAGCTAATGCTACTTTCTCGACTTTTTTTCCCTCACTAACCTAATTTCATTCTCCTGCTCCCCCAACAACATACAACAGCTCACTTCTCTTAATGTTTCGTGCCACCTCGCCACCACCTCACCTCTCTTTATCTCATCTCTCTCCTCTCACTTGTCACTCAGTATGGACGGTTGGCATCTTTGGGCCTTTTGAGCTGCACCTTCAGTCTTTTCATGCCGATCTGGAAGCCATTCATGGCCTGGATGGCAGCCTGAGCACTGGCTGGGTTGTCAAAACTCACAAATCCTGGAAGAGAGATTAAAAAAAAGGGGTTGTTATTTTAATTGAAGTCTCTTCCATGCTGTTCCTTTGTCTCAAAGTCACAGTGTCTTTTTTCAGTCGTCCTTTCCTTTCTCTGCTACATCCGCTCTCCCCCTGTCCCTCCCTCTTTCTCTCCAGTCTGTGTGTCTTACCGAAGCATTTGCTCTGGTTGGTGGCACGGTCGACAAACACCTTAGCCGAGATGACATTGCCAAAGGGCAGGAACATCTGCAGCATCTCAGAGTCACTGAACTCCTGAGGCAGGTGGTAGATGAAGATGTTACAACCCTCTGGACCTGAGACACACACACACCCACACACACATTAGGCAGAGAGTGATAAATGATCTCAGGCTGTGAAAACCTTGTGATAAACAACTTTAAATAAGATCTTTGGAGAGTGGGGTGTGGCCCCAGACAGACAGGAAGTCACATCACCTTCTCTCTGCTGCTGTTGCTGGGGCTGCTGGTGTTGCTGGGCAACCAGTGTTGGCTGCTGGGGGAACGGCTGCCCGACCAATCCGTAGGCAGCAGGGTACGCTGCTATTGGGAGAGACAGTAACAAAATCTGATTGGGTAAAAACAACAGGTGGCAACACAGCAGTATCCAATGGAGTCATCTCGTTTGAACTGAGATGTCTCCTGCTGAAGGTGAAAACTATTAAATGTACCAGTTGACTGGAGCACGTCTGCTAAACAATGACAGTGTTGATCTAAGTCTGGTATGCACACATTACAGTCTGCAGTCCTTCAATAGATATGAATCATGTAAAAGTATTATTATCTTTATTACAGCCATTAATGTGTGTCCTGTGTCTCAGTGAAATCAGATAAATCAAACTAAAAGTAATTCAATCAATTGTCCTTGAAACATTTCCATCCTTGAAATGGTGGCAGTCAAACTGAAAGCAGACACCTGGCCTTCCTTGTCCCCCATTTTCAAGTGGCCTGATTTAACCTACTGTATAAGCTGCCTTTTTTGTGACCTGTCTGTGCACTTGTTTCCTTTGTTCTCATTTACTCTGTAGTATAAACACATGGTGAGTTGCCTGTTGACTCTGGTGTTTTTGGTTGTAAGCCCTAGGCTTTGTCACAAATGGAGGATAAAATTCATAAATCTGAAGAATCCAGAGCTAAATGACATCTGTTCAGCACTTTAATCCATCCATACACCAACCTGTGTAGTGCTGCATGCCTGCGTATGCCTGCTGTAGGGGGTCTAGGGCTGCTGCTGGACTCTGAGCTGAAGAGGGAGAAAATAGGAAAACAGTGAGAATTAAAAAAATCTAATAATAATAATATAATAACTACATAATAGTCTGTGTTATGTAACATACCTTGATATGGGTGAACCCCATTGGTGTATAGTGCTTCTGTTGCTTGCTGTCCATTGGTGGGGGCTGGCACACTGCTGTAACCATTCACTCCTATTGGCGGTGGCAGAGCTGACACAGGCGTTGCTGCGATAGTTGGTGGAGTGTTTGTACCTGAAGATAGAGATCACACCCCAGTCTCAGTCAGTGCAACTCTTTCACTAAAGCTGACTTCATCCCATTTCTGCATAACTTTGCCATACCTAATAAAATACTGTAAAAATTCTGAATAACAATCAATCATTTAAACTTCTATGGGGGACTGACCGCTAAAAATGCCTTGCTAAAAATGTTTTGTGCAAGACCACACAGTTGATAATCTGCAATACACTCTATCTGTTGTGTTTTTGAGTATGCATTGTGTGTGTGCGTGTGTGTGAGCCTACCCGAGGACGGTGTGATGGGCGTAATGGGTGTGGCAATGATTCCGTTGGCATTGAGCGCCGCCATCTGCTGCATCTGGACGGCAGCAACTGTTGCCACAGGAGACAAGTACGCTGACTGGGCAACCAGGGCCTGCTGTTGAACAAGCTGTAGACAGGGAAGGAAGCAGAGAGAGAGAGGAGGAAAGAGAAAGAGAGAGAGAGACAGAGAGGAAAGGGATGGAGAAAAGGGGAGGGTGGGAAGAGGGAAATATAAGGGGGGGGGCAAAGAGAGGAGACAAAGAGACAGTTAAATGGAGATGGGAAAAAGAGAGAGAGAGAGACAAAGAGGGAGAAAAAAATGAGAGGAAGGGACAGGGAGAGGGAGTGATGGAGGAACAGATGAATAGAGATCTAATTACAAGGCCATTATGTCCTGAGTCAGTGGGTTAATGGTTGTGTGTTGCGGGAAAGCTAATGCCAGATGACGTATGTTCTGTTGTCTGTGTAATAACATTAGCCCCAATTAGACCACTGATAGCCTCTTCAAACTTATTACATCCTTTCATAAGCACAGCACTACCCTTACAAACTTGGCGTGCGCATGCGTGCAATTAGTGTCTGTGCCCGGCTTGCCTGTGCGTTGACTGCCTGCGTGTAGGCGTTGTAGGCGGGGAAGTTGAGGGTCATGGGGCTGAAGATGCCGAGCTGGGAGGCCACCTGCTGCATCCTTCTGAGCCCCCGCTCCTTCTCCGTGTCAGCAAACTTCACCACCAGACTGGAGGACGCTCCCTGTGGGGCCAAAGATGGAGACAGACATTAAGTTTCAACTGCAATTACAAGTAATGTTTCTTATATTATCTTCTTTATGTGTTCGTGGGACTGGGCTTTATGTTTATTCATCCATTCATTTTCTCTCTCTGTCTATCCATTTAATCTTTTTACGAGTCACATTGGGCAGACAGACGCTTACATCACTTACATTATTACCTACAGAAAATTAAACTCTCCCATGTGACTTGTACACACGTCTTTGGACGACCATAAAACAAATTATGCAGTGTGTGCTCGCCTTGTGTGCAACTTACAGGCATTGTGCGGCTCCCATGCAAGCTGTTGATGGCAGCCTGGGCTTCAGCATGTCCTTGAAATTTTACAAAAGCGCACCCTGCAACAAAACGGAGCAGGTTACAGCACACAGACTCTAATAAATTACAGCACAGTACCAAAATGAAATAATGTTGTGTGTGTGTGAACAAGCATATGTGCTGTATGTGTTCTACCTTTGCTGGTGCCGTCGGGTCCTCTCAACACAGTACACTCGTCTATGCTGCCAAAGGGCTCAAACAGCCTTCTGACGTCCTCATCGCTCTGTTGCTTTCCCAGCATGCCCACAAACAATTTCCTGTCCTCTGAGAGACCAATAAATGTGGAAGAAAAAAGACAAAAAATCAAATTAATTTCCCCTGACCTGCTCACATCTCCGTCGAAAGTACAGTAGTTAATAGAAATCCATCTATGGGAGCTACCATTGTTGTCCACCAGGGAGCAGTATTGACTACAGAGAGCAGTAATAAGGGAGGGGAGTGGAAAGAGTGTGATTTGAATGTGTGTCTGTGTGCACGTGTGTGTATTTACTACAAGTGCAACTAAACCACCAAGCACCCGTTGACAACTTTCCATCTCTATCTGATTCCCCTTGACACCTCCCTCTCTCTCTCTGTTGCACTGAAATTCATGTGTGTATGTATGTGTGTGTGTGTCTTAGTGCGTGTCTCACCTCCTCTGCCTTCGCTGTCAGCTGGTTTCACCTGGATTGGTCGATTCATCTGAGGAACAAACAAGAGGGAAGATTAACACAGATGGCCAACATAAACAAGTCTGTCTCTGTCTCTTCAGGATTGATTCACAGTAAACAGCTTCATGATATTTGTTACATGGTTAAAGATTCATTTATAATCTATATCTCTATGAACACAATGCACATAAATCAGTCAATCATTTACATTTCTGTAAATGTGCTAAGGTTGGCTTATTTTGAAATTGAAAAAAAGTGCCAAATAAAAATTATACTATATATAAAATACCTACTGACGGGTAAAAATTTTTCTGTGGATGAGTAACAAATAACACAATAAAATTGATAAAAATGAACAAAATGTTAAAACTTTAATTATAGCACTAATGGTGTGTGTGTGTGTGTGCCCATGTGTTTTTAAGTAACTGATAAATCAAGGTTAGCAGGTGACAGGTGCGTCTGAACTCTTTCTGTGTCAAAACAAACGCCACCTTACTACCTCTGATCTCTCTCTACACACATACACACACACAGGGATGGAGGGAGGGATTGAGAAGTGACGAGATTAAGAAAGCAGGACAGCTGATCTGGATTACAGAAGAACTCTGGATTAGATGAGGGACGGGAGTAGATTGAGATAGAGAGAAGAGAGAGGAGGAGGAGGAGGGGGGTGTAGATATTGTAGTGGGATGAGATGACAAGTGTGTGAAGGGAACAGACACAGTCAGCTAAAAATAAAGGGATGGAGAGAGAGGCCTGGGGGACCCCGACTGACTTCGACCGGCTGAAAGGGCAGGTGGAAGGCCGAGAGGAACCCAGGGAGTGAATGAAAATGCTCGAAAAAGAAGCTTTACACGAGAAGTGAGACAGAGAGAGATGGAGAGTGGGAGGATGAAAGCAAAGCTGCCCCTGAGAGGATGATTCAAAAAGAATAGAGAGAGAAAGGGGGGGAGGAGGGAGGGGAGGAGTGGGGCGTGATTCAGTCGTGACTCTGACTCTGTCTAAAAAATGTCACGACTGCAGAGATCCATTGCCTGGAGTTGCTAATGCGTGCACACACACACACAAGCGTACACACACACAGACACACAGACACACACATTCTGAATGGTGCTCCTATGCATGTACAGATGCATGGGTTTGTCTCTCAAACACACACACACACAGACAGAAAGGCACATACACACACACATACGCACACACACACAGTGCTTAGTCATAGCACAGAGGCAATGAGACAGAGAGTTAATGCCAGAGGGATGGGGTGGGGGAGGAGAAAGGCTGCAGAACAGTGGTGTTGAAACGAGGGAAGGAAGAGGAGAAAATTGGATGGAGCAAGGAGAGCAAGGTAAAGGAGACAAGAGGGATGGATTGACGAAGGGAGTGACATTGATACACAAAGCGAAGCCAGAAAACAGCGTTCTTGCAGGACAGATGCTCTGATTCTGAAATGTCGCAAAAGCACATCAAAACAACCATCTCACATTTTTTAATGAACGCTGTTATCAGCTGGGCTCAGATTTAAAGTTCCTCACTCTGCTGGAACATGGCGTAAAATGTACTGATTAACGTCTCGTCTCCTTTTCAGTCAAAATGTCATTTGCAGCAATGGTGGCTGAGTTAGATGTATTTTGCGTCTATGAGGAGTTATTCAAAGATAGTGAAGACACAAAACTCAGAAGGGAAGAATGGAGGATGGGAAAAGGGACAGAGAGGAGGAGAGTGAAGAGAGGGAGGGGATGAGAAGGAAGAATGGAGAAAGGTCCCAGTGGGGTGTTAAGGCAATGTAATGAAGCTGGTAATTGAGGAGAGGGCAGAGCAGAGGGAGGCCGGTCCATACATTTGATTAATCAGCTCTTAGCTGTCACCACAAAGCTATTGATCTAAGGCAAGGCCATCACACAAAGTCAGACACAAACCCACACAGATGAAAATGTATCTGCATACACGTTCACATAAAACACACACACACACACACACACACACACACACACACACACACACACACACACACACACACACACACACA
>JBAJHX010000036.1:11988736-12012424 GCA_037176925.1 Amniataba percoides | reverse complement strand
CACACACACACACACACACACACACACACACACACACACACCTCACCCCCCCATCCATGTCCCCTCTTGCCCCACAGTGAGACCGGGATCTGACTATGAAAATGAGTTTGTGAGAAACTAATCATGCAGCTTAACAAGTGGAGCCGGGGAAGAAGGGGAGGAGGAGGGGGAGGAGGAGGAGGAGATGGGGGTGTGAAACGGTCAAAAGGGTCAACTAATCAAGAGGAGGGGAAATGAGATGAGGGGTAGAGGAACTGTGAGGGTGGGGGGTGGGGGTTGGGGCGGGGGGATGGTGGGAGCGTTGGAGAGGGAGAGAGAGGCTGACGTTGAGAGGAGGACTTAGAAGAAGGGTTACCATAAATGACTGTGAAATGAGAATCCGAGGAGGAAGCGTGAGCGTGCAGTGAGGGAAAAAAATGAGTAAAAGACAGCGGGAAGGGAATAGGCGGTTGGGGGGCTGGGATGAAAGAGGGATACCATGAAGAGATTTTAGCAAGGAAAAGGAGCGAGCAATGAAAGGTTTGGGGGGTAGTGAGGAGAACATTCTGTAATATTCTACTGGTGCAGAGAAACTAGGGGATGTGAGGGGAGGAGTTGAACAGAGGACAGAGGGGATTTGAGGGGAAAAAATGGAACGAGGGAAAGCGTGGAGGGCTGGGGGGAATAAAGGAGGAATAAGGAAAAGATTCTTAGGGAGAGAAAAGAACGGGACAATGCGATGATGTGTGAAAGGGAGAGAAATCGTCTGAAGTCATTTCTAAATCCTGTCAAAGGAGGCGATAAGCAGGGAGGGGTAGGATGACACACAGGGTAGAGAAAGGGTATAGACAGGTAGTGGAAAGTGATACGGGGAGGGGAGCTGTTGCACTATGCTGTGGCCTTTGAGCCAAATACAGCAACTAATATAGTGCTTTAAAATTATTTGGAAAAAATTAGATTTCGATTTATCTTTTGAAAAACATAATTTCAAACTCAAGGGATTGTCAACATACCAGAGCGATTAACTATGCTGTTGATGTGAATGAGTAAAAAACATTTATGAATGCTTTGATTAAAAGAATGTGTGTGTATAGTCTCTTCATTCAATTCAATTCATTGACACATTTATTGAGATAAAACACGCACATTATATTAAGGTCTTAATTGAATAATTTCCTATATTCTTGTACTTGTTCTGAAGACTTTTGGCTCACACTGTACATAATACTGGACGGTATCTCTTTCATATGAACCTCAAAGTGGATGCCGAGATACTCCAAAACAAGGAATCGAGGACAAAAACAGAAATGTTGCTCATTAACAGTTTGGGCTTATTGAAAACCCATCACACGACAGCCACACCCTCGTTTCAGCACTGGCCTTCCTCAGGGGAGTGGTGCTTCTGATTGTTGTGTGCTGGCTCTTTAGCAAATCTGTAGCACTAATGAGTATCCTCCCTGTGAACGTTTCCTTTGTGCGTCCAGAATATTTATCACAATTTATCTGGAAACTCACTGCTACTATTTTCTGCTGCTGTCTTTAACAGGGAAGGATAAAGTAAAGTGGAGAGAGTTAGAGGGAAGAGTCAGAGGACAAAGGGCACCACCAGAGCCGAGGAACGAGACGTAGCAGACAGCCGAAAGGTGATTTCTGCAGAAAGGTCAGACTTCTTAGTAGGCCCTAATTGGATTAATGTCATTATCAACATGTTGTGTTTGTATGTGTGAGCGAGCACGTACAAATTCAGAGGCATTCCCCAGCTTCATGGAAAAGCATGTGTGGTTGCAATATGTATGTATGAAGGGATTTGTGTTAGTGTGTGTCAGAATATTTCCCCTCCCCCAAAGCCTTTTCTTCAGGCTCTCCTCCAACCATTTTCTCACAGAGATCTTATCAACACCCCAGCTTGCGGAGAAGGTGCGGGAACTGAAACTCTGATCAGTGGCAGAGCAACACAAAGAGAATGAGATATAGAAAGGCTCGGAGATAGCGAAGGTGCATTCAGTATTCTGTTAAAACTGTTTAGATAAGGCTAAGGAAATGTCATCTCTACAAAACATGCTATACTTTCCCCAGGCTGGGTAGTAGAAAAATAAGGTAAAAATGCAAAACGTTCCAAAACAGATTCTGTAAAAAATCGTTTTTAACTGCAGTGGAAACCAGGTCAGAGAAAAAAAAAAAAAAAGTGGGTGGGGGGCTGGAGAGATGGAGCGACTAAGAGGTACAGCCTATGAGACAGACGCAGATCTCGAACGGTGCCCCATCCATAATGAACAGTGTCCTACCCCAGCCCAGTCGCAGCACACAATCCCTCACAAGAGAGACCAAGGGAGACTGGGATGAGACAAAGGGGAACGGCCACATTAATTACACGCGCTCTCCAGGCGGCAGCTATCACCGGAGGGTAACGGAGGGACCGACAGAGAGATGGAGAGACAGAGGAAGGTAGAGAAATGGAGATGATAATGCTCATGGAGTACCCTGTGTGTCTCCGGTGAGAGGGAGTGTTTGTCCTTAACAGCAAGACGCCTGCTGGCTGCTGAGTTATGTCACAATGTTACTAATGGGAGCTGAACCTCCAGTGGCACACACACACACATTTATCTGAGGCCACTTGTGTGTGTACGTGTGTGTGCATTAAAGGTAGATGGCAGAGTCTGTGTGTGTAGGCGGGGGGAGGTGTTGCTTGTGATATGAATATATATGTAAGTTTCTGTGTATTGTTGCATAAGTGTGTACTGTCTGGGGATGTGTTTGTGTGTGTCTGTGTGTGCTGTGCACTTACCCCTGGTAGTGTCTTCTGCTCATGTAGAGCGCTCTGGGCTTTCAGTGCTGACTCTCTCGCACAGTACGTCAGAAACGCACATCCTGCCAGATAGAGAGAGACAGAGAAGGAGTAAAGGTAGAAAAGGTCAGTGAGCAGCTCTAATATTTGTCATTCTCTATCTCTGTCTCTGTATCAGCTCCTACAAAAACACACACAGTCACACACCATTTAAATCATTTAAATGTCTCCTTTTCTGAAACCTTCCCTGACTGCTAGTCACCTGTCCAGAATTATCACCAGATTAATGTGCGAGGCAATTTAAAAGAAATATATACATATTTTCATGCACTGGAGTTAAACTTGACAACACCATGATGATGCACTCTAGAGCAGAGAAGGACACTCCACGGCACTGCACATTTCAGAACGGCACGGCACGAGTCAGCACACATGACAGCACCACAGACGTGTGCGCGGGGCTAACAAGGCCTTACAGGCTGGGCACAGTCAGGTTCCTGCCCTATACCAACCACTATGCATGCCTCACGATCACTCCAAATACACTCCCTCTGTTTTCCTATGTGCTGTACCTGTGTCTGTGTGTGTGGGTGGGAGGGGTAGGTAGTAGAGCTGGCTGGCCAGAGCTGTTTACTACACCTGTCACCAGCACTAAGACAACAAGATTAGCAGCAGGTTAGCATCCCGGTCACATCTCAGACAGACCAATGTAGATTCAGAGTGAAGGAGAGAAGATTTGACTATTAGGGAGGAAACATTCACACAGACTGTAAATCTGAAGAACTGAGAATGACTTGACATAATGCCATGAGATGGGAAAAAAAAGAAAAACTCATGAACATGCACACACAGACACACATGCATCTTACTGTCCATCTCATTGCTTTTAAGAGGGGCTTACTGTGGCCGTGGGGATTCTCTAAACAACAGATTCCTTCCCCTGTGTCACCCTGGCTTACAGGCCCATTACACTGATTGGAGCATACAGCCTAATCTGGTTCATAACACACAGGACCCCAGGTCAGTGTGCACGTGTGTGTGCGTGAGAGAAAGAGAGTGTGTGTGTATTTGCTGCAGTTTATTACTAATCTATAGTCAGAGGGGGCCATAATTAAAAGGCTCCTAATCATTAACTAACCCTCTACACATCATGTAGCATAAACCTATTCATCACACCTTCATATAGTATTCTTCTCAGTAAATACTGGCACAATCTTGAGACCATTTTTACACGTACTAATTGAGTTTATCTGCCTGTCGTCAGGATCTATCACTGCAGTGTTAACAGGAGATGGAGACGAGCGGAGGTGTGACAGTTTCCATGGTGACATGTGACACTCAGCGGAGGAAAATCCACCCATCTATCTGCCTTACTGTCACACGTCTACCTCTCTAGCATCTGGCTATCAGCCTATCTATCTGTCTGCTGTTTGGTCTGTAAGTGTTCTGCGTTACAATGGGGAGACCTACCTTTGTGCATGCCAGTGTATTTGTCCTTAATCACAGTTAGCTCATAGATCTTGCCAAACTGCTCGAAGATAGGCTTGAGGTCCTTCTCCTCCAGATTCCGGGGGATCTGCCCCACGAACAGCTTGATGGCGTCGGCCTCCTTCATCAGGACAGAGTGGAGAGGACGACCGGGTACTGCAGGGGCTGAGGGGCAAACAGATCAGGAGCAGGTATCCCTGGAGAGGCGCAAACAGCTTTGGATGAGTCTTTAGGTCAGACGGGGATGTGGACAATAATATTCACGATGAAATTCCACAAATATTCATTTAGTGGCTTATGGTATATAATCATGACTTCATAAATACACTACACTTATTGATTTTCAAACTTCTGTCACAATTATATTTTTGGTTTTCCCTCTAGTGTTTTTACGATATGAGTGTTAGTACAAAGAAAGAATGAAAAAATATTAACAATAAATTTCTTACAAAATTACTTAACAAAATATGATCTCAGGTTATAAAACGTGTGCCCCAATTATGTAAATAAATGTTAACATTACTTCCATGATCATTTTTAGTATTTATTGCCCTGCCTGATGACAAAGGACTCCAGTAGCTTCTGGTAAAACAATTATGCAAATGTTAATTAGCCAATCAAAAAACAATAATGGGACCCCCTCTTTTTTTTGTCCTCCTCCTAATTAAATATAAATAAATCGAAAAATATCTGTAAGCTCGGGTTACCTTGTTGGTAGAGAAAACGGCGCTCAGGATCCCTACACACAAGACAGAGAAGAAACAGCGTGATTGGGGGCAAATCATTGCAATAGAGCGGGTTCTTTGTTTAGCCAGCTGTAGGTTACAGCATACACACGGATGTCATGGGGCTCCCTTGCTCTTTGTCCGATCACCCCCCCCTCTCAAACTCCACCTCACCTCCCCCCTCTCTCTCACTCAATGTACACATATAGACACACACGCACCAGAACAAAACAACACAGTCAAACACATATTTACAAGCCCGCATGCATCTCACCGCGTTCAGAAGGCGTCTGTGCGGCTGATGGGAAATGAAAGAGAGGATGCTCTCCGCTGGCTCCCCGTTTGTTGTCCTCCTCCTTCCTCCTCTTCTCTCTGGATGCTCTCCGCTCTTTGTGCCCGCCGTGCTCTCCCTCTCCTCCTCCTCCTCCTCCTTATCCTTCTCCTCCTCCTCCTCTTCTGCTTCCTCCTCTCCGCACGCAGATGCAAGAGGCTCGGCTGTGTGTTTTTCTGCTTTTTGTTGTTGTTTTTACATAAACAACAGCAGCAGCAGCAAAAAAAAAAAAAAAAAAACTCGTGTTCCTCCCTGTGTGTGGAGTCTGGAGGAGAGAGAGTCCTGGCAGGTGAGTCCGAAAAATCACAGCTTGTCACCGCTTCCCCCCTTTTTTTGTCTCTTCACTTATGTACTCCCTAGGAAAAACAATAAAAATAAAAACAGGAAATTTAACCCGAAGTCTCACAGTGCGACCGAGCTGGGCAGTTTCCACTTTCACCAAAGTCCACTCTTAATTCCTATTTAATTACAGGAGTGATAACAAGCCGAGCAGCTGCTTATATTCAGGCAACATCCAAACTCCCTCTCTCTCCTTCTCTCTCTTTCAGCAGCAGCCTTTTTAGTCAAGCTTTTTTTTCTTTTCTTTGAGCTACTCCAACTTACTCGTCTTGGTATTTTCTTGTGTCGTCTCACCCGTCCGACGGCTGGATGTATTTTCCCGTCCTCCGCCGGTATCTCTTCTCCTCTTTCTCCTCCTCCTCTCCACCAAGCGGTTGCTAGCTTGTGACGTAACACCCAGGGACCGTCGCTAAGTGCTCTCGCTTTACTCACACGAAAAAAAAAAAAAAAAAGATAATTAACAAACACCTTTCACTCTCCTCCTCAGCTCCACTTATTCAGCTCCTTCTGTTTTCACATCAGCTATTTTTATTTGTTTAATTTCAATAACGCTAGCGTGAGATTTCTCTTTTCAACGCGTTGCCCGAGCAACGGTTCTGCGGGCGGAGACTTTGCGGACGTTGCCTGGGCGACACAAGTGCGCGGAGCCGCCTATTGTTCTCGCCGCGAGCCCCTGGCCTTGGTGCTGAAACGAGGCGCGCCCCCGGCCACGTGCACGCGGTCACGACCGTACGGCACAGCTGTTCACGCCCGAGCCCGAAAATGACGCTCACGCCCACTCAGAGTAAAATGTGTGACAGGGAGAGAAGGAGAGATAGCTCCGGGTCGGAGTTGGCCTACTTTGAGAGGCTGTACTTTATTTAAACAGGCCGACTTTGGGCTCGTTTCACCGAGATGTGCAAAGACAGGCGGCCTCCGGTGTTCTGGCAAAACAAACCAACGCGGCACCATTTTGTCCTCGTCTCTGAGGCGTGCGTGCGTGATTAGAGGGAGAGTGCGAGTCGACAGGGAGAGTCACAGGGTTCATGGTAATTTACTCCGAAAGGTCACCATCTGCCTGTCTTGCCTCGTGCCCTCTGTGAGCCAGCATCCCCCGCCACATTCATCCACCGTGCACATCCCACACACACATCACATCACACACACACACATACACCCCCCCCCCCACACACACACATCACACCCCCCCCCCACACACACACACACACATCACATCACACACACACACATACACCCCCCCCCCACACACACACACAGATCACACATCACATCACACACACACACACATCCCACCCACACACACACATACACACCCCCACACACATCACACACACACCCCCACACATCACATCACACACACACACACACACACCACACACACGCGTCACATCACGCACACACACACATGCACATCCCACCGCTTCGCACACGCACACACACACGTCACACATACGCACATTACATACACACACGCACATCATACACGCGCACGCTCACTTGCGCGTCTGTAGACACACTCTGGGCTCCTTCTCACAAACCTCAGCACCGGAGGAGACACGCAGCACGACAGCACGCCACCGGAGCTGTTAAGCCTCCTGCACGAGGGAGGAGACACGGAGGAGCGCACGCGAAGCGCAGGAGCAGGGATGCTGAGGAGGGAGAACTAAACTCTGTTACGCAGCTCCTTTTTGCAGCCAGGGCAGATTAATCCCACACCTCGGGGCCAAAGTTTCAGAGTGGACTGAAAAACAATCAAAGCTACAGCTCGGAGTGTTTTATACAACTTTTAAAACATGTTTTTATCTCTGGTCTGAACCATGCAGGACAATATTCCCTCTGTCCAAAAGACAACAACTACCAAACAAGTGCAGTACAAAAGATTCAGCTTTATTGGTCATGACAAGTTTTTTTTTCAGTGTGAGCCTACTGACAGATTCCAACCAATAGTGACTCCAAAAGATGTCAGCTGTTAGGAGAAAAAATAATATGGCACATTAACATTGAACGAATTGAAAGATTTGAACCAGCACTAAGACCTTGTTGAGAAATACTGTTGACAGAAAATGTAACTGAGATGTAACTGAGAAACTTGGACCTGACTCTTGCTCCTCCAGCATCCAACCACACCACCCCTGACCTGCACAGGCGTGATTACATGATTATTATTATCTTATTAAAATGATAGTTTTAAGGTTTCTGCGCCCTTTAAGCTTTCAAACTCCTCATTTCTGTTTTAACTTTGTTCTACTGTTGGCTCTGCTCAACCTCCTCCTCCAGCCACTCCTACATTTACCCCCCAGGCAGCGAGACAAATCTGACTTCTCTGAACTTGGTAAATAATGCTCTTTCCTATTATGCACCGTGGGCTTGGGAATAATCTGCACAATAAATTTGAAACTGAAAATGCTGCCTTAACAGCAGACACTGAATCTTGCAACCTGAAAACAAAAAGCTTCTTTAAGGATTTATTTATTTCATTAGGGTCCAGTCTTTTTTTGTGCTGTTTGTGAATGTTGTAAATCAACTGTGTGCTCATCTGATTTTACGCAGCCATTTTGGCCTGGCGGAATACATGATGCTTGTAAGCGAAAGCCTCTTTATTATCAACATACTTTCTCAATATTTGGAAAAAAAACCCCAAACAAATAAAAAATGGCCATAATGAAGACTTATTAACAGACATATAGGATAGGAGGTCCCATGTGTGGTGTGAAGTCACCGGCCACTTATTTCTGATGAGAACTGGATCTGTTCAGAGACTCAACAACGCCACCGCTTGGAGAAAACCGGCAATATCACCCTTATCCACTGGAGAAAAGCAGACGTAACACATACACTTTAACTTGTCTGTTGTTTCAGTTTTATTTAAAATGAAGCTTTGAGATAATATATTTTTCCACACTGTATTTTGTTGTTGCAAGATTAAAAAAAAGGAAAAAATGAAAGAAATAGTCCGTGTATCAGAAATAACAATCTCATAAACTCTGGTGGTAACAAAGAAAATTTGCTACAGCTTCTTAAAACAGAAAATAAATTACATGTTCTTTAGATAATAGATAAATTACTATCCTTTTTTGTTTTTTTATATAAAAAGTAATTTTTTTACTACGAGGGATTAGAGACAAGAATGACACATTCAAAGCCATGATTGCAAAACACAACCATACACGCATACAAACACACACACACAAACATCCAAACAACAATAAAGTGACAACAATAAAGTCACTGATTTCTCATGTCAAATGCAAAATAAAAGTTATATGACAGTTAGATGTGAATAAATGTGGTCTACAACAACACTTCTGATAACTCTACTCAGTTATAAAACTTAAGCGCCTACTATGTTCAGAGAAACTGTAGACATTAAAACATATCTGACAAATATACAGACTCCTCTGAGTGGGTGTACTAAGTGTATGTTTCTTCTGTGTGGGAAGAGAAAAGTAGAAACAGTTAAGAGAAAGAAAGAGAAAGCCTAAAGAGTACTTACACACATATACAGAGCTCGTCACTTCATTATGCAAAATATGTACTTTCAGGTCAAAGCAGAATCACTGCACTTGATCTATATCGCCACTAGACTGTTGTACAAAAGCACCTTTAACAGCCTCCATGAGGTTTCCAAATTCTCGCTTTGCCAAGACAGATTAATTGTCCCCTCGCAAGAAGGTGATGATGGATGCGAATAAAAGGTATACTGAGGTGAGGTGAGAAAACAGGGTGCTGGTCTTTTAACACCTCTGCACAGTCGTCACGGTGCCGCGATACTAACGTGCAGAATTAGGTCAGACAGGAGTGAATCACTCTACAGCTCCAAACCTGTGCGTCACCAAGTTCAAGGTTAAAGGCGATATACTATATTTTTCTGACTGTCAACAAATTGCATGAAATAAAAACATGGCCAACAATTAATTGCAACTAATGTATTGTTTGAGTAACAAAAGCTTCACGCAGCTCATTTTGTCTGTGTCATAAAGGGTCATTGTTGATTTTGAATTCCACCCACATACACTGTCCTGGTGTCATAAATACCTCCTGACAATACTTCCTGACAAATGCACCATTTTCTGTTGTTTGAGTAAGATTTGATAAAAACGACAGCACCCAGAAATGACTCATTTCAAATAATTTTGAAAAAAAAAAAAAATCATCAGTAGTAACACCATCTCGGGGCAGAGCGCAGAGAAATCGGAGAGTTTTGACAGCCATACTATCATGATGTTGGTTTTGCCTTTTCCTGTATCGACAAGAAGAAAAATACAAAACAGCACCAGTCTCATTGTGTGTTGTTTAGTGAGCAGCATCATCTGTAGTTTAGTAAAACATAACTGTGAGCCTTCACACGTTCATGTGTAACTGACATGAATGCTCGGTGTTTGACATCCGGTCTAATCTCCTTCTTGTTTGGGAAGAATCTCACGTCCTCACATTCTGATATATTTGGTCACTTGCCGCCATGTTCACCCCACACCTTTGGTTCATCTGTCCAAATACTGAATTGAACAATAAGATGGACACTTAAGCAAATATTTTTGGCAAACAGAAAAAGACGTACAATATGTTAATGGAAATCCTTCTAGCTTAGTTGGGAGAGGTTTGGGGGAGGGAGACTGCAGAAATACAGTAGATCTATTCCAGTAGATCTTCAGCACACATATCACTACAGTATACACATTATATCTAGCACACATGGTAATTATATGTTCAGCACATTTCTTTTCATAATTAGTGGTATGTATGTCTGATTACATCTGTTTTAAGGTCCTGTAGGTTAGAGAGAACTTTGGAGAAAGAAAAGGCTAAGTCTGCTGTTGAAACACAGCTGTGTGGGCACCTTCCATTAAAAATCTCTCCGCCACAGAGAAGGGTCAAAATCACAGCGCATGTGTGACACATTATGAACCTGTTAATGCTAATAAACAAGTAAACAGATGCAAGCTCAGTGGAATACGTGGTTCTAAATGACAAAATAAAAACAGTTTACAGAGAACTGGAAATTTTAAAAAAGTGGAACCGGCTGCTTTCACAGTGTTTTACCTGAAAAATCAGGAGAAAATAGCTAAATGTTTTCTGACAACCATGACGGGGATTATGTCTACTCTGGGCTGTCCTATTTCTACACACTTGTCATTTCAGGTGCCCTTTTGACCTAATCCTTGACTACTCGCACACCTGGGCTGTCTGCCATCGGCTGGTCAGTGCCTCTTTGCCCGCTGAGCACTCTGGGTACACGAAGCACAGCAGGCGGTCTTGTAGTAGGAGTAGACGCAGAGCCGGGCCTGAACCACCATCACGCAGTTGTGACGCCTGTCCCGACAGTTTTCATCTGCGAACAGCAAGGAAGGGAGACAGGTTGGTGTGAAGGAAAGACCAAGACACACACGAACACACCGTCACATCGTCACACACACACCCACCTGAGACCTGTGGACTGCAGGGAATCGTGTTGCAGATTTGCTCCTGTTCAGGTTTGGAGCTCAAATCGCAGTCTTGGCTGTGCTTCTTATCTTGTGTCAGACAGCGTACCTCTCTCATCTGTAAGCCTTTGCCACAAGAACGTGAGCACTGGGGGAAAAAAAAGGCAGAGAGAGCATAAATAACGTGGATGTCCAGCAAAGCCGTCCTGACTATCACTTTCTCTTTCCAACATGATTCCCTCGCCTCCCCGTTTCTCACCGCGCTCCACTCTGTTGTGAACCACTGTGGCTGACACTCTCCCATCTCGCACTCTTGGACCGCGACGGGCTTGTCCAGGTGAGCACACTCGCTGGCTGGTACGACGGCAAAATCATTCCCTGTCTTCTGGACACAGATGATGTCTCGTCGCTGAGTTCCATTCCCACATGGGGCATTACACTGGAAAAAGAACAAAGATCTGAATATCAGGAATACAGTAGCTGCTTTCTCTGCCATATGAATGCCATTTTTCTCCAAAACAAACTTATGTGCACTATTTTATTTACAACAAAAGAATGAAATGAAATCATTTTCAAATTACAATACAGTAAAAATATATGGACGCATTCTGTCCACATCGACGTCTTCTCCATCGGTCTCTTTATCGTTCCTACCTGTGTCCAGGGACTGCTGTACCACATGGTTGTTGGCACACAGGGGCCGCCATTGCAGGCCTTCATCTCTGCCGGTTTTTCCCCGACACAGTCCCCTCCTCCTCCACCCTCCCTGACTCCTCCTCGAGTCAGGCACACCACCTCCCTCCTCTGCACCCCGGGGCCACACTGCGCTGAACACTGAGGGACAAAGTGGAGGATCATGTTGAGGATTATTGCTAAGTGCTGCGAGTGCAGGCTGCGTTCTCTGGTGTGTACGTGTGTTACTCACAGTGTGGGACCAGCTAGTGAAGTACCAGTTGGTCACACAGGGCCCCATGTTGCACTCCTCGCTTCCCTGCGGGCGAGCCCTGGAGTTGCACTCCTTGTCATTCACGATGCTGCCTTGCTCGCTGACGCAGCGCACACTCCTTGTCCTCCTCCCGACTCCACAGTCCACTGAGCACTGTGAGAAATGTGGAAAAACAAGAATGATAATAAACAGATGAAAGAAAGGACATAATACTATTTGACAAAAAGAGGTTGGCTGTTTACACACAGCAGTAAAACAGAAACATGTGATATGCACATAAATACATCATATAAATACAAAATACAAATGAGTAATAGAGGGCACAAGTTAGAAATAAGTTACGAAATTAGGAATGAAAATGTGAAATCATATCTGTAATAATTTATCTAGTAATATTCTAAACAGTTGTTGGTTGGAACAGTCTACTTTTCTTATGATTAATATCTACTATAATTTTTCAGCTTGACCAAAATATGTAAAACAAAAACAAAGATCTTAAAAAATTATCTGGTGCAACCCTAGTTTGCAGCAGTCTCTGGCTTGAAAACTAAATAAATAGTTTTGTGCATACATAATAAAGAAAACTCTAAATTTATGACAGAGATGAGAGGACCATAATTTCAAAGAACCACGCCAGAATTAAAAGGAACTCCAAGCACACAAACACTTGTGCTTATTTTAACCCAACTCCACCCACTCTCTCCCTTCCCATCTGTGTTATGTTTATCCGCCGGCCCGTTAGCAGACGCATTTCCTGGGTCGCACACTGGTGTTGTTGACCTACCGTGCTCCAGTCAGAGCTGACCTCCCAGTGGGAGCAGAGGCGGAGCTGGCACGGCTGTGTTGACTCTGGTGGAGTGAGGCTGGCACAGCGCTGAGGGTGGACCATGGTGGAGCGGTCTCCAAAGCTCTGCCTGCACTGGAGCTGCCTCTGCTGCACCCCGGGGCCACAGGACACACTGCACTCTGACCATGGACTGGCCTCCCAGCTGAGAGGAACAAAGAGGAGGGGGGGGTAATGTGACTGGAAAATAACACAAAATCTCATGTCTTCAGACATATCTGTTTAAATAAAATCTGCACTTTTCAGCACAATGCAGATCATGTCTGCATGCACTGACAGTGATGTCGGCCTTCATCAATGTATGGATTTTTAGATCTGTGTGTTGTGGTACCTTATAGGCATTCCCTGGATTTTGCTCACAACAATCAGTTTATTTTCTTCATCACATTAACACCGCTCTCACTTTCAAATGGCGTCAAAATGACAACTTGCAAGAAAGGCAAGTAGCTCATTTCTGTCTGCTTATTCACGTGTATTACTTCAGAAAGTCAAGTCTTAAGGACAGATAGACAGAAAACTGTATTGTCTGCATCCTGAGACAAAAATAAATGAAGCAGGTTGTTGCATGTGGATCAAGAACAAATTTCATTTGCTTTTTGAAAATACATGGAAACAAAGGTGATACGCATTGGAAACAAATAAAATGTTTATAAAACACCAGAAGATTTTCTTATTTTTAAAAAATGAGGTGTTATGACTTAGTTTGGTTTTGCAGAGCAGTTGAATTATTAGTTCCATAAATTGCACTTGTCTTTGTTAGAAAATGTATTTTTCTTTTCACCTCCGAAAAAGATGAAGTTTTGGTACAGAATATAAATCTATAATGTCTATAATAGTGCATATCTCTTCAAAGTCACTGTGGGTTTCCTCACAATGGTGGGCAGGGGTGAGTGTTACAGGGCTCTTCCTCTGGGACAGGCTTGGCTGCAGAGTCACATTTCCTCTCTGGGACTTCCTCATCTGTATGGCGGTCTATACACAGAATGACTCTGTGGTGAGAGCCTGCGGACAATGAGAGGGAGAGAGAGAGGGAGAGAGGGATTGATGCACTGAATGTGAAAGTCACCATGTTCTTGTATTTGCATCTGCCAACCAGAGGAGGGAGGCATCATATCATCCAAAGTTAGTGCAGTACAATTTTGTGTAAAAAGCATCAATTTTGAAATGACACATGTATGGCGATCTACAAGGCTTATCAGAACTGAACCTTTGCCACAGGAAGCAGAGCACTCTGTGAATCCGCCTCTCTTCCACACAAAAGGTGGCTGAGTGTCCAGCGGCAGGTCAGTGCGAGGGGGGATCCGAGCATTCCTGTTGGGTGCAGAGCCTCGAGGACGTGACCTCTCAGGTGTCCACCGGTCCGAGACGGGAGGAGAAAACACAGATGAGGAGGAGGAAGAGGAAGAGGGGAAAGAAGGGACCGAAATTGGAGGAGGAGCAGGAGGAGGGTCTTCTACCGACACAGTGAGAGGACCTGGGAGGGAGGAGAAAGAAAAAAAGAGATGGACATACAGACAAATTAGAGAGGGCAGGAAAGGTGGGAGATAGAGGCAAAGATTGGGATACACACAAGGGGGAGGAGAGAAGAGCGATAAAGAGGGAGGAGAGAGACAAAGCATGAATGTTGAAATGTTGAGAACTGGAGGAAGGCAGTGAGTCAGAGGCTAATGATGTCACTGATGAGGTCAGGGTCTCATGACAGCGAACATGTGGACCAGATAGCCTCCCATCTAGGTCATACACAAACACACAAACACGCTCATACAATAATCCCTCCCACTTGGCCCGCAACCACACCCATCTTAATCCATAAACACGTCAATCATCCTCCGAGGACATGGGTTACAGTTCCTTGAGTAATTTGGAAAGAATGAACGTTGATTTATGGCTCAATTCTGCCACTGACAACATTTAGCTATGTGCTGAACAGGAAGGTCGAGAACCCCAGAGTCCCTATGCTACTGTGTGGAACATGCAGAAAACACGGTCGTCGAATTGAAAAGGGGAAAATCTGAGAGTTGGAGCGGGATGGACGTACTGCGAAGGGGCGCCCTTCCTGGCTCTCGTTCCCTCGGCCTCTCCCTGGGTGCCTCTCTGGGTGTCTCCCTCTCTCTCTCCACCAGCCTCTCCCTCTCTGCCTCCTTCTTCTCCACAGGGACATAAAACTCATAGTCGATGCCCGGGTTCTCCTTGTGGAAAATGATCTGTGGAGCAAAACAGGGTGAGAGAGGAGACAGAACAATTGGTGAAAAGGAGCCAGCAACGAGGAACACCCTAAAACAGCTTTAGGGATACAAGAAATCCTTCACGGGGAGGTAAGGAGGTCAAAGCAGACACTTCGGCCCTGGTGGGGGAATCAGTGTCACGCTCAAAGATGCCTCAGCAGGGTGTATGCTTGTCACTATGTGTGTCTGTTCTCACTGTGAAATCCCGCAGCCCAGCTTACAAGACTTAACATAGTGAAGGTCGTCTAAATTTGATGAGGAGTCCCGTGGCAACGACATTTTGATCTGCTATTTTTTGATGGTAATGTTATGGTCAATGACAATTTAGGGACTAAAGGGACACACGTAACACTCAACAACGTGTAAGTTGTAATGTGTTGATTAGTGAGCTTTAGAGGCGCTGGTAGTCAGATTTCGTTATATTTGGACAGAGTCAGAGGAGCTGCCCTTCCATCCCCGCTTTGTAAAGTAGGATACTGATAGGAGCTGGTAACAATTCATAACCCTTCGTCATCACAGACAGACAAGCTGAGGTGTCTTAAAATAACCAGCTTACAGGCAATAAACATTTCTGACTCTTTTTCATAGTTTCCTCTGTGGCGCCACCCAAGAGCCAAACTTAATTATTTTGTCCCACCTGTGGCAAGGATCCACAGCCTGCTACTGGCGTGGTTATAGACGTTTTCTTTGTGTGTCTTATTTCAAAATCCTGTTAAGCATTAAAAAACGCAAAGGCAATTCCAGAGGATATCAAACTCTAGCTTTGTTGGATGCTCGCTATTTTTTCAGTCCCTTTTTCTCTGTAACAACTGGATGCAAAGCTGCAGATGACTCCTGTTCTTTAATAAGATCTCAGCATGAGAGGAGAGTTGTTAGTATTAAGCCCCGGATAGTCTGATGCGGCTCAGGCTAAGCTTCAATATAGCTGCCTTTATCCCAACATAATGTTAAAACAATGCTGCCTATCTGCAGGATCCTGACACTGAGCAGGGGAGCGTAGCCTTGGGCTTACGACAATGTTATAGACATATGATGTGCTCTTTGTATACATGTATGCCTATGTGCATGTGTGCGATTCCTGTCATTAACTTAATTTTACCATGGCCTGGTTCATGTTTGCTTATGGGGTTAAAATAAATGCCTTCCTGCGCTCCAGTACTTACATATAGCTGTAGCTGGGTGGTGGTGGGTCCCGGAGCCCAGAGGGACTCGCCTTTCTCTTCCTCTCCCTCTGCCTGTGCTCTTGGTCGGGTGTATGTGAAGGTGGTACCTCCTGCCTGGTACTCCCCTGGAGGGTCCACAGCCCAGCGCCCGTTCACCACTGAAGCCCCAGTGCCACTCCTCATGGCTGGAGAAAAGGGGGGTGGGGGGTGTCAGGAGTGGAGCAAATGTAGTCTACATGATGGCGAATTCTCAGGAAACCCCCGTGATCTCAAACACACTCTCAGACAGACAAACACAGACTTTGGAGTGCTGTCTCGTTACCAAACAGGGGGCTGGCAGGACAAACACACGCACACACTTCACCGGTTCCTTATGGGCTCTAACAATACTGGCTTTATCTGCCTGAAGGCTGTGAGGCCACAGAATTTACAGTCTTGGTCCGAGCCAGCACACACATGCACATGGGCCAAATCTAATCCCCACATCTGCAATTCCCTCGCCAACGTCTCACTTTTACTGGAGCAGCAAACAGAATTATTTAGGAAATCTTAAGTTGCACATGTGCGTGTGGTTTAGATCTTACCCAGGTAATTAGGGCTGGCCCGTCTCTCTGTGATGTTAATGAATGTAGCTCCGGGTGGGATGTCCAGGATCTTGTGGTAACCAAGGGGAACCGTGACATTTTGGAAGTTTCCCGTCACCTTTCGACAGGAGCTCTCCCAGCCACCACACACTCCACACTTGTCAATCACAGAGCCGGAGCCCAGTACCCCATCGCAACCCTCGGTCTGGCAGGAGAAGAAGGTGAAAAGATGTGAGTGATGGGTCAGACAATGAGGGAAAAAAGTGGGCTAGGGAAACAAGAAGGATGTGGGAGGAGGGGTGGGGACAGAGCAGAGAATAGCTATTCTAATCTTGCTGGCATTTCACGTCCACCGGCAGTGTTGTTTGTGTAAATCAATGCTGGTGAGATTCCTGCCAGAAGCAGAAGGGTGGAATAAGGGCAAAATCAGAACATGAGTTAGCGCAAATGAGAAAAAAGAGGGGAAAGATACAGAGAAAAGAGGCCCAGAGTGGGGGAATAAAAAAAAAGACTGGAGACACTCTGAATCTGAATGCCAGGCTTAAATCAGCCTCCAGACGTGAGACAAAGAGAGCCAGGTTCTGGACTTTGTCAACCATGGCTAGACAGGAGGGGCTTGAAGCTAAAAATCTCACACACAGGCACATTTAAATGCACTCACCAGACACTGTCCTTCGACGCACACATCGTTTGAGCTGCTGTTGAAGCAGGGGGTACCGTCTCGGACGCGCTCTGCCTGGCGAACGTAGAAACGATAGCCGGCAGGTCTGCAGGTCAGCTCGCACTGCTTGTCCGCACCAACTGCAGAGGACAGGAGGATTATTGAACAACGTATGTGTTTGTGTTAAAAGTGGGCAAGACATCTGGTGAGGTCTCTTTCTGCATCTGCCTGGCGTAGAGAAGACCCAGCTGGGTGATGAGCGCCTTTCCATGTGGTCAGGAAACCGAGGCAAAACCATATAACCCCTGACTGTCAGACAGCACTAGAGAGATTAGCGATTTCCCCTGCTGCTCACTTGTACGAGTGCATCCACTGCTGCACCTTCCCAGGAGATACATACCCAGAGGAGAGGTGTAAACACAAGCCTGAGGAAGGGTTGATTTATGAGAGGAACCCAATGGGCACATTCAGCAGTGGGACTTTTACTTTACTTTTAAAGTCCTTCAGTATAGAGAGAGAAGAAAGACAAATAGATGAGGAGAGAATATAAAGGCTCTCATGGGAAACAGGGAAGGGGTGCAAGCAAAAAAATGTGGAGAAAGTCAGATGAGGAAAGTACAATATGCATGTTTTAAGGAATAGATCCTGGGAAATATTTACTTTCTTTCGATGAAAAGATCAAAATCAAACGCATGTTTTCGTTACATGTGTAACCTCAAACCTCTGTCTGTTTTTATGCGTGGATAAAAAGAAAAGATACACAACATGTTATTTAGCAAGCTTTATATGTGTTGGTACATGTATATGCCAATGTTAGATAGAGCCAGGCTTGTTGTTTCCCAGTTTCCAGTGTCTGTGCTATTCTACCACAGGTTTTTACTTGATGGGTAAATGCTCCAAATTGAAAATGTTAATGGAGAACTCTTTTAGCAAGCAGACATGAGATGATCTTCCTGTCTCATTCTTGAAAATATGGGCATATATCCAGAAATATGAAATTGTTCCCTTGGAGAGGAGAAAAAGAAAGAAAGGGATGGAAAAGGAAAACAGGAAGTGACAATAAACGGCTCCATTCTTCAACTTGTCTTTGATTGGGGATGTAACAGGGGTTAAAGGCCTTGGGCAGAACTGTGCGTGTGTGTGTGTGTGTTTGTGAAATAGAGCTATAGCAATGAGCTCATAGTATGAATAAGGGTCATATATTTAGCTGTAGATGAGAAGGAGGAGTTTCTGTCACTGGGAGTTCAGGGGTTAAAGGATAACTCTGTGCTTCTGAAATTGTAGCTTCTCACTGCAGTGTCATATTTCTCTCCCAAATTACGTCAGAAATGAATCCACTGTTGAATTCTATATAGTATGAACAGCATGACAACTTGCCAAAAAGTGGTCAAAGACTATTATAGTAATATTTTTCTGCTCTTGCAGCAGTTTGAAAGAGTGGCGTTTTTTTTTTTTTTTTTTTTTTTACAAAAGCCCATCTTGTGTGAAATATTGTTAACATTTTAAAGTAATCAATGCGTGGCTCTGATGTTACACCAATGCTGCTTGATTTTCATAAAATAACAATTATGATTGCTTCAGCATGAAGAGATTTTCTTTCATAGTTCAACAAGCCATCATCAGTGAGTAACTCAAAGCCCCTACCATCTTCAAAGTCAAGAGGTTCATAGGAGATAGCCAAGAACAAAGAGTAAAGGTCAAATACCCGACCACTAGTATCACCTTGTATGTCCAAGAGTGAATCTAAAACCTGTGGAGTACATCGTGGAGCCAAAGTAATTCAATCTGTACATCACAGCTTTGCCAGGGATAATATAAGAACACAACTCATCATCTATGAAAATAGCAACGCTCCAGATAGAAGAGAAGGATGAATAAATCTAATAAAACCAATAAAACATTTCATTGTATTGTTGGTTTCCATTTCATCAGGTCACCATATAAATACAAACATGGACAAAATTGTTGGCACCCTTCTGTTAAAGAAAGAAAAACCCACAAAATGAAATGACTTGACATTGACAAAAGTAATAATAAACACAAATTTACTGAAAATTAACTAATGAAAACCAGACATTGCTTTTGAATTTCTGTTCAACAAAATCATTTTAAAAAACAAACTGGCCAGGACAAAAATGATGGTGAGTTTTTCTTTCTTTAATGGAGGGGTACCAACAATTTTCACCATGTGAGTATAAGGATAAGGTGCAAAGGAAGCCTTTGCAGAGTGAACCAAATATTACATAGGCTTTCTCCAGTATATTTTCAAAATATATCAATGTAAGGGATGAGCTTTGTTGTAAGTCTCAATAAAAAGCTTGGCCCACGACGTCACGTAAAGGTTTGTGCTTTTACAAGTTAAACATCCTCATCTGTGGTTGTTTGCTTGACCAAACATATTAAGGATGCTAAGGAATATCTCTCTGAGTGGCTGGAAGTGGTCAGGAAGTTGTATATGTGAAGCAAGTAACCCAGACTCGATGTTTATCTTTCCTTACTAGGGAAATTAAAGCAATGCACAGGTAGAGCAATGTGCTTACAGATATGTAACGATAGTCTTCTGGCATATGTAGACACAGGCTCCACTTAACTTAAGGGATACCTTTACTGCTGGAAAAAGTGAATGAGCTCTGTGAATGTACCTACAATAGCATAAGAAAAAGAGCATATAAAACAAATTAAAAGAAAGTGTTTCACCAAGGAACAACAGTACATCATCCGCATATCTGCAAACTATGTAATGGCAATCAAAGAATGAAGAGGAAGGGACTTAAACTGTTTTCATTTAAAGTAATATAGTAGTATTAGTAGTACTTTAATAGTTGTAGTATTATTGAGTAAGTACATAAGTAAGAAATAAATAAATAAGATTTTATATTCAAACTTGGACCTTTATTGTCTTTCTGTAATCTTTTTTACATTTGCTTTCCTTTCCTTTTGATTTTTATTATCATTAAAATCAACTGATTTGTCTAATTTAACTGTGTTTCATTAACATATGAATATCAGTCTTGTTAGTTCTGCATGACTACTATACAATAATGTGCATGAAAGCATCTGTCACTTTCCAAATGAGCCAAATGTGAATCTGCACTTATTTGATACAATCTTTTTGTTACTGCCTGATAACAGCAGAGAGACGGATGGATATACAGTACATATTTAGAAAGAAAGAGAAAGGGAGGCAGTGTTCCCACCCTCTCTCCCTCCACCCTGGTTCTCTCTTTCCGTCTGTCATAGTTATCTTTGAGAGATTAGACTGGAGACAGTGACAGAAAAGAGAGGGGGAGCTAAAAGTGGGATACGTGCTGCCACTCATGTACTCTCTCTGCATCCCCTCTCCTCATCTCCCTCATTCTCCATCTCCTCTTCCTCCTGCCCTCAAGCCATGTTTGAGCACTCTCCAGCTTCTAGTCACCTTGGATTTTTTTCTCTATTTTTGGTCTTTATCGTTAATTTATCTCTAACTACTTCTCTCCACTTCCCCCTTTCTCTTCCACTGTCTCTCTCTCCCTCTCTCCCTCTCTGAGCTTAGTGTTCAGACAGTGGAATATATGTTGTCTAAATATACTTCCCCACTATCTCTCCGTCTAAACAAACTCCAACAGGGAGAGAGAAAGAGAGAGGCAGTGGGACAGGAAGAGGGGAGGGTGGGTGCGCGGAGAGGGGATAAGGCCTGGAAAAAAAGAGGGAATATTCAAGTAAAACAACACCTGCACGTGCAGCGCTTACAAAACTAGAGAGGTAATGCGACTCAGAGCTGAGCTTGTGGGGGGAAACGTTACCACTAAAATGAATCAGGACCATCATTTCTGTGGTTTATAATGGCAGCTTTACAGTTTAAACTTCCAGTTCCAAACCATAGGCCATAACACTTTGCAGTATATACATAACAAGGCTGTCACCTAGGAGGCAAAAAAATCACACACTAAGTAGCAAGAGCTGACGGCACAGTTTAACATAAATACCACTGGGAAATATATGCAGCGCAGGGCAAAGTCTTAAACAGATGAGTGCAGCTGGAGAGAAATGACTAATACACCATTCAGTGTGTTGAAACACACACACTCCTCTCAGGCTCCAGTGTGTTGATGGGAAGCTAGATATGAAGGTTTGGGTTGTGGCCAATGGGACCGGACTGGAGTAAACACTGCCATACGGTTTACTTAGCAGAGTGGAAAAGGATCATCTCCAGCGAAGATTGAGTGTGCCTGACCCATCTGCGAATACTTTTGTCCCATAATTGTATCGAACCCCCCATCGGAGTCGTACCACAGCCACCGATAAATGTGACATCCGTCATTTGGTGGCTTCTTTTATCTCCCAGTCTCCACAGCAATATCACTAAGCTGTGTCTTTCTAATGTCCGAGCCATGAGTTACCTCCCTGTCAGGGGTTGTCTCTGTTTTTCTTTCCTCTCCCCTTCTCAGCAGATTTCAAGGACTTGGTAGTTTAAAATAAGGCTGAGTCGAGCAGAGGGCAAGGACGCACAGCAGATAGAGAAAATGTAAGAGCAGCTCAATTCAGGATAAATACAGTAATCTCACGCTTTTCCCTCGCAAACACACAGAGACGGGGGGTGGTGGGTGAAAGGAAAGCCCCTGTGTGTTTACGCAGACAGTTTGACTCCAGATACCCCAGCATTGACTCCTGGTGCAGATGTGCAGCATGCAGTCTCAAAACTGGCCTGAGGCTCCTCCGACAAGACCAAAATCTATCAGTACAGCTTTTAAGGTGCAAAGTGCACAAATATACAAGCAGAGCACCTTTGACCTTTTATGCATGTAATGGAAATACATTATGGAACCTGCCCATTATATGTTCATCCCTTGCAGGGTTGCAGGGGGTGAATGAACATCAATGACAAGGGTCATTTTATGGCAATATAAGATTTTTGTTTAATGTTTTTCTCAATTTGCCACTTGCATATTGGAAACTTCTGATTGCATGTCTTTGGATTTGCAGGAAATCCATACATGCATGTGATAAACTGTCCACACAGAAAGGCCCAAAGCTGGGCAGTGGAATCAAGGACAATGTTTCTATCCTGCGTCATAACATCTTGTTTGTGTTATATGCTACTCCACTGTGTTTTCAGTTTGTGTGTATTGTTTTGAGACAGAATGAAACCAAACTAATGTGTGTAGCTGCTGATCTAGTGTGCCTGGCTCTACGCTGGGGAGCCCTCTGATACAGTTATCACAAGTCACAGACACACAAACATACATGCGCCAACATTTTTACACACACTGTCTCAGATCCATTAAGACATTCATCCACTCTGCTCATACTGTAAATACACAGGCCTGTCCTCATATGTCTAATGACAAACACCATATCATCTCACAGCAGCTGTGTTTCTCTCTCTCCCCTCTCTCTCTTTGTTTCCCTCCCCAGTTCTCTCACTCCCAAAATCCCCATGTTTGTAATATTCTCTCTATCAAAATTCCTCAAATATCTGTTTGATGTTTTCTTCTCATTCTCTTTCCTTCCCTCCAGCATTGGAAAACAAAGAAAAATAGACACAATCTCCTCTGCGCTGAACTATTGCACACTTACTAAGAAAGTAAACAAACACACGCAACCACACACACACACACACACACACAAACACACAGACAGGGCAGGGACAGAAACGGCGCACACGCGCGTGAATGCGAGCGAGCCACGTCGTCTCCCTTTGCTCCCAGTGGTCATGTGACAAAACACTTGCATCCCATCGCCTCTCACCTCCCTTTGTCTGCCTTTCCTTCTCTCTTTCTTTATCTCACTCAGTAGGAATCTGTGTGCTTAGTCAGAGCTGGGAGGAGAAGCTTGGCAAGAAAGGCAGGGAGATGCTGGACAAACGAGAGGAAAAAGAGAGGAGTGTTTTGTGCAAAGAACGAAAGCAGATTGAGTTCCAGTCATTCTCTTTTCCCCTTGACTCTCACCACCCTCGATGTTACATGGTACTGTGGGCCTGCTCCAATGAGAGGACGGATTGCGGTGGGCTGGGCTGGCGGTGGAGCCCTGCCAACGCGCACTAATACCATAGCAACATTTAACTCACTAACTAACTAACACACATTTTAATGACACCCCCTTTTTCTCTCCTTGTGTTTAATTCTCCCTATAAGCCTATTATCACACTGAAGCCAAACCCTAAACCGTGTGCGTGTGTGCATGTGTATGTGCATGTGTGTGCGTGCGTGTGTGCGT
>JBAJHX010000036.1:11949887-11982244 GCA_037176925.1 Amniataba percoides | reverse complement strand
AACAGCCTGAAGACACGTTAGTGTGTCGAGTAGGTACAACAAAAACTCCTCATGTTACGGCTGCAGCAGCGATGTCAATTACTTTTTAGTGTGTGTTTCAACAAAAGTATTATGTGCGCACTTTAGCGGTGGTGTATTTTTATGGTATTAGGTCTGCTCGTACGTGCACGTTTGAAGTGAGAGGTCCTTCGATAATATGCGAAAGCTACATCCTGCATTTAGATGGCACTGATCTTGCTGAACTTAAAACCATATTCAGTTTACCTTTTGACAGATGTGCCATATTTGCATTTTAACTAGAACTAGTATTGCCTGCAGCTATAGGCCAATACCTAGTTGTGGCCTCTCCAACGTGAAAATTTACTGCTTCTCTGTCTCGAATCAAATTAAACTGAATATTTGGGGGTTTGGATGGTCTGGTCGAACAAAACGAGACATCTAAAATAGCCCATAGAGGCCATTTGCAGCTCACTGCATTGACTGAATGGTGAATTTATGAACATTTTCACCAACTAAGAGCTTTTCTCTTTTGTATTTTGGCTGTGCAGCAAAGGTGCCTTCAGACAGTGAGGATTTTGTCCTCCCTGTTCAAGTGTTATTAATTTGTGCGGTGAACTACTACCTACGTACATCATAAATCCACATGCGTCTGATCTCGCCTCACTTGCCGTCGCAGAGGCATGCACTGTTAGTGATTCTTGGTAAACATTGACTCTGAGGAGGAGGACATGAAGAGAAACCGAGGCGTGGGGGGAATGCTTGGAGGATCACTGAAATTTGGGTTAAAAGACTTGAGAGGGGAATAGACAGGAAGAGGAGTGAGACGTCTGCTTCAAGCTGGTGTGTCTCTTGTTTTTTTTCAAGAAGCTTCTCCTCAAATTCCACCTTTTCCTCCCCTCTCCCTCCCAAAGAATAACTTCTCCTCTTGTTACACTGTGCTCCTGCTCACACACTTTTCCATGAGTCCCTCTGGTTCTCTGACAAAAACTTCCTCTTGTCTTCCCACAGAATCTTTTTTTCACTCCATCCTGCTCCTCCTGCTGCTGGCACTGACCCCTCCTCGCCTCACCCCCGTCTTCCACCTGAACACCTCTTCTCACCAGCTTTCATCTCCACTTCTTCTTTGCCTCCCTCCCTCCCCACCTCTTCTCTCCCCATGAACTTTGGCTCGCCCTCCCACTACTGTGTGCAGATTTTCTAAAAACAGTGCTCTCTTTCACTACTACTTACTGCGTCACTTCCTTTAACCACCCTCCCTTCATGCCCTCACTTACACACACATCTCAACACACGCTCCTTCCCCTTTTGCCCTTCTCATTTCCTCTGTCCCTCTCTTGGTTCCCCACTTGCTTCTACGCAACAGTAAAAAAAAACTCACATACACACAGTCTGTCACACTTGTGATGGGCCTCAGGCGCCGTGTGTTATGACAAACACACCTAATAGATAATAGGATGTGTCACACTCAGCCTGGCTCACTCCCTTAATCACACACACACACACACACACACATGCATGTATACAGTACATACAAGCCTGGGCAAAGTCTGCATCCATCAGCACTTAAACCCATTTTTAAGCAATGAAAAGACGTGAAAATGTGCACCAACAATCTACAGCAGGAGCAAACAAGGCTGAAGCAGAGGCTAACGTTGGGTAAATATGTAACCCAATGAGTCAGGCTCAGCCATCACACGACTGCTATTAGCGCTGCTGGCACACACACACAGGGCGAGTTTTCTGCCAGCTACTAAATCTGTTTTAACATGGGGACTATCACACACAGCTGGGCGGAGACAGAGAGAACGGCAGAGAGGGGGATGAAAGAGGGAAAGAGAGGCTGCCAAATTATCTAAAGAGAGTAAAGTTAAGGGCCCAAGAGTGCCAACGGGGCCCCAAATTCAAGTATCTACTTCCACTCGATAAGAGTCAGACGTAGAGACAACGTGTGAGAGTGAAAATGCAAAAGTTGTGTACGTGTGTGTGTGCGTGTTATTCAATTTAGTCTTATCATCTCACCCTACGCTCTCACTTAAAACAGACCTTCTACAAGTGGTCTGCTGGCACAAATAGCCTGGTCACATGCCACTCTGGCTATGTTTGTCCCCCCGTGATCAAATCTTAAAAGCAACTACGGATCAGTTTTCATTCTGTTTGTATGATTCGTCTGCCGCTCCATCTATCAAGTGCCGTATCTCATCCGGGCTGATCGATTTTCAGGAAACTCGAGCAGGAATGGTGACTTCTCTCTGCTGCATTTTGGCATTTTTCTAAGACAGCACTCTGCTGAAGCAAAAAATCTCTGTCAATAAAGAATATCCGTATCCTGGTATTATTTCCAGTTTTTGGATAGAGTACAAAAATAATTTTCATCCCGTCCTGATACCAAAACAGTATATTTTACAATAAAGTCAATCTGTAAATTGCAGTTGTACAGCGAGTTAAAGTGAAATACAGTTTTTATTAAAGTTTTTGCTAAATTATATTTTTCAGAAGATGATCAGAACAAACTAAAGATATCTAGTTGGTTAGCTGGCTGACTAACACTAGCACATTTCCAGGAATGTTGATTAATTTATGTTGTCTTTACAGATAAAGAAAATCATATGAAAGAATGAGTAAACAAGGCAAGAAAGTCACTGCCAACTCTCAGCACAGGACAGTTTTTGATACTTTGCGGCTCTCAAAAAATTATTTAGATTCAATTAGCAGCTCCGCAATCCCAATCATGCATCCAGACAATGTTTATTTCTACAAAATGCTTGCTGAAACAAACTTTTTGACCAAACGCAGATGTAAAATTTTTTGTGCTTCAAAAAAGAAATGATGATGCTGAAACCTCTGACGTTCCACATGCTGTCGCTCTCTGTAGGGACAACTGTTTATTGATTAATGTGTGACAAATGGCAGAAGGTTGCGCGAACGGCTGCTATTCATTTTGAAGCAGCCATTGCCAACAGTGGAAAATGCATAAGCTAGCCAAGTGTGAGGAGACTGATCCAGCTGATTTTGATTTACTTACAGTATGTGCAATGTGTTGCAATATGTTTGCCAAGACAGGTGCGATGGTTACTGCCCAATTTTAATACCATGAAACACTCTACTCTAGCGGTAGATAAAAAACATTACGATATATTAATCAAAGGATACTGTGGATGGGATCCGATTACTTACTACCTACTTACTACCCACTGTGTAATTGTAAAACTATCCATGAAATTTACTCTCAATCACATTTAACTGAGTGAAATCAGGCGTGGAATTCCCGTCTCAGTGAAACCTGAGTCTCTGTGAGGGCGACCTCAGATTCTCACCTGCGTGTTGAGGGTGAGTCGGCCCGTCTGACGTGACCTGCTCGCCTGTGTCTCTGGCTGCTCTTTTTTGGCAGCACGTACGCACACTTTGCTACCGATAATGCCCGCGCTGTGAGAGGTATGGAGTAGGTCGCAACCCCAATCATCGCCGCAGGCCCCGAGCCAGACAGGACATCAATACGCGCCGCGCTGCTGACTCCCACGCACAACAACACACACGTATTCATGCTCACACATATGTGCAGTCAGTCGCAAAGATGCTGAAGAAGCACGCACACATGCTTGTGGCCACGTGTTATGGTGAGGTGTGTATTCTGGTTGTGGCCCAGAAAACACACACACGCCTTGGAGCAGCGGAGGCACAAGCAGTTTCCATCTGAGCGCTCATAGACAAGCAGCTAGTGTTGGTCGCTGTGGAATGATCTACCTATCAAATACACTCTGCTGACCTTGAGCTCCTCAGTTTACGGCCGCCTGACTTCTCTCGTCAACACGTGGCATGCATATAAATCAAGTACAGCTGCAGGTTATATACAAATGCAAGCTGAATAAAGCAGAAGTAAACACACACACGCACAAAAGAGCTGAAATGAAAATGAATTACTGAGATTATTTAAAGGATGTGAAGCAAGCAAGTGGAACGTTTACTTTCTTTCTCAGGTTTATGTGAGAAGATCATACCTGGGAGAAGCACTTGCGGTACTCCTTCTCTGGCCCAGAGCATCTGTAGACCTGAGGAGCTCCTCTTCCTCCATCCCTGCCTGATTCGCCCCCCAGGTGTGGTATGTGGGGGTGCTGCAGCGGGTAGATGCTGCCGGCAGGTGGGACCTGGGGGCCGAAGCCTGGGTGGGGCTCCCTGTCTCTGTGCGAGGAGCTGGGGCGGTGGAGGGGAGAAGAAAAAGGTGAAGCACCGGCGGCAGGGGAGTTTGGGCGAGAGAGAGGAGAGATGGGAGGCGACGGTGCCGTGATGGAGTGCCAGTCAAACCGGTGACGGCTGGGGTGGAGAGAAGGCGACGAGGAGCGAGAGGAGGTGTGAAAGGGGGTGACTCGCTCTCTGGCCCTTCCGGGCTCTGTGTTGCCTTGTGAGAGTCTGTCAGGGTGGCGGCGCGGGCTGCCGGTTGTGGTGGTCGTTGTGGGAAACTCCTCAGCAGTGGGCGCATCGGTGATCTCCGCCTCCTCACCTCTCCTTGTCTCCTTGCCTTCTTCCTCATGCCTGACCTCCTCTGCCTCTTTCCTGTCATTGTCATCGGCGGCTAATGCAGGTGCGGCTGTGACAGTGCCGTTAGCAGTGTGGCGAGCCTGCCGGTTGGGGCGATGCAGAGGCAGAGAGAACGGGACTCTGCCGTACCCAAACTGACCCGGGCGGATGTTGGAGGACCTGCAATTGAGCAAGGAAGAGATAAAACAGAGGAAGATGAAATGGGGAGTATTCAGAAAGAAAGATTTACAGATTTACAGAAAGAGCCAGAGGCGGTGACAAAGATAAAGATAAAGAAAACAGAGAGAAAGGATAAATTTAAGATTCGGCTCATGTTAGCTGTCCAACATAATCACAACTGACACGGCGCCAGCAGGCTGCGGTCAGCGGGCAGAGTAACGCAATGACAAAAAGCAGAAGTAATGATGTAAAAACAAAGCAGATACCAGAGGCATAGATGGGCATAAGTCCAACTCCCTGTGCTCAGAATATACCTAAACAATGTCAGCACTTTGACTAATGGCACCTGAATGAGTCCTTAGTATGAATTGCATCAAATGGTTCTCTGAGGAGTCAGCATTTTCTTTTATTTTGGTGATGTCTTTGTGATCTCATCAGTCAGTTTCTTTTGCTGCTCATCCAAACAGCCGACTTCTTCAATTTATTCTAAACAAGCAACTGTTGCTACTGCGAGGCAAAACTCACTTCCTGTATGCTTGAATCACTTTCTTGGAAAAGACCAACTCAGGATGCTTAGCAAAGCACATTTAAATGCTTCTGTTTAGTGATCGCATCTGCTCCAACTTTTGAATCTGTTCTATAAAAAAAGTGTTGATGATAACTGTGTCTGTCTGACTACTCATATTGATATTTTAAAGCTGGAAACATCTGGTAACATAAGAATGGCTGGAAAGGATTCGGTAAACTAATAAATCAAGACAACAATATGTAAAGACTGTGACATTTTACAGATGAAAACCAAATTTTGAATTGCTTTCTGGTAAACAAACTATATAATAACTGAGATTAAAACAGTCTAATCAGGAGAGAATCTGGAGCTTTCGACCAGATCAAACTCTCTTCTATCTCTGTCTCTCTTAGCAAATACAGATGCACAGATGTCATGGAGATTTCCATTTTTGAAGGACCTCTCATGGTGCAAAAGTTAAAAAATTGATCAAAAAGTACATTTTGCATTTTGCAAAGTAACCACTGTGTGGACACTGGTGAGATTGATTTTTCAAAAAATAACAACGCAGCTATGTCTACATTACCTCAAACATATCTTTCACATTTTTGCAGTGAAATGTTGTAGATGGATGTTTGTAGATTGTACCAAATCTGGGATAAACTAGGCTCTCATTCTCACTCACCTCCGTGCAGGCAAACCCTCTCTATTGGTGGAGACCGACCTTCTGCTCCCGCCTCCTCCAGCCCTCCCTGCTGCTGGATTGGTTGGCCTACTGATGATCCGCGCTGGCTGGTTGTAGCCGTGCGAGGAGGAGCGGTACGGAGGTCGGTAAACTGACACATGGTCTTGATTGGTTGGGGAGAATTCTGACTGATAGAAAGGAGGCGATGGGTTGGTTTGTCCCGGCACAGGAGCTCCTCCTCCCCCAGCGTTGTTATTCCGGTACAGCGACAGTCCTGGGTTGTGATTGGTGGGATTCGACGGGGAGTGGTAGGGCTGGTGTTGCCCGGGGTAACGAGGGGGATAGTAGGGATGCACAGGTGAGATGACAGGACCTCCAATGCCACTGGGAAAATAACCTGCCCAGTTAGGTGGAGAGTGGGAGAGGGGAGGGGTGTGGGCAGGTGGGGGAGGTAAACACTTCCTGACTCTCTGTGAGACGCTCACGCCACAGGTCTGAGGACATTCGGACCACTCCCCCCAGACAGACCACACCCCCTCCACAGGCTCCGCCTCAAAAACCTGTCGGGACCGTCTGCCTGCCACCTAGAGCACACACACACACACACACACACACAAAGGGGGGAAACACTTGATTATCTGCTTGATCCGAATGTTCCCAACTCCCAATCAAAACCCAGCTAAATAACATAATTCAGAAAAAAAAGAATAATTATACAATTTTAGGTCTGGAAATAACTATACTATATTATTTTCATTATTTCATTGTTATTAAATGATTAAATGTTAAGTCCATGAAATGGCAAAAATATGAAGCTTACAATAAAACATAACATTTTTTAAAACTGTTCAACTTTGCATGAAAAATAACTGAACTATTTTTCTTCAAAAAGTTCTGTCCCTTAACTAATTAGTACATGGACCAATTGTTTAACTTTACTACATATGCTACCAGTCATTTGATTATTTTTCTGAATTCTTTATCAGTTTCTACATTGTAAATTAATACTGAAGACATTAAAACTATGAAAGACCACATATGGGATTATATAATAATGAGTTTAGTGTTAAATTTAATAAATAGGAACCAGTTTTGCTTAATAATACCATCAGTTGATGAAGCAACTAATTAATTACACTCTAGTTTCATGCGCGATAATTGTGATAATTACCTCAGATCTCTCTGTGCTAGATTTTTTTTCTCACTATTCCTTATCACAGCAAATATATCCTTTGTTTTGTAAGCAGGCCTGTTCCTGAGGTCACCACTCCATCATCACTGCCTTTCAGCAGTAAAAGACACCTGTGTGAGGCCATTACGTCTACCTCTGTGCCAAATCTGTGTTTTTAAACTGGAAACCACCTTAAAGGTTTCTTGAAAAATGTGTGCTTTAATGAAAACATTAGCACTTCCTGGTTGGATTCATTGGCTGTTTTTGTTCCATTTTAAAAGAAAAGGTTGAAATAAAATTGGATTCAAAAGCCAGTTCTGAGTATGTATGTATATAATTGTACTATTCCAAAGTTTCAGGGTAGTTACTGAACCAGTTTTAAAAAGTTTGAGCATGCTACAACTGACTGTAACTATAACTCCACTGTAAAAAGGTGAAATTGCAAGCCATGGCAACATTTTAAAGAGATACACCACTTAACAAAAAAAAAAAAGAAAAACATTGCCATTGTAAAATAGAAACTCTCTGGAAGGGCTTTTTCTTCATAGTCCACTGATGAGCTGCAGTCTCGTGAGTTTCCTTCCTTTGAGGCCAAAACATAAATCCTGAACTTTTCATAGTTCACTCGGGCTCAGAAGAGACTCGGTCACCTGCCAGCAGCTTAGGAGCAGATGGATAAATTCACTACAGTTGGTGTTATCTAAATGTGCTGCAGAGAGGACAAGATTGGGACTGATCTGGCTGTGCATGTGTGTTTATTTGTATATATACACCAAATATGTGTGAGTGCATGTGTGTGGATGCCAGGGCAGGCTTTGATGTCTCCTTCTGTGGCTGCAGATAAATGTTTCTCCTCTCATTTCATAACCGAAGCATTGCCCCGGTTGGCAGCCCGGCGAACATGAGAGCTGAACAAAAGTTTCCATTCAGAAGGAACCAAAACATAAATCTGCACTCCACTTCTCTCCTCTCGCTCACTCTGAGTGTGTAAATGCGTATGTGTTTGTGCGCGTGGGCGGAAATATGCAAGTAAACATACTGTACAAACTGCTTGTGGGTTTGTGGAGAGGGAGGACAGGTGTAAGCGGTGTATTTCTAACTGTGTGTGTGTGTTTCTATGCATGTGTGCTCTGATATGTATTATCCAGATTAAAGGAGTTCCTGTCTGAGGTAAAATGGCGGGAGGGTGGGAGAAAAGGAAAAAGAAAGTGGTGAGAGAAACGGAGGGTGGAGGGGGGGGGGGGGCGTCGAGGCAAAAAGGCCTAATGACTCTGAGAGTGTGTGTCTGCGTTCTGTGTGTGTGTGTGTGTGTGTTCCTGGAGGGGAGGTGTGGTCTGTTGTAATGAGTGACATCAAACACACAGCTGCCACATAACTGGGACCATTAATGAGCTCCGTGCAGTGACCCCGCAGCAGCCACCGCTGACCTCTGCAGCTACTGGTTAAACTCCTGCGACACTGTACTGCCAGACAGGGTGTTATTACAGTTTTTCATACTGGTATCACTGTGGGCTATCTCCAGCTGTGGACCCCTTACAAAACTAGTTTCCCGTTTTGTAAATTATACCTTAAAACAATACTGACAAGCTCATATTGAAATCTTCCTTTGTGATAATTATTCCCTTTCAACATTCTGGCAGTTAACAGACCCCTTCTAGTGAAAGATTAAGGGGACATTTCTTCTTCTTTTACATGGAGTAATAATAACAATGTTACTGTCAGAAAGACTAATTGAAATAAGAACAATGACATAAAAAGATTAAAAAGAGTTTAGAAACAAGTTAAAGCAAGTTGTGTTAACTTAGATATGCTAATACTGGATGTACAGTATGTGCATGTGCAGCGTATCTGAAAACAGATTGAGAGGAAACAAACTGAGAAGCACAACTGAGGTGTAAGTGATCATTAATTGGTTGAGGAAACGAGTCTTCTTCTTGCACTACCCGATTTTTCTGAGCCACTTGAGGGCAGCGGGAACAATATGAAAAGACAACATCAACATGTCTTTATTTAATTGATGTGTGAGTCCAATATTGACTCTGTTTTAGCTCCGTGTTTGGTCTCCACCATCCTCTGAAGGAAATATTGGGCTCTTCTGCTGCCAAATGTTCCTCTGTGTTGACCAGCTAATTCCTAACTGCATAAGTCAGCTGTTTAGTGCTGAACACGTGGTGTACACTTATTTTTTAGGGCTTTTTTATTATAGTTGTTGGCCTGAAACTCACAATAAATCAAGTCAAGTAAATGGAGCCGTAGATCTGGATAATTCTCCGTAGACTCATCACCATGAAAACCCTTTTTCACAATGTCACTGGATATTTTGTTATTATAGGAATATGGATTAGAGCTACTTCAAACTAAATAAACCATTTAAAAATCCAAAGGGATCAAAAAAGCACAAAGCTGAGAACAATACAGTTGTTGTACAGTACAGCAGCTCCTAAAAAGATGAAATTTCAGCAGCTTGAATTAGTCAAATTAAGAGGCTATCCTCCAAAAGTCTTTTAAGGAGGAGGAGGAACATTTACAGCATCTGACAACTCTTTCCATCTAAACCTGGGCCTGTCAGGACTGTTTTAGGACACACTCAGAGGGGTGTGTATCCATGCCTTGTCACCTTTCACCCCTCTATAGAGATGCTGTTGTGTGTGGGTCTCGCTTATAATGAGCTGATGACTCACCTTCCTCTTGGCAGACTTGGTCACGGAGGTCGTGACCACCACAAAGCCCCACAGCACATAGAGCCTGGAGGGATGAAGAGCAGACGGTGAAAGATGTGGCACATATGAAGGATTTTGAACATCAGCAGGTTGAATGAGGTCCTTTATAAAGGCCACAACTGTTCCATGACCTAAATGTTAAACTGGTATATGCTCTGCGAACTCACAGAGACTTTCATTATTCTCTGTAAAATGGTCATCAGCTTTCTTGAACCTCATCCTTCAATGTACATTTGCTTTAAAAAGCGGCGTTGAACGTGTTGAGTGAACACCCTATCAAATGTTCCAGTGACCTAATGTACTTTAGCAACCAATTATGCCACTTTCTTTCCCACTACAGGTGGCCAGTGGGCCGAAGGAGGGGGGGTGAACACAAGTTTCTTTTTCCCCTTCAGGGTTCACAGGAAAACATCTCAATCAATCTGTGGAAGCCTGGGAGGCCCTAACAAACTAATGGGTTTAAACAGCAAGTATGTTTTCCCTCCGCATGCCTCTCTCTGGGACTATACACACCCTGAGGATGTGGTTTTAACACACACACACAACAACCACACTCTCGGGCGAAATCACTCACAACATCCAAAATCATCATGTACTGCAAGGTAGTTTTTATTTGAGGTCTGATGTTCAAAGGAGGGGGGGTTATGGTGTGGGATGGTGTTGAACTTCCCCTTTAATTTGAGCAAGTGTCCTTAAATTTGATAGGGAACCACTTCAGGAAGCAACACAAGTGTGTGCAATGCAAAAAAAAAGTTCATCTAAGGAGATAATTCAATCTTTGAATTCAATGATTGAGCCTTCGGGGTTTAATCCCCCCTTCAATTCAAACTTCAATGAAACTTTTCACACACATGACACTTGTTTTAAAAGAAAATCTGAGTCTTCTCTCTTCACTTGTGGCCAAAACACAATCAAGTGCACAAACAGGCGAGACAAGTGCACTGGGAACAAGTGGAGCACCGTCTCCTCGTGTGCCAAGGAAGCAGCCCGGACGCGATGCTGAACGATCCGCTCAGATGGACCTCTGAGTCACCACGACGACCAGACCGTCACCGCAATCCGCAGTCCGCAGGCCACAAGCAGTCAGAGTAATTGGTCCCTTCTTCCCAGTGTGGTGCACCGCCGCGGTCTCTGGAAGCCTCCCCACACCAGACTGCATAACTACCCCGAAAAACACAGACAAAGGTCCCGCACAGTCCGACACAACAGAGCCGCTCAGGCCGAAGTAACGACCCCCTACCCGGGTCCACGTTTCCCTGCGCGCTACAGTGGCACATTGTAGGATAAACTGAGAGCCGCGGGGACACGGAAAGAGAGAGAGAGAGAGAGGGAGAGAGGGAGAGAGAGATATGCAACAAGGGGGTGAAAACTCTCACATACACACACACACACAAAAAGAAAATCCACCCTGAGGAGACAGAGGGAAGTCTAAGCTAAACCCAGATGCCTTCGGGTGAATTCCTGTCATGTGTGCCCGGTGCGCAACGAGCAGGCGTCGTGCGTAAAAGCCCCCAAAAACTTCACCAAAAAACACAACAACGACTTCTTTTACAAAAAAAATCTATTCCACATAAAACATAAATAACATACCCGCTTAAAGGATGATGCCCCCCCTCACCCTCACCCTCACATGCGGTGTTGTGTACAAGCAATCAGCAGGTTGCAGCCGCGGAAGTCAAAAGTTTTACCTGAATAGTGAGCTGAGCCGCATGCTCCTCTCCAGCAACAAGTTCTCCCTCCGCCGATAATCACCGCTATTGATCACCAGTCCTCGGTCCAGTGATTGGTTAAAGGAGGAGGAGGGGGGTCCGATCCGTTCCGGTCCGTGCAGCCCTGAAAGAAATGTGATGAAGTCCTGCGGAGGCTTCTTCAGCTCTCTCTCTCTCCCTCTCTCTCCCTGTCTGTCCCCTTCCTCCTGTCACAGTCACTCCCCGTGATTTTTGGAGAGTGGGAAGGGTTCCGTTTTTTCTCTCTCCCTCTCTCTCTCTCTTTCTCTCTCTCTCTCTCTCTCTGTCTCTCAGTTTGTTCACTCGACAACTTTTTTTTGGGTCCTTATTATAAACTGGTGTGACGCCTGGCAGCCAGGGGGCCAGGGGAGAGAGAGAGAGAGAAAGAGAGAGACAGGAGACACAAAATGGACAGATTACACAACTCTCTTTCTCTCTCTCACACACACACACACTCTTTCTATCCTCTTTTTCACACGCATGAACCATACACTCCCACTGCCTCTCTCTCTCTCTCTCTCTCTCACACACACACACACACACACAGGCACACACACCACTATGGGCCCTGACTAAGCTATAATAACTCTCAGAGCCGCTTTCTTAGTTGCACAATCCAACATAAGAATGCTCCATTGTGCTAGGTCACACTGATCGGTAGTAATGATCTGCTCATTGTTGGAAACAGCCCTGAGCTGGCAGCATCTGCAGCAGGGACACTTTGCTGGGAAGTACAAAGCCTTATGGGCTCACTGTTGTGCCAATACAAACACTAATTGTCCCATAACAAAGTGGAAAATGAGCAGGACTGATGACTCTGTGAAGATATGTGTGTGTGTGTGTGTGTGTGTGGGCTGCCGCCTGAGCCAGATGTGAGAACCGAATGATGCCAACTTGTTTAGACAACATTTGTTTAGTTGAAATCCGCCAACCTTCCCGGACATTCGGCTGAGTTTTTCTAAAACAGCACAGCAGCGACCACAACACGGCCCACAGGGCACCGTGGGAGGTGAAGAGTGACACAGAGCCGGAGGGGAAGATGTGGAAAGATCTCCATGGGATCAGGAGCTTTACACACTATTTTTAAAAAGGCTTACATGTTGTGTATCTGCTGGAGAGACTTCTGGTGTCATATTTCATAAGCTTTTATCCAAATCTGAGGTAAAATGGTTTGAAAAATTTACGGGACATTTATAAATATCAGGCAAAGTCTTTCACAAGGTTGTACAAATAGGCGCTAGTTCTCTTTCTCTACATATTGAAGATGGCAGATTGAGTTAAAAGAAGTTTTGACTTAAGAACGTCAGTTTTAATGGACTGGCTTGACAAAACCAGGAAAAATCAGAATGATTTGACTCAAAAATGTCAGGAAAAAAAGGCAAGATGGACTATTTTGCCTTCATGATGATTTCTCTTGTATAATTCTAATAAGTAATTCACAAATTTGGTTGTACATTCAAAGGTCTTAAAATACAATTTGTAAAACTGTGTGACTTGCTTTTTGTTATTTTTGTAGCACTGTTAAAAATGTATGTGTTGCATTCTCCATCTGGTTTCTGTCCATTGGTGATGTTGTCTTTTAAACCCCATAAGTGCACGAGCAACAATAAAAACTTCATCTTCATCCTGAAAAAAAACAGAGCTGAGATGAGAACATTAGTGAAGACAAGAGACGATAAAGAAAGGGAGAGCGGACGGACAGAAAAAGGATGAGATGAAATACAGACAAATTGGGAGAAAGGGAGGGATTTATACTGCTGTGATACTACAAACATTGCTCACTACTGATCCAGAGTCCAGCCAGTCAGCATGACAACACCTCCAGAGTCAGTAGGTCTTGTTCAAGGGTATTTTCTGATCCTTCTTGAACCTCCTGATTAACATTTCCCACCCTGCTGCCTCTGAGAGGAGAGGCGAGATGGTGGAAATGTGAGAGAGGCCTGCAAGTGGAAGGGAGGGCGGGTACGAAGTGAGTTACGGTCTAACGCATATTAACACACCCTGGGCTTGAGATGTCCCAGGGCCGAGCTGCTGCTTTTCTTGGACAGGCATCCTACAGCATGGACGCAGCGATGGTGACGGGGATTAGCACACTTCAAAGCTCGCGGCGAGCCAACAACTGAGGACTTAAACCACATTACAGAGCGGTTTTAAGATTTGATCTGTCAAAATAAGAGAGTTAATGTTAAAGGCGTGCCAGGAATGATGTGGGTGGATTCCAGAGGTTAATGCACACGCATAGACACACATGCAGCAGCTTGGGGTGTGTGCGCGTGTTTTGTGTGTGATTAGTGAAATGGATATCTCTGTACTTTAAAGCAGCATGTCTATCAGTAACTACAATTAGCCAGAGGTCATTGCCATGACCACCAGTGGTCCGTGACCACTTATAGCCTTCTGCCCCCCTCCTCCCTCCCTCTTTCTCCCCATCTGCCTCTTTCTTCTCCTCCTTTTTTCCCCGGATCCCCGAGAAGCAATAACTTACGTGTTGGCCTGCCGACATGCACCACCAACCACACAAGTCTGATAAGCAAAATGTCTGTATCAACTAGTCACCGCAGACGTGGCGGAGATCCGGGGAGGTCCGTATGTGCTCGCAGCAGATCTGTTATTTGTCTCGGATGGCTGATCTGAGTAATGACACTCCAGATCAGTGTAGCAGGGTCCCGTGGGAGTGATATATCACTCGAAAAAACCTCTTGCATGTATACAGGGCCTGCCTCCAAAAAAACACACACACACCCCAGCCTCAGGGCCAGACACAGTAGGCCGGCGATCCGTTTACTGTTAAAGTTAATGAGGCCTCCAGGTTTCTTCAGAGCAGCAGAGGGGTCGGGGCACCTCTCCAGGCCGCCTCTCGCAAAGACAGCAGCAAGATAGTGAGACTTAAAGAGGTCATACAAAGGGGACTAGTGTGAAGACCTGAGTGATGATTATCATTAACCATTTTCAGACGGGTAATCCAGTAATCCTTAACGCCTTTCCAGTAATGATGAGGCAGGGTCAAACGTGCTGCAACAAAGATGAGTGTAATTGCTTTTGAGCAGGAGGGAGGAGAAGTTGTCATCAGTTTGTCTGTCAGTCTGTCTAGCACTTTGGTCCAGACTGAAACATTTCAACCGCTGTGGGATGGATTGTGAAATTTCTTAAGGTGAATGGTGAAATCTTGCACAGACGTGCATGTTCTCCAGAGGATGAAGTTAAAGTACTTGACGTTTTTAGAAGATCTTTGGTTTTTCAGGAAATTCCTTGACAAATCTTTTATGTACTGTCATGATTTTTTTCAGAGGTTCACTGTGTCCAGAGAATGAATCATAATGACTTTGGTAATTCAATAATTACCATCAATAATTCTCCAGTGCTATCAGCAGTCCAAATGTTTTACTTCTTCAGCAAAACATCTCAACATTTGTTTTGGCACAAATTTTGTAGGAGCATTTACACAGATCTTTACAAAAGCTGAACTAGTGCTGAACTCCTGAACTACTTTAGTCCTGTTGTGAAAATATAGCTCACAGCAGGGCTGGAGTGCGCACCTGTAAAATCACACACACTCCATATTGGTAGTCCAGTGCATCAAGCACTACACTAGCTAGCATTGGTGTTGTGTCTACTTGGGAGCAAAACAACCAACCAAAGGGATTAGTTTGAAATATAGGTTGAAATGTTTGGCTTTCCATTTACAGACTGGCTTTAATGTTTCTTTGTAGCCTTGGCTCATGAATGTGGTGGCCGGCTACAGCACATATGAACATTATGTAATGTATGTTAGCACATGCCTTCATGAACGTCTTCACACTTTGCCTGTGCATGTTTAGGACCCACACATACAAAAGTATGTTCCATGCTTTAGGCAGTAGCATGCCGTTCAACATACAGCTCATCAAGGTGACACATTTTATTTTGGACACTGTGAAACCAAACTTCTCCGCACATTGAGATAGAAAAAGCCACGGATTGATCTCTGTGAAGGCACCTAAATCTGCCGAGAAGAGGAGGAGAGTCCTGACCCAACAGTACAGACGGCCTGAGAAGCCTGAAGCAGAGAAGAGAGCGCGACTGACAGACGGGGACACAAAGGCAGTGAAAAGAAAGGCAGCGGCAGAAAGGGGATGAAAGGGAATGTGAGAGAAAGAGGTAATGGCAGATTAGACGGGAACTGAGCAAGTGTAAAGGAGAGTGAAAGAGAAAGAACGCAGGAAGGGGGAGCGATTTGTCTGGCTCAGATGGAGTCAATATTTGCTTCATTCCACCAATCCTGTGCCAGGCTCCGGATCAAAGCAGGGCGTGTGTGCTCGAAAGGCCGCAGAGAGCCACAGAAGAAAATGGCTGACATCTTTACAGTCTGGTTCTGGAAGTGGCAGAGAGATACTTCTCCACTAAAAGCATACTGATTTGAAGTGAGACAGTAAGCACGCGCTCACATTGATGAATCTGAGGTGGGAAGATCATTACGGGGGAGAATAAAAAGAAAAGCGAAGGTGAGGGTTTAGAAAAAGGAGAAAAGAAGATCGATGGGTGGAGCGCCGTAATGAGGAGGTACAGTCGTCACTGGCGAGACACGGATGTGGGGGGGGGCAAGAGGTCGGCTCGGTTGGACCCTAATTGGCTGACAAAACTGCTGAAATGACCTTGTTCCAATTATTCACACAAAGAGCAATTGTTGCCCATTCAGAGAAGCCACTGGGCCACATATGTACACATAACAACAACAAACAACAGGATTTATGCCTGTGTGAAGGGGCATGTATGGTATGGCTTGGCAAAGTGCAGCCGTGTTTGGCACTAGAGAGACTTGGCCACACGAGATAGAGCGGAACGATGCAGCTGGGTAATAAGTGCTTCGGTATGTTTATGGTCGATTGATTATAGACTACCATTTGTTGTATCGCGGCCTGCTTTTCAATTAACTGCTGCTGCTGAATTCCTGTCCTCTTCATTCATGGAAGTCTTAGTGACAACAGATCTGACAGCCATGAGTTATTCATGTCTTACTGTAGATTTTTTAAATTCTGTTTAAATTTAAACTAAAACATTAGATAGAAGGTGATTGTATTGATTGAGTATTGTATTAATTGAAATTTGGATGATGGCTCTAGATTAACTGAAAGCCAGCACATTGCATCTTCCATTCATCCATCCAAAAGTCCATGAGATATTTCACTGTGAGCCACATGCTGCTTCTAGTGCTACGTGAAAAGTGGTGGCTGTATCGAATCTCATGGTAATCCATCCAAAAGCCATCAAGAAACTTCACTTGAAAAGGCACAAATCACCCTCCCGGTATTGGTTGGAGAAAGAGTCATGGGGTCACCATAGTCAAAGTGGAAGTTGGATTCGTCCCCTGGGGCCCGTGAATGTCTGCGCACAATTTTCACTTGAGTAAATGGACTTTATGTTCACTTGTTAAAAAACATAAACAACAGATCCTTTATATCTATTTACCTCTGCAAATAAAATCCTGGCCTAATTAGTCAACTGACCTAGAGTAGAAATAAAACATGAGCTCCGACTAACTGTTGGGTGAAGGGGCCCAAATCTCTACACAACAGAGACGCAAGACTGGATCATAATACAGGACGCTGAGGGAGGCCCCTGCCAGTCCAGTCGATACTGTGCCTGAATAGTGCATATTCCCACACAAATTAGCATTTAATCAAATTACTGAATACCAAATGAAACAAGGTGAATTTGGGGAGCAAAGGGCCCCTGGGTATTTGAGGCCCTGGGGCAGTGGGCTGCCTTGCTTGAATTGTAATCCAATCTCAATAGAAAGTATTCTGCCTAAATATTATCTGAGGTCTGAATGCTATGTGAGACTTGCTCTTTATTACACACTGAACACTGAAGAAGTGAAAAGTCTGAGAAAAACAGACAGATAAGAAAGTAGAAATTATCTCTCCTCTAACTCTCTGCAGCCAAGCAAATAAGCATATTTCTCAAAATGTTGGATTCTTCCATTAATTTACAAGGCGATCAGATTATACATATATACATAGACATAGTATTCTGTTGTGAAGTTTGCTGTCATCACAAAAACAAATTTGCACATATACTGGTTGTTATGCAACAACAAATGAACTCCCTACCACACATATTTAGTTTCAAAGATATTGCAAAAAAAAGACAACAACTATATATCAATCAAACACAGAAACCACTATGAAATAGTTGAGTTTCGTGATAAAGCCCTGCAACATTTCAAACATGCCCTCAGCCACATCTATGTCAAAGATTTGGCCGTGTACTCCCATCAACCCTTCCCTCTGTTAGCCTTGTATGAACTGACCGCTCTGTCTCTCCTTCGTCCAGCCAGGTTTAAGTTACACTACCCTCCGAGAGCAGGAATCCTGAAAACAACCTGAGGTCAGAGTCTGGGGTCAGCCTCTCCTCCTGTTACTCCCCAAGGCCTCACTAGTTTCTGCACAGCAAACTGAGATGAGGAAAGGGAGTGAGAGTTTGTTCAGCGTGCACAGTTTATCATGCAGGTCTGAATTTCTGAATGAGCAACCTCTGATTGAAACGAAAAACAGGTTTACACTGTGGCTTCAATTACAGCTACAGCATAGTTGGAAAAGAAACAATAATTTGATCGACTGATGAACTTCATTACCAAAATCCACTTGGATCAATGTTGCACCATAAATATTGTCTTTAATAACTTCTGGTTTGTGAATAATTTATTTAGTCAATGATTGTGCAGAAACAGATGTCCGCATTTGTGTATCATTTTGATTTAAGAAACTCTTGTGGCTATCATTTGTCAGTTTTAAATGGTTAACTTGCATCTTGGAAGTCTTTAAGTCTGGATTTATGTCCTCCCCAGCTCTTAGGTTCACTGTCAGGTTCTCTTTTCTGCCCCGTGAATTCTTGGTTCTTTAGCGTCCTGCAAGATTTAAACAACCCAAGCAGCAGCGAGGGATATCAGAGCATGGGCGTCTTCCATATGAGCTGGCACAAAGTCACGCAAGCAAATTCAAAACTGATGCTTGCCTCCCGATCCTTCCTTTCCTCGCTCCTTCTTTTACAGTCACTTGGAGAATGGCAAATATAAATGTTTGCAAATTTGCTGAGGGGTTGGTTTATTCGTCTTGCTTACTAAACTGGCCAGAGAGTCAACACGACCTCTGACCTTCCCTTGAACCCATAAACTCCACCCTCCTGAGAGCGATTCAACAGGTTGGCTAGAACAATAAACCGAGTGCCTCTTTTACGCAGAGGCCCTTGATTGGAGGGAGCCTCTTTCTCTGGCCTCTGTCTGCTCTCTCTCTCTTCTCTAGGTATCCCGCTCTGATGAGAGCGGGATAGGAAATCAGGTCAGCAGTGTGTTGAGCATAGCAGACATACTTGGGAGCAGACCGAGGCCAGGCAGAGACTGTACACTACTGTGCTGAGTTGTGAGTTATCTGTGCGTCTTTGTGAGCGCGACTTCCCCCGGCCTGCATGCAGTGGCATCCATTGCTTTTAAACTCACCTAAAGCCGAGTGCAAGCACAAGTCTAAATCAAAGGTGCAAAACGCACACTGGTGGATTAAAAGTGGAGACCGTCTGACTGGTTGAGGCAGCAGCCAGAACAAATAAGGAGCAACATACCCCAAAAACTCTCTGCATAAACTGAGAGCCGGGGCTGAGCTGAGCCGAGTCACTGGACCCAGACGAGTGAGGGGGAAAAGGAAAGGAGAGACGGAGAGGGAGTTGGCGAGAGGGAATAAAAGCCAAGCCTTTCGGGCCAGGCAGTGCGGGTGGGCTGAGGTTTTGGGGTCGAAGCAGAAAGCTCTCTGACAGCTTTATTCCGCTGTTTTACATTTAAAAGAAAGAATCTTTTTTTGTTTGATTGTTGCCCGGCACTGTAAACAAGCCAGTGTGTCCCCACCCAGCTGTGCAGAAGTGTGTTTGTGTGTGTGTGCTACAGCGCTGCAGAGCTGTCATGTATTTGCATGAAAAACATTTACCACCGGCACACCTGTTGGACAAAGTAAACAGTCCAAATGATTCAGTGATATTCCCTCAGGTGGTCATTTACAAGCCCCTCTCCAAACATTACCGACTTGAACACATAAAGGAACGGACGCGCGCGCAGATGAGCTGCAGTCACGCAGCCTGAGTATTGGAGGGAATGCAATATCAAAGAAAACATGTTAAGTGCAAATCAGTGCGTGTGTGAGTGTGTCGAGAAGAGGTCAGCGGAGGGTCTTGACCGCTCGGTCCCTGTCACCGTTTGGCTCCGAGCCCCACAGACCTCCTGTTATTGTTTTCAGTGGCTTCACTTTCTAAGGCTGCCTTGGCAGTGATCACATTTCTCTCTCTCTCTCTGCTCACACACTCCTTCTCTTTCTTGCCCCTAAAACACACACATACACAAACCTAAAATGCATGAACACAGGGCACAAACTCACACACACAGAGGGGGTTATTTATAACAGGGTGGAAGAGAAAGGCAGTCCAGCCTCACAGGGTCTATTTTGGGAGGTTAAGCCTTCAATCAGTCAGGCTGACAGTTTCTCAGTGATACCAGGAGAACAATACAGGCCAGCCTGTTTATCTTCCTCCGGCCTCCCTGCCTGGGTCACCGTCACCCTGCCTCCCTCCAGGAAGACCAGACTTCCAGGACCACAGTGATCTCAAGATCTGTCACTTTACAACCACTGGTGGGCTTCCAAAAAGCTTTTTTGATTACGATTTTTTTTTCTCTGTGCAATTTTCTACTACTGCTGACAATATATATGCATTTCAAACCTAAAGTATTTCTCTAGAACTTAGATAATTATGACTAAATAAAGAAAAATCAAAGTTAAAAACTATTTTTCATAAGGCGTTATATTGATCAGATTTGAACAGCAGAGCTGCAACATAGTCACTTAACAGAAAATGAATGATAATGATAACCACATATATCCCAACAGCAGCTATTTTTTTGTCATAAATGAACGTAAATGTATTTGGGTTTTGGACTGATGCTCAGAAAAAAACAGAAAGGTGGGAAACAATCTGTGGCCTTTTTCTCCATTTTTCTATATAGACAGTGGACAAACAACCTCAAACTGCTCTGATTCTGATTCAGATGTTGCTGAATCCTGACTGGTGCGTATGAGTATGTGGCATCCCTTTTCTTCAGACCAGTGAGAGGAGCGCAGGGTAAACAGGAAACACAGAACTCCATCACTCATACTAAAAAGCTGATTGAGAAAATATGTTTTCAGGGTCTTTAAGTTTTAATAGACAGTTTTTTATGGTTTTCCCGTGACTACTTCATGACTCTTTCTCTTATTACACTGCTGTAGATATCCATCTATGCCTCCCTGAAAGAATTCTCTTTATTGTCTCACTATATACCATTTACTGCCCCCACAGCAGCTTTCTTTTACAGTAAACCCCTTTAGCTAAAAATAATTTCCTATGAACTCTGTACGACTCAGCCGGTTCAATGAAGGATCGCTTTGTGTGTGTGTGTGTGTGTACGCAAAGAAAAGATAGCATGGGTAGAGGGTGGGAGCAGGGGGGAAGTGAAGTGGGCGAATGTTATCTATTAAGTAAAGATTTCAGTGTTTACTGGAGCTAATGGTCTGTGTCATCACCACGCAACTACTGTGCAATGCTGGCTTGTAGCTGTGCCGTATTTTATCTTCTCAGCTGGCAAAAATCCCAAAGCAGAGTGAGAGCACAAAGAGTACTATAAATACTAACATGGTATTTGTATCAAGGAAAAAATCAGTTAAGAAAGACCTCTAGAGGTCTTAAAGGGAGAGTTCACCCAAACTACAAAAACATACTACATTCATATTACTTTCATTTTGTAAGAATATTCATGCTCACCAGAGGATTAATCTCACTTACTTTAGTAATCTTTTTTCTTTGCACTAATAGACAGCAAGATAGCAAGTTGAAATGCTTGATGTGAAATATCTCAACAACTACTGCATGGATAACTATTAAATTTTGTATTAATATTTGTGCCCCTGTCAGCACAAATTATAACAACTTAAGCTCTTTTGTTTTTCCAATTCTTTGGCTTGTATACCTGTAAACCAATGGCACTGCCTCATCTCAGTTAAAATGGTTAACTTTAAACATCTTAAAGTTATTATCCATCAGCAAACATCAGCAAACAGGGTGTCTATAGGTAAAAAAGAAATTTAATTTATAATACTGCTTTAAATTAAATGTAAGGTCAAACTTGTGATGGAAATACACACCAAAACTGAAAATGAAATGAGCATTTATAGGCACCACCTTTAACCACAATAAGTAATTATTCTCAAGAAATCTGTTGTAAACTTACATTCATCCTTTTTCCACAAACTAACAAGCAGGCTAGCTAGCACGGGCTTACTTTAGCCCAACAAAGCAGCCCATCCATCCATGATCCAGACTCAATGCATGATCTAAATACATAGAGGAAGAGAAAATAGGGCACTGTGTGCATACTGGAAATTCTTCTTCTTCTTTGGATTAGGCAGACTAGGCGCTACAACAGTGTGTTGCTGTCCTAAATTCTCTGGGTGACACGACAGAAAAACATTTAAGGTCCATTCAATCTAGACAATTTAATACTTTTGGAGATGTTGTATTGGAAAATTATTTAATGAATTTTTAAGGAATCTTGGCCATGCTGTGATGTGAGCATTTGGCTCAAAGCCCTGCCGTGCATAAATGCAGTCTCACATTATATTTCTGTATTTTTATATTAAGATACCAGCAAGATCTGAGGGTCCAGCAGAGGATCTCTCAAAACCTCTGACACAAAATGAAAATGAGTAAGAATGAGTAAGACCTCTTTTGTACCTGAGGTGACCTGTGTATAGCCTAAAGCAGAGAGATCATCATGAATCTTTCTCCTTGCTCCAACTGAGGGACCTCCGGAAGAACTAAAACACACAATCCACCTGTTTCACTAACAGCTTTGTTGAAGCTCTTGTCCAGTTCTGTGGAAGCAGACATCCCCCTCCCTCCCTCGCCCTGTGTGTCACTGTTGTGACTGATGTCTTTTCCATCCTGCTGCCCTCTCTCAATTAAAAAGGAAAATCTTCCAATCCCTTTGACCTTTACCTTGACTTGGCTGTTTCCACTAAACACACATGAAAACACACAGCCCTGACACTGCTGCTCCCTCTCCTATTTTAGTCAAATCCCCATCCGTATCCCCCCTTTCTTCCAGTCTTTTAAAGGTATGCCTGGCTTTCTATTCTGATATCATGATACAGACTTGCGTAAGTGGGAGGTTTGCATATTTAATGTGTTTTAGTGAACAAATTGCATTCGTAGTTGAGTAATGCTGATGTTAGACTGATAGTGATCTCAAAATAGCCTTAAATCTCTTCTCTGTACTTTTTAGGACACAGACTTATCAGCAAATGCCATTAATGGCCAAATCAACAAATGGAGAACATGGACAACAATTCTTTACACACTTTTATTACAAATTGCAGCAGCTGCCTCTTCAGAGATAGCCAAAGTAGAACAGCTTGAACATTTAAACAGCATTTATTACATCAGTGACTCATTATTTCCAGGAGTTTTCCATCAAAACTCGTCGAGGTTGCTCCTGGTGTCTCGAAGCTGTGTGAGGGATGTCAGCACCTCCTCTGTCAGCCTCCTGCCCAGCTGTTTACCCCCTCTGCTCCTCACGTTCACCGTTCCGCTCTCGCTCTCCTTTTCCCCCACCACTGGACAAACACAGTAATATAAGACTCATAATCAGAGTGACATCAAGAATGAATAGGGAGTTTGAGTTTGTGTAGTTGATTTAAAAGGCTTTAGTGAATTAAGTGGCTACAGCTTTCATCCTATTATTAATCTTTACCAAATATGTAGTTGTACTGGGCCAGCTGAGCTGAGCGAATCTTCTTATTTAAGGTTGCTCCCTGATCGTCGTTAAAGCCAACCATGAAGCCAGCTTCATGGAACTGCTGGACCACCTTAACAGAAGAAGAGGCACTTGTTTTAAGACTGCATCTGTGCTGAGCTTCTCACATCAACGAGTTAAGTAACAGTGACAGCAAGAAGAAAAGTCAGCCAGAAAGTACACTCGGTTTGCGGATGAACCGCAAGGAAATCATCACAGACCGACCTGTTTGCCGTATGACTCACTGTTGCCCCTCACAGGAATGACCATGACCTGCACTGGGGACAGCCACAAAGGCCTGGGTGGGGTAAAAAAACAAAAAACAAAATAAAAAGTGATTCTGTATCCCAACAGTCTAATAAAATGCACTGGACTGAATGTGAGTATTGACGTCTTGTCACCATTTCCCTCCAAAGTTTTCAGCCAGAATAGCGATCATTCTCTCCAGTGATCCCAGCACCGCTCTGTGGACCATCACTGGCCTGTGCAACTGTCCGTCTTGACTGAGAGAGAGTCAAAGAGGAGAAAAGGGTTATTAACAGAGAAAAGGGAGATTAACAGAGTTAATAAAGGGCTGGGGTGGTATGAGGATATATAATGATATAGTTTGACATCATATCCCTTCAATATTTCTGAGATGACTGTTTTTTGGCACAAGAACACATATTGCAAGAGCCATTTTTATTGTGACAATGTTTTATTAATTTATGTGATGAAGTACCTTAATTTGTACAGTATTTGATGGATCAACAAAAAATAGACATTGTTGTCTGGTTATTTCATACATAAATTGTTTTATAAAATGTAGCACATAATGTTGCAATATAACATTATATTGTGATAAGAGGATTTTAACCTTGTTGTTCAAAAGAGGGGTCAAAAACACTTTGGTATATGAAGATAAAAAGAGAAATAGGGCAATCTAATAAGAGGCAAAAAGAGGGCGCATTCTTGCCTGAACAGATAAACTTAATTAAAGAACTAATCTTTCATGATCACATTAGATCTCTGTCATTTTACCTTGAGTGATCACAGGACATCACGAACACCGAGGTTTAGGGACAGTGTGCAGATTTCACTTTCTACAAACGCAGAAATTTACGACTCACCCAACATACTGAAGGTCAAATCTGATTGGCAGCTGGAAGTCCAACTGGATTGTGGCACACTGGTGTTGTCTGCCAATGGCGTCTTTGATCTGGATGTCAATCTGTGATGAGAACATGCATCAGTTTCTTCATCTCTATTTCACAAAAGTTAGCTCAGGGCTCAGACGCTGCTGGGGACGAGCTGCATTTTTGTGGACAGGACCGGGTTTTCAAGAGAAGCTGATCTGGTTAATTGTGGCTAACACACCCTAGCTAGATGGCTGCGAGGAATGCTTGTTTGTTTCATGGAGCGTGTTGGTGTGTATCTAACCCCACCCTGGTTTGACCTACCTCGGCTCTCTGTGCCTCCGCATGAGCTCCATCGTGTAAATGCCTGCCTGACGCTGACTTCCTCTCCATGTTGACTGACTTCTTGCACAAATTAAAAGCAAAAAATCGCCTCGACGAAAACCAAGGATATTCTCAAGTTAAACCATTTTCATTATAGAGAAGTAGTTTTCCATAAAGACTCATCACATTTCTGTTTTACTGCTGTGGAGTGAGACAGTGCGAGCTGTATCATTCAGCTGTTAAACTGCATCTGCAGGGCCAGAAGGAAAACAGAGACGTCTATGGGACTCTAATGCGTGACGTAACACCAATAAACTGATCCTAGAATTAGATAAGAGGGAAAACAAGATATTGACTATTTGAAACAGTTCTGCAACTCAGGGAATATTGCTTACTGCATGCGTCATCTTCAGAGAGTTACACAAAATGACTGATTCGCACCCTCATGTCTGTCCATTAAATATGAAGCTACAGACCACAGCCTATTAGCTTAAGTAACAAATCCACCTTTCATCACCTTAAAACCACTAATTAACATGTCACATCCCATCTGTTGAGCTTTGTCATCTCTGTGACATTGGGGAAGTCAATGCGCTATGATGACATCACAATAACATCACGTTATTTTCATGCTTTGGTTTTTGTTCAGAGTAAACAAACACAAGATATAATGTGACAATAAGAGAGCTGTTGAAATGCTCATCCTTATCTTAAGACAGAACCAGTCAGCTGTTTCCCCTTGTTCCCAGTCTTTGTGTCAAGCAAAGCTAATAGACTGAAGAACACAGCTTCTTATTTAACACACAGAAAGAACGAGTATCGAACTTCTTGTCCAACAGAAAGCAAATAAGTGTATTTTCCAAAATGCTGATCTATTCCATTTCTTTCGTTGGCTCGGAGTATGAACGGCGCTGAAACTGAAAAAAGCGAGGGGAGGATCCGACATTGTTTTGTCTGCTGTTAGTGTTTACTGTAATAAAGAATATTTACACTTGTGTGTCGAAATTCATCTCTTTTGTTCACATTGCCCTGCCCACTGACCTTTGGTCCGTAGAAGGCTCCGTCTCCAGGGTTCAACTCCCAACGTTCGCCAAACTGCTGCAGACTCCTCTCCAACTGCTACTCACACACACGCGCACACACACACACAAACACACACACGGCATAGAGCACAGTAAATAAGGGGCATAGCAGATAATGTAAGTACATTAATGCACATTATGACCGTCACGTCGGCCCTTCTGTGTGTGTTTGTGGGTCGTGGTTGCTGTGGGAGCTTGGAACCATAATGTTCAATTACACTCAATTGAATCGGTTTAAATTGCTGCCTATTTAAGAAGGCGTCCATTGGGATTTAGAGATATAGATCTACTCAGCAGGCTGACATTTGCCACTTGTATAACCAATTGGTTAAGTACATGTCATTACACCATGTAATTTTGTTTTCCCTGTAGCTGAGATTAGCTGGATCCATTTTACAATGCACTTGAACAGCTGGGTCTGTCTAGGACTACATACCACAACACGATAAAGTGTGTGTGAATATGTGTGTGTTTACCTGCTCAGCGTTATCCCACTGTTCTGGCTCCCCCAGGCAAGGGGTAGGACGTGTAGACAAGAGGCAGTGGAAGGAAAACCCAAACACTTGATACACACGCTTCACAAAGTCCAAACAGGCCACAATCTCTTCTTCCAGCTGGAAAGAAGGAATGAAAAAAAGTAAGACAAGAGAGACAAGAAGCCATTATAATGTAAATATAAATACTGAAAGACCAAGACTGGGGAGTTTAAATTCCAGCCAGGGTGGAAAAAAACACAAAAAAACAAGAAAAGTGTCAGTGTGTTTACTGTAAAATCTGCACAGCTCCTGAAAGTGAATTAGTATTTCAGAAACCAGCAGTGATGATTATCCTGTGACTATGATATCTGTGAGTTAACAGGATGTAAATAGAAAGTCTGCAGGGATCACTGTCGTGGGAAGGTTTCAGGGCACTATGTATGGGGATCAGGATTACAGACCGTGCAGCCACACAGATGCACACATGGAGGTGTAATGTTTGAACAGGACAAAGACCTTCATTCATCCAGACGGAGGCCTCCTGGAATGTCTCAGGAGTTATTTGTACAGCCCATCTAATCACTGTAATATGGCTCCACGTGTGTCCTATTCACAGGTTCTACCCTACTTAGAGCATCTTAAGAAGTATGAAGCTGTCTGGAAAAAGAAAGAAAACTTGCAGAACATCTGCTCATAAGTGTCACGTGTTACCTGCTCAGGAGTGCAGAAGATGTGAGCGTCGTCCTGGCAGAACCTCCGAACGCGAGTGAGACCTCCAAGCGCTCCGGAGAGTTCATTGCGATGCAGCGCCCCGAAGTCGGCCCACCGCAGAGGAAGCTCCCTCCACGAGCGAACGCGTTGCTCGAACATGAGGCTGAAGACAAGAAAGGAGAATGAAGCACTGCGTAGTCTGTGTGTAGACACAAAGGTGCAGGATTGTGCGTGGTTGTGTGTGTTCACCAGTGTGCAGGACAGTTCATGGGCTTGAGAGCGTAAGTCTGAGAGCCCTCTGACGTCACGGTGAACATGTTCTCGCTGTAGTGCTCCCAGTGGCCTGAGCGCTCCCATAATGCAGTGCTGTACAGAGTTGGAGTCACGACCTCTGTGAAGCCTCGCCTTCGGTATTCACTCTGTCAGGAAGGAAGGATGTGTGTGACAACAAGAGCAGGACAGGGTCAGACTTTCACAACAGCAAAATAATTGGAGGCTAATAGGAGCAATATCCTGACGGATGATGATATGAACATGCAGAACCCCCCTGGACCAACACACACATTTCTTGTTATGTTAATGTCTGTACATGAGTGTGAGACATGTTAACATGGACTATCATATTTTTAGCCCAATGACAAAAATAGAGCATTTTCTGATGACCAATGACCAATCAGCTAATTGTTGTTTCTGACACCTCTGCGTTTGGACACCTTTTGAAGAAAAAGCTCAAAACTGCAAATGTCTGTTTTTGAAGTATTTCTGCTCTTACAGCATAGTTAGCTCGTAAATGGCTCTGATATAGAATAAAGTCTACAGTCAGATTATTGTAGGACATTCACACAGAGTCAATGATGTTGGTTGTATGTTCACCTTGATGAAGTCAGTGAGGGTGTTGTAGATGTGGGCTCCTTTAGGCAGGAAAAAGCAACTGCCTGGACTAACGTCATTAAAGAAGAACAGCTCCTGGTCCTGCACAAAAAAAAGTACACATGGCATTTAGGACCAGAAAACACTAAACATAGCATTTTACTTTTAGCCTTTTCTTTAACTCTTTTCATTTCTGTTTTGTCTCACCGTCCCAATGCGTCTGTGGTCCCTCCTCCTCGCCTCCTCCTGCTCCTTCTCCCACTCCTCCCTGTCCTTCTCTCCTGGAAAGGCCACACCCAAAAGACGCATCAAACCTGAGGACTCTGTCTGATTGGCCAGCGTCACGGTAGAAAGCTGGGATGTTGCAGACAACGGGTGAGGAGAGACCGGAAGGGAAGAGGGAGAAAATAATGAGCGAACAAAGAGGTGGCAGAAGAGAAAGGGAGAGTGAGGGTCAGGCAGAAGAGGAAGGGTGACAACGTGTCTGATGGACGGCAGTGTGTTTGTAAAGGCCGAGGACAGGAAACTGGCCTCTGACAAACACAACATCCTGCTGCTGATATTTCCAGCCAGGCTGCAATGGAATCCCAGTCTGGCCAGTGAGCGTCCGTGATGGAGACTCCTCCCTCTCCCTGGATCAATACAGACGAGGGAAATTCCATTTGCCCAGCGTGTGTCCCACAGGACGGGCGGTGCCAGATGGGTCCAAATTAAACATATTTTAGCGATAAAACCAGGCCAACCCACCATCTTTGATTAATACTTAGTGGGACTGTTTGAATTTCTCTTTTAAGACCATTATCAAAGCAGCAGAAAAAGAGAGAGCTATTCAAGGATCTGGACAACAATGTGGGAGCTGATACTGGATAAAATAAAAAAAATTGGTAGCAGCTATGGAATAAAATATGCCAGAAAACAAGAGAACAGAGAGAATTCATTACAAAAAAACTGAATACAGGATAATTACACAAAGACACAAACACACCTGGAGCATCTTGAAGGCCTTAAGGAGGCCAGTGTGTGGGAGGAGAGGACCGTTGCAGACTGCAATACTGTCCCCACATCTGAATCACAGAGAGGATGAAACAGGTTTAATGTTTTGTGAGAGTATAATTTAGAGTTTAGAAGACACTGGTGGGTAACTCTACATCAGGCTTTTATATGCATGTGTTAATACTTGCCTGTATACTGTGATCGTGGGGCCATTCATCTGCTCCTCAATGAGCAGCAGTCTCAGCTTACTATTCTATAAGAAACAGCAGGTCAATAAGAAAGGGCCTGACCTCAATAAGTAAACACTGTTAAAAAATAAATAAATATAAATATTACACAATTTGACACATTGAGTAATGTCACTGCTGTTATCAAAAGCAACATACATAAAAACTCAAGTACACAAGTTGTTACAGGTACAATTCAGCCTGGCAGAATGATGACCTGCAAACCATTTCTACATAAAGATATATGTTCTAGGTAACATAGTAATACCAGAGATGCAGTAGGTGGAAACCAATTAATTATTCAACATTTTGTATTGATTGATTATATTGTTAGAATAAAGGGCATGTCATTTTAAATAAAGTGCAATAAACAACAATGACAGCAGTCTAGTTCCAGGAACAATGGTTTAGGCCTTTTAGCTGTGCTGTACCTGCACCTGACAAGGCACACTGTATGATGTACAAACGGAGTGCTGCTGTGACGTTGGTATTTCTGACCTGGAAGAGTTCTTGGACCTCTTCTGTGTTCAGCTCCAGACTGGACAGAGGATGTTTGAGGGCTGCAACCTGTTTACATTTTTCCTCCACGTCGCTCAGAGACAAGGTGCTGCATTTGAAGAAAAAAAAAACAAAAAAAAAAAAAACAAAACAGCAGCTTCAAGATGATTGTGAGGAAGGAAAAGAGGTCAGGGGTTCTGTTTTGGTTGTCTTATAACAACTTGTAAGGGGGAAAAGGTCATTCTGGCAGTACAGAAGAATGTATAGATAGGGATGTGGCATGTACAACATTTGAAAAATAAGGAAAATCACAATGTTCTTGGTAAAGAAGCTTTTCAAGAAAAGAAGGTTCAGGACAGATTCTTTTCAAGCAGGAGATTCAACAGATTTCACAGACTTCATTCTTCACCATAAACCAGACACGTTTACAGAACATATTGTGCCTGTATGAACATCTCACCTGTTGTCCAGCAGATGGTCACAGTAAAGCCCAAGCTCTGAGGCTCCCTCTCTGCACACCTCAGCCCCAAAGATCCCCTCCAACACTCCACCAAGGACACATGCTCCCGTTCTCCATGCTGTCTAAGAAAGGGTGGATTGGGTGTAGAGGTTACAGTCATTTTGGATAAGAAATGTCACTGCAATAACTAACTGACCTGGAAACATCTAAATAACAGTGACTGAAATATCCAAATATGAAAAGACTGTTTCAACATCTCCTTTAACCATTTGCACATAACATACCTGGACCTAAGTTTATTTATTTCCTCTTGGTGACAATTTTACTCTAAATGTCTTTTACTGACATGTTTCAATTTACACATGCATCCTTCCTTAATCTCAGGATGTTTTCAGCTGAAGGTAAGGAAGGATAGAATATTGAGAACCACTTTTAAAGTTATGTCAGAAAAAAAACCTGAAAGGACACAAAATCATTGTAAAGAAAAGGTCTGATTACCTGTTTCCCCTCAACTGTGTCAAACCCCAGAAGTTGTAGTTCACAGTCTGCCTCTAGGGGCCGTCCGAGCTCCCACAACTCCCCATTCACCTTACTGACCAGCGTCCCTTTCGCTCTGCAGGGACAGTGGCAATAACCCTGTTATAGCACTCAAGTAAGAACACGGTATGAGAACACATTTCTTTGTGCATTATGAATTTACCGAACACTCTGAGCAACAAAGAGAGGCGTGGTGACACCAGCTGTCCCTTTCACTGTCCGTCCATCAGCCAGTTGGATACGGAGAGGTGTTTCAGCAGCCTCAGCTCTCCTCTTACGGATTTGTTTTTCCCTGAGGGACTCAAAGAGCCGCAGTCGCTCAGATAGAGCTTCGCTTGCCTGAAGCCAGACAGGAAATATGTAGATCAGGATTAAAGGGGTAAAAGATGAGAGGAGGCAGAAGTATAAAACAATTCAATAGGCCCATTCCACATCACCAAACACACACAAACACACACACAGCCTTTAAAATGACGATCAAGTAAAATCAACACCTCTTAAAATTACTTTCAACAAAAACTGATCATCATGACCGTCATGATGGTGGTAGTTACTGCAAGGCTGCATTGGATTTAACAAGATCTACCTAATGAACGTATAAACTCAGCATATACTGATATTAACACTGTGATGAATATGATAACGCTAATTAAGTCTCCTCAGCTCTGAGACTGCATTATGGTGAAGTGATGTCACATCCTAAAATGTAATTACCATTAGACCTAAAAGTATTTAATGACTCTTCATTGGCTTGATGGCTTTTCTAAACACTTACTTTAACATTAAAGTGCACACTAGAGACCGACAGCTAAACTCCAAATGATTAATTAGGAGCTACTCACTCAAATATTGAGTTTTTTGTGCTTTACTTAAAAACCAAAACAATTGTGTGTGTGAGATAGACAGCAGGGGGACTGGAGGGTATGTTTGTGTGTGTGTCACTCATTCACTACTGCCTAAATACACAACTGAAACACAGTCACACCTTGTCCTGTGTGAACGAGAAAGACATTACCACTATATCCATAACAGAACTATTCATAGTAGTGTTATCAATCGCACGATCAATAATAACATAATCGTACAGTCTGGTCGTGAGAGAGAACAGACTCCACAGCAGAGCAGCAGTCAGAGCAGCTGCAGCTCTCCACACTGAGCACATCTCACCCTGAAGCTAACGCTAGCTGCTCTCTGTCCCGCACAAACAACAACAACCTTGGCGCACCTGGCTGTACCTCCTGTGCGCGCGAAGTGTCGCACGCGCTGCCGACCGACCGCCGAGCAGCCGCAGGAGCTGCGTCACCGCCATCCTACAAACACCACCAAACACCCCACATTACTATCACCCTTCCCTGCGAGCGGCCATTACACCGGAAGCGCAGATTAGGAAAGCAGCGATGTCGTCATGACGCCGCTGTGAGGGGCGGCGTGCGCGCTCTCGACCGCACACAACCGGAGTGCGCGCCGCACAAGACCTGCACACGCGGTACATCTACATCAGTTAGAGGACTAGTTACTGAAATCCTAATTTAAAGAGCAGCAAACACACTGAGAACCAGACAAGAGTTGAAAAATGAGTTCATAGTTTGGGTGTTGGCGACACGTGAAGCACACAAACACCCCCCGTGTCACAGCAGATAAACTGCGTGTGCATGTGAGCGACGCTGGTGTGTAACCCCCCTCTCCAGAGTTTACACACAAACACACACACACACACAC